>CM044395.1:66117500-66750000 GCA_024322285.1 Musa beccarii
GATGATTGATTTGGCTGAATTCGTGCAATCAGCTCTGAAGTTCGTTCCTCTGCCTTAGTCCATCTGTCTGCATCAAGCACTTGGGTCACATTGGTTGTTTCGCTGGGCAAAAGGCCATTCGGAAGTAGGTTACCAAGCCACTCCCATCCTCCATGATCACCCATGAAAAGCTATCCCCTACAGTCAGTACCCGATGCCCCCTTAAAGAACTTCCTTATTCCCCTCTTCCAATGCAGAAAACACGAAAGGATACTCTCTAGACCAGCACGAAAGATGGCATGAGTGCAATAGCAGATAGACATGCACCAGAAAAGTAAAAAAATAAAGAGCCTTCTCTCAGATATACAGCCACAATGACAACAGAAACAGCGAAGACAAATCTTTTCGCCACAACACCAAAAAATCAGAATCTGAAGACGAAAACAACGATCATCCTCCACAACCGCGGTCCGATGGGCCTCTTCTCTTGAAGGATTCAAGCTTCCACTATTCCACTTGGTAATTCAAGAAATTAGAACGTAACACCTTCCTCTCAAATTCGCTCCGACTGCTGCGAGGGCCAAAATAACAGAACAGCGAACCAAAACTTAATCCACAACAGAAACAGACGAATTCGACTCCCCCCTCGAGGGCGATGGCCTCACACCCTAAACTCGACTGACCCACCGACCGTCAGCAGAGACCACCTCTCCGGGCGATATTCCTCCAATGCCATGGAACTCGGGCGGCCGACCAAAAGCGCAAAGAGGCCCAACGCGCATTAACCGCGCAAACCCTAGAAATAAAAGAAGAGGACCCGGAGGCGAAAACCTAAGCAGAAGCGGCGCGAGGAAAACCCGAGCTCCAAAGATCAGGGGTCGAGCCGCATCTCCAAAGATCTTGGAGGAATTCGGGGAGGATCGAGGGCGCGACGCGGGTGGAAGAGAAAGGAGGAAGAAAAGGCGAAGAAACGGGTGGAGGGAGAGAGAGAGAGAGAGATCGGCGTTAGGGCACAAACATTTTATAGTGGGGGGCTTCATCTAAATTACACATAATTATATAGACGAGGGAGGTTACGTTTGTGTATGAAAAGCCACGCGCGGTGATGATCATGAAGCGTAGCGGCTTTACGGAATTGGATTGGTTTGATGTAGGAAAGACAACAATATAGTCGGGGCGTAAATGGAATAATGGGTGTAAAGATCAGCAAGAAACCTTAGCAAATCATAATGTATTAATATACATACTCCATTTATACGTGAATTAAATTACCAAAACCCCACCATATCGCACGTGTCAATAATCGGAGTCGTCTTACGTCACCGAGCCAGCTGTCACCGATGGTTGCAGAGAAACGGCCGTCGAGGTAACCAAAACAATTGAATTGTGATCCGAGCACATTACAATTGAATTCAAATTCCTAGGCTGTTACAGAAGCATTCACGTACAGAAAGGGGCCGATCCATGAGATTAGATCTTCTAATCTCTATACTTCACCGCATTTTGTTATCCGGATGGGATCGGTGACTTTGACTTGAGCGTCCATCATCTGCTCCAATTGGGAGGACAAATAAAGGATTACCGGCTATGTTGCACGTGAAACCTAACGAGGGAAAGGCAAGTAAGATATAGAACCGCTGGGACGGGGAGGCAAACCCAAAGAAGTCAAATCAGCGTCCAAAGAATTCCTTCCTTCCTCGATCAGAAGGTTTTTATTTTTGTATGTTTCATGTATAACAATGTTATGATTGCTAATGAATTTATTTATTATATTATAACTTCTAATAATCTTTCTTCTCTTGTCAGGTTGAATCTTGGGAAAAACTTTTAATGATCTCTCGTGGGAAGGAACAAAGAAGGTGATACATTTTTACTCTTACTCTATTGATCTTGTCTTTTGTCTTTTTTTTTCTTGTTTGTTTAATCAACAAAAGTACCTCCAATTGGTTTTACCATCTAATATATTTTATCTTTTTATCCCTACATTATCGTCTAGTAGGGCCTCTTTTTTATTCTCTTATATATAGTGGTTTCTAAATGACATCCTAATTACTTTTCGAGGGAATCATAGCTAATAGTTTGTGACATCTTTGGCTCAATCGGAACGCTTATCATTGCTGCAAGGCCTTTTTCCCTCTCTCCTGTAGAAGAGTATCCGATACAAATGGTTTCTTTATTCCTCCGACACCGAAGGGAATGGCTTTGCAAGGAAGGACGCGGATGACAAACCCTTGTTTGAGAGTGGTTTCCCCATCTTTTGCTTTGCTTTGTCACTGACATCACCTTAGCAATTCTTGCATCACAACTTCTTCATGGGGAACAATGGCCTCCGATCACAGAAGTTCAAGTTGATAGCATTCAAAAAGAATCCTTCGGCACATTGGTTGGTGGTGGGTGACAGATTGTTTCTTCCCATCCCATGGCACACTTGGTTGTGGTTTGCTGTATCAGTGGCTGGTGATTCCATCTGAAGACAAGGACCTAAGATCAATAGCTGCATTAAGGACCTGGCAAAGGCACAACTGCATCGTAGCAAAGCAAATGATCTTGTCGATTACGGCGGACTGATGACAGAGAAAGCTGCATGATATGAACTTCCTGAAATAATTATGGGGGGCAGAGTAGCTGAAGTACCATAAAACTCAAAACTCACAATGCAAACATAACTTCGATGCAGCGTCATAAGAACATCATGGATTAGTAGGATGAACAATGGCTGGCTGGTCTTGGATTTCACTAGCCAAGCCAAGCAAATTTTCCTGATTAAATCTAGATTATCGAATTAGGTTGGGTCATGTTGGGTAGCCATATATGCAACTTGGTTGAACTAATTAAGGACATTCAACGGGAATGTGAGTGTTTGATAGAACCTAAATGTATGATACAATATTCATTTAATGCCATGGCTAAGACCATAGTCTGTCCAAGTAAAGGTAGAACTTAGTCTTCTTTGCAAGGAGTCTGATGTTCCAGGAGATCTAACTTACAAGTATATGTGAAGAATAGGTGTTGCCATAGGCCACACTCTTTATAGGGGTTGAGCTCGACACTTCCACCATCCGAGCGTCTCTCACCTTCGAAGAACCTGGGGACATGTGGCACTATCCGAACATCCTTGGATGCATGGCATGATTGGGGTGGCCCAAGGGTCATTTGAATCATCATTACAATCTTGTTGAACCCACCATGATCTATGCAACCATAACCCACCATGACCTCTTCTGACAGGTGACAACTAGACAACAATTACGACTAATCATTGCATGCCCACTATCACGTGAGTAATGGAAATAATAGTTTAACACAAGTAGAGAGCAATTGTGATCGAGTCTTTCACCTCATTACTGCACAAGATGTGCGGTAAGCAAACATAATGGACCCAAATCTCTACTATAAAAAGGGGTGCTTGATATAAGCAGTTCAATTAGTTAACTAACTTAAGAATCGAAGGGACATTATCAATATTATTCCCGTTGTAATTTTTGGGATCCGGCTCCACTTTCAGTACGGATAATGAATTCTGACACTAACAATATTAATTTAATTTAGACAAGAATAAGAGCAGCCGTGCTGGTTTCACTAAATAAGTTTAGTTTTCGAAGTGGTACTTTGCGAAGGGAAGGGGGGTTGAGTTGGAGAAAGAAAGTTCTCCAACCGGAGCGAGCAAGTTCTATTCCTGCATGTTGCTCCGCCATCCTCTATAATCGTAGACCACCATTTCTCCTTTTCAAGTACTCGTCAGTCTCCTCTACCTTGCAGCCGCACGCAGCAAACATACATCATGTGCACTTGTTGCTTGTAGCAATCGCTTAAGCCTACAAATGCTTCTTACCAGCTTAAGCATATCTCGTCGTCAGCAGTCAAACAAAGTGCCCCACATTCGTTTACGGTTGTGAGGGGCGATATTGTCTCAGCAAAAGTCGAGTATTGATCAGCTCAAGCAAAGGTCTTGTTTAGATCCTTTTGGCTGTTGGCTCTCGTCGAGTGAAGAGGGTCCCATGGAAGTAGTTTATGATAGATTTCTCCGCACAAGAAAAGAAAAATCTTCTCTTCTAACATGTATAAATAGCCGTTACATTCAACTAATTCAAGCGTATTTTGAAATTACATACTCTATTATGGTATCAAAGCGTTTGCCTTAAAGCAATACTTATCTTCTCATCGATGAGAAGTTGTGTTCTTTGTTACCAGCGCTCCCCACAGACGAAATCTGTCGTCACTCTAGCGACCCCCCGAAAGTCCTCAAGCTATGGCGCCACCACTCCGATCGGAGCTCCGAAGGCTTCTAACTAGTCTCCTCTGTTGCTCCAACGACCAGCACTACACTCCCTATCGAGAGTCCAAGTGCAAGTGCCGCGAATGACGCTCTCTTCTTCTTGTTATCATTTGATCTGCACAAGCGGCTACCCCTCTTCTTTACCAACGAAAAGTCCCTCTCCAATAGATCTGCACCTTCTCCTTCCGACGGTTACGATCCATTGGTCGTAGACTCCTCTCTCTTTTCTTTTACTCACTTCTGCCGATCACTATCACATTGCTGCTATCCAAGAGACCATCCTCGTCAAGCGATCACAACCCCTGGTTCACTGGATGTCTTTCTCAGTGTAGAGAACTACTGTAGATCACTACAAACAGCTTCTCTACCGCACTGTAAACAGTGTCATACTGCTGCAGCTCTCTCCAGCACTGCAAACATCACTGCACTGCTGCAACTCTCTCCAGAGCAGTCCCTAGACCAGATCATTGCTAGGCCCAATACCAACAGTGTGGCCTTTGAAACCTTCACCAACTCTACTACCATTCAATGAGAGATATATGACATGGAACTTAGCCATTCCCGGGAACTCCTCATCTATTATATTCATGAGAGCATCGAAAACAAAGCAAAAAGAACTATGGTAGATTCATCCTTATCCTCGCAAGGGGGATAAGGCTTGCTTCAAAGGTGTCATAAAACTCATGGTCGAAGCAAGCAGTGAGGCCCCTCCATGCACCATTAACCATGATGCTCCGGCCATCGCGTTCTCCACTAGCACATATGTTGGGAACCTCTTCCTGACCGCTCGTCTATTCGACAGAAAGGTGCAGTTCATGGTGATCGACCTCAAGAACTAGTGGATCAGCAAGTAAAGGTGCTGCATCACCCTCATTATCATGGTAGAATTGAAAGGAATGATAGAATCACCCGGGAGACAACGATCTGCCACCTTCAGTGATGTTGATCAGATCAAAGCTTTCCTCCAAGACGAATCACAACTGTCTTCTCCCGCTACCGCTCTACGCCAGTGTCTACTCGTTCCATCCCATTACGATGCCTCTAGTGCTGCACTCACCGGCACTACTCCCCCTTCTTCCTCGCTGACCGCCATCGCCTGATCTATAGTAAGCGATTGACTACCACCCTTGCTCACCAGTGAAAAGCTCTTCGCCAAGAGATATTGGTTGAGATACATTGCTGCTTCTCTTCCTCCGGCAGCTATGATCCTCTGGTCGTAGGCCGCTCTTTGCTCATCTTCATCGCTCTCTAAAGATAGCCATCCATGCCAAGCAAACACAAAGGTGCCCTATAAGCCAATCACGCGAGTGATGACACTTGTAACATGCTGTATCAATCTCTTTGCTTATGATTATTGATATTTTCTCATATTATTTGGATGTATATTATGATGTCCTTGGATCTATGCAATGAGAATTGGATCATGATGAGATCATGATAATGAGACTGATTCACCTTTAAACACAAACTAAAAATAATCCTAGTCATAGGTTACTCGAGAGTGACATCGAGATAACCGGACAGACTAATATGTTGTATACCCATCCATGTGATGGAGGTGGCTGGTCTCATAGCTACTCATGTAAGGACACTAAAGGTACAATGCAGGTGCTCATTAGAGAATGAGTTCACTGATTGATCTGTTTACGAAATACTAGATGGTTATTGATTCCTGACATTAGACAACAATTCTGTAGTCTTAGTAGTGTATATAACCCTTAGACTTGAGACACCAATGATGTACTATATGAGTACTTAACTCTTTGATGCTAGACTTATAGGTTTAGAAGTTTCAGATCTAATACAATCGATTATTGGAAGTGGCAGCCAACCTTACGAGGGCTATTAAGTATTAATAAATGATCATCCACTCTCAGTATCATGAGAGGAATAACTCATGTATTTTTTGTTGGGAAATCCATCAGGGGAGCGACATCACATGCGCAACGGAAGAACAAAAACAAAACACCCCAGATTTTCCGTAGAAAGTTTCCATCATCGTGCGAAGATTGGTGCATCAAAAATAAATCCACAAAACTACACGTGTAAAAGAAGATACCTAGGGAGATCGTATATCCCTGAATTCCTGCAGATCTGTGGGAGAGGATGAAGGAGGTCAAGCATCCTCCTCTCTAGCAGTATCCACACGGTAGGGATTGCGACACTGCACCTCTCTCTCTGGGGGAGAGGAGAACAGGAGGTGGCTAACAAAAGAAACCCTCAGCCTATAGAGCTTTGGTTTCATCCTATTTATAGAGGCCCCCTGAAAACCCTAATGGATCTTTTGCCCTATTGGGTATTGGATCTCTATCCAATTATCCAAGCCTCTTGGATTAGTGGGTCTCTACCCAATAATCTCTTATTAGCAATTATTGGATCTTATCTCAGGATCCAATAATTCAAGGGCTTAATGGATATCCAATAAGATAGGGGGTTCAGCGAATATCTCATATCCAAACTTCTACTCGTCGCAACACCTATCATATCTGTGTGACCCTCTAGGCCCAATATCGAGCTAGTTGTGAGTCATACTTGTTAGAACTCTTTCTGACTTAGTGAATTATTATCTCTATAATAATTCACCCAACTCATCAACTACGGACGTACCAGGCGACTACACCGCGGCCCCCAGACGATACAAGGGAATCCAATCCTTTGGACCTATTTGTCCTCGGTTACCATGTATCTATAGTCCCTCATCCATTTAATATCCCAGAGACCCTATACCGGGCATGGTGCTATCAGGCCCATACGGTCTCTCCTCGAGTCTTGCTCTTGTCGGATTCTCCCGGAGAACTTTTTCTCTCTCAATCCGAATAACCTTGACCAAGAATTTGTTCGAGCAAGAACACATGGGATATTCCTCTTATGATACCGAGAGCGGATGATCCTTTATTGACACTCAATAGCCCTCGTAAGGTTGGCTACCACTCCTAATGACCGACTGTACTAGATCTAGAACTTTCCAAACCTATAAGTCTGGTATCAAAGAGTGGAGTACTCATACAGGACATCCTTGGTATCTCAAGTCTAAGGACCAAATATACTACTAGGACGGAATCGCTATCTGACGTGAGGTATCAATAAGCATCTAGCATTTCGTAGGCAGATCAATCAGTGAACTTATTCTCCAATGAGCACCTGCACTATACCCTTAGTATCCCCACACGAGTAGCTATGAGACTAGCTACCTCCATCATATGAACGGGTATACAACACACCAGTCTATCCGGTTATCTCGATGTCCTTCTCGAGTAACCTATGACCAGGATAATTTAGGGTCTGTGTTTAAAGGTGAATCAGTCTCATTATCGTGATCTCATTACAATCCGATTCTCATTGCACAGATCCAAGGACATCACAATATATGCAACACACAAGATAAAGTGATATAATGTCAATAATCATAAGCAAAGAGATTGACGCAGCATGTTACAAATGCAATCACTCATATGATTGGCTTGTAGGGCACCTGTAACTGGCAATCTCCCACTTGACCTAAAGCCAATCACCAACATGTCTGATCCCTATCAGACCTCTGTGATGCTCAAAGACAATCTGAGTCAGTGGCTTTGTCAGTGGATCTGCAATGTTATCTTCGGATGGAACTCTTTTCATTATTACATCTCTTCGGGCCACGATCTCTCTAATAAGTTGGAACCTCCTCAGAACACTTGTGATGAGACCCGGGTTCTCTTATTTGAGTAATCACCCCGTAATTATCGCAATATAGGGGAATCAGCTCTTCGCTACTCGACATGACTCCCTAATCTGTGATAAACTTATTTATCCAGACTCCCTCCTTTGCTGCCTCTGTCGTAGTAATGTATTCCGCCTCTATGGTCAAGTCAGTAGTAGTGTTTTACTTGGAATTCTTCCAGCATACTGCTCCTCCATTCAGGGTAAACACATACCCTAAATTAGACTTAATTTAGTCTAATAATCAAGTCTAGATAATCAAGTCTTTACTGTGGAGAGCATTCCTACATCATTCCCAATGATCAAAATGTCATCCACATATAATACCAAAAAGGTGATAGTGCTCCCACTTACTTTCCTGTACACACAAGGCTCGTCTTCGTTCTTAACGAAGTCATAAGATCTGATCGCCTCATCAAATCTTATATTCCAACTTCAGGAAGCTTGCTTCAATCCATAAATGGACCTAAGCAACCTGCACACCTTATCTGGGTTATCCCTGGACACAAATCCCTCAAGATGTATCATATACACCTCCTCCTCGAGGTTGCCATTGAGGAATGCGATTTTGATGTCCATCTGCCAAATCTCATAATCATAGTATGCTACAATAGCCAATAGAATTCAAATAGATTTTAGCATGGCTACAGATGAGAAAGTTTCGTTATAGTCAACACCTTGCCTTTGACGATACCCCTTAGCCACTAGCCTTGCTTTATAGGTCTCTACCTTTCCATCTACTCCAATCTTCTTTTTGAAGATCCACTTGCAACCAATGGGTACAATACCCTCGGGTGCATCAACTATGTTCCAAACCTTGTTAGAGTACATTGAATCCATTTCTGAATTCATGGCTTCTTGCCATTTCCCGGAGTCTATGCTCATAATAGCCTTCTCATAGGTCTGAGGATCAATATCCTCAACATCCTCTCTTCTGATATGTCCCACAAATCTCTCAGGAGGATGGGATACTCTATCGGACCTACGTAAAGTTAGAACTTGTGTGTTAGGTATCTAAACAGATTTTGGAATGGTGCTTGAGCTAGGTTCTCCAACCTTGCTCAACTCTATCATGCTCCCACTATCTCCACCAAGAATGTGTTCATTCTCAAGGAACACTGTTCTCTTGGCTACAAAGACCTTTCAGTCCTCGGGGTGATAGAAATAATACCCATAAGTTTCTTTGGGGTATCCCATAAACTTGTATCGTTCCGTCCTAGATTCTAACTTGTCAGGGTTGTGTCTCTTAACGTGGACAGGGCAGCCCCAAATCTTAACAACTTTAAGATCGGGCTTCTTCCCATTCCATATCTCATATGGAGTAGGCATCACTAACTTAGTTGGAATTCTGTTCAGAATGTAAGCTGCGGTTTCTAGGGCATATCCCCAAAATGAGATGGGTAGGTTGGCGAAACACATCATGGAACGCACCATGTCTAACAGTGTGTGATTCCTCTTTTCTAATATACCATTAAGCTGTGGTATATAAGGAGGTGTCCATTGGGATAAGATCCCATAGTCTTTGAGGAACTGGGTGAACTCTGTACTCAAGTACTCACCTCTTCGATCTGATTGTAGGGTTTTAATACTCTTTCCTGTCTGGTTCTCCACTTCTCGTTTCCTCTTAGATTTGCTTACACTCATGATATGTGGAGTTGTATCTAGCATAAATAAACCATTATGCACTATTTCTCTTGTGATGATCTCATCATCTAATATTATTCTAATTTATATCCAATAATTATGAAACATGAAATAGAAATAATATTTTTGATAATAGAAGGGACATAATAGCATGCATCTAATGCAATAATAGCTCCACTAGGTAGATGTAAGGTGACCTTGCCAACAGCCACTGCAGCAACCTTTGCTCCATTGCCTATCTTAAGGTCCATCTCGCCTCTGTTCAATCTCCTAGGTCCTGCCAGAACTTGCAACAAATTACAGATATGATAAGCACTCCCGGTATCCAATACCCATATATTATCATAAGATTCTGACAAATGGAGACTGATCATGAATGCACCTGAAGCTTCTGCAAGCTTTTGTTTCGCCCTCTCTGCAAGGTACTCTTTGCAGTTCCTCTTCCAGTGCCCATCTTTGCCGCAGTGGAAGCACTGGCCTTTATCCTTTGTTAGGTCTTTCTTAGCAACCTTTACTTTACCCTTTTTGCCCTTGCCCTTGCCTTTATTAAGGGTCTTCTCAACCTTCCTTTTCTTTCTGGTCTTACCAGTGTAGAGAACCGACTTCTCTTTCTTGATGGTGCTCTCTGCTTCTCTCAACATATTGAGGAACTCTAGGAGGGTCACCTCAAGTTTGTTCATATTAAAATTCATTATGAACTGAGAAAAGGAATCTGGTAGGGACTGAAGCACAAGATCCACACATAGGTTATCCTCTAAGACCATTCCTAGACGTGTGAGTTTCTCAATCCACTCAATCATCTTAAGGACATGGTTCTGAACCGGTGTCCCCTCAGTTATCCTAGCACGGAAAAGACTCTTTGATATCTCATATTGCCGAGTTCTTCCCTATTCCTCGAACAGTTTGCGGAGATGCAGGAGTATGGAATTAACATCCATATTTTCATGTTGTCTCTGTAACTCAGTAGTCATAAAGGCCAACATATAATACTGAGCAAGAGTGAAATCATCTAAGTACTTCACATAAAGAGCGATCTCATCCTCGCTTGCCCCTTCGTCAAGTGTAGGGATTACTGTATCAAGGACATACGCGATTTTCTCCGCCATGAGAATGATTCTCATATTACGAAGCCAATCCGTATAATTTGGACCAGTGAGGCGGTTGGCATCAAGTATGCCACGTAAAGGATTTGAAAGCGATATTTTTCTGAAATAAAAGATATAGCAGAAATAAATAACATGCAGACTTTGTAAAAATTTAAATAATTAAGATAAAGACTTATATCTTAATGTATTCCCACTAATTTTTCGTGAGACACACAACACCCTCCGGTATGTGAATCGGAGACCCTCGACGGATCTCTAGTGGGGATCAGGATCCAATCGACATCTTAACGTAACCTCGAGGGACTCGACCAATCACGTTAAGCTCATAAAGGTAAGCAACTCTTGCCAATCACAACTCCTTGTGATTCCCGTCCTGTTCGGCCTCCGAACCATCATGGCCTCGAGGGACTCGACCAACCATGATGTTCGGTTAAGTCATCACCATCGTTACCAGATGAGTCTGATTCGGTAATATACTCTCGAGGAACTCGACCAAGCATACCATGTCCTCAGGTCACCAATAACATCTCTATGTCGTAGATAAGATAGCGAGACGCGATATAAGTGAGTCTAAAGGGACTCAACCAACTCAACCTACACCGGGAATCGGTTCCTAGCTATAACGATGGAAGGCCATGTGGGTCAATCTAATTGCCTCACATTTACCGACTTAATATTATTAATGGAGAGAATTTTTTATTTGGTCTCCTAACATAATGTGTCATACACATACGTATTATATCTACATCGCATACAAATATATATATACATATCTAGTAGGTGTATATCTAATCACACATCACATGAGCAATCATACCAGATGATCATGGACCACATCCTAATATGATTAGGCCCGAGCCAATGGGCCCAATCACTCATATCAAGATCTATGTGTACGTCGGCGTATCTCTATGCCCTATGATCGTCCATTTCGCTTCGTCGAATCCATCGGCATCTCGACACATCTTTATGCATCGGATCGTCCGTCTCGACCTCGTGAGTCACACTACCGCTGCGCCTCCCCATGTAATTACAACATAATTATAGGTACGCAGGTCTGAGAATAAATGAGAAAAGAATAGAGGCTTGCAGGCCCCAATAATAATAATCACATGTACACACATCACATCACAGGTCTATGATTATCTTTCCATATCATACATCACATATATATGTTATTTTATAGGACTACTAGATAAAAATAATAGTTAATTAAACTATTTAATTAGCATATTTAATTTTCTAAAATCAGGGATATAAAGGAAATTTTTGAATTCTCAGGGGTATTTTGATAATTCGACCAAAAGGGTATTTTGATAATTCGACCAAAAGGGTATTTTGATAATTCTATCAAAAGGGACAGAATATAGAATTTTTAAAATTCTAAAGGGCAAAATCATCTTTTATCCTAAAAACCCTAATCCCTCACCCTTACTATGCCTGCAACCGTCGCCACACTACCGGCGGTGCCCCTTGCGCATAGGGAGGGCGGTGGCGCTGCCGTTGCCCCACGGGAGGAGCGCCCATCGCCGGTGCCTCTGTGGTGCTGGCCCGCGGGCATAGCGCTCGCAGGCGCCGGCACCTCTGCGCGTGGGCGTAGCGCCCGCCGGCGCCCCCTTGCGGGCGGGCCACAGGACGTCGGCCCAGGCAACCTACCTGTGGCCAACAGCTCATCGGTCGGCGGCTGCTGCTTGTGTAGGCAGCAAGGCTGCAAGCAGCCTTGCGGTCGCTGTATGAGCAGCAAGGGCAGCAACAGTTGCTGCTCTTCCTAACCCTTTTGTGCCAACGATTTTGGCGTCAAAAGCATATCTAAAATACAACACACGCAGTTTAAGATCCGATCTTCGCACGAACAACCTGGCTCTAATACCACTGTTGAGAAATCCATTAGGGGAGCGACATCACATGCGTAGCGGAAGAATAAAAACAAAACACCCCAGATTTCTCATAGAAAGTTTCCATCGTCGTGCGAAGATCGATGCATCAAAAATAAATCCGCAAAACTACACGTGTAAAAGAAGATACCTAGGGAGATCGTATATCCCTGAATTCCTACAGATCTGTGGGAGAGGATGAAGGAGGTCAAGCATCCTCCTCTCTAGCAGTATCCACACGGCAGGGATTGTAACGACGCACCTCTCTCTCTGGGGGAGAGGAGAACAGGAGGTGACTACCAAAAGAAACCCTCGGCCTATAGAGCTTTGGTTCCCTCCTATTTATAGAGGCCCCTAAAAATCCTAATGGATCTTTCGCCCTATTGGGTATTGGATCTTCATCCAATTATTCAAGCCTCTTGGATTAGTGGGTCTCTACCCAATAATCTCTTATTAGCAATTATTGGATCTCATCTCATGATCCAATAATTCGGGGGCTTAATGGATATCCAATAAGATATTGGGTTCAGCGAATATCTTATATCCGAATCTCTACTTGTCGCAACACCTACCATATGTGTGTGACCCTCTAGGCCCAATATCAAGCTGGCCATAAGTCATACTTGTCAGAACTCCTTCTGACTTATTGAATTATTATCTCTATAATAATTCACCCAACTCATCGATTACGGACGTACCAGGCCACTACGCCGCGACCCCCAGATGATACAGGGGAATTCAATCCTTTGGACATATCTATCCTCAGTTACCATATATCTATAGTCCCTTATCCATCTAATATCTCAGAAATCATATATCAGGCATAGTGCTGTTAGGCCCATACGGTCTCTCCTCAAGTCTTGCTCTTGTCGGATTCTCCCGAAGAACTCTTTCTCTCTTAATCCGAATAACCTTGACCAAGGATTTGTTCGAGTAAGAACACATGGGATATTTCTCTCGTGATACCGAGAGCGGATGATCCTTTATTGATACTCAATAGCCCTCGTAAGATTGGCTACCACTTTCAATAACTAACTGTACTAGATCTGGAACTTTCCAAACCTATAAGTTCGGTATCAAAGAGTGGAGTACTCATACAGGATATCCTTGATGTCTCAAGTCTAAGGACCAGATACACTATTGGGACTACGGAATCGCTGTCTGACGTGAGGTATCAATAACCATCTAACATTCCGTAGGCGGATCAATCAGCGAACTCATTCTCCAATGAGCACCTGCATTGTACCCTTAGTGTCCCCACACAAGTAGCTATGAGACCAGCTACCTTCATCATATGAACGGGTATATAGTACACTAGTCTATCCGGTTATCTCGATATCCTTCTCGAGTAACCTATGACTAGGATAATTTAGGGTCTGTATTTAAAGGTGAATCGGTCTCATTATCGTGATCTCATTACGATCTGATTCCCATTGCATAGATCCAATGACATCACAATATATGCAACACGCAAGATAAAGTGATATAATGCCAATAATCATAAGTAAAGAGATTGACGCAGTGTGTTACAAGTGCAATCACTCATATGATTTGCTTGTAGGGCATCTATAACTAGCATTTTTACTCGAGCAAATCTCTGGCCAGGGTTATTCAGATTGAAAAAGAAAGTGTTCTCTAAGAGAATCTGATTAGAGCAAGACTCAACTAGAAATCGTATGGGCCTAACAGCACCATGCTCGATATATGGTCTTTGGGATATTAGATGGATGAGAGACTATAGGTATATGATAAATGAGGATAGATAGATCCAAAGGATTAGATTTTTACTGTATTGTTTGGGGACTATGACGTAATGGCCTAGTACGTCCGTAGTCGATGAGTCGAGTGAATTATTATGGAGATAATAATTCACTGAGTCAAAAAGAGTTCTGATAGGTATGACTTATGACCAGCTCGATATTGGGCCTAGAGGATCACACACATATGGTAGGTGTTGTGACGAGTCGAGGTTTAGATATGAGATATCCGTCGGAGCCCCTATTACTAGTAATATGTGTCCTACAAACCAATCACGTGAGTGATGGCACCTGTAACACGTTATGTCAATCTTTTTACTTATGATTATTGGCATGTTCTCATATTATCTAAATGTATATTATGATGCCCTTGGATCTATGCAATGAGAATCGGATCATGATGAGATCACGATAATGAGACCGATTCACCTTTAAACATATACCCCAAATAATCTCGTTCATAGGTTACTCGAGAGGGATATCGAGATAACCGGACAGACTAGTGCGCTATATACCCGTCCATATGATGGAGGTAGCTGGTCTCATAGCTACTCATGTGGGGACACTAAGGGTACAGTGCAGGTGCTCATTGGAGAATGAGTTCACTGATTGATCCGTTTATGGAATGTTGGATCGTCATTGATACCTCATGTCAGACAACGATTTCGTAGTCCCAGTAGTGTATCTGGTCCTTAGACTTGAGACACCAAGGATGTCTTGTATGAGTACTCCACTCTTTGATACTGAACTTATAGGTTTGGAAGTTTTAGATCTAGTACAATCGGTTATTGGGAGTGGTAGCCAACCTTACGAGGGCTATTGAGTGTCAATAGAGGATCATCCACTCTCGGTATCATAAGAGGAATATCCCATGTATTCTTGCTCAAACAAATCCCTGGCTAGGGTCATTCAGATTGAGAGAGAAAGAGTTCTCCGGGAGAATCTAATTAGAGCGAGACTCGACTAAAAACTGTATGGGCCTGACAGCACCATGCCGGATATACGGTCTCTGGGATATTAGATGGATGAAAGACTATAGGTACATGGTAACTGAGGACAGATATGTCCAAAGGATTGGATTCTCCTGTATCGTCTGGGGGCTGCGGCATAGTGGCCTAGTACGTTCGCAATCGTTGAGTCGAGTGAATTATTATAGAGATAATAATTCACTGAGTTAGAAGGAGTTCTGATAGGTATGACTCACGACCAACTCGATATTAGGCCTAGAGGGTCACACACATATGGTAGGTGTTGCGACAAGTAGAGGTTCGGATATGAGATATCCGCCGAAGCCCCTATCTTATTGAATATCCAATAAGCCCCTGTATTATTGGATCCCATGGATGAGATCCAATAAGAGCTAGATTATTGGGTAGAGACCCATTAATCTAAAAGGTTTGAGTAATTGGATAGAGATCCAATACCCAATAGGGCTGGATCCAATAGGGTTGATAGGGGACCTCTATAAATAGGAGGGAACCAAAGACCCATAGGATGGGGTTCTTCTTGGTAGCCACTTTCTATGCTCCTCTCCCCAAGAGAGGATTATCGTCGCAATCCCTACCGTGTGGATACAGCTAGAGAGGAGGACGCTTGACCTCCTTCATCCTCCTCTATGAATCTACAGGAACTCAGGGATATACGATATCCCTAGGTACTATCATTCCTTTTACACATGTAGTTTTTAATTCACAGATTTATTTTTGACGCACCGATCTTCGTATGATGACGAAACCTTTTGCGAAAATCTAGGGTGTTTTATTTTTATGTTCTTCTGCTGCGCATGTGATATCGCCCCCTGAATTTTTCAACACCCATCTTATTAGATATCCAATAAGCCCCTGAATTATTGGATCCTATAGATGAGATCTAATAAGAGCTAATAAGATATTATTGGGTAGAGACTCATTAATCTAAAAGGCTTGGGTAATTAAATAGAGATCCAATACCCAAAAGGGTATGATCCATTAGGGTTGACAGGGGGCCTATATAAATAGGAGGGAACCAAAAGTCTATAGACTAGGGCTTCCTAGTAGCCACCTTCTATTCTCCTCTCCCTAGAGAGGAGCATCTTTGCAGTCCTTACCATGTGAATCACCGCTAGAAATCTCCTTTATCCTTTCCCACAGATCTGTATGATTCTCAGGGATATACGATTTCCCTAGGTATTATCTTTCTCACATATGCAGTTTTTGATTTCATGGATTTATTTTTGCGTATCGATCTTCGGATGATGACGAAGCCTTTTGTGAAAATCTAGGATGTTTTATTTTTTGTTCTTCCGCTGCGTTTGTGATATCGCCTCTGGATTTCCCAACACCATTGCTCCAAGATAAGAAAAATACAAACAAAAAATAGTCACACGGTCTATAACTGAAGCTGAATACTATGTCATCACCACCGCTGTTGTTGAACTCATTTAGGTCACAAATCTACTTAAGGAACTCAATGTCAACTCCACCATTACTCTTACAATATAATATTATGATAATGTTGGAGCTACCTACTTATGCGTCAATCCAGTGTTCCACTCACGCATGAAACATATTACCATCAACTTCTACTTTGTGAGAGATCAAGTTGTCAGATATCAACTACGTGTTTTTCATGTGTATACGGTTGATCAACTAGTAAATTCACTTACAAAGCCTCTCACTCGTAAACTATTTTTATTACATTGATCCAAGATCGACATCCTTAACAGATAAGATTTCCCCAACTGCATGAGGAAATCTCATTGATCAGTTGAGGAAAATCCTCTCTTCTAACATATATAAATAGCCATTACATTTAACTAATTCAAGCGTACTTTGTAATTACATTTCACTCTATCAGTTTATATACTAAAAATCACACTTGGAGTAGGAATTAAAGATAACTATTGCCCGAGCAGAGTGAGAGTACCCGATATGAAAAAATTAAGTCAGGTTGTTTGTTATACAGATGCTCTGATACTTAAGTTAGTTTTAGGCATTTTGAGAAATCTTGAAATCTAGTTTAGTAAAAGAGATGAGAGAGTATTAACCTTGGGTAAATAATTCTTAGAATAACTACTTTCATATGACTGGAGTTCATGGCATCGTGAGCTAGTGTTAAAGTTATTGACATGGAAACAAAGTTACTATATAGATGTTGCGGTTGGTGCCTGTTAGGATCAAGACGAGACTAAGAGGGGGGTGGGGGGTTGAATTAGTGTGTACGTTAAAGACGATTACGATTCAAAATCTTTTCGAGTTGATAAAAATGTATCGATAAAATCATATCAAGAAGATATCAACTTGAAGTAAATGTAAAATACAGAAAGCAGCTAAGTAATGAATTTAAGCAGCAAGGAAAGAACACACTGGATTTATAATGATTCGATCGTTGTGACCTACGTCCACTTTCGATTCCTCCTCCGTCGAGGTCATTGGCTTCTATTATTGATCTTCTGTCAATGGGCGAAGATCAATCACCCCTTTTATAGATCTTTTCTTTTTTTAGCAGGTTTAGGAGTTAACCTTTTTAGAATTTGCTCACTTCTTATACAAAATTCTAAGGTAGAACCGATGGAGATGAACTCTCAAAATTACAATAGCATTTTCACTAAGATCTCAGTTTTCTTTTGGTTCACTTTTCTATATATCACAAGCAGTGTGGGGTATTTATAGGCCTCAATTAGCTTCAAAAATGAAGCAAAAAAAGATCTTATCCCGGATTTTCAAGGTACTAGCGGTACCACCACCAGTACTCTCTGACATTGGACGATACTACCATCAAACAGAGACCCAGACGGTACCACGTCTTGGCAACATTATCTGTCGGTGGTACCATTGCTCAGATCTCATGGGAGACTAAACCTTGGGTGGTTCCACTGTTGAGTTCTGGTGATGCCATTGCCAGACAAGATCCAAGTTACTGTTTAGGCTATTAGTTCGACCCAAACTAGTCCTGATTTGGACCCAATTGGCCCATATTTAAGTTAGTGAGATTACCTCCTAATCCTAACCCAAACTACATCCTAACTACGATAATTAAGATATTATCAAAGCAAATTAAGTCTAGTATGTCAAATGTTCTTCCGATGAATTCCCGACAAGCTTCCGGTGATCTTTCGGCGGACTTTCGACAGACTCTCGTTGATCTTCCAACGAACTCCTGGCAAGCTTTAGAGCTCTCGATGATCTTCTCGACAAACTCCAATGAGCTTCTCAGCGAGCTCCTAATGAACTTCTCGACGAGCTCCGGTGAACTTCCGATGAACTTCTCGACAAACTCCCGATGAACTTTTCGACGAGCTCCCGACGAACTTCTTGGTGAACTCTTGACGAACTTTGGGACTCCCAACAAATTGTCCGATCTTTAACTTCGGCACAATATCTGCTTTATGCCTTATTTGTTATCATAGTTAATCCTACAATACTTTTCTCAACATATGGATTAGACTAATAATTTATCAATTGATTTCATCATCAAAATCCGAGATTCAACGATACCAACCAAAATATTGACTTAGCTGCTAACATGGACACCATCATATCAACAAATGCATATCGATGCTTAATTAGAATTCCCTTGTATTATGAAAATACACCATAAAAAAAGGTATATAAAAATCACATTGAATAGTAAAAAAAAAGAAAAAGAAACAAGTGCATGAACACTTGAACAAGTGCGCGACATTGAATATGACCTTCAATAGGGCATTTCTTGGTTACTATATTTAATTAGGGATTTATGGTGCTAAATGTGAAAAAAAATTTGTCTTGAGTGAGAATTGGTTTCTATAAAAGAAGTTCTATCAAGAAATCTCATCATTCTCTTTCTTCTTTTTTTTTTTTCTCATACCAAGTATAATTAACATATCAAAGATAATATGCACATGGACAATCGATACAAACTCGAGAATGATGGTGTAGGATCACACGAGAAGTAACGAATGTCCTAAGGGTTCTCATGCCAATGAGCTTCCTCCTCCTCCACTTCTAACTAAAAATAATCCTTCTCTTCCTTGCTTTTGTTGTCCTAGTTTCATTTTATTTCCACATGACTTAGGATTGTTTTGTATCCTTGAAATGTAATAAGCATTTATCAAAGGTATACTTTCTTTTCTATTTTCCTCTCCCACTATGTTAAATTAGATTCAACTAGTTCTTATTTTTATTAGTAATCCTTACACATGAGATGTTGTGTCGATTAGTAACAAACCTACGACCACAAGCAACAAACACATGCAAGTTCTTAAATCACCACCACACATATTCATGCTGTGTGCCTAAACCACATACAAGGAGTGATAGACCATCACCCAATCATGAGTAAAAGCCCATGGTTGTTTACCATGATAGGCTGCATCTTGTGCATATAATATAACATTCAAAATCAAACTTTAGTTTTGTGCATCAAAAGAAGTTTGTTATCAATGGCTCCTCTCATACTTGGCTGTTGCTAAGCCATGATATGAATAATAAGATATCTCTATTAAATCTCATCTCAAGGCACAAGTGCACTTCCCAGCTATCAGCCACCCATGCACAAAGATCTTTCACATGTTATCACCTTTAACAAACTCTAATTATATCCTCCTTGGATATCAATTTGAAGATCTCAAAGCTAGGAGATACGTCATGGATTATAGAGAAAATTGTGGGTATAAATTTGAGGTTCATCATCAGTTTCCAAGGACAATTCTATACTTTAAATTATTCTATTAGATACTTAAATTTTCAAATCCGGGTCAGGAATGTGGATATGCCACCTCTTTTTTTTTTTTTGCATAATCAATTATGATATATTCTTGATTGAATCTGCAAAGAGATATTATCGGTTTACATCCTCGTATGCAAACATGAATAAGATGTTTGTGACGTATGCTTGTTTAAGCTCGATATGAAGAATAAGACTTAGATTAAGATAAAGAACTTAGGTGATCAAATATTATTTCTTAATAATAGTTATCATCAAATATTCTCGATCTCGACTCATAACACTCAGATGTATGATAATTATATATATCCCATTGGCATATGCTCAAATCATGCTAATTAGACTATAGAGAATCGTTACTTTAAAAGAATAGTCAAACAATCACAATATTTTTATCATTATAAATTATCCTAAATTTGAGTTGAATGTAAAAATAATAAAGTGAGAGAAAATAAAATAAAAAACTGTAAAAATAATTTAATAATTATTTGATGATTAACTATGTTTCACTTTACCATTTTTATTTATTTTATTATTAAATAAAAATAATTATATATATCTCATTGGCACATATACAAATCATGCTAATTAGACTATAGAGAATCATTACTTTAGTAGAATAGTCAAACAATCATAATATTTTCGTCGTTATAGATCATCCTAAATTTGAGTTGAATGTAAAAATAATAAAGTGAGAGAAAATAAAATAAAAAAACTGTAAAAATATTTTCGTCATTATTTGATGATTAACTATGTTTCACTTTACCATTTTATTTATTTTATTATTAAAATTTCATTAATAAGACGTATCTAATAAAAGTATTTTATGACAGCTGTGGGATTTGAACCCACGCCCTTTCGGACCAGAGCCTAAATCTGGCGCCTTAGACCACTCGGCCAAACTGTCAACGCCTTAGACCACTCGGCCAAACTGTCAATTGTGACATACTTCTTTATATAAATATTATTATATTATATTTCTCACCCTCCAATCGAAACCTAAATGCTGGAGAATGGCTGACAAGACTTGTGCTTATCATCTCCCTCACTAATGTTTGTGTTTGGAAAATGCTGTATAATTAACCTTCTGAGACACTCCCAACCCACCGTCGCAGCCTATTTAGCAGCGCATGTCTTCCTCTCCACCATGAGATTGCTTTAAGTTTCTTAGTTCCCTCCTCCTCCTTGCCTCGGCTGCCGCCGCTGATGCTGTGCTCGACTACTTATCAGGAGGTCGAGTGCAAGCACCCCGGAGCTTTTCCGGCGATCCTTTATCATGCGAAGAACCTTTGGTGATAGTTTCTTCAGCAGAAGTCGCAAGGACCTGTTCATCCCTCTTGATACTTCCTGATGCTCCTCTGGCTTCAGCTTCAGGTGCGTTCACCTTCTCGGTTCCAACAGTTGCCACCATAGAGTTTCTCCATGATGTCATCAACGCCATGGACGGCCGCTCTCTCCGTGTTGTCTGCTTCTCCGTAGGACTGCGCGACACCCTGCTCGCCAAAGCACAAGGTGGCACCGATCCTCTAGTATTGCCAGGATTAGCTTGCTCGAAGAAAGCTACAGCGTTCCCCCATATGGAAGACCGGGAAGGATACACGAACTGCATGACAGGCGATCTTCCATCTCTGTAGCAGCAGTATCAGCATTCCATCGCAGTTATGAAAGGGAAGAAGGTGCAGTTAAAACATGATTCGAGTTTTGACTCCGGCAGAGATTAACGCAGATGTCAAACCTGCCCTTTTAGTTGTTCATTTGCTTCCTCGAGTGGAAGGTCCTCCCTCATGCCCAAATCCTTCTCCTTCAATCAATTCAAAGGGAGAGGCTTAACGTGACTTTGAGGAGGGCGGTCGGATGCGCCGAGAGCGCACTGGGCGAGCTTCCACGTGTTACCACGTAAGCAAAGCTAGAATTTGATGACCACGTGTCCTACCAAAACCACATTTAGGCGGCTGTCCGCCGGACATGACCTGTGGTGAGGTTGGCAGTAGATTTGCCGGCGGCAGCACCACAAGTTGTCGGATCACCGCTTCAACCTCAGCAGAAGTCACGGATGTGCCGTACGTTTAATCCGTACTGATACGTAACCCTCGTTCCGTTAATTCCTTCTATATTAAAAATACTATTAAGTTCTTCAACTATGTGCATTGTGCATATTAAAATACCTCATCTTGAAGGCCACTTCTCGGTATTGTTTCTAGAAAATTCTAGAATGGTTCCCTACCCCTGTAACTTGAAACCGGTCCGTGTATAGTGCATAATAACAAAGACCAACAATAAAGCAATCGATAAGTTAGAGGATGACATCCTTTTTGGACGAATCATATAGTGAAACATAATTTGAGTATCAAAATAACAAAGATAGCAGTCAACCTATTCATAATGCATTCACATGTTAACTAAATCATCAACAAATCAAGCAAGATTAAGCTAAACACCCTAACTTATACAAAAATATATTAGGAAGCATAGCCCCAAGACATTAACCTTACATACTGATACTTGATCGACACATCATCTTCACTTGATCGACACATCAATCGCATTCAATCAATATGTCATATAGGGTTAAAATCTAAGGTTGATAGCGTGGCTCTACTAAGGAGATCGACCTAACTCTATGATCAATCATGTATTCATCGAGTTCAATATAACACATAACTCTAAGATCTTATTTATGGTTGAACGATGCGTATATTTGTTCACGCATTAATCATGACCTCAAACAATAATCACATATCATACTATAAAAACACCATGAATATCCTATCTCTCTATTTGCTTATGTTTTTACTAATTATATTTTATAGATTTAGTGTATAACTAAATACTTGAAATTCAAACTAACTTAAATATTAGAAATACCTTGTTAAACATGCCCTTGGAGATGGCTGGTTAAACATGCCATGACACAATTCTTACAATATTTCAACTCGGACGACACCGTTACAATCTAAGCTACAACCATGTTGCTTTGAAATAAATAAATAAATACATAAATTGCAACTCGAGTTGCTATTGATCTAGTGTGATAGTTTCATTGCTTCACACACTTGGTCATCTAATACATCATCGTTTCAAATATGACACAAAGAAGAGTTTTATAAGATTATTACATCTATGGTGGTAGAATGTTAAAAAGATCGTATCATCTTTGTTGATAGAGCTCATAACCATCAGCGGTTGTGATGTGAAATTGAACGATCCTAAATAAAGGCATTTTAAAAATGATCTTATTAAATCAATTTTTAGCTGTTTGAATTAGATGTTGATTTAGAATCAATCAAAGCTCTTCATCTACCCTTGTCCCAAGGTGATGCCAGTCGACACTATCCATGTTCGTATCTGATTGCATTGAAGCTTATAAAATTACGTCAGGGGCATTCTTTATAAGGCCCCTCCAATATTTAAATTAGTAATTGTTCCAAGCATTTGACTTGTATTATTAAAATGAAAATGTTTGTGTTTTGGAATAGAAACCCTTTTTAGTGAATTCCAAATATTGTTAACTTTTTTTATAATTGAAGGTGGTGCACTTCTTTGGTGTGAGCCCAAACCATGTTGGGCTAACTAGGATATTATCAATTTTTCTCCTTAATATAATATTTCTAATGCTAAGTGCATAACATAGTAGCTCAGCAACCGAGACTTGGAAATCATTCTAGTGATTACCTTGGGGTTAGGTAATCCTTCATAACGATCTTATCCAATGAACATACTATAAAATCTTACAAGTATAGCCCACCTCAATTACAAGTTAGGTAACACAATAAGAAGGATACGACGCCATCCTTACTCCTATTGAAAGACTACTGTA
Source organism: Musa beccarii (assembly GCA_024322285.1). NCBI lineage: Eukaryota > Viridiplantae > Streptophyta > Magnoliopsida > Zingiberales > Musaceae > Musa > Musa beccarii. The sequence continues at coordinate 66,141,338 of CM044395.1, forward strand.
CTTCTTAGATCATTTAATTTTTATTTTAACATTTGAGAAAAAATATTATATGAAATCATACTTTTATATTAAACCCTCGTTATGTCATAAGTAAATCAAATATAAGCTAAAATTATGATTAATTGGGATATAATTTTCCTTCACTATGTTGCAAATTGAGGACGATTTGTTGCTAAATTTTTATAAGTTCTAAGGTTCATATCTTGCGCTTAAGCACTCAAAAGATATAACCTCAAGGGAAAGTGAGTCTTGGTCAATGATCGAGAGGAGAGGAGGAAAACGTGTGAGAAGAAACATTTTTTCAAAGATAATTGTGTTAAAAGTTTGACAAAATATTTATGAAAATATTATCATAATTTGTCATTGATATTTGAGTTGATGGTTAGCTATAAATATCTATAGAGACAAGTGACAGAGAAAATGAGTTGGAAACATCTTCGTCAAACTATCTAATTATAATTAAATTTTTATTTCTTAAATATCAATATATCAGATTTGAGAAGGATTAATATGATAAAGAAAGGCCTTTTTGTTTTGTTTTGTTTTGTTTGATTGACGTGAACAAGCTAACGACAACCAACCACCATGAAATCAATGCAAGAAATCCCGAGTCAAAGATTGATGGCAACAACACGGTTGGGGAAGCGGGGGCCCATTACGTACGTGATCGGAAGTGGCTCCATAGAAGAACAAACCCTGCGTCACATCGTCTGATTCGATAAGCACACAAACACACGTGCGATCTTTATTCCCTTTGCTTCTTTGACCACGCAAACTGCCCCAAATGGCTTCGGCCTCTTGGGATGAGCGAGAGGCCATCCCATGGCCTCGCTTCCCTCGCAGGTAATTGCGCCTGCGACAGCCACACAGGAGGCCGAAGACGACGACGGAGGAGAGGCCCCGTTCGTATTAATCTTTGACGGAAGCCCGCGAGGATGTAGACGTCTACGCAGATCGTCATCGGCAGCAATCCCTACTCCAACCCTGCCATGGACTGGAGAGCTCGCATGCGACTAGAACGGAATCCTGTAGAAGTACCAGTCCGATCAACGATTTCGGCTTTGAATCCACCAGAGACTTGGGTTGCTTTTAGGGCAGGAGTTACTGTGCTCCTCACGCAACCCCCAAGCGGACTAATGGTCAACAAGGTCGGCCCCTTCCTGCACTGCGAAGACTTGGGAGAGTCAAAAGGGGGCTTCTTGTCTGGTACAGATCACGATACAATTCAAACCAAACAAGCAATCTGAGGTGTCTGTGCTGGTTTTGTCAAGAAGAAGGTTCGGATTTCCTCGGGCTGATGCCAATATGAGATGGTTCGAGAAGGGAGAGCAGGTGAGGAGGCGGAGGACAAGATCTAGGAGATTTGATTTGTTTAGTGTTGTGGTGTGAATTCGGTCTGCTGCTCTTGTTTCGATGTTAGCAGCTGGGACATGTCGGCGGAGGAGGTGAGCTTCTGCTGTTGCATCAGCTTCCTGGTGCTGTCTTCGGTTTTTGTCTCAGGTACTGCGTCTCTGTTCTTCTTTCTTTATGGTCCACGAATCCTTCTGGGAGCAGGGATTGGATCGGTTTTGCGTCTTCTGCAGGTCAGGCAGTCCCCGGCGGCGGCGCATCCTCCGACAAGGAGGTTCTGCTCCGGCTCAAACGCCATCTCCAAGCCAATAATCCGATCTACCAAGGAGCCTACGCTCGGTGGAACGAGCCCGACCCCTCACCTTGCGGTTGGGAGGGCATCACCTGCAACGACGCCGACCGTGTCGTCGGCGTCGACCTCGCGGGATCCAACATATCCGGTGAAATCTTCCCCAGCTTCTCCGGCCTCACCGAACTCGCCCGCCTCGACCTCTCCTCCAACACCATCGGCGGCCGCCTCCCCCCCGACCTCAACAAATGCAGCGGCCTCCGGTACCTCAACCTCTCCCACAACCTCATCAGCGGCGAGCTGAACCTGACCGGGCTGGTCAACCTCGAGATGCTCGACCTCACCCTCAACCGATTCAACGGCAGCATCTGCCACAACTTCCCTGCGCCGTGTGCCAATCTGGTTAGCCTCAACGTTTCCACCAACGGCTTCGCCGGCGACATCACCGGGTGCTTCGACCACTGCCCCAAGCTCAAGTTCCTGGACCTGAGCTCCAACCAGTTCACCGGGCGGATATGGCTAGGCTTCCCTAACCTGCGGGAGTTCTCTGTCTCCGAGAACAGCCTCGTTGGGGGATTTCCGTCGAGCATCTTTGGGTCAACTTGCGACCTCGAGATGTTGGACCTCTCGACCAACAACTTCTCCGGGGCGTTCCCGGACTCCATCGCCAATTGCTCGAACCTGACGTCTTTGAACCTGTGGGGGAATGCATTCACCGGCACGATACCGTCCGCCATTGGCTCGCTCTCGGAGCTCAGCGCGCTCAACCTGGGGAATAACTCGTTCGACCCGGTAATCCCCCAGGAATTGGTGAATTGCTCCAAGCTAGTGTTTCTCGATTTCAGCAACAGCAGCTTCAACGGCGACATCCAAGAAATCTTCGGCCGGTTCGCGGCGCTGAGTTACCTCATCCTTCAAGGGAATCAGTACACCGGAGGCATCGAGTCGTCGGGGATTCTCAAGCTTCCCAACCTCGTGAGGTTAGACCTGAGCTCTAATCGTTTATCCGGCAACATCCCTGTGGCGATCACGAGAATGCCCACGCTCAAGATCTTGATCCTCGCCCGTAATGAGTTCTCTGGCGGCATTCCGCCGGATTTCGGCAGCATGGCCGGAATTCAGTTACTGGACCTTTCGTACAACAAGCTCACCGGCTCGATCCCCGCAGCCATCGGCAATTTGACGTCCCTCCTCTGGCTGATGCTTGCGGTAAACAATCTCACCGGCGAGATTCCCCCGGAGATCGGCAATTGCAGCAGCTTGATGTGGCTGAACCTTGCCAACAATCAGCTCTCCGGCAGGATCCCACCGGAGATATCGGCGATCGGGAAGGACCCGTTCCCCACGTTCGAGGCCAACCGCCGCGAGATTCTCGGCGTCGCCGTCGGCTCCGGCGAGTGCCAGACCATGAAGCGGTGGATCCCCGCGAGCTACCCGCCCTTCAACTTCATCTACGCGCTAATGACGAGGAAGACCTGCCGGGACACTTGGGACCGGCTCCTGAAGGGTTACGGGATCTTCCAGTTCTGCCCCAACTCCTCGTCCAGGGTCCGAACCCTAACCATCTCCGGCTATCTCCAGCTCTCCCACAACCGGCTCTCGGGTGAGATCCCGCCGGAGATCGGGGGGATGAGGAACTTCAGCATGATCCAGCTCTCCGCCAACCGGCTTTCCGGCCGCCTACCGGCTGAAATTGGTAAGGTGCCGCTCGTTGTTCTCAACGTCTCCCACAACGGGCTGTCCGGCGGGATCCCGGAGGGGATCGGCTTCTTGCGGTGCCTTTCGAATTTGGATCTCTCCCGGAACAACTTCTCCGGCGAGCTGCCGGCGAGCCTGAACGGCCTTTCCGAGCTGAACAAGTTCAATGTCTCTTACAATCCCCTGCTCTACGGCGTGGTACCAATGAACGGCCAGATCGCCACCTTCGGAAATGACAGCTTCCTTGGTGACCCCCTCATCAGCTTCGCCTCCTCGTCCGCCCGCGACACGCCGCCGGTCGCCCGAAACAACGGCCCCGCTGGAGAGGGCGGGCGTTGGCGGGTGCCGGCGTTCTGGGTGTTCCTCGCTCTCAGCTCGGCCTTCGTCTTGTGCGGCGCGCTCTCCTTGGCGGTCCTCTGCCTCGGCGGCGCCCGCGCGGCGGTGGACACGTACGCGGACCCGGATCCCGACCCAGAGGGGTTGCTTCTGGACGGCGCGAAGCGTCGCAGCGACGCTTGCAGGTCGTCGACGGTGACGTCAACGTCCACTTCGTCGGCGGAGGGTGTGTCGGGCTGTCCGTCGAAGGGCAGCGCGGGGGTGAGGGTTTTCCGGCTGGACGGGGGGGCAGAGGGGTTGGCGTTTACATACGACGACATAGTGGCGGCGACGGGGAACTTCGACGAGAGGATGGTGGTGGGCCGGGGCGGGCACGGGGTGGTGTACCGGGGGGTGCTACCGGACGGGCGGCTGGTGGCAGTGAAGAAGCTGCAGCGGAGGGGGAAGGGAAGGGGGGAGGAGGAGGACGAGGGGGAACGGGAGTTCCGGGCGGAGATGGAGGTGATGACTGGGCGTGGCCATCCCAACATGGTGGCGCTGCACGGATGGTGCCTGGCGGGGGCCGCGCGGCTGCTGGTGTACGAGTACATGGAGGGGGGCAGCCTGGAGGAGGTGGTCGAGGAGTGGGGGCGGTTCGGGTGGCAGCGGCGGCTGGCGGCGGCGACGGGGGTGGCGCGGGCGCTGGCGTTCCTGCATCACGAGTGCACCCCCGCGGTGGTGCATCGGGACGTGAAGGCGAGCAACGTGATGCTGGACGCGCGGGGACGGGCGCGGGTGACCGATTTCGGGCTGGCCCGTGCCGTGGGGGCCGGAGAGAGCCACGTCAGCACGGTGGTGGCCGGGACGGTGGGTTACGTGGCGCCGGAGTACGGGAGCACGTGGAGGGCCACCACGCGGGGCGACGTGTACAGCTTCGGCGTGCTGGTCATGGAGCTGGCGACGGGCCGCCGGGCGTTGGACGGTGGGGAGGAGTCCCTGGTGGAGAGGGTGAGGCGGGCGGCGGCGCAGGAGGGGGGGTTGCGGCTGGTGGGGGCGGAGGGGGAGGAGCCGGGCGAGGGGGTGGCGGCGATGCTGGGGCTGCTGATGGTGGGGCTGCGCTGCACTGCAGAGTCCCCTCAGGCGAGGCCGGACATGAGGGAGGTGCTGCGGATGCTGCTGAGGATATGCAACGGCAGTGGCATCGGCGCTAGCGAGGTGGGCAGCAGCGATACTTCTCCTCCCCCTCATTGGTCGCTGCAGAGCCACAGCACATCATCTTCTTCCTCGGTGAAGAGCTACTGGGAAGGATGCTTCTGACAGCAAACAACCGTGCAGCATCACACGTGAGATGGTCGATGTACAGAGATCCCCACATGTGCAACAGCTTCGATGGGATACATATGATATTTCAAAATTTTTATAAGATAAATAATATATGTGCATGATATTTTCCCAGAATTAAAATTTTGAGAACTGTGTAACATCTTATCCGAAAGGAACACAAGGATTCCTTTTTGAGTAACTTCTCTCTTCTTCTTGATGGATCGAAGGATGACGAAGCTTCGGGGAGGATCTTGTGAGTTGTTCTTCTTCACTGTTTGTTTCAGCACATCGTCTTGATGCTTGGCCTGCTGAAAACAATGTCTCTCATGGCAAAAGCTGTACAGCAACACCACACAGTATGCATCCAGTCCGCAGAGTAAGTCACGGTTCGTATGTCTTTCCATGGCTCATTTATGTAGAGGCTCTATAATCCCCAGTAGTGTGTCCTCAACAGAGGATGATAGAGTGGGCTGTTAGTTGTTGTGGAACGAATGCGATCACCGGATGATGCTTCGGGTTGACCTAGTCCAGTCGTCGAAGTCATAGGGTGCCCGACTGAATTCTGCGGTAGGAGCGAACTGTTGGCACTTCGCCGGTCCGATTCCTGCAAAAAAGGTCTGAGTCAGGTTTTTTCCAACTAGGCCCCTCTGATACTAAAGTTAGTTCTCCTCCTCTTTCCCTAAAGCCAAGTGGGGAGTTATATAGGCGTCTGGAGGCGTACCTCGATCCAGATAACTACGGAGTTGTGCAGGGCAACATTGTACAAGGCGGTGCTGCACGGCGCCATTCCGGGATGTCGGGGATGGCCTGCTCCATGCGTCGCCATCCCGAGATTTTAGGAATGGCCACTCCATGCGTCGTCGTCCTGGGATTTCGAGAGCGGGTGCTCTGATCGAGTTCGGGCGGCGTGGCTGCGAGAGAGCACTGTCACATCCAACCCAGGATGGTAGGCCAGACGTGGCGACGCACGTGGGGCGTCTTTATACTGATGTGTCTGCTGATCAGTATGACGTGGATGATGCTAGGATATCCCTTGTCACTTCCCTACCCCAAACAAGGCATGCTCCGAGGTCCTTGTAGAGGGGCTCGGGGCATGTTTGGCTTGCTCCTTCAATCTTATCGTTTGCTATGCGGGATTAGCTAGTTGCCTCATGACGCTGTTGCTCTTGTGCTGGTGGTGCCGGGCTGGCATGGTGCGTCGGGGGCTGCTTAGCTGACTAGGCGGGCACCCGAGCTGGTGAACTCGGGCATAAATGGACTGGTGCCCGAGCTAGTGACCTCAGACATGAATGAACTGGTGCCCGAGCTGGTGAACTCGGGCACGAATGGACTAGTGACCGAGGTGGTGAACTTAGGCACGAATGAACTGGTGCCCAAGCTGGTGAACTTGGGCACAAATAGACTAGTGTTCGAGTTGGTGAACTCGGGCACTGGTGGACTGGTGCCCGAGTTGGTGAACTCAGGCACAGGTGGACCGATGCCCGAGTTGGTGAACTTGGGCACAAGTGAACCGGTGCCCGAGCTGGTGAACTCGGGCACAGGTGGACTGGTGCCTGAGTTGGTGAACTCGAGCACAAATAGACTGGTGCTCGAGCTGGTGAACTCGGGCACAAATGGACTGGTGCCCGAGCTAGTGAACTCAGGCACGAGCGGACTGGTGCCCAAGTTGGTGAACTCGGGCACAAATGGACTAGTGCCCGAGCCGGTGAACTCGGGCACAAATGTATTGGTGCCCAAGCTGGTGAACTCAGGCACAAGTGGACTGGTGTCCGAGCTGGTGAACTCGGGTACAGGTGGACTGGTGCTCGAGCTAGTGAACTCGGGCACAAGTGGACTGGTGCTAAAGCTGGTGAACTCAGTCACAAATGGACTGGTACCCGAGCTGGTGAACTCGAGCACAAATGGACTGGTGCCCGAGCTGGTGAACTCGGGCACAGGTGGACTGGTGCCCGAGCTAGTGAACTCGGGCACAAATGGACTAGTGCCCGAGATGCTTCGATAGTTGATACTTGGAAGCACTTTCTAGCGGTATGTGTGGTACGGAGGGCTGACATCACGTGCCTTCGTAGGGAGGAGCATGTGCCATCCTGTTGGCGAGAAATTGGGGGTGTGCGCACCTAGTGGGGATCACGACCGAGGCATTGGGTGGGAACCTTGGCTGAGCAGGCACATTAATCGAGGCAGCTCTTGGTAAATGCTGCCATTACTTCCTACCTCGGGAAGCCCAAACTTCACCCTAACCCATCACCGCTTCCTTATAAATCTCTTTTTGCGTGGAGGTGAGTCATTGTGTTCTTCTTTGCTTGCTTTTTTTTTTGCCTCGGTCCGTCTCTCCTGGTGCCCAGCCCTAAGGTCAGAATATCTTCTTCTTCCTCGTTGTCGAGTCAATCGAATCTCGAGGCCAACGAGTCGACCTCGGGAAGTTCTAGAGTAGAAGTCCTAAGTTCATCATTTGGTGGGTCGCCCCAAATGGATTCGAAGGCACCTGTGACCCTTCAAGTCATGTGGGCTTGGCATGATGTAGATTCGGTCGTAACCAAGGAACTGCTAGGGCTCGTTCAGGATCGATACAGTATCCCGAGGGAATATGGGCTACAAGCCCCATCTCCCGAGCAACACTCCTACGACCCATTCCCAGATGGGTTTGGGTTTACCCTGGATGCCCTTGAGGCAGGGCTGAGGTTCCCGCTACATCTAGTTATCGTAGAGTGTCTCTGATGGTGGGGGATCTCCTTGTCTCAGACGGAGCCCAACTCGTGGCGCTACTTTGTGGTTTTTCTGGGAGAGTGCCGAGGGGTGGGGATTGAACCGACTCGGATGTTATTCTTAGCATGCTTTCGGCTCTACAAGGGTCAGGGCAGATATTACCTGACCGCCTGGGGCGGGTTCAAGATTAGCGGTGCTCCTTCCAACAACAAAGGGTGGAAGACGGGTCACTTCTTCGTGAGCCGTTGTGAAGAGTGGGGATTCTGCTTGGCGTGGACTTCCTGAGCTATCAACAACGTCCCCCCTTTCCTCTCTGATGAAGAGACCGAGCAGCTGGGGTGCTTGAGGAATCTCCTATCTTTCTCTCGGGCTATTCGAGGGATGACCGAAGGATGGTTGGTCGATGCGGGGCTCAGCCTGGCCCGTAGGGGTATGGTCGGATTCATCATTCAGGCTTTTTCACCTTCATCCGCATTTCTTTGTCTTGTTGACCGACTTGTAACCTTACAGATATGGTGAACTTCCATGCCCTGAAGGGAATACCCCGTCTTCCGACGTCGATGCGGCCTCCTCATGAGCAGGAAAAGATCGAGGCCGATCCTTTGGCCCGACAAGGAACCCTAGGCCACCAAGGTCCTGACGAGGTGGAGGCAGACCGCCCTATGAAGAAAGCCAAGGTGGTAACTTGGAAATCGTCCGAGGGGTCAGCACTCCGCAAGGCTATCGTACGAATAGCGTGTGGGTTGGGCAGCGGCTCGCACGGAGAGGGTTCTAGCTCCAAGGGGAAAGGCCGAGCTGGCTCGGTCGGGGATGAAGTCCCATCTAAGTGGGGGGAGTACCCTAAATCGATGAAGGACCTATGTCGGGTCCGATCATCAAGAAAAGGCGAGCCCTTCCAGGCTCTGGAGTGGCAGATCTGCCAGAGGGGGAACCGGGGGCACCTTTTGGGACCTGATGACCTTCCCTCAAGACCGACAACTGCATATGAGCCGACGGTTCGACGGCCTTGGAGTTCGCCCGTGGGACACTTCATCCGGGTCTGGCGAAGCAACTGTATTGCTCGCCCTTCGCGGTATTGATGGACCATGCCGTGAAGGCGGTGGTCTGGGTAAGTAGCGTCCCCTCCCATTTTTGCTCTCAGGATCATTCTATGCCTTCTGATCCCCAAGTTTTTGTAGAGCCACCATTACACGACAACGCTAATCAACAGGGGGCAGGACGCAGGTCGGGTGATTGAATGCCTCGGGGATGCCAACTCTGACCTGTGTCGGGAGGTGGAGGAGTTGAGGAGCGACCTTGGTCCCGAGGTAGTCGTGACGACAGAGCAACGGGTGACTGCTGCTGAAGCCATGGCCGACCAGCTGAAGGCAGAGCTGAAGGGTAGCCACGAACGAGTTCACGGTTTAGACGACGAGCTACTTGCACTCGCATGGAACGTGGAGGCCTCCCGATAGGCAGCTCGCGCCGCAGAGGAGGTGCTACAAGAAGAGCGTCGAGGTGCCGAGGAACGGGCGAAGAAGACGATCACTGAATATAAGAAGTCGCCCGGCTTCAAACTCGGTTTACAGAGATCGGGCCAGGCGACCTATGAGTTCAGTTACTGGGTGGCGCTCACTCGCTTCCATGCCAAGTACCTGGACTTGGAGCTGGAGGCCGACCCCTTCGTGGATCTCTCTGAGGATCGGATGGTGGACATGCCCGATGAGGACCCCTTTGACGATAGCTCGATGGATCTTCCTCAGAGCTAGGGAGTTAAGGGATGCGCCTTTCCTTTTGGTTTTGGTCGGGCCAAGTTGGAGTTTTGTAAGTTCCGAACCGATCATAGTGTAAAAACTTTACTTATATGAATGTAAAGTTTTTTAGTACAAACGCGAGGTCTCTATCGGGAATCAAGGATAAAACTTTCTCAAGTTCGACACATTCCAGGTCCTTGGTAGGTGGGTCCCATCCATGGTCTCGAGGCGACAAGTACCTTCTCGGACCATGTCGTAAATTCGGTAGGGGCCTTCCCAGTTCGGGGATAATTTTCCTCTGGCTTGGGTTGGATCACTCACCTCGATTTTTCGGAGGACCAAGTCCCCAACCCGAATTTGCCATGGGCGAACCCTTCGATTGTAGATTCGGGCTACTGCTTTCTTATACGCTAAAGCATGTAGGTGGGCCTCGGCTCTCCGCTTATCGAGGAGGTCAAGTCCGGCTCAGAGCCTGAGTTCTGAAGTTCCCTCGTTGAAGTTTTCTACCCGCAATGTTGGAAACACGATTTCGGGGGGAACGACAGCCTCGGTCCCGTATGTGAGGCTGAATGGGGATTCTCCCATGGCCATATTTGGGGTGGTTCGGGATGCCCACAAGACGCTCGGGAGCTTTTCCACCCAAGTCCCACATGCTTCGCCCACCCTCTTCTTCAATCCTTCGAGGATCGTCCGGTTCGTGACCTCGGTGAGGCCGTTAGTCTAGGGGTGGGCGACTGAACTAAACTTCAACTGTATCCTGTACGATTAGCAGTAGGCCTTGAACCTTGCATTGCTGAACTGGGTCCCGTTGTTGGTTATGATTGCCCTCGGGATGCTAAAGTGTGTGAGGATATTTTTCCATATGAAACTCTCGATTGTTTCGTGGTAATGGATGCCAGTGATTCGGCCTCGACCCACTTAGCGAAATAGTCAACCCTGACAATGAGGAACCAACGTTGGCCTGAAGCCGGGGGAAATGGGCCGAGGAGGTCCATGCCCCATTGCGTGAAGGGCCAGGCTACGTCGATCAGGGCGAGGGGCACCGTTGGCTGGTGTTGGACCCGAGCATGTGCTTGGCATTGTTGACACCGTTGTACATAGGATAAAGCATCTCGACGTAGCATCGGCTAATAAAACCCTTATCTGAGTATCTTGAAGGCCAAGACCCGGCCTCCGATGTACTCCTCGCATATTCCCTTGTGAACTTCAGCGAAGACTATCTCGGCTTCGAGTGGGGATAGACAGCGGAGCACGACTGAGAGAAGGCTCTTCGGTACAACTTGCCCTCGATCTCTACGTACCATGCTTGGGCTCGTCTAAGCCGATGGGCAACCGATGGATCATCGGATAGCTCGTCCTTCTCTTTGTAGTGAAGGATTTCTTCCATCCAATTTGGGGTAGCCTCCATTGTGTTGACATTCGAGAATGGTAGGGTCGGCGCAGAGAGAATCTCGATTCTCTTCGAGGGTTCCCAGGTGACTGGCTGGATGCTAGTTGGGCCAGCGCATTGGCCTGGATGTTCTGAGTCCACTGTATTCTTGTGATCACCAAACGGTTGAAGCGAACCGAGAGTCACTGAACTTTGACGAGGTACCAGGCCATGGTCAGTTCTCGGGCCTCGTAGGTTCCGTTGATGTGGCCTGCTACTAGTTGGGAGTCGATGAAGGCTTCCAGGTTCTAGACCTACATCTCGAGGGTGAGGCATAATCCCGACAGTAGCGCCTCGTATTCGGCTTCGTTGTTGGTGGCCCTGAATTCCAACTAAAGCGCATGCTCATGGGTTTTGCTATTCAAGTTCCTGAGGATCATCCCTGCTCCAGCTCCTCCCGACGTGGCTGACCCATCAACGTACAGGGCCCAGGCTAGCGGATTCGACTCCTGCATGGTCGAGCCATCCTCAGGGGTCAGTTCAGAAATGAAATCAGCCAATACCTAGGCCTTTATGGCCGTCTGAGGCACATACTGGATGTCGAACTCTCCGAGCTCTATAGACCATTTGAGCATTCGACCCGAGACATTGAATTTAGAGAGGATTTGACGAAGTGGCCGGTCGAATACTATTTTTATCATGTGGGCCTAGAAATAGGGTTGTAGCTTTCGGGCCATCACGATCAATGCCAGCACTAGCTTTTTTATCGGCGGGTAGCACGCTTCGGGCCCAACAAGGATATGGCTATTGTAGTAGATGACCTGCTACACGGCCTGATCCTCCCTTATCCGCACCGAGCTAACCGCATGCTCCGAGGCTACCAAGTAGAGGCTCAGAATCTTGCTCGGGCTAGGGGAGGTGAGCCGGGGCAACCGTCCGAGGTAGGTCTTCATTTTGTTGAAGGCATTCTCGTATTCCGGGGTCCATTTGAAGTTGTCCGCTCGGCGCAAGGCCCGAAAGAATGGGAGGCATTTGTCTCCTGAGCATGACACAAATCTCCCGAGTGCTGCTAGCTTTCCTGTGAGACATGGCACCTCTTTCGTTGAGTACAGAGATTGCATCTCCATTATGGCTCGGATTTTTTCTAGGTTGGCGTCTATCCCTCTCTGGTGGATGACGAAGCCGAGGAACTTTTCAGACCCAACCCTAAAGGCATACTTCGCCGAGTTAAGGCGCATATTGAATCGTCTGAGAGTACGCCAAGTTAAGGCGCATATTGAATCGTTTGAGGCTCCGAAAGTTCTCCACCAAGTCGGTCAGATAGGTCGCTACCGACCTGCTTTTGACGATCATGTCATCAACATACACTTCTATGTTTCTTCCGAGTTGGGACTCGAACACTTTATTGACCATCCTCTGATAAGTGGCTCCTGCTTTCTTCAGTCCGAAGGGCATGACTTTGTAGCAGTAAACCCCCTTATCGATAATGAAGGCAGTGTGCGGTTGGTAATGCGGGGCTATACGGATCTGGTTGTAGCCCGAGAATGCGTCCATGAACGTAAGGAGCTCATGGCCCGTGGTTGCGGCAACTAGCTGGTCTATCTTCAGGAGTGGATAACAATTCTTGGGGCATGCTTGATTAAGATCGGTGTAGTCAACACATATTCTCCAGCTTCCATTGTGTTTTTTTAATGAGGACTACATTAGACAGCCACCGGGGATATTTCACCTCGGTTATGAACCTGATGTCGAGTAGGCGGTCTACCTCATGGCTGGTTGCTCGTTGTTGCTCTAGGGTGAATCTCTGAGACTAGGCGAGCCTCAGGATGGATGTTCAGGTGATGTTGAGCCACCTCGGGGTCGATTCCCGATATGTCCTTCGGGGACCAGGCTAAGACATCGGCGTTGCATCTTAAAAACTCCACGAGTTGGACCTGATCGGCTTCTAGGAGCGTGGTCCCAACTCTGACAACTTGGTCCGACCGATTGTCCCTCAGGGGAACTTCGACGAGCTTCTCCATCGGCTGCGAGTGTGTTGGAGCTTTTGGGTCATCTCGACGGTCGAGGTTGGTCAGCTCGGGTCGTGTCCTCTTTGGCATGGATACGACCATCAAATAGCATCTCCTGGATTCCTTGGGATCACTCTGCACCATCCCGACTCCTGATGAGGTCGAAAATTTCATGGCTCAGTGGTAGGTGGAGACGATCGCCCTTATCCTGTTGAGCATCGATCGTCCGAGGATCACGTTGTACGCCTAGGGTAGGTCGACCACTATGAAGGTGACCATCACCATCTTTGTTCTTGGCTCATTTCCTATGGTGACGGGAAGGAAGGTCATCCCGAGGGGGGAGATCGACTCTCCCGTGAACCCGGTAAGTGCAGTCGCCATAGGGGAGAGATCGTTGTCCACGAGTCCGAGCTTCCTGAAGGCATCCAAGTATAGGATATCAACGGTACTCCCAGTGTCGACCATCACCCTCTTCACTCTGGTGTTGGCCATGCGGACCGAGACCACCATAGCATCATCGTGGTCTGAGAACTCCACCTCTTATGTGCCGAATGTGATTTCTTCCTCGAAACACGGTTTCGAATGCTTCTCCACTGTGCTCCATGCATACGCCTTCCTTATGGTGGAATTGCTACCGTCGAAAGTCGGTTCGCCAATGATGACATCGATTTGTCTTTCGACCGGAACCTTCAGCCGAGGTGGTGACTCCCTCGATTTTTTTAGGAAGCGCCCGAGATGCCCTCACCGGATTAGCTCCTCGATCTAGTTCTGCAGGTCATGGCAGTCCTCCGTGTCATGACCGTAATCTCGATGGAACCTACAATACTTAAATCAGTCTTTGTTAGTGGCCTTCACCGGGTTGGGCTCCCGTAGGAGCCCCTTCTCCTAGATTTGGAGGAAAATCTTGGTTCAAGAAGCGTTCAGGGGGGGGGGGCCTCGAGCGTGGCAGTTCGGGTCGGTCGGGCCTTCTTCAGGATGGTTTGGGGAGTGACCCCGGGGCCGTTGCATGGGCGAAGTTTGTCCGAGGCCTTTTATAGTCCTCGTGCTTCCTTGCCATCAGCGCATTAGCAGCAACATGCTAGTTATCCTGCTGAAGCATCTTGAGGACTGTGGCAGACGGTCTCTTGACCAGGGACCAAAAGAGTCTGAAGGGGTGAAACCCCATCAGAAAAGCCTACATGGCAAGAGACGGGTGAGCCTCGGGTATCCTTCTAGCCTCGACGGTGAAGCGTGCGATGAACTGTGAAAGCGGCTTGTCGTATCGTTGGGCTAGTGCGAGAAGGGTGGCCACGGATGGTTTCGGCCGCATGCTAGTCAAGAAGTTCTGCTCGAGCCCCCTTGCGAGTTGATCGAACGAGGAGATGAAAGCAGGGGGGAGGCGGCTGGACCACATCCGAGCTGGTCCCCTGAGAGTGGTGAGAAACACCTCGCACATCAAAGCATCAGAGGTTCCGTAGAGAGCCATTTGGGCCCGAAAGGCGACGACGTGTTCTGTGGCGTCAGATCCGCTGTCGTACACCTCAAGGGCTGGGAGCCTGAAATTGAAAGGGACCAACTTGTCCTGGATTTGGGAGGTAAAGGGGGATGCTCCTGAGGCGTCATCCCCGACCTCCCTCTTAGTCCTGCGAAACTCTCTTTGGAATTCATCCAGACACCGGTTCACCGAGTTAAGTTGGGCTCTGAATGTGTCGTCGACCGAATCGGTGGATATAGTGTCGTGCTCGGGAGGTGGCATGTCGGTCAGGCGGAGACCGAGGATGCTGGGTTTGGGAGTCACTCCCCGACCCCCGAGACTCTCTTCGGCCTCCTGTAGTTGCTCGCGTGTAGCTGGGTTCGCCGGGGGATCATCGAGGGGCTCTAAGACATATATGGACGAGCTTGACGCTTGGGGGCTCGTGAGGCACACGAGTTGCGAGATGAGGGGGACGACCGTTTGGATCATCTCGGTCAGAGCTTGGACCTCTCTTGACAGGTCATGGAACGCCTTGGGTGAGACGGCCGAGGGTGCTGGGGCATTCCCGGGAGGTGATAGCTCGGGATCGTTGAACAGTTGATAATAGCATTCTGGGGTTTAGGTCGGGGCGCCTCCTCTGAACTGGGTAGTGGAGGCTAGTCCCGAGGCGAGGATGGGGGCAATTGGCTGCCCTTCGGTCGGGCAGACCTCCGGGTTGGTCATGGGACACTCATACAAAATTGGCCCTCCTTCTAGCGCTAAAGATGTTGTGGAACGAATGCGGCCACCGGAAGACGCGTCAGGTTGGCCTGGTCTAGTCGCTGAAGTCGTAGGGTGCCCGACTGAATTCTGTGGTAGGAGCGAGTTGTTGGCGCTTTGCCAATCCGATTCTTGCCAAAAAGGCCTAGGTCGGGTTTTTCCAGACTAGGCCCCTCCGATGCTAAAGTTAGTTCTCCTCCTCTTTCCCTGAAGCCAAGTGAGGGGTTATATAGGCATCTGGAGGCGTACCTCGGTTCGGATGACTACAGAGTCGTGCAAGGTGGCATCGTACAAGGCGGTGCTGCACGGCGCTGCACGATGCCGTTCCGGGATATTGAGGAGGATGGCCTACTCCATGCGTCGCCGTCACGAGATTTCGGGAACGGCCGCTTCGTGCGTCGTCGTCCCGGGATTTTAGGAGCGGGTGCTCTATTCGAGTTCGGGTGGCGTGACTGCATGAGGACACCATCACGTTTGACCTGGGATGACGGGCCGGATGTGATGATGCACATGGGGCATCTTTATGCTGATGTATCCCCTATCATTAGCCATGACGGCTGATGTTACCTCTTCACTCCATCATCATGCAGTTCCTTGGATTTTGTTGGCACAGGTGGTTTCATCCAATGCAGATGTTGCAGGAGAGTCAAAAAGGCATGGCTACGATGCCTGTGAAGCTCCGATTGACGATGCATTCGATGACTTCGAGTCCACGGCATTGAAGCCGGACGAACTCAACGCAGATGAACAATGTTGCAAATCATGTCAGCATGGAAAGCCAAAGGATGGGAGGTCCATGGCCTCACTGCTTCTTCCCAGGCAAGAACAAGGAGGCAGAAAAGAGACGTCCAGAGAGATACTCTACCGGCACTTGCATCATTGTCAAGGCATGAAGTGGCTGAGGATCTCGACTCTCTTGGAGTTATGATAAGAGCAGGCGAGTCCTGGCAAATCCGCTCCAATGGGAGAAGCACAAGGCAAAACATGCCAAGTTCAGAATTGAGGAGAAGGAGACGACCAAGAAGTTTGGCTGTCGCCATTGCCGAAGCTCCTGAAAACTCCCCTCAAAGACAGTCTATCCATACTGATCTAGAGAACAAAGGGAGAAACATGTTGGCATGGGGAAGGACGACGAGAAGGCGCCGCAGACTAAGAACACAGAATCATTGTATGACACTGCTTTACCCAAGTTCATAAGATTTATATGCATATATATGTTGTTTTCTGGATGAGGGAAACAATACATCATCTTTGAACACTGCAGTGAAGGAGGGTCAAATGCGTGCATTTGGGAGACTGAAAGAAGGTCCTAATGGGACAGAAAGCCTGAACGCTGTCTGGCGACACACATGGAGAGGGAGAGAGAACCGAACGGACGCGTGCCGTCTTATGCGTACGCCGCACGCGTGTGCCATCCCGCCGTTAATAAAAGCCAATCCGCATCCGACGGCTGGATGCGACCCGGACGTGACGCGAGGATTAGGGCGAGATTAATCGAAACCCTAGGCAGCAGCTGGAATCCGGGCATTCTCCCATCCCTTTTGAGGCGTGCCGCTATTTAAGGCGCTCCTCCACCACCGCTTCCCCTCGCCGGCTCCTCTGCCACTACCGCTTCCCCTCGCCTCCTTCCCTGACCGCCGTGACTGGTAGCAATCGCTTCGACCGCCTTCTCCGCTCTTTCGATTGGCTCTTGGATTCTGTTTTGGATCGCTCGATCCGTCGGGCCTAATTCCTCTTTCGTTTCTTCTCATGCGGCCAAGTGTAGACAGGTATCGGTATCGGTATCGGTAAGCATGTCGGACGAGGAACATCATTTTGACTCGAAGGCCGACGCGGGGGCTTCCAAGACTTATCCGCAGCAGGCAGGAACTATTCGCAAGAACGGGTATATCGTCATCAAAGGGAGGGCGTGCAAGGTCGATCTCTATTCGATCTGATTCCTTCTTGTCTCTGTGTTCTGTTGTTTGTTGATTTGTTGAACATTTTGACTCTTGATGAACTTGGGAAGATGAGCGTTTGTTGGGATTTTTTCCATATAATTGACTGATTTTTTTTTAAAAAAATTGTGGGGCTTAAAGTGATTGTGCTTATAATTTGGTATTATACTGACTCTTGCAAATTTTTGGTGTTCGTTATTAAGCTTGTTATTCATAGACATTTTAATTTGTTGCTGATAAGACTCGTAGACTTGTGTTATACCTTCTCAGAAGGGATGAGGCCTCACGGGGTAATGCAAATTACACTGACTTATATTTTGAGAGCCAGCGCATGGTACACAGATCCAAATTTTCACATCTGAGTCCGGTCCTTTTTATAGTGACCAATCAATCGTATAACATTGGTTTCTTAAGCAACTTCTGCAGTAATCAGTATTCCATATATTCTGCATTCTTCCTTAAAAAAATTTCCTAAAGATAGGGCTTTCGTGTGTGTGCGCTCTCCAACTCTGTGAATTTGCAAAAGAACCAAAGCCTGTCGTGCTTTCTTCTCTAGATCCCAGGCCAAACTAATTTTTGGTGGATTTTGGAGGGCTTAATATCATGCTCCTTTTTTTTCAACATTTGTTCCTCTCTTATAATATCAGTTAAATTTTTTGAACATAAAGATGCAATTTTTATCTTGTATCTGTTGAATATTTTCTGATATTATTTTGATAGTAAAATAATTGGAATAGTTTCATTCTGGAATTCTAAACAATCACATTTCAGAATTTTTTTCATGACAATATATTATATTCACAATTTCTCTCTAATCATTTTATTTATATTCTTTATTTCTAAACATCTCATGATAGGATAAATGCTTCAAATTTTTAAACATTTGATTAACTTATTAGTAAAATTTGTTAGATTAAGTTGACTATTGTAGTTGTATGTTGACTAGAATCTTTGAGAATCATGCCCTCCCAATATAAATCCTGGCGCCACCCACAGGCTTTTGTGTGGTTATGTGGCTAAATCTTCATGCTTATGTGGACCACATTAAGTTGCCGTGTTATGTGGTTGCATGGACTACTACTTCAGAATATTGCCTATTAATGCTAAATGATAGGAGAAGATCCATCTAATCAATCAGAAATTGTTGGTATTGATGTTATTGTTTTTCATTATATTGGTTTAAGCAGTAATTTGATGTGAAATCCCAGATTTTTTATTTAATTTAATCATGTGAATCCTATATTATTGTTTGAAAATTTTATCAATTGTTGCACCAGGTTGTAGAGGTTTCAACCTCCAAAACTGGAAAGCACGGTCATGCCAAATGTCACTTTGTTGGCATTGACATTTTCAACGCCAAGAAGCTTGAAGATATTGTTCCATCTTCTCACAACTGTGATGTAAGTAATTGTTCAGCTTCCGTGGTTGAATACTTGTTGTTCAAGTTTATTAATGCTGATTTTCCAATATTTTACAGGTTCCCCATGTCACTCGCACTGACTATCAGCTTATTGACATCTCTGAAGATGGTTTTGTATGTTTGAAAAATATCATGTTGTTATCTTTTATTGTTAGTTTATTAACCTTATATGTTTGACTCTTATCTGCATGTTTCAGCTTAGTCTGTTGACTGAAAATGGTAACACAAAGGATGATCTCAAACTTCCAACTGATGAAACTCTTCTTGCTCAAGTTAGTACACTAGATATATTTGCTTCATTTTTTTGTGCATATTAAATGCATTATTACTTTATTTTTTTACTTTGTGATTAACTATGTTTTGAGTTCTCAATAAATTTATAATGGCATTTACCCAAAATCTAGCTGTCATTTGTTAAAGCCTGGAGATTATGGTGGACGATTCATTATGGTTATCTTGGTTTCTCTTCTTTGTTTCTGTGATCTGTGGTTGGATCACATGTTCTCTAAAACTTGTAATTGTACCCTAGGATGCCATTAACGTAGATGTAGAACAAATTTATCTACATATATGTAGATTGATTCTTCGAATACCTTGGATCAAGTGCTGATTTAACCTTATGACATAAAAATAATAATGGATTTAAAATAATTATGTTAGATAATTGTCTCAGTGACCTATAATTTTTAGTATTTTTATTATAATTTTTATTAGTTATTTTATAAATTCAGATTATGTATTGGTTACTCTATGCTTGGATGTCCGATGTTAGTCATCCTTAAGACATGTTTGTTAGACACAGTAGGCTTATTGTTAGTGAGAAAACAGAAGCCAATAGGTGCACTGGCTCGGGTTGAGTTTGGTAACTGCTGCAAGTAATATGTAGATTGTGGGGGACATGTATAGTTGTATATTTAACATATTACATGAACATGGTTGCTTTTTTTTTCCACAATTAGAAGGTGGAGAATGCTCAGCACATCAGATTTATTTCTATGTAGCATTGACGCAACTTACGAGCATGTTTAGGTATATTTTCTGTCTGCTTCTGGTCTGCTGGTTCTTTACGGAAAGAGACACCTATTGTATCAAATATAAAATTATTGATTTGTAATACATAGCAAAGACCGTGGATATGCTTTGTTATCCTTGACTCTTTCTATAATTCTCACAGGGCATATTTGTCGACATCTAGTCAGATCAGGCACCACGCCATTATTATGGCTAAATTCATTGTTCTCAGTGATATTTGGATCCTGGTTGGTTGCAAAATTAGCTAACAAGTGAGCTTTGGAGTCACATTAACTTGAATTTTCTCAATTGTGCAGATTAAAGATGGTTTTGCAGAGGGGAAGGATCTGGTGGTGACTGTCATGTCTGCCATGGGAGAGGAGCAGATTTGCGCACTGAAGGACATTGGTCCCAAATAAGGATTGCAGCTGCTGCTTGTGACTTCGAGAGGATACATCCCACCTATCACAGGACACCTTTTATCTTCTCGATCTGAAGTGCCTACCTACTACAGCTTCTATTACACTTGAAAACCGATATTTTGTTTCACTATATTTGACATTGTTGTGCTGTTTCAAGGACATGCCGTCTCCAACTGAGTGTCGTCAACGTCTGTACACATGTTTACAGTGTTGGTATTTTCGCTAAATATCTGTGTTTATTCTTTTTCTTCTCTAATATTATGGTCGAGTCATACTTGCACAGAGGATATCTGTGCCCCTTTTTGTTGATGTTGAAGAAACATGGGTCGTTCGGTATGGAGGTTTTCGGATCGGATACTAAACTGGAGCGACTCTGGCTCCGAAGAATTGGTATTCGGTTTTAGCCCGGTCCATCTTAATAGCCCAAACCCAACCATCTTATAACAGGAGCATTAGATCAGTGGGAACATTCCAGACGGCCGTTGGGGAGGCGGAGGCATGGGCGCTCCATCGGCTCCTCGTCCTCGTCTTGAGCACGGGGAGGAGGGGGAGACGGATCGGCCGAGGTTCTTCGATGCCAAGGCCAGGGATCTGTGCTGGAAGAAGGCGGAGGTGGTGCCCGGCCGCCACCCCGAGCGGTGGCGCAAGGATGCCGCCGGCAACGTCGTCTGCAAGCGCTTCTGGCACTGCCAAGGCTGCCTCTGCTACGAATACGACCACATCATCCCCTTCTCCAAAGGTTGATCTTGATTCGTTTTTCTGCCGATCATCCTATCACGACTTCGGCACGTATCGTCTCTTGAATCTGTTCTTCTTCTAAGACATGATGAACTCCCCTTTATAGGTGGGGAATCAACTGCCGAGAACTGCCAAATTCTACAGACGAGGGTGAACAGGTTGAAGTCAGACAAGCAGTGGGTGGACAAAGCTGAACTGGAAGGCTTCTCATGTGACATCAAGTTCACAGGTGACGTTCTCTTCCGTCTTGATGTTAATGCTTACGATGACATGCTTCTCTCTCTCTCTCTCTCACATGTTACATTTACCTAATTTATTAATAATAACATCAAGCATTTGGTGGTACCTAAAACTGTTACATTGTACTAATTGCATTGATAGTCTTTGTTCACATGATGTTTTTATCCTTGATGTTTCTTTTCATCGAAGATATCAGCTAGCTTATCTGAGACTTGTTATGCGTACAATTATCTGTTGTTCTCAATGAACTTGAAGAAAAATTAAAACCTGTTTCCTTCGATTAATTCATTAATTCTATGAATTCAAAAGCATGCAACAAATATAGAATATAGACAAGGCCAAATTGTCCAATTTCTGGTAAAAGCTTAGGCTAAATTCAAAATATGTTTTCCCATTAGCATTTCATTAAAATGATAACAAGGATGGAAAGTGGAGCAATTGCAAAGCACACCTGGATTCATGTAGTTTGAAGGATAGGTCAGGCAAATGAAAAATAAGCTTGGATTTTCTACTCACATTACATATATTTCATTTTGATACTAGCATACTTTTAATTTGCATACTTTCGAGGCAACAGAGTATCTACCAAATTGAATTAACTTAGACAACAGTGAGATCTTTAGGCAAAACAATGTTACCTAATGTTGCATAATTAGAAGCAACTATAGGTGATGTACTATCTCCAAGACATCCTAACCTATGTTGCTTATCGCCACCAATTGTTACATTGTGGATGATATCGAATTATTTGTTGCTTTTCTGCACTTGAATCTTGATATCCACTTATGTTTGTGATTTCTAACTGGCAATTGTTACGTTGTGGATGATATCGAATTATTTGTTGCTTTTCTGCACTTGAATCTTGATATCCACTTATGTTTGTGATTTCTAACTGGCAATAACTATTGCACGGAACTTTATCCTTCAGATAAGGAGCTGGATATCATTGAGATGGCCGTCTATGGGGATGTCATTCGTCCAGGGAGTCAATGTCGATGCAGAACTGTAGCAGAAATGCTGGGGAAGGCGATATCAAAGAACCCTTTGGCTCCTTGTAAACTACCATACAGGGAAGAGTAGTGACATGCTGTTCCAACTGCCTCATACGCCTGTTGTTTCCGTGCTGCTGAAGGAAACATTTGTGCGATCAACTGTCCTCCAAAACCTTCACCAGATAGTCTGGTAAAACAAAGTTCTAATTGCTTGGAACAGAATGAATCTCCAGCTTTGGCATTCTTGTATGGGAAGTGTCACACAGACAATCCATATGCTTTGAACATTCGATCCAATGCTTTCTCCTCAAATATTATATGCTCAGATTAGGGCTGGCTTGTGGGGTTTGCCTTGATCTTGATCCCTCTTTCTTTGGTCATTTACCTGCACCTGTTTTGGCTTCGTCATCAACCTAACATCACTACAGTGTAGAGACAGCTCGAGTGCTTCTTAGAGGATATGTGGAAACTGCTTCAACAGCTGTCGCTGGTTGGCTGCGCAAAACAACAGCCAGCACGTAGGTATCGAACTCTCGTGATTGGTTCAAATTCTACGATTCGATTTATAGCCCACATGATTCAGGCTTAGATCGGGATCGGCATCGTAGAAAAGAGAAGATGATGGGGGCAGTTCCGTCATTAGACGAAGCATATCTCAAGTCAAGCGCCAATCAGACCGGTGGCAAAGTCAACGTTCCTTTCTCTTCAGATTTGGAGGGAGTTTTTATCCTTCGATGTGTGTCGTGTGTTTTCTCCCCAAATCCAAAGGGGGAAAAAGGGAGTGTGATACTAAGTGAGGATATTAGATTGACCTCTCGCCCAACCCAAATCGAACGCAGATAGGACGGCGGCAGAGAGGTGTGGACGGTTGCGGTAGGCGGATGGCGATGAACGGCGCCGGCAGCGGAGGCGGAGGAGCAGGTGGAGGTGATGGGATGGCGACGGCGGTGGGAGCAGGGAAGCCGCCGCGGCCCACCATCATGCTCCCGCCCCGCTCTTCCATGGCGAGTCTCTTCCATGAAGGTGGAGGGGGCGCCTCGGAGGTCAGCCCCGGCCCACTGACGCTGGTGTCGAGCTTTTTCGCGGACGATCCCGAGATGGAGTGCCGTTCCTTCACTCAGCTGCTCGTCGGAGCTATGAATTCTCCCGTGGCAGCGGCGAGGAGGCCGGCTGGGATCGCCTGGGAGCAGGAGAAGGTGGCGGATGATGGCTCGGAAGACGGCGGGGCAGAGGGAGGAGGCATAGGAGGTGACGGTGGTGTAAGTCGATTGAATCGGGTGAAGCAGAACCGGCCTGCAAGCCTGACGGTAAGCCAGCCGCAGGCATTCACGATTGCCCCGGGACTAAGCCCCTCAAGCTTGCTGGATTCTCCTGGGTTCTTCTCATCCGGCCTGGTATGCGAGTTCATAGGATTCGATCTTAATTTCCTATTAATAAAAGTTCGAACTTGATTTATCTTCTTGTTTACCTCTCCATAATAAGCAAAAAATATTCTTGGAAGGAGGAAGTGATGTTTGGTTGCTGGAAATTTAGACTTTTTCTTTGACTTTAGCATTTAGAGTAAAAGAATTTGCGTTCAGATAACACCTTTTGCCATCTATTGCAGATAAAGGTCTCGTTACTGAAGAACATACATTTCTATTTTCTATGGCAGACCTAATGAAGTAAATTTTTTTTTTGACCTTAGGAAGCTGATTTAATGATACTTGAATAGCAGGTCCCTAGATCCTGTTTTCTATCAGGTTCTTGTATAACATCTGCTTATGCAATTCATATTAGGGATAACCAACTTGTTTGATGTTATCAAATGTCTGGATAATTGATTTCATTGCTTCTAATTTTAGTTAGCATATGGCTCAAGCTGTCACAAACTAAGTTCTTAAGAGGTGAAATGATTACTATTAGTGGTATGAAGAGAGGTAGAAGATGACCTAAAATGATTTTAATGGAAATTATAAATAAATATTTTAATACTCTTAACTTAAATAAACATATAGCTTTTGTATTTCAATGTTGGTAAAAGATCTATGTAGTTGACCCTAAATAGTCAAGACTTTACAGCTTTATCGTTATTGTTTATTGTTGTATGAAAGTTTCATATATTAAAAAATATTCAACTAAGAGTTCGAAATGCTTTTGCAGTGTTTAAGCAGTATGATATGCTTATTGAATAGTACTTGTTTACAGACTCCATATTAAGGCTTTTCACTGTGAGTTTATTGATTAAGCAATACTCTTTTGATCTTCTCTCTGTCAGAGTGAAGTTATATAAAACTTCATCAGTTGAAACATCTTTTTCTTTTGTTGGTTCCATGATATCTAAATTTGGATCTCTGCAGGGTACCTTCATAATGTCGCATCAAGAGGCTCTGGCTCAGGTCACAGCTCAGGCATCGCAGTCCCAATTCAAAATGCTGAGCCAGGCAGATTACCCATCTGAATTTGTGACAACACCACCATCATCACAGCAACTTATCGAGGAAACCCCTACCCGAAAGCGAAACAATACCATATTTGAATCTGCAGAGGGCTCTCATTCTGATCAAATATCTCACCCTACAGCCATTGTAGTTGATAAACCTGCTGATGATGGTTATAATTGGCGAAAATATGGCCAGAAAATGGTGAGAAGCAGTGAGTATCCTAGGAGCTACTATAAATGCAGCCATCCCAATTGTCCAGTCAAGAAAAAGGTAGAGCATTCTGCAGATGGCCAAATTACTGAGATAATTTACAAGGGTCAGCACAACCATCAACGTCCTGCCCCAAATAAGCGATTTAAGGAAGGTGGTAGTTTTCTTAGTGGGTCAAATGAGGTCACTGAAAGTCTTGACAATCCTTCAACCCCTGAATCTGGTTTTCATGGTAATCATGGGAATCTCAGGAGATCAAATGGCATGACTGCTGCTACTTCAGGTTCTAAGAGAGATCGAGAATTTGACTATGGCACACCTGAACAATTATCTGGGTCAACTGATAGGGAAGAAGCATCTGAGACACAAACAGATGGAAGGGACAATCATGATGCTGATGCTAAACGAATGTAAGTAGCCTCATATACGAAAACTGTTGCTCTTATATCTTTATGCTTTTCACAAGGATATTTCTGCTGGTTGACAGGAATGTATCAGCATCCTCCCAAACAACATCAGCAGAACCTAAGATTGTTGTGCAGACAACAAGCGAGGTCGATCTTTTGGATGATGGTTACAGATGGCGAAAGTATGGGCAGAAAGTTGTTAAAGGAAATCCTAATCCAAGGTAGTACTAGTTTCACAAATTTCTGCTATTTGTCTTTGACAAAACTGCAATTGTTTGTATAGTATATTCTGTTTGAAGAATTTATTTTCTTATCATTTGACATTTTATCCTTGTAGTGCATGCAGAATTTCATAAAAATGTGCATTGTGTGTTGTTAATACTTAATAGTGCTGTTTTGCAGTCTCTATGGCACTTTCTAGCAAAGATTGTCATCCAATGACACTTGGGTGATGCTGATACTTTCTGGCATGGTATGATTCCGCATCATGCTGGTAGACTTCTATGCTACTAGCTGCAAGCCAAAAGTTGGCTTAGCTAAATATCAACAGCTTTGGCATGGGTCTGTATGGTGTGCGCGCCGATAGCTTTCGAGTGTGACATGCTTCAATACATGCCGTTCAGCATGACAGTTTTCTGTTCCTTTGTTTCTGTGGTAGTAGATGCACATAAGGTAGTCACTAAAGAATGCATAGTCACGTATACAAAGGTAAGTCGATCAAGATACACCAGGATGCATCGGCTACATAAGTATTATGTTATTAGAGCCAATTTTTCTGGTACTAATCTATAACAATCTAGCCTGTATCCTCATGTATCGTCTTCGGGAGTGGATTGGTTCACCAACTGTATAAAACATAGTGCATATTTGACACAGGACAACAGGTCCCGCATCCTACCATAATCTGGTTGTTAACCTTTGTGTTTTACCATTGTTGCATGCAATCTTGTTTCCACCCCCACAAGCCATGTCAGATACTTATCGGATTGTTTAAGGCTTCGTATGAGCTTCCAGTGTTTCACATTCACACAACATGACAAGCATCATATTCTCATTTTTAAATTAGTCTTTTACTGAGTGTCATCTTTCCCTCCATTTTGCCTGTTCACTGGATCAGACACTTCAATATGCTTCCCTTCGTATACATTATGCAATATTGATTTTTCCCCTCAAAGTACCTAAGTAATGACATGTTCTGACTGTTCTGCGTCATTGTGAGAGGGTAGATTGCCTTTAGTTAATTCAATACAAACTTTGTTTTTCTTCCTTTCATGAACTCTAGTTATTTGTTCTTCATATCGTAGTACGCTCTTTTATTTTTGCTAAAAAATGATATATCATTTACCAACAAGCCTATGTATTGTGTTGACCAGGCTTCGTAACAAATTTGCATTTTGCTCCTCAATAAACCCAATAAACATGCACTATCCATATTGATACAAATCCCAACTAATGGTCTTTAATAACAAATGCAGTTCAGTGCTTGATATTCATCATTTCAATGTGCAGGAGTTATTACAAGTGCACGTATCCCGGATGCAATGTCAGGAAGCATGTCGAGAGAGCTCCAACTGATCCCAGATCTGTCATAACAACATATGAGGGGAAACATAACCATGACGTGCCCACTTCCAGGAATAGCAGTCGTAACATGGCATGCACTGGTGTTGCTTCCAGCATTGTGCAATCTAATAGCCAAGCCTCCCTCGGGACCACAAACTTCAGAAACCATGATCAGCAACCAGTCGCGGTTTTGCAGCTTAAAGAAGAACATGAGATCACTTAGTTTACTGGAATTTGTCACAATTTCTGAACAACTATATGCTGTATTAGGCAGATCTACTATTGGTTCGATACACCAGCAAACCAGCAGTGTGCTCGGACTTGAAGATGTGGAAGGTATTCATTTTAGCTCCAATACAGGTTTTTCGACAAAATGTTGTGGTATCCATTTTACCTCCTCTTTGCACATACATTGACATGGTAAAAGTCATAGAAGGGTGTTTGTACATTGTTCTCTTCTGATTGCACTCTGAAAGCAGAAACTTCAATATTTGCTCGGTATGTAACATTTTCTTAGGCTAATCAAACAGATTTCTTTAGACTTGTAATCATAGTCTGTTCACAGTGCAATCGTTTTCGATGCAAAGTACTAATGTTATCTAGATTCTAATGACCCAAGATTGAATGAATTCAAGCTTGAAGTGAAAGGATGGAGAGTAAGAAACTTGACTCCACGGATCTGGAATTCCTGATGTCTGTGATTATGATCATAACTCGATGAGCATGAGCCATGCTTCGATCGATGAGTCTAAAGCTTTTTGTCTTCCTTTTCCTCCATCAATCCTTTTGAGGAAGAAATGATTGATTGGTCCACTTGTTCATCATTCACGTTCACGCCATTTTGTTGTCTCCGCAGACTAGTTGTTGGGCGGTGAGACCTCTCCATCCTTCCTTTTCTTGGTCTCAACCCTTCTACCTCTTCTTTCCTTTCTCCGGAAGCATCCATCAGCGTGCCACCCGTGGCCGAAGCCATCATCTGCAGCACCAGTTTGTTTGGCTCTGTGATGAGTTGACAAAGATGTTCGTTCTTGATCTCTGAAGAAAAGCTGGAATACGTGCCAAGCTCGATTCTGCTAACATCATATATCCATTTCACAAAAGCCTGTACGTCCTTCTCCAATAAAGCAATCAAATAAATGCATAACAAAATCCTTTATAATTACACAGCAAATGTGAGATACTAGAAAAAGAAAACTATAGTTATTGATCAACAACCATTCAAAGTTTTGGCTAGCTGTAAAGTAGCCAGCTTGTCTCCAACATTCATATAGGGTGAGATCCGCACCACATGAAACTGAATCCAATAGGGGAGAGAGAGAGAGAGAGAGAGAGAGAGAGAGAGAGAGAGAGAGAGAGAGAGAGAGAGAGAGAGGTAGCCTCGATCCGATTCACTAGTTGTTCTTGTTCAGCTCTCAATCGTTGAATTGTAGATCCTATTCAATTCCAATTCAAATCGGGTCATGATTGAATCTAAAGAAAATGGATTCGCATACGGATCCGCATCATATTGATATTGGATGCCGGTCTCTTACAACCCGTCGTCTCCTCTGTCTCATCTTTCTCACGCCTTGAGCTATGAGGCAGCGTTATGTGATACAATATCTATCCGCCCGCACACGCACCTGATCATAGAGAATCACAGAAAGCCACGCATTGGTCAAATGACGTGGCGTAATGTGATTCGAAACATACATGTATGCTGTGTTTAGCTACACAAAGGTGGATCGTCGAATCTATAATATTAAGCTTTATTAATAAATCAGTTAATGACTTGGAAGAGTCGGAGCTCCCGCCCAACCGCCACGTGTCATTCCCGCCTCGCGTTGGAGATCATTCGAGCGGACGCACGAAGCTATATATATGCGAAAGCAAAATCCTCCGTTCGTTAGGAAACTCTGACTGATCTTGATCGTTCATTTCACGACGTTGCCTTGAGCCTCCCCTGATGTGGCAACCTTCCCGCTTCCGCTTTCCCCCCCATACCCACATTACGAATCGATTAGATTAAAGGAAGGATTAAGAAAGAATCAAACACCCACTTCTGATTTCCACTCTCTTCCTTCTCTTGCTTTCCTTCTTTTGTCTCGCGCGGACACGAAACCCTCGCGATCGATCTCCGTCCGCCGTGAAAGGGTCTTTCATGGGGAGCTTGGTCCGTCGGTAGTTCTTGAACTGCCACCGGCAGGATTCAGCTTGGAGTGGAGGGGGACCGGTTCGATCGGTGGTCGGTCGAGAGTTCGGGTTTAGGCCGGGTGCCGGAAGCCGGGTGGTGCTGCCGGTGACGGATGGCGCTGTTCAAGAGGCTGTTCTTCCGGAAGCCGCCCGATCGGCTGCTGGAGATTGCCGAACGCGTTTACGGTAGTGCTCTTCTATATGAACCCGTCGTCGAGCATTGATCTTGTGGGGAATGGCTGGGTTCTTTAGGGTTTCTATTTATTTTCCCTCTTCTCTTGAGGTGGGAGTGTGGTGACTTTTGGTGGGTTTGTTCTTGGAAATGTGTTTTACTGAAAAGGAGGTTCTCGGAAATTTTTGGTGTTGAATTTTGTGGTCTTGGGTGATCTTGTAGCCGTTGAACGGCGATTATGTTTTCCGTTTCTCCCGGCTGTAGGTTCTTGATCTTTGATCCGCCTGTTATGTGAACCTTCCGCGGGATTTATGTCAAAAAACAGGACGTCTTTTCCTTTATGATCCGTGCCTCTGATTCTTGGGTGAATTGTTTCTGCAGTGTTTGACTGCTGCTTCTCGACTGCAACCACGGGAGAAGAAGGTGAGTACAAGGACTATATGGGTGGGGCACTCGCCCAACTGCAGGGCTATCACCCGGATGCTTCCTTCATGGTTTGTAATTTCAGAGAAAGAGACAAGAGGAGCCAAATTTCAGACATTTTGTCGGAGTATGAAATCATGGTCATGGACTACCCGCTGCAGTCCAAGGGATGTCCTTTGCTCCCTTTGGTGATGATCCACCATTTCCTGAAGTCAAGCGAGAGCTGGCTGTCAATGGAAGGGCTACATAATGTATTGCTGATGCACTGTGAGCGGGAAGGTTGGCTGGTCCTTGCCTTCATGCTTGCTAGCTTACTCCTTTACGGGAAGCGGTACACTGGGGAGCAAAAGACTCTTGAAATGGTGTACAAGCAAGCTCCTAAGGAATTCCTCCATCTTTTGTCCCCCTTGAGCCCTCAACCTTCTCATCTTAGATACCTTCAATACATATCCAGACGGGATAGCATGTCAGATTGGCCTCCACAAGAAACCACTTTCGCCTTGGAATGCCTGATTATCAAAGCCATTCCCAGATTTGATCGTGAAGGTGGCTGTAGGCCAATGGTTCGCATATACCGGCAAGACCATTTGACACCCATGAGCAGTAGTCCAACGCTGCTTTTTGCAACGCCAAGGACCAAGAATCACATTCATCATTATAGACAGGTAATGCATATACCCATTGTTTCATTAGTTATCTTCTCTAGTTATACATTTTTGGTATTTAACTATCACTGCACGCTCAGGCTGTAACAACAAAAATTAATGCTTGTTGCTGCATTCAAGGAGATATTGTCATCGAATGCCTCCATCTGGATGAAGATCTGGAACTTGAGGAAATGATGTTCAGAGTCATGTTTAACACAGCATTTGTCCATTCTAATATTTTGGCATTGACACGTGATGAAATTGATCTTGTATGGAGTGCGAAGGATCATTTCCCAAAGGACTTCAAAATCGAGGTTGGTTTCTGTTTCCTAGAGTACAACTGTTTTGTTTCTCACAAGTTTGAAATTAAACATCAAATTCATGTCCCAACCAGGTTGTCTTTTCAAACTCTGATGCTTCCATATCTGATACAAGCACAGAAATGGTTGTTGAAGGGAGGAAAGAGACACAATGTGTTTCCAAAGAAGCCTCTGAGTTTTTTGAGGCAGAAGCATTTAGCAGTTCAGATTGGCATGACATAAAACGAGATCCTTATTTTCAGATCCATGATGCCAAAAGAGATCTTGGAAGGAGTCCTAAGGACGAAAATTATATTTTGTCCAAGGGAACAAGGAGCAAATTGGAAATGAGTAATTCTGACGAGGTCTCAAAGAGTATGATCACCCAAAATTTTGCTGATGTGGAAAAATTAGGTGTCAACTCAGAATTCCCTGGTATGCTGGGTCAAGCTGAGATTATTTGTGAAACTGGCAATTTCAAACATGATAAGGGGATTGTTGCCGAAAGATTAGTTGATTTAGACATTGTGGTTCCAATTGAAGACAAGATGATCGTAGAGGGAAGCACACCCCCTCAGCATAGGAATGGCATATCAACTTCAGAAGATGAAGAAAAGATTGCTTTAGAGAACAGCAATTTTAATCAAGAGAGAGTAGGTGACATCAAGGTGTCAGCTATTCCAGAGAATATGAGTCACAAGTTAGAAGCTCCATCCCTGGCAGGTATGCTAAAGCAGGAAAGTTCTACAAGGAGGTCTGCTGCAAGGCATGATGATCCCAGTTCAGAGACATCTTGTTGTGGTAGACATACAGACTCTTTAGTTGTAGGAGATGAGGTAGAACCATGGGATGAGAGTAGTTTGGAAACTGTGGGTATTGGATTCCAAACAATGAGTAGATTACCTACCACTGGCACAAAAACTAAGGTAAATGATGAAATGTCTGTGCTTGCAGACGACATGGTTACATGTGAAGAGAAGAATATAATAGAAGTGAACAATTACCAACATGAATTAAAGGACATTGTTGTTCTAGCTGTTGAAGATGATACAACTGAAATGTGTGATATCAAGCATGATTCAGCTCATGTTGTTTCAGATAAGATGATAAATTTGCATGATATACATTGTGAGTCAGAAGCACAAGCTCTGAAAGTAAAGGCTGAAAGCATATTAGAGCAAAGAGAGTGTAAACCTAACCCAGAGATTACTGTTAACAGGAAAAAGTTCATTCTGGTTGACAAGGCTCATAATCCAGGGACCCAGGATACAGAAAACAAAGGGAAGTTCAAGATGGAAATGCATGTGGGGAAAGATAATACAGAGAATGGTGTTTCTGAAAGCGAGATAGACGTAAAGGCTGTCAGTCAGAAGGCACTATATGATGGTCAAATGCAGACACCCAACGAGTCTCTGTGTACTATTTCAAAGAAAATACCAACATGTATAAGACTGTCTGATTATGGTGTAATCAAAACAAGGATTAAACAACAAGAAAGTGTTGGATATGGTGTACCTCCTCTTTCGCCAGCTATACATTCATGTTCATTTGCTAAAGGCCCATCTTGTCCACCTATGCTCATAGGTGAATCTACCAAAGGCCTACCATTCCTCGATTCACATGTGATCTCAGGAGCTTCTGTCAAAAGTGCAGCTCTGCCTCCTCCTCCTCCACCACCACCACCCTCATGTCCTAAAGCCAGTATGAAAGGTGCTCTTCTGCCACGATCACCTTCTGCTACACCTCACACCAAAAATTTGTCACCTCCTCCTCCTTTGTTGCTACCAAATCAAGGAGGAAGAACTCGAGGTCCACCACCTCCCCCTCCACCTCCTCTTAAGCAAAATGTTGGCATATATATTCCTCATCCTCCTCATTCAGCAATATCTGTTAAATGCTCTTCAGTGATGCCTCCTGCTCCACCACTAGAGCCATTGCTAAATTCTTGCTCAAATGCATCAAAACCCCTAGAAGGTGCTGCCCCTATCCTGTCTCCACCTCCATTTGCATCTCATGGAGGAGCTCGACCTCCGCTACATGCTCCAGGAGCACATGGTGGCGCTCCTCCTCCTCCACCACCTCCTAGAGCTCGTACTCCTAAACAGCGAGAATCTCCTCATGCAAGACGACTTCCTTCTTCTACTCTGTCAGCTATGCCTGTTTCTCAGGTTGATGCTAGAGGTATATCACCTAGGCATGGACTCATATGTCCAACAACCTCAGTGAGTTCAGCACCTTGTAGGTCATCACTGAAGCCATTGCACTGGGTGAAAGTAACAAGAGCAGTTCAAGGAAGCATATGGGCAGAACTTCAAAAATCTGAGGATGCTTCAAAGTAATTATTTGTCTATTCTTTCTCTTTCTAACATCTAACACTTTTGGTCCCCTAAGAACCCGAAGGATAGTACTTATGGTATTTTTTGCTATGTGCATTTTGGATTTGTCAATGGCTGATACATTTATGTGAGTTTCACAATTTCCAAACAGCTCCCTTTGTAATGTAGGCTTGCCACTATATTAGATGGCTACTGTCTTGTACTGATGTTGCTTGCTTCTTATTGTTTTAGATGCTGAGTACTCTCCTATTTTTTCAAAGAAAAAAAGGTAGAATTTTATCAGGTATTTCCGTTTACAATATACAAAAGGAAAGAGAGCTCGGTAACCTGAGATGCAGTGAAACAAAAGAAATAAAGGAGAAAATAACTGAATCAGTAAAGTTTATTTATAATTCACAAATAAAAACTGTAGAACCATCAACAATAACACCATTCCAGAAAACTCGACACAACCATAAGATAATTAGTCCTTGTAACAAACAACCACTGTAAACTATGATAGTCTGCATATTGCTCCCTATTCTTATAAATTAACATTTTGCATGCAGTGCTTCGGAATTTGATGTATCTGAACTTGAAAGACTCTTCCCAGCAGTGGTTCCCAAAAAAGATGAAAGCTCTAAAACTGAGGGTTGTCGTAAATTTCTTGGATTGAAACCTGACAAAGTTCGCTTGGTAAGACGTGAGGGCCTTAATTTTTGTTATACATTATAACAATGTTGGTAGCTTCAGTCTAAATGCAGCACTATCAATAGTTCACCTGGTTTTTGATTGACTACTCTCTTGTTCATTGATATTTATTTAGGTGTAGATCATAGAAACGAAATCTAGTTGGTTCAGGTGTACGTGTGTCATAGCTAAGGGTGGTTATTCTGTCACTATTAGCTAAGAAAATGTGGAGCTCTTTTCAAGCTACAAATGTTCTCTCATTTGTTCCTGGTATGAAATATTTTTATTTTTTGATCCGATGGTTGAAGTGTATAAGACGATGCTAGCAGATTTACAAGCAATGCTAATAGCTTATAAGGAAAATGCTAACAGTGTATATAAACATGGCTGTGTATAAATGAAGGGCTGAAGTTTCAGACAAAATTGTCTTTTACATGTAGTTCTTGTTGTGTACTACAGTACACAACATTGTGAATCAAAAAGAAGTTTCAATAACTGCAAGTGCATGCATGTTTTCTTCTTCAGCTTTTAGCTACTGAACTTTTCTCTCAACTCTTTTAATAGATTGACTTAAGGCGGGCTAACAACACTGAAATCATGCTGACAAAAGTCAAGATTCCACTTTCTGATCTGGTGGTAAGCAAATTTTTTTATGTCTGGAATATAATCTTGATCTTGCTTTAGGTATGGTTTGATTATCTTTAGCAGTTAGTTCTAACCACTTGGAGATCTTTTAATTCCATTTTATGGAGTGATAAAATGATTAGTTGCATGATCACATCTTTCAAAAGCTTAAGCTGATAAGATATGATCCTACTACATATAAACTATAACACCCATCTCATGAGCAAGCCAGAATCCAGATAAACACTTGGCACATGAACCTAAGTGCAAGATTACAGCTTGAGCCAACTACCAGGCTTTGCACAAAGTTCTGTGTATGTGTCAAAAATAAAATTAGGAGGTATGATCAAAAATCAATTACATGACCTGCTTTGATATGGTGATAAAATGATAAGTTGGGAGACCACTTTTTCCAAACATTAAATGTAACTTTAACATGGGAAAGTGTTTTTTTGAATGTAATTCTGGGTTTGTACTAGTTTGTACAAATGGCTTGGGTTTCGTTTCTCTTTAAGAAACAACTATACTCTTAGTTCCACAAAATATATGGGTCAAAACTGAAATTTGAACTTCAGTTCAGTTCATATTATTTCATTTTTTTAATTTGCCAAAGATCTTCATATAAATACTTATGTTGGTTCTACACATTGGCTGCTGAAGTGTATACTGTATAGTGTATACTACAACTATTTGTTATATATTGTATACTAAAATAGTTGGAAAGAGAAATCAGAAGAATCATTAACTGTGTTTAATTGGGGAATGATCATATTAGAAATTAAAATACAGGCAATACATTAATCAAGATTTTTTTGTTATTTCATTATCCAGACTTGCACTAAGTTATTTATCTTTCAAAAGGTAGTCATGGACAACATGTGGATTTACTAATGTGCATCAACATGGTGATGTGTGTTGCACACAACACACAACTTATATGTATCGGCGTACAACACACGTTTAATTTCCCTCATGCATCCATAAAGTCGAGGGGACATCTACTTATAATGATTCAGGTCATGAGCACAAATTTTCTCTCAAAACTAGGCCATTCATAATTGAAAAATGCTAGTTTTGTTTTCTTCAATTTGAAAATTAATGGTTAAATGTTACCCAGAGTGCTGCTCTTGCAATGGATGATTCTATTTTAGATGTGGATCAAGTGGAAAATATGATAAAGTTTTGTCCAACCAAAGAGGAAATGGAGCTGCTCAAGGTGCATCTTATTAATACCCCTTTTCCTAATAATCTATATATGTTAATGTGATAAAGTATAAATGTAACCTGAAAATTTTCAAATGCAGTCCTATAGAGGATATAAGTGCAAGAATATAGTTTTAGGAATTTTATACTTAAGAGGTAACCATCAGATTTCATAGTTCTAAAGACTGCACCTTGTTTTGTCACTAAAATTTTCCTTTTCTGCTTTATGGTTTTTAGGGGTACACTGGAGACAAGGACCAGCTTGGTAAATGTGAGCAGGTACATTCTACTTTACTAAGTGATCTGATATCTCCAGGGATATTCTGCTATAATAATTAATTTTAAGAATGGAATGGGGACCGAGATTTGAATATTGGCTTTGGGTCGATTATATGGGTTTTAAGTCCCAGAATCTTGTTGTGATTAAAAATAGGGAACATGTTGGTGTTTATCCAAGTAAAACTAGAGTGTAAAGTAGTATGACATTTTTCGTACCTCATTTTAGTTGTATACCTGAAATCAGCTTGTTTATCCAATGATGATATGCATAAGCAATAATACAGTTGATCTTTTTGCTACTTTAAGTTTTATCACATGGAAGGCTCACCTGATGATATGAGATTGAAAAATAAATCAGGACATTTAATTAGCCTGCCAAACACTGTAAAGCCACTATAGTGCTGTACCACCTGACAAAATCAATGTGTAATTGGAGACTAATGGTAATATGCAAATGACATTTTGTTGGTTCTTTGGCATCCATCTTCACTGCAAGTTTCTACTCACATTGTTTAAGTTTGATGCTTGTGTTGTTAATACATGGTCATCCACTGAATTGACGAGCTATATATTATTATGGGAGCAGGTGGATTTGAAATTAATACAAATTGTTCTGTTTCAGTGTTTTATATGTAGGCAGTTCAATTGTTTGCCCCACATGTTCCATTTTTGCGGGTTCTGGTACAACCTATTTATTATAGATTGTACAGATTCATGTTAGTGGTTTTTCAAATAATCAAGTTGTTACATTATTTTACACTTGAGTTTAATTTTTGTGCTACTATATATGCTCTTAAGGGACAAAGTGA
Source organism: Musa beccarii (assembly GCA_024322285.1). Lineage (NCBI taxonomy): Eukaryota > Viridiplantae > Streptophyta > Magnoliopsida > Zingiberales > Musaceae > Musa > Musa beccarii. The sequence goes on from CM044395.1 coordinate 66,177,338, forward strand.
AGCTCCAAAACTTGGTCTTTCAGTGCATCACGGTCCTGTTTTCACATATATCCATAGATGTGCCACCTTAGCATTGGGATTATTCCTATAATATATCCTTATCTACCGTCAGTCATATTACAGTTGAAACCTTCAGTCATATTACAGTCATATTAACCAGGAAATCTTTCTGGAGTCGAGTATCTGTTTGCTGCAGTTTGTCCTTGTCTGAGACAACATTACATGAGAAACTAATGTCTGTGCAATATTCTGGCCCAAGTAATTTAAATGGCTTTTCTTTAGTTTCAATTTTAATCTCAGTATTTTTTTATCCATGTTTTATGTATTTGCCTTGAGTTTGATCAATAGATGAGCTGAAGTAGCAAACAGACACATTAATCTATGTAAAGTCTTGTAAAGCTTATTTACGGATTTTCTGTGATATTGGTGACATATTATAACTATTCTGCTATTGTTAATTTAGTTTTCCTGTTCTTTTAAATTATTCAACTTTTTATATTATTAAAGACAATTATTTTACTGTTATACCACTTGGTGTTCACTGCAGTATTTTCTAGAGTTGATGAAAGTTCCACACGTGGAGTCAAAACTAAGAGTTTTTTCTTTCAAGATTCAGTTTGGCTCACAGGTCACAGCATGTTTCTATTGTTACATTTATCGTAAAAATTAATGACAGGCTGTCATACTTATCATGAAAATTAATGACAGTCTGTTACATTTATTGTGAAAATTAATGGCAGGCTCTGATCGTGAAAATTATTCCTTTTTTGCCTTTTTTCTCCAGGTTTTGGATATTAGAAAGAGTTTAAACACTATAGACTCCGTTTGTGAACAGGTACATAATGAGAAATAGCATTTATCATCTTAATCACTATGTTTACAGTGGTTACATTAGGTATGGCATGTCAGATTTGCAGTTCTGCTAAATTAAAGGAGATAATGAAGAAAATTCTGTACCTTGGAAATACATTAAACCAAGGAACTGCAAGAGGTAGCTTTATTTTCATGTACTCTTGATATTTATCTATTCATCATTCTCGTTTATTTCTGGAACATTTATGGATGGTCTAATAAATAGAGATGATCCAATTATTTGTCTAATTGATTAGGTTTGCCACATCCCACTTTTTTGTTGTTTTTCAGTTTGAAACAACATTTTATATAATTTTACAGGCTCAGCTATTGGTTTCCACCTGGACAGTCTTCTAAAACTTACTGATACTCGTTCCACCAACAATAAGATGACACTGATGCATTATTTATGCAAGGTATGACTACATTTACTTTATCATATGCATTGTGCATGGGTCCTTTCAGCTAAATCAGTTACATACCAATGTTTAGCTTGAAAGTGTGACAGTCTAATTGATTCAAACTTCATACTAGCGGACTTTAGGAGTGAAGTGAGCATATAACCTGAAAGGAGGGAATGCATACTTAGAAATGTTAGCTAGCAATCTTTTATATAAGGATTGAAATTTCGTACCGTACCAGAGTTTCGATACTTTCTCGGTATGGTACTGTATGGTATACCAAACGGTATATTTCGATATACTGTTTAGTATATATATAATTATATATATTATATATAAATAAATATTATATATATATATATATATATATATATATATATATATATATATATATATATATATTATATATAAATAAATATTATATATATATATATGCGAGCGACGTTGCCCCTTCCTTTTTATTTTCCTATTTCATTCTTCCCTTCTTCCTCTTCTTTCTCCACCCTCGGTCATCGTCTCCCTCTTCCTTCTTCGCCCTCGGTCACCACCGATGCACTCGATGATACCGAGCGGTAGCGGACGGTCCACGTACCGGCATCCTATCAGACAGGTACGTACCGTTTGTACCGGGCGGTATCATTCGGTATTGCAGACTTTGCTTTTATACATATATTAAGTTTCAACATGGAATACTGGTCGAACACCAAGTAATTTAAATTATTAGGGGAGTGTTGTAACATATAAAACATGTGATCATCATTAATAGGCATAGGTGGATCAGGAGGTCCATGCAGGACCAAGCATACACTAACTCTTTTACTTTAGCTTTAAATGTTGGTGTGCCATGTTGAACAAGAAATTATATAAAACCACTAATTGATTTTGAAAACAAAGATGGAATTAAATTGGATTAAAAATTTAAAGCTATCTGACAATAACATAATGAGAAATTTCTAGATATTACATAAGTTCAATCTCGTGAACTTATAAAACAAATTGCAAGTATTTTATGGTGAAATTAGTCGAGCTAGTTCTCATCCCAAGCTGTGTCTATAATTGAAATGAGTGGACTTAGCATTGCATGCACCTGTAGAGCTACTATCATGAGGCTAATTAGAATCATATGTTATGTTTTGTAGTAGGAAAAAGTTCTGTGGCCAAGTTCTAACCCAAAAACTGTCAGCCTACGTGGTTCTCTTGTAAATCCGATATATAACACGCTAGTTTGGTCTCAAATTGGATATGGAAGGACCATTATATTGGTTTATAAGTTAAATGACTCTATTGGAACATTTTGTTCCAGTGGTTCAGGCTCATCAAGTTAAAGGATCAATAATCCCATTCGATCAGGTCATAGTAAATGGTATAAAAGCATATCTAAGAAGCTTGATGAGGCACCAAGTAGGGATGGCTATCTATAACCTATGTATATGGCTGGAAACACATCATTAAGTGGAGCCACTATTAAACTGAGTATCATATGTCAAGCCAGAGCATTCCTGGGCAATGATTTAGGCTTTGACAAGGACACCAAACCTTTAGTTTGGGGGGGTTATAATACTCTATTTTAGTCTCATATTAGATATGAGAGAAGAATTGAATTAATTTATAGAGATAGATGGATCTACTATCATCAAACTGAGCTAAGATGAATCAATTTATAGAGGTAGTTTAGGCTCATCAAGTTTATGTGGCAATTATCCCATCAGACCTCATTTTAACATGATATGTTGGCCCGCAGGTCAGATCATACTAGCCACACTGGGCTGCTATTTCTAAAAAAGGATTTTGATAAGTGGGATGAACACAGTCTTAAGAATGGTTGACCTTAAGAGCAAAATTGATGAATGGCAACAGTATACAAGGGTATTGTGATTTTCTTTCTCTATTTCTGTAGGATCTTGTGTTACTCCAAGTCTGTAACTATGCTAAAATGATCAAGATTGAATAGCTTTGTATTATATACTTTTGATTAATTGGAAGGAATGTATTTATATTATTTTTAGGCAATGCTGAATATTGAGAAAAAAAAAAGGGGCTGAAGTTCTGTGTTTCTTAGGCATTTAATTACTATAAGGGACAATTTTAAATGGCAGAAAATGAAAAGTTGTATCCAATATCAATCCTCTTTCTTTTTTAGCTTACAAACTTTAAAAGTTTTCTGGACTCCAGTAATGACTGTTACTGCCCATAAATGATCAAGGAAAATTTAAGAAGATTTTATTCATGCACAAATAATAGGCTCTTTAAACATGACTCACTTTTTAGTAATTGAAGTAAATTATACAGTCATCAATGAATGGACAAGATTGCTGTATATACCATTTTAGGGTTACTATATAATTAAAAGCTCAGTCAATCAGGTTTGAAATCATTAAGTTCTACTTGCATCCGTTTATCTCTTGATACAAAATGTTCTTGGCTCTAAAAATTCTTTTATACAATCTCATTGAACTTTTGTTGCAACAAAATCAGGCACTTGCTATTAAGTCCCCACATCTTCTGGATTTTCATGAGGATATTACAAGTTTGGAAGCTGCATCTAAGGTTTCAGTCAGCTACCATTGTTTGCAAAATGGAAACTGAGCATCATGCAGTTTATAGGTTTTTCTGAAACAAATTTTATGCAGATACAACTGAAATATTTGGCTGAAGAAATGCAGGCCGTAGTCAAAGGGTTGGAGAAGGTCGGGTTTGAGCTGCAAGCTTCTGAAAATGATGGCCCTATATCTGAAGTTTTTCTAAAGGTTCAGCATCTGTCTATCATTCAAAGTAACACACGTCATTTGCTCAAAGGCTTCCAAATGTCCAAAAATGTCTTTCCTATTAAGCGTTGTTAGGTCTTGCTTAAGGTTCACCGCACTGCTCCATATGGGTGGTACACACTGGTCTGATAGAGGACCGATATGGGTGATATATACTGGTTTGTAAGTACATCCTACTGTACCATGTGTTGGTACATCGGTCTGTACCAGTATATATCGTACCAACGATCAGTCTGTACATCAGTACATACTGGTAAAGGGAGCCATGGTCTTGCCCTCTCTATTTGTTTGCTAAAATGTTTGGAGGCATGAGTCAATGATTACATTACATCTGTCAGTTAAACCCGGCTGATTTTTGTTGCTTGACTGTTGCCACGGCTTATCTCTCTGTAAGCATTGCCTACTTAGATGAAGCATAAAATGTTAAGCTTTCTCTTGTGGTCTATAACAACACCATCATCTTGTTTTAAACTTCAAGGATGGGGGTTCAGTTTGAATTAGGAATACCTAGCTGGGAGGAAAATCAAATTTAATGGTAGCAGTCATAGGGGATGATTTCATTTGAAATATGGACTTGGCTCAATGGCCCTAATGAAGCTACTTTAGGAAAATGATTAAGGTTCACTGTAATGCCTGGTATCAGCACTTGCAACCCATGAATATTGGTATTAATTTGCCATATTCTTCTCTTTGAAGAGATTTTGCTCGTAACTGTTGACTGATCTATGTTTGCTAAAATCTTGCCCTATTTTACATCAGTTCATTTTCTTATTTTTAAAAGCTGAAAGTATGTTATCAAATTATCAGACCTTGAAGGAGTTTACTGCTGTTGCTGCAGCTGAAGTACAATCCTTAACAATGCTTTATACTGAAGTGGTGGGTCACCAGTTAGTAGTGTAACTTGTGAATGCTGTCTTAGTTTTAAGTAACACTTGTTCTTATCCATTACAGGGTAGAAAAGCAGATGCCCTTGCCTTATACTTTGGCGAAGATCCTGCACAATGTCCTTTTGAACAAGGTCAGTTTTCACTACTTGGTCAAATAAATTTCTTTTCATGGTAACTTTGGTGGCTGCTTTCTGTTAAACAACTCCATATATTTGTAAGCATGACCTGCATATTTCCATGTTGCTTTCCTGCTTATTCATGGCAAAGGCGGTTGGACAATCCTTTACAATATTGCAAATTTAAATGATGAAATGGTCTAATGATCGACTTTTCCTTCGATGTGTAGATAGGATCTCCCATTGTTGTTATTTTGGTGGTATGATATTGGATCATTCTTTAGACTCCTTCAGTGGTGGCTTTGCTTACCTCTTCTCTGTTGAGATGTCACCAAGGAACATATAATAATTCCGTAGGCACGAACTGCTGATTCAATGGAAAAAAATAAAAAAAAAATAGTATCTCATGTACGTGTTGTCACGTGGTCATTACCCTCTCCCAACAAAATGCTAACACTTATAAGGCTCAAGATACCAATGTGGGACTAAATGCATCTTGCCTACCCCTCTTGGGCGCAGTACCCATCGAGGCGCATCTGGGGGTGCACGGCGTGATACCCCCTCTGGGGTGATTACCGTGACATCCTTGAGAATCCACCCTGCATACCCCCGATGGGCGCTTGGCATGACAGTGTGGCTGTCTATCATTTCATGATCAGCTTTCTTAGTTGTTAAAATTTGTTTGAAGCCTTAATCTCTCTCTCTCTCTCTCTCTCTCTCTCTCTCTTACCCTGGAGTAAGTAGATGTCTCATCATTATCTCTCTGAAATAGATAAGTAGGTTCAAGATATGACTTGAAATGTGAAATTGATCTAGTCGCTAGAACATTCAAAAATAATGTTTTTATTTTCCTTCTATTCTTAATAAAAATAATTATTTCTTGCTAGTGGTTGTTAAGTATGATTTCAGACACACACACCACACTTATATATGTTTATATATATGAGCAAAGAGAATGGATCGTTATGGCTAGTGTGATAAGAGGGAAGACACACAATAATATTCAGGCAAGCTATGACCAAACATCTCATGTTTGTATCGTGGGTTGGAAGGTTTGTTCCAATTGGCTGCTTTGTTTACTAGTGCATATGGGAGTTACTATCAGGAGCCTTCTATATTGACTCATACTCTATAACATTCGACACTGTCTAGAAAGTCTTGAATGTTGGTGAAGAATGGGCAATAGAAGTTAGGCATATATCATGACTTGAATAAGTTTACATGGAGAGTTTGGAAGGGCTCAGAGGACATGAAACAAGACTAGGATGAAGAGCCAATGTTTGAGAGAAACATCTACCGAGGACTCCACAGTTGAATACTGTCCGTATTGTAACCTGCTATTTCTCTCTATGGCATGTGAAGGAATCCACAAAGCAATCGGAATGGATGATAATTTCCTTGAGCTATGAGAACTTTGTTTCTCAAGCGAAAGTTCTCAACCTGGAATTATAATTTCTGCCTTATTGTTAATGCAGTAGTGACTACTCTTCTGAATTTCATATCGTTATTTCGGCGGGCACATCAGGAGAACTGCAAGCAGGCTGAGCTTGAGAAGAAAGCTGAGAAAGAGTGGGGGATGGACAAGTCCAAATCTTCAACACCCAGAAGTAGAGCTGTTAAGTTATCTCATTGCTCCTCAACTTATGCTTATTATCATTTCTGCTTTATGTTGTGATTTCAAATTTATCGAACCCCAATATTTCGTGCAGGACACCAAAGAAACAAATTGATGAGATAAAAATGTCAGATGACCATCCACCTGCTTATTGACTACTATTTTAATTAGCTTGTCCCAAATAATACTCCACCTCATGATATCCCTCCATTGTTGATGAGAAAAGACTACTGCCTGCCAGGCGACTCAGGTCAGGAATGATAGAACTGAACCCAAGATACTGCATCAAACATGGCACTGGAATCATGATACGGGAGATCCCGGAATGGTGATCTACTTGTCTGGTAATCTTAATCTATTGTGTATCGAGGCGTTAAGTTTGTTGGTTGCTTGCTGGGTTCAGATGTCAACAGGTACCCCTGATACTGAATGCCAAATCTCAGTTCCTGTAATTATAATTATGATACAGAGCTAACATGAGTTGGTATGATTCTTTTTGTAAAGTCATGATTGGTTCCGCGAAGCAAGAACGGATTACAGAATCGTGTAAAAAAAGAACAAAGAAAGTGAAGATAAATATCTGTATAGGCATTTTCACTTGTACTGCTGTAATCTAACAAAGCTTGAGGTTTCTGTTGTCTTACAGCTCCATTGATCAGCCTCATGAATGATGAACAGGAGGCCACCATCGCTTGTCGAACACCAAGTTGACTCAACAAAAGCATCCATTACCATTTGTGAGTAATTGTTGCATTCTTTTTCCTCCAATCTCTAATAACACTTCCTAGTGGTTAAAACATGCTTTATAAAGTAAGATTATCTGATACATGAATTGTGAGGCTGGAAAACTCATCAAGTTTGTCCATCAAATTTTGTATGAAGCATTGAATTGTTTAAACAAGCATATTGAAAGGAAGATGAATCTTACTAAATACCAGAAAACATTCAGAGATGTAAAAGGTCACATACCTGTCATTCTTGATCATCAAATTTCTGTACCTGTTCACAGTAAATTTCTTATCAATGGCATGCAGCCACTCGTAATTGGTGATGCAATTGGCAATGTATGAGTGAAGCTCTTACCCAAACTTGCAGAACTAAGAGACTTGACACTAGAAACTTTTGGAGTGGAGAGTGGTTGCTTCTTTTTTTTCTTTTCTTTTTTTTCAGGTCTAATTGCATGCATCGACTTCTCATAATCTAACAGGAAAACCTTTCTGAAGAGTTCTCTGTTTTGCCAGGAATAATGGTGAATACTTGCCATAGGCTTTGCTTTTGATTCTGTTCACACAGTATCGTTCCACATGGGGGGGAAGCATTCTGCGTTCCTTTTAGGGCACGGCCATCCTCATCCGATTCCTCCATGACGCAGGACCTACAGGTGAAGTAGAACACTGCGCTCATCATAGAATCTATCAGTACAACAAAGGAGTACATGAGGACCAGAAGTGGCCCCTCCCACAGCGGTGACGACCCGTCTCCGTGGCTTAGCGTCTTCACTCGATGCTCGAATAGCCAATCGTCGACCCGAGGAACATCAGCAGCCCCGCCTGCGTCTGCCCCCTGATCAACCTCACCGACCTCAGCAACGCCCGCGGCCCGGAGACCTCTTCCAAGACGGAGATCACGCTCGCGAGGTTGCAGGCGATGATGGTGTGGGCGTATGCCATTGAGAAGGCGAGGACGGTGAGCAGTGCCGGGTAGACGACGATCTCGGGCGGGTAGCCCAACGCGGCGAACGCCCTGCAGGCGAGGCAGGCGGAGATGGAGGCGCAGACCCAGAGGTATGTGGAGATGAGGCGGCGCCAGGTGCGGCGCACGGCGGCGAAGAAGTCGGCGGGGCGGAATTTCTTGCCGGCGTAGGCGCAGGCGACGGCGTAGGCGACGGAGGTGCGGACGAGGAGGGGGAAGCAGGCGGCGGCGGAGAGGAGGGTGGCAGCGAGGTGGCGGCAGAACTGGAGGAGGGGGCGGGCGAGGGGGAGGCCGCTGGCGGCGGCGAGGAGGGCGAGGCGGCAGGGGGGACGAGGGCGTTGGAGGCGGCGAGGAGGGCGCTGGAGACGGGGCCGATGAGGATGACGAGGGTGGCCATGAAGGGGGAGGGCTCGGCTCGGAGGATCGGGACGGTCTCTCGCAGGATCTCCATTGCGCTCATCGGCGGCGCCACTCGCCATCCTTCGCCCCGTCCGCCACCGCTGCCGATGGCGTCCATTTGTATCTCTCTCCTCCTTTATTCTCTTGAGGACTAGGAAGCGCCGTCAGACTTCACCGCAAGTCGTCACATTTATTATAAGCGAGGAGGAGGAGGATACAGGAAGATGGAGATCAGGTGGAAAGGGGGAGGAGGCGCAGCGGAGAAGATGAAGCAGCAGAGAGAATAACGTGAAGATGCAGAAAAGGAGACGTGAGATGCGAGCGATGTGGAAGCGAGAGAAAGAGTGCGTGCGTGTGGGCGCGAACGCGCGCGTCAAGACGGAGGAGAACGATGAGAGAGAAGGCTTCGTTTTGATGCTGAAGGACACTACTACCGCTACTACTTGGGGCGAGAACGTTGGCGAGGGACGTCTCGGGGTCGCGATGAGCAGATGATGATGATCCGCATCTCGACGTCACGGCATCGATCCTCTACAGTTCACAAACTACATATATATATAATTAATTAATTAATTAATTGACCGATCCCCATGACATGGGGCAAGCGAACTCTCTACATGCTTGAAAGATTATTAAGGGAGAAAAGGACACGGCAACCTGAGAAAGAGGACTCATCCCCCTCAGCCTTTTTCTCCCTTCAATCACCTGACCAGAGGAAGTGGCCGATGGCGTCCTTCCTCTTCTGAGTAACGTCTCCCTGGGACGGCAGGCCATACTCCTTGAGCAAGAGATCGATCTGCACCTCGTCCATGGCCTCGTACTGCGCCTTGGTGTACCTGGGATAGTGCAGCGGCATCTTAAAGAACCCTGCGCCGTTGTGCCAGTGGCCCCTGCACTCCGGCGGCCTCGTCGCCTCCACACATGGTTTCATGTCCAGCGTTGTCGACGCCACACCTCTGCCCGGGCACTCGATCCTCTCTGTCTCTCTCTCTTTCTCTCTCTCTCTCTCTCTGGTCTGCGACACGCAAGAAAAGGGGTTCAATCTGTCGGGGCTTTTATAGGGTGAGGGAGGAACGGTGAGAGAGGGGCATCTTATATTGGGGGTCGACGTACGGCAGTGGTTTCATCGCTGTAGGACTCCCAGTGATCCGACGCTTCCTCTTATCTCGGTTGCTTCCCTTGCGCGGGTTCTCCAGAGGCTTCCCGGGGCAGGATTTCTTTGCGTGCAAGAACGTCATTCCTGTTCTTTTGATCGTGATCTAATCAGACGGTTGGTTCTGGGGAGGCCTTCCGCCGCCTAAGTCGGACCATCTCTCTCCCTCGAAGCTTCGGGAACCGACCGAGGGCGTGAAGCATCAAAACCTGCGTACAAGGATCACATGCAACTTCATCTTATGCCATCTACTTCGACTATGTTTCCACAATGAATTAATAATTGGAAATGCATGTAATCGTAACAATCGGGTTCTTTATTTTGCTTTTGTTTTCCCTTAGAATACCAGTAGCAACTCTGCTAAAGAATGAACAGCTCCAAGATCGAGATTGACCATCATCAATGATTGTGTGGCTGGTTACACGTGAAGTATCGAGCTATTATTTTATCGTCAACAGAAAAAAAGAAATTAACTAGTTTTTGCTGCTTACTGTTTGTTCAGTGTTCCTCAGAAGTGCGAGAAGCTGCTGAACTTGTATGCTTTACTAGCACTTTAATGTGTTTAATCAACCTTTCTGCAACAAATAATGTGACATAAGTGAGCGTCTGAACAGAGAATGCAAGTTTATATGATTGGATCTATTGTTGAATTTTTTGTACAGCCATAATACAGCATCCACTTATATAATAAATGTATGAACAGAGACTGCAAGTTGGTACAGAGATCAACACTTTTTAGCTAGATGGATTTGTCATTCATATGTTGCGGTAAGAAAGAAATCGACTTGTGTAGATAACAGTTACAATGGCAACATGGAGCCGTAAGGTCCAAACTATTTGCGATCAGCTCGCAAGTCTCTTCCTGCCATTCAGTTTTGCCGAGGACAATATCACTCATCAAAGCATGTATCTAACAAAGTGGAAAACTCAGTTGAGAATTGATCGATGTTACTGGACTCGGCAACCTTGTTCTTCAGCCCTAAGGGAGACAAGCCCACGGGAAATCCTCTGTAGACAACCATGTAGATAAAAGAGTCATTACAACTGGCGACAGGAAATCATCACCAATTTGTTTCAAAGGCATACCTCCCTCGTGTCGCGTAACCGCAATAGTTCCAATCTCTCGGATGGCCTCAAGTTTAACAGATTGATGAGCTGCTAGACAAGAAGAATGTTAATATGCTAACACTATCATGTGACCTGTGAAAGTTCAAGGGTACAACAAAGATACCCAGAAACTGAAACGTTCAGCATCTTGCGGCTTAGGTATTCCTTCAGTTTCAAGAAGTTCCAGTTGCCTCGATCTTCTACCTGGAAAAAATAGATGGACTTGACCAATATGTGTTTGAGAGAAACAGGGCAATGAGATGAGACAAGACACTAGGTAAAGCTACCACTGTGGTCGGACATATGCAATGGGCAGTGACCTAGAAATACACTGTACTGCTTAAAATTAAACAATTGAACATCAACTCTGCCGAACAAAAATGTTTGGAAGATGAAAAACATGATGCTTAAACTAACTATCTGCAGACCTATATCATTTGCCAATAGCTGGTAGGGAAACTGTAATAACTTTAGTGTGGAATTACTGGACTCATTGTTTGGTGAACCTGATGCAGAATGCAAGGTGTTATATGTCAGGCATACATATTCGAACTCATAGAGTACCTATTCTTGCAACTTCTCTTGCACGCTTGATCCATGATTTAGTCAATTCTGCTGCTTCACTGACCATTTGCCGTATCTGTTGATGAGCCAACAATAGACAATCAATGTGACAGGTGCTTGTGCATGGCATGATCTATCTATGAAAAAATAGTGTGAATGTGTAGTCCAGAAAATCTTCTCTGCTGTAAATTGCTTAGATATGAAAGAGAGGTTAGTCTGATCAAAGTTGATTTGTTAGATTAGACCAATATCAAAGAGAGGTAATGTGCAATTGTGCACCGAGATGATAATCTCATACATTGTAAGTTGTGAGATATTGATCATATAGACTTGCAATTCTTTAGTCTAAAATAAAGGTATAAGAAAAGAGACAAGCCAGGTTCGAAGATTGGCACTATAATGTAGGAAACGACACCAAATTAGTCCAGAAATAACAGTCTAGGACTACAGACTTATGATGATCTTGCAACCCTATATATACAACAAAGTGTTAATATCTAGAACCAAACATCAAAATTAGCCACCTCACAATCAGTACTCAAACAAGAATTTACTGGTCATTTAACTGATATGACAAGTAAAAATAGGGAAAAATTATTGTTTTAAGGAATCCACTGGCTTTAAGAGCTTCTTGCTTTGATGTATAGCAATGGCCAATCTTCTGCAGATTCTAATAGATTAAAGCAAGTTGCAATGCAACCCTTTTTAACCAAAAGACAAAAGAAGCAATTACATGATTGGGCAGATTACACTACAAATATACTGACCATGCGTATCTATATTGAGCAGAACTCTGACAACTTGTATTTTAACTTTGCATAAGATAGCAACTCACTCAAGGACAGATGGGACCAAAGATGTTGTATGAGGTGTCCCCATTAGTGAATGGAATAATTTATTAAAAAACAATCTTTCATGTCTATACATTAGCTTATAGCAAGAAAACAGGGTGGATGATAAAGGTACAATTTACTCAAATCATAAAATCATATATACTTCTGGAACCAAACAGCTACTGTAACGAAATCATCAAGTCATCTAATTCATAAGTCCTATTTGTTAAAGAAGAAATATTCTGTTGTCAGATATTGAAGGAAGTTAGCAAAGGATCATGTCATGCTTACATCCTCCCTCTCTTGGGAATCTTCTGGTGGAAGTGTATCCTGAATCCATTCGACTTCTGCAACACGATACCTGTGATGATTTATGAATAACATTACCCTTTACCTGACTACACACTTATACAGAGTAGCTTGGAAAGTTAAAACAATTCACAAACGCTAAATCATGTCTGGACATTACTCACCCATCTTGATCCCATGACCGTAAGATACGAAACCGCCTTCGACCTTCTACCTAGATACAACTACATATCTCAACATTAGTTTAGAACATGTTTAATCTGAACTAATCTATTCTAGATTTTTAGTCGCCTAAATCAGGCATGAACTAGTCATCCTTCTAGCAGTGCAGTTAATACTATTAAGCATTAACCATATTGCAGCAGCTTACAATAAGAAATATGTTCCACATCTTTCTCAGTCTCCGTAGCTTACTATCTCGAGCAATAAAGCATGAAGAAGTGAACTGAATATGGTAATCGTGGACTTCAGAGAATATCACTGCACATGCTCCTGGGTCACAATCCACTCTCTCATTCAAATCATTGATGGAGCCACAGATCATGACCAACCAAAATTCTCACTCTTCTTTAAATCTGGTATTGTAAGTTCCCATAGCATTGTTCTACCAACTATGCAGGGACATAATAATGAAAAAATTGGAAAAACTGTACAACCAAAAACAGGGCCACAACTGGGGGACCATGACCAACTAAGAACAACAATATCAATTTATGGTGTAAATTATGGTTGATAAAGCATATCAAATAATTAAATATATCAAATAAAGGAAATAATCTTGGTGAACAACATACACAGAGATATAATATATTTGAGAGTTGTATTATATTATTTGGTACAATACATTATTGCATTACAATTGTCAGTGAACATTTGAGCTTTATTGTAATCAAATCCTGAGATCATTGCTATGTAACCCACAAACTGGTTTTAATCTTTAAAAGCCAATTATAATCTTTCCCAGAACTATACAAATTATGCAAAAATTGTAAACAAGCCAGATAATCATTCCACCTTGGAAATTGATTATCAAATGACCAATCACCAATAACTTCTGGCTTAAACAGTGGGTGCAGTGCAAATGTCCCCTTATATAGTTGCTAATACTTAACAATGTCTTGCTGATTAGCATTTCCAAGTAATCCTTATTCTATTGAGTTCCTTGACGCAATTCAAGGTATTTTTGTGTGCCAAAACTATTGTATACCACCCTGATCACTGAATTTTGGATCCAGTTTTCTCACTGTCACTCATTTAATATAAACATACCAACTAACAAATTTCAGACATTCCTATAAATTCCATAAACTTAATGTTTATATAATTTTAGTTCTTCTACTGCCATTGTTAGTGACACAATTAGAAGTGCAGTTAATAACTTAGTGAGACTAAGTATTTACCTTAGGTAGCAATTTAAGTGATTTAAAAAAGGTAATAATTTTCAGATATCAACCCTATATAGGTCCCTTTTTGGGCTGTTGGGATTTTCAGATATCAACCATACATGATATGCCAAGGGAAAAATTGAAAAATCTATAAAATTGTAGACGAACTGGTATGCTCCAAGACTGTGTGAAATATTGCATACTGGTATGTGTTTTTTTTGGGGGTACGGTGTGGTGATACACCACAATGCTTGAATCCATTATTTTAATGCATGGAAGAAAAAGAACCAATCCTAAACCCCACCTACTATAAACCTTGTTGCATACCACGACCCATACCCATACCACAATCCAGAATGTTCCACATTGCAATAAACCACCACATAAAGTGTCAGCACATGATGAAATGGACATGATTAAAATAGTGCAACCATAATGACATGAAGTGGATAAACATAACTGGTACAGAATGAGCAAACAAAATTGGAAAGAGAAAAGTAAACAATATGTTTAAGAGACCTCAAGGCACACAATACAATATTACCTCCAAATAAAACCGGCCATCCGGAAGTGGTTCACACCTATCAAATTATTAAAGCAAATTATACTTTAGGGAAGCCAATAAGGCACATTATCATATGGTTACAACATTGAATAAGCAGGCATAAGATCAGAAGAGAAGCAATGCTTACTCAAGAATTTCTACTTCACAAGCAAAATCAGCAATGGAACCTGTTGAAGGATCAACGCCAACCTGCCAGTTACACCAGAAAATAAATGAACAAAGAATCCAGAAATTATTGTTAAAGAAAGGCTAGGAACAACGTATAACCATTCCCATCCGATGATTCCCTTCCATTATTCTCCTCACCTATGAATTGTGAAGGAACTTAGTAAGATAAAAGAAGAATTATTATAAATAACAAAACAAAGGCAACAAAAAGACATTAAAACTCGTTTATCTAAAAGTTGAAAAATACTAAACCATGTGCCTAGTCTTAGGCCGACCAGGATACCAGTATAACCTTTCAAGATCACAATAGCCTACAACTTCATTAATTTACTGGCTCCACCACTATATAAAAAAAAAAAATTGTTTTCAAGTTACTTTAGAGCCTAAAACAATGGGCAGAAAGGCATGGCAAGCAATGCAATTCACCTCTATAGACTTGCTAAGACTTTAGTCCACAGCTTTCAAGTAACTTTTCACCACTACATACACAAAATACAGTTGCAATTGGTCGGAAAAGAAACTTGAACCAGTATCCAAGATCATCTTACATTGGAAAAGTTTGAGTTTATGGTTGAAAAATACTATTTATTGGACTAAATTTAAAAGATAATATAATCATATTTTCATAATATTGCAGCACACCCTAGTCAAGTCAAGTTCAGCTGTTACATTATAGTTACAGGTTTCAAGGAACTATCCACAACTGTTCCAAGTTATGGTGATCCTTCTATTTTTGCAGAGCACATTTTAAACAATCTATATAAAATGATTGAAATCCACAGAGAAAACTGATCTAGAGACATTATCTTTAGAGAATAAAGAGCCTAAAAAAGTACATACCATTAGCCGATAGCGAGGTTCAAATATATTCAGTGACAACTTTTGACATGGGAGGACAACATCCATGACAAAAAGAGGCATTATATCAAGTCCTAAGTGCGTCAAGTTTTCTTGCTCAGACTTCCTTTCGGAAAATTCTTCTGGAAAGTTTTTCTGTATAATATTGTTTAAGGTCACACTGAAAAAGTGAATTGACAGCGATCAGAAATGCCAAAGAAGTATTTTGGTCCACTAAACATCAGAAATGTTGTGGAACAACAAAAGAACTAAAAAAGCACTTTATTATAGAAAGTGTAATAATCACAAAATGTACATTACCTGATGGGATATGTTCTTGGGCTAATAAATAAGACTGTCCGGCACATAGGACACTTGTTGCCTGCAAGGAGACAACATGTGATTTAAGTGTTTTAAAGGATTTTGGTAGAGACAAATTAAAAAATTCTAGGCACACCATGGTCCATAGTCTGATGCAGACAAGAGCGACAAAATGAATGTCCACAAGGAGTGGTGACAGGTTCATACAGTAACTTGAGACATAGTGTACATTGAAAGTCATCTGTACGTTGTGGTTTTGAGCATTTGACCTTTTTGACTGAACCAGCTACAAGTCTATCCATCTCTTGGAGGTATGTCTGGAGGAGATTGCTATAAGGTAAACAAATTAGTCATGCAAAATTTCATGGACCAGTATGACAATTTCTTTATAGTGCATAAGTGGAACCTTAACATTACACCAAGGCTTGCCCTAAAACACATTACTGAATTTTCTTAAAAAATTGCAAAGATGTACCAGACCAACAAAAGAAAAGAACAACTGGCAAGCACATAGTGGATGTTATACCTAAGAGGATCAATTTGAAGGCCTGCAATAATTGTCTCGCGTGCCTCCTCATACCGCTCAAGCTGCAGAGCAAGAGGAGCAAAGTACAAGGTAAATTTAAGAAAGTTAACAGGAGTAATGGATTAGCTTCTAGTGTTCTCAGTTTCAGAAAAACATGCACATGATACATTATTTCATGCTAACCATCGATCAGAAAATATTGTTAGACACTGGGTTCTCATTACATAATGGAGCTTCCCAGTGTGTATATCATTGGAAAAGGTAGCTTTGACACTTGATTTGTTGATATCCAAGATAAGTATAACAATTTAAATTATCAAAGTTCCAACCTGTCTTGGGCACTAATTCTGTCCGAGGTAAAAATATAAGAAGCTGAACCACACTAAACCAGACCTATCTTATTTAGATGGCACTACAAACTAAAAGGGATAGAAATCAGTCTAAGTTGAGCCTTCTTCATCCAATATAAGCTGATAATAATAGCTCAACCTCATATATTCTTGTATCTGTGTCAATGACGAGGCAATGGTCACAACACACATGATCCACATCCTAAATTACCATGCCTAAGAAATATAGCATCAGTGGAAAGAAGAACCTTAAGATCAGTTTAGCCATGAGGATAATCTGCAGTACAAAGACCTGAAACTACAACAATCAAAAGCCAGCACCGTTCAAGGTATCAAGCCAATTACTAAAATAAACTGATAGCTCAGGAAATCCCCTTAACTGAGTTCCACACTGCTGCAAAATGTGAATCCAAAAAATAAACATATCACTTTAAATTTAAAGAATGCATAGGCATTGATCTTAACCTAAATCTTCCGTAAATCTATAATGCCTTCTCAGTCTTGAGTTTTACACAATTGCTGTCCCAGACTGATGTTAGACAGCAGTGAACCTATGATGACAAACTGTAGCGAAACCTCGATAAAATTGATGATAAATTGTTCCTGTGAAAACATTAAACTTTCTATGACATGATATTTCACCATCTCAGTTCTTAGCACAGAAAATACCTCACTGACTGAATGCAATCAGACAAACATCTAATTCCAATTGCATCAATGATGGCAAGCATGTTTTCTACTTTCAAATTATTCTAAAGCATTAAATCTCCTTTATTTATGGAAGTGGAAAGAACTACTAGCAGTTGTTGAGAAAATATTCTGAAGTCTTCAAGTGTTATGAGATGCCAAAAGAAGATTTATGTGCCTGTTTTCATACTTGAGAAAACTCAGTGGCACAATTACATCATGTCAAGGGGCCTAGAACTCGACATTACTTCCATCTGAACTTATTCCTTGCTTCCTTAGCCTACTCTTCCTTGTCACTAACAAGTCACCCTGGCAATTCAATCTGGACCCCTCAGGTTACCGCAACTTAAGCAAGCCTGATCCATTAGTTTGATCCATCAGGTATACAGGTTATGTTGAAGGGTGATTGATTCATTGACATGTTGAATGGTTTTGACCCTGATCATATTACCCTCTTAAAGTTGAAAGTTTTAATAGATACACTGAGTAGATGGAATCCAAATGCTTCTAGAACCTAACAAGAGAATATTAAAGGTAGTTTTCTTGATTTCTACCTGATACAAGAGCTCTCTCTCCCAAATATATTCAAAGAGTTTTCTTCTTTTTCCCATAACCACCGGTGCTACTTAGCATATCCATCAATTGCCACAAAGATTACTGTCCCTACTGAATGATCTATCACTTCTCTTCTGTAACAATAGTTGTAATTTGAGCTTGATATTAGAATATAACCTCAATGCTTTCTGATTTCAGATCAAATCTGAAATAATTTTAAAATTAATTACTTCTGAGTACATATATATATATATATATGGACATACACACAAACATTGAGCTTCCTTTCATTGATCCACTAATCAGTCTAGTCACATGCAAAGCCCAAGCAAGACTTGCTATCAGACTTGACCAACCCAGCCCATTTCCAGGCCTGCTAACAGGCTCTTATGTTTCTGGTGGGAAAGTGTGGAGTTAGTTCTTTGTATCTGGCAACTCTTTAGGTGCTATTCTGTCCTTAAGTTCTTCATGAAGCTTCACACTGCAATGTTCAAATTAGCCAGTACCCAATGCTTTTCGTGATTTTGGACAAACAGAACAAAGCTAGAAATCTTCCTGCCTCACTAGAAGAAAATAGAAACACAATATTAACAAAAATTCAACTGACCTTTAGAATATGCAACAAAACAGAAAATAGTAATTCAAAAATAGATATAATACAACGCATGGATGCTGACAACAAGTATCCTCCAAATGCCAAAACATATAAGACAGGTGACAAAAAAGAAGCACCAGTGAAGTATCATTTTTAGGCAGAGTAGCAAGACCAAACTACTAATGTTTGGCTCAGAAAAAAATTGTTTTTCAATAGAAAACCTTCCAAGGACAACAATCTCAACAAGAAAAAATCCCATGTAAATAGCAGCAGTCCAAAATTAAATAATTATTATTTCTCCAATTGTTACCAGAACAAGAGCATTGGCCTTTAGGAAATATGCTTTTGGTGAGTTGCTCCGGAGACTCATCACTTTTTCTGCATCCTTCAAAGCAAGCTGACATATGGCCAAATAAATTTGCATTATCCATCAGTAGGACAAAAAGAATGGAATTTTGGATCCATTATACAGTGATCCAACTGGAGATTGGATGAAGTAGATGGACAGGTGTACCTCAGCATGTGTAGTAGGGTCTACACCATTTAACGGTTGATATTCAGATTCACGTGCTGATCGTTCCCTAAGAAGTTGATTGATCCTGTTATTTATAAACATTAAATTAGCAGGTATCTTTTAACATACTAAATAATGCCGTTAAATATTTGTAAGCACAATGAACTAGAGTCAAAATGCAGAAGCACATAAATTAAGCCTCAGTAAAATGTACGATAAGCAAAAGGGAAACCATCATATAAAAATGAACCTGCAGAAAGCAGCACTTCGGTTGCTAAGAATGACAGAGTCTCGTGGCTTCAAAAGTTGAGCTTTTGAGTAAAAAGAAACTGCCTGCACAAAATCTCAATAGAGACAAGCATTATAAACAACACCAATTTAAACTGTATATCATCTATAGAATAACAGAACAGTTGGGTTATCCCATGATATATATACTATATGATAAAAGCTCAGAATATATATATATATATATATATATATATATATATATATATATATGTTTAACTGGATCAAGAAAGTAAATAAATCACTTGATCTAAGAGAACAAAGATACAACTGAATGCTCTTCATGCAAGAGAGATCGGGAATACTAAAATATAATACTTCATATATGTATATGAATATCCATAGATATAATTTATCAGAGAGATACAATGACTGTGTAATTTACATCTCTAATGCACCAAAGCCATCATATACACACAACATATCAAATAATAGAAATATATATGATCTCTTCATGTGCCTCTCAGATAAAATAAAAACAATTATAAAACAATTACAATGTTTGCTGTAATTCATAAATCTCAGTGTTGGTGAAATAGAGAAAAATACATCTAAAAGGTTAAGTGTTGCCCAGATAAGGTTGTTGAATTGACATGTGGGGCTAATGCAAATTATAAAAGAGAAAATAATAAAACGATGTAAACTATCAGCATTGGCAACAAATTTGGAGTCATTTCAGTTATAAACAAAATGAGGAGAACGCTTTACGGTGGTTTGGACAAATCTGACGTAGGCTTATCATATTGCCCCCAAATTAGTGGAAGTAATGACAACGAGGGGAAGACCTAAAAAAGACTACAAGGGACTTTATGCTCTTCATTTGGTTATAATATTGCCCTCCGACGGTGGGAAAAGATCCATGTAGCAAAGCTCAAAATAGTTGGTATTTACGAATTGATTTTGTTGTTGTATATAGTTTAAAATGTATATGGTCATAGGGATGCATCATTCTCATTTATATATTGCCAGTTATTATAAGATTATGGTCAATATCCTTATGCTAGCTGACATGAGGCCAACAGTGGAGTGGAACAGAGGAAAGGAAGGAAAGTGGAGTTGGTAATTGGGATGGGATGTGGATAAGTAAGAATCAAAGAATCAAATTATGGAAAGGGTTGGGTATAGTTATTATACACCAGACCTGCGCTAGGTCTACTAGGTGGCTGGATCATTTGTTGAGCTTAGATAAGTTTACAACATAATGGAATGGGTCAAAACTTCTTGCCGCCAAGCACATCACCGGCCCTATTCTCAACCCCCATACATCCTCTAGCTCTAGTTTCTCTCTGGATCATGCCACCACTTCATTCACTGCTTGTGCATTAGTTTCGCATGTTGCCTATTCTCTATTGGCCTGCCTTACACCTCCACCACCTCCCGCCTTCCCCTCATTGTATGCCAAATTCACTGTCAAGTGTCCAATACTCCACCCTTTCAAATCAGATATAACCTTAACAGTGGGTGTCCTACAAGTTTGATACGTAAGAACTAGTGCACATTTTTCGACAGACCTCCCATACCAATGAACTCATGAGCGCAGAATTCAATGGATTGCCCAACATTCCTAAGATACCATCTAGATGAAACATCCAAGAAATGATGTCAATGATCATGCTACAGTTTAAAGGACTTTCGTTTTTGGAAACACAAAATTCTATTAAATCATAGAAATCAACTAAGCAAAAAGGAAGACCCCTTCTTTAGCCAAGTTCCTGGTCACACATCATGGCATCAAATTGGCAGATAATTAATTTGAGCTTCTTGGCTTCCTCCCTGACATGACTATCTTTAGATGAAACAATATCTACACTTATGGTTCTTGGGCCAGGTTTCACGAGTCTTGAATCACATCAATCAATCCACCACTCGGGCATTCACGGACTTCGTCCAAGAATTGCAGAAAAATCGAGTGAAACTAGTCAAGTGACTCTACCCCATGGTCATACAAGTGGATCAACGCTTTAAATCCTACAAAACCGATGCAAGAAGCGATTTCTGCACCGATAAAGCGTGAACAGGGCAACAAGGACTTCCCAGTTTCATTCCTGCATTACAAATCTTATGTGCCTACTCGCCATGAAAACCACAACAAACGACACGAGGGCTCCGTCAACCGAGATCGGTTCAGCGAAGATTTTGAGACAAATCACACCGACCGCAGCCGTCTCTCTCCCACATAAGCACCAAGATCGGAAGCAAAACCCAAAGTCTTAATTCGAGCGGAGAAAGCTCACCTCCTCGAACCTCTTGTCGCGGAAGGCGCGATTCCCCCGGCGCACGAGATCGAACACCTCGGAGAACTTCTCCACCGGCATCCCCATCTCCGCCTCCTCCACCTGGGCTCCTCCAAGAAGATCAAACACCAACCAAGAAAAGGAAAACAAGGATCGGATTGCAGAAGAGAAGCAAGAAGGGGAAAGAAAGCGCACCCAGAGGAACTCCTCGACGTCCTGGGAGTCGGCGCGTAGCTGGGACGAAGGATCAGCCATGACAGGGAGAAGAGGGCTCCGGAGGGAGGAGGAGTTGGGGGGAACCAAAGGGGGGAGGAAGAGACTGAAGATGGGCGGGCGGGCAGGCAAGCGTGGAGTTGTTGGCGTCCCAGAGCGAACGCGCGGCCACAAGTGGCGCGACGTGGTCCGGTCGCTTCTCCTCCACTCGCCCGCCCCACCGGCTGAGATGCTCTTTTATTCATCTTTTTTCGTTTTCTTTTTATTAAATAAACATAATAAGTCAATAATTGGATGTAATTGATTGCAATCCTAATTATATGGCTCCGATCTTTTGCAGCTATTCATGACTTCCAAACGTGAATAATGGCAGGGCAAGACAAGACGACTTGTTGTGGCCTCCTTGGGGGCATTGCAACGACTTTGCCGTCCGCTTTCTCTCTTTGCTTTGCTTGTAACGTAAGCGTCGTTGCAAAGAGAAATAGGCTTCGGGGTGGGAACGAGGAGTCCGCAGATTGCGGCCTACCGCTTCGTGCGAAGGCCAGATGGGCCAAACTCGAGCTTGGGGCATAAGCCCGTCGTCTCACGGACCAAAGATCAAGCACTTGGTCTGCGATCGCGTTCACCTCCCCCGAGGCCGCAGCAGCGAGAAATGTGCCGCGGAGGCCGCCCGGGGGCTGATCGGAAGCCTCTCCAGTCTCCAAGCGTTCCTCTCATCCCCGTCTGCCTCTTTCCATGAATGATGAACACGACTATCAGAAATGGGGTTTGCTGACCGACAAGTACAAAGGCTTTCCCTCTGCTGCGACAAGCAGTCCGCACTGTAGGCACTGATCGTCATTAATGGCTCCCACCTTTCATGCTCGAGTAAAAGGTGAAAGGAAGAAGACGGAAGGGCAGAAAAGATCGCACGACGTTGCTTGAACGCGAGACTTCAGCGAGGCAGACGCATGTGCTTGAAAGGGGCATGGCACCAGCCATCGCTGCACAGCAATTCCGGGCCTGGATCGAAGTAGAAGATCATATCGAAGTCTGGGGATTATGGGGCTCCATTAGCTTCATTTTCCACGCGAGGGGAACAAGACGAAACGAAGGACACGCACATCCCGGGATCAAAGGCGTCGAAAGATTACGACCACCTGAGCGTGCATGTGCATGGAGAAAGCAGACGGCCGCCACCTCTCGTTGTCGTCCCTCCCGACATCCCCTTGGAGCTAATCGCCTCGTCGATTGGCCTCTCGGTGAGCCTGGCGGCTCACCATATCCTTTTCTTTCCTTCCTTCCCAGACCATGTATGTTTGCATGTGCCTCACTCCATCGTTCACGTAGAAGAAATGATGAGGCGGTGGCGCCGGCCATCGCTGCTGATCAGAACTCCACATGAGCTCGTCCTGTCTCCGAGTGCAGTGAACATGACATGTTTGGTGCGTACTACCGAGAGCAAAGGCAACCTTGTCAGTGCGAGTCGTGGATCACTGTAGGGTTCCTATGGCTGGTAAATTTGGCATAGAAATGGCTGCGAACATTGACCAAATCGTTGGATGATGGCAAGACAAGAAGGGACCGTCTTCAAAGTAGGTTGTTTATTTAGAGAGCTAATCATGATTCGTTTGAACACACCGAGACCTAATCAAGAATCTTGTGGTTAGTTGGTACGTAACCTTGATGCCCATAATTGGCACGAAGACGAAGAGAAGAGATAGTGTGCTGAGCATCCAAAGCAATGTGTTGATTGATTACTACATCATTTGTACTAAACAAGTCGTAGAGAAGCTTTTCTTTGCAGAGTTGCTTTTTACTGAAAGAAAAATTATTAATAATTAAATATCATGAATACAAAACTCACATGTACTATTAGAGCTAAGAAGCGGAAGCAAAGGTCAGCCTCCTCTCTCCAAAAATAAGTAAATTCCCAAATAAGGAAGCCTATTAGACAAAGGAAGGTGACAATATAAAATTTTTTAATAAAATAAATTAACTCTTGGCACAAATTTTCGACAAGCAACGCCACTAATCTAAAGCTGATGTATAAATTTGAATGGAGGAGAGCAAGGAAAAAAAATCTCTGATTTAAAGATGCTAATCTTTTGATTAGTCAGAGTCTCATAAAAATTAAAAAAAATTATGAATAATTGAATATGATTTTTTATTTACTATTAACAATAAAACTATATTGTTAACATACATCAAATAAATGTGTCTTTGAAGCAAAAGGAGTGATGAATCGTTTAGAGCAAGAATCACTAAGCTGGATTTTCCTTATAGAGTTGTCGTAGTTGCAAACACGACAAGATTCTGTGAGTCGTTTCAGTTCCCATGTCCATCAAATTGTGTACGTTTACAAATCAATGCATGATGCAATGCACCCGGAATTATGGGTTAACATGATGCTGCACGTGGCACACGCACTGTGTTTGATGATTTGGTTTGGTGGGATTACCGTTGGTACTGGAGAAGAGCAACACAGTGGAGTAAGTAGGCGCCGGCGGACGGCTGCGATTGGAAGATCTCTGATCAACGCTAATCTCGTGACGCGAAATACCAATTGTTGTTTAGAATATATTTAATCCTTTTCTTTTCTTATTATATCATTATTATTATTAGTTACTCTGCTTTTACTTGCTTTCCTCCTCCCCCTTCGCACCGAGCGCAGCAGCTGTGCACTCTCTCTCTCTCTCTCTCTCTCTCTCTCTCTCTCTCTCCTGTCTTCTCCTTGTCCGCTTATATATCCGACTCTGCAACCTCCTCTGGGGGAAAGAGTATTATTATATTCCAGCCTCTCAGATCCTAACGGACAACGGCGACTCGGTCGTTGCTGCGACTGTAAATTACGGTTAAGTCCAGGAGAGTGAGCTTCGCAGGGCAAGTCCATGGAGAAGAAGCAGGGGTTCTTCTCGGCGCTGAGGGAGGAGGTGGTGCGGGGACTGTCGCCGGCGCGGTCGCGATCTCGGGAGAAGAGCACAGGAAGCGGCCGATCTCCGGCGATGGAGGCCCCCGCGTTGTTCGCGCCGCGGCGGAGGAAGGGCCACGGGCGCCACCAGTCGCTGTCGCTGCCCCCAGACCCGGCAGCGCTGGTCGCCAGGTCCGTGAGCTTCCGGGAGACGCTCGCGCCACTCATGGAGGGCCCCGACGGCGGCGGCTCCGGAGACGACGAGGGAGCACCGACGAAGGAAGGGTGGGGCCGTTGGGTGAGGGGCCAGCTCTCCCGGGCCCCGTCCGTCACGTCGTCGTCCGCCGGAGGCGCGTCCTCCTCGTTCCGCCGCTCGGACCTCCGCCTCCTGCTCGGAGTGATGGGTGCGCCGCTCGCCCCCGTTCACGTCAGCTGCGTCGACCCTCTGCCTCATCTCAGCATCAAGAACACTCCCATCGTAAGCTATGCCTTCTTTTCCTTCATTGCTCTGTTCACATCACTTCCTCGGCAAAAGCTACAGCTTGACGCTTTGACGCTCTTAATTGATTCCGGTTTTCTCGTTCTCTTGAGTTAAAAGCTCCAAATTTATTGCCCAAATACATCTGTAGCGCCAAAATGACATGTTGATGTAACTTTTCTGCTTGGATTTAGTTCATCATCGCCTATACTTGTTCCTTTCAGGAGACCTCGTCGGCTCAGTACATACTACAGCAGTACACGGCGGCGTCGGGGGGTCTGAAGCTCCAGAGATCCATCCGCAACGCCTACGCCATGGGGAAGGTGAGAATGGTGGCGTCGGAGTTTGAGACGGCAACGAAAGTCGTAAAGAACCGCGGCGGCTCGTCGCGCACCGCGGAGTCCGGCGGTTTCGTCCTCTGGCAAATGACCCCGGACATGTGGTACGTGGAGCTCGCCGTGGGCGGCAGCAAGGTCCACGCCGGCTCCAATGGCAAGGTGGTGTGGCGCCACACCCCCTGGCTCGGCGCCCATGCCGCCAGAGGCCCCGTTCGCCCCCTCCGCCGCGCGCTCCAGGTACTTTTCTTGTGATCACTGAATTGCTCGAGGAAGACTCGGGCTTTGGATTCGCACTGAGTGCACTTCTTCGAGCAGGGTCTTGATCCATTGACCACGGCAAGCATGTTTGCCGACGCGCGTTGCATCGGGGAGAAGAAGGTCAACGGGGAGGATTGCTTCATCCTCAAGCTCTGCGCCGACCCGCAGACGCTGAAAGCCCGGAGCGAAGGCCCCGCAGAGATCATCCGGCACGTCTTGTTCGGCTGCTTCAGCCAGCGAACCGGCCTCCTCGTCCACATGGAAGATTCACACCTGACGAGAATCCAAGCCACCGCCGGAGGCGATGCAGTGTACTGGGAGACCACCATCAACTCCTTCCTCGATGACTACCGCCCGGTGGAGGGCATGATGATCGCCCATTCCGGTCGCTCCGATGTCACCCTCTTCAGGTTCGGTGAGGCGGCAATGAGCCACACCAAGACGAGGATGGAGGAGGTGTGGACGATCGAGGAAGTGGCCTTCAATGTCCCCGGCCTCTCCATGGATTGCTTCATTCCACCTGCTGACGTGAGATGCGTCTCGATCGGCGAAACCTGTGAGCTTGCTCAGGGAGAAAGAGGGAAGACGACGACCGGAGTTGCGCACCGGGCCAAGGTGGCAGCTGTTGAGAAGCCACAAGACATGCGTGACAGGATCCTTTGGAGGCTCCAAGTGTAGGATTGAAACTGTTTACCGCTGCTTTCTCTTCGTCATCATCATCTTCTTCTTCTTGTGCTGACTAACCATAGAGTATAATTCATTGATGGATTGGGGGGAGAGGCTTTCTTCTTTGATTCCTCAGTTTATACTTCATTGTCCTTGTTTCGTCTTGCTGTTCTTTAATCTAATACTGTATTCAATTCCAAGGATCTCAAGACATGAAGTTGTCTGTGTAGAACAACCCTTCACTTCTCTGTAGATTTCAGGAACTCCTCGCTGTGTTGTGAGCTTCTTTCTTTCTCCTGTTGTGGGACAGCATCTGGGACTTGGGGGGTCCACAGGTCATGTCCAGGCGGGAGGGTGTCTTGGGGATGGTGGTATGTTCCCAGTCTTCGTCGACCTTTATTGACCAAGACCCAGAACCCTGTGCTTTGTCTTGGGACAGGTTGTGTGGAAGCATCATTGCATCAAGGACATGGGGATTTCAAGGTCTCCATGTGGTTTCCCATCTCATTCATTACCTTTGATTTCTTTTCCTCTCTTTTCTTTTCTCTGTTTTTTTTTTTTTATTCTACTGAAAGATCTTTGGTGAATCTGAGATGTCCACCACCTTTGCAGATGCTATCTATCCCCAACCTAATTTGACCAAATCTGGCACTTGGCCCTTTGTTTCTGTATTCTTTTGATCTTATATCTTGCAGTAGATCTGATATGTTCGGTACCTTTGCAGATAATTATCCATCTCATTGATTTGTGGTGTGGTCTCTCCCAATATAATATCATGGATACGCTGCATCAAAGTATAACCAAGATAAGAATATTGAAGTAGATATCCATAGTTATTAGGAAAGCTATAAAAAAAATGATTTCACAAGTGAATAATTAACTATAGCTCCTACATTAAAATAAACGTGTCTTGAGAAGATCAATAAATATTATAGTCAGATGAGATGAAGATCTTACTAAAACTATAAAAAAGAGATTTGAACACTTTTGTTTAAACTAAAGACATTCCTCTATGTAATCAATTAAAGTTGGGACAAAATGATTTGTTGTTGTACATCCAGGGTCTTCTTGTGTCGAAGTAGTGTTAACATCAACACCACTTCCCATTGACCAAGCAACCTGATTGCTTTCAAGTCCAATTTACACCTAAAGCAAAAGCCTTTACATGTGTGCAAAAGAACTATTACTAGGCTTTAGGTGATCAAACCATGCTGTTGTGGTATAAGATGTAAACCAACAAGTTATACTCCTCTCAGGTTGAATTAAACCTCCAGCCTTTGCATGCATATTCCTCTCAAACCATCCCCTTAATTCCTTTTTTAGTGTCTTCTTTCCAATCTTTCAACGAGTCAAAATTACAATCACCAAGAATGCTTTGTATAAGAATCTATGGTCATGTCCAAGGTAGCAGGATATATCAGGCTATCAATATTTTGCAGTCACTGCACTATCACACAACCTGTTTCTGAACCACCACTGTTTCAGTCCTGGTAAGCTTTCAGCTATTTTGGACATATGAGTGCACTGGCCTTTAATGCCTTCCAAAGGCATCAACTCTTGCCACTTACATCCCATGTGTTTCAGCCTCCCACACTTGCAGAGTTGAAACAAAAGGACACAGGAAGATGTCATCCACATCTATTCTTCTCTGTCATATCATGTAAAGTCCTGCTTGGTAGTGATGAATGAACAGCATCATGGTAGTTTCCAGGAAAACAGGAACTATAAAGGTTGGTAATCTATTAAGATCCATATCATTTAAGGAAATATCTAACTCTCGTGTATTAAAAAAAATACGAAGAACTTGATCAGTGGGATTACTTGATCCAAACATGCTCTTTGTTCTTTGCTGTATCTGACATCCAGAAACAAGGTTTGTTTCCCTGAAATTATCCAAAGAAAAGATCAGAAAATAGAATATAAGTAAACAAAATTTCCCCTCCTTCAAACAAATAGTTAATTCTCTAATGCATTAAAAGTACTAGCTACTTGTGCACATCAAGATTCATTACCATGAAAGTGAAAAAGGAAAGGTAAGATTTGTTTGCTTAACAGTGTTGAATGAAATTGACAATAGTGGTGATATGTTGGCACCTTTTCCTCTCAAACCTGAAGTGAAATGCTGATGGGAATGTTTGTCTTGATCCTGGGACATACAGCAGCAAATAAATGATATGGAATCTAGTGGCACTGTGCAGGCTACTCCATTTATGGTCTGACCATATTATTCTCATGGTCGATCCATTGTCTATCTTCTTTGGTTCCCACGGAGAAAAAAATTCCTATTTAGTCTCACCAGGAACAAGATAAGAATTACTGGAGGGACCCAAATTTCATGTTTGAATATTACATGTATCTCACAATTAATTTGACAGGTGCCCACAAGTATCTTTTCTGAAAAAAGATGGAGAAATAGGAAAGATTGGCGATTTAATATGCAGAGATGTGCAACAAATCAACTCAATGACCTGTCTGGACTACTGGATGATGTGAAACAAAACCCTGAGAAGTCATTCAACTGAAGTTCGATTATGCATTTACCTTATAAGAAAGAAAATAAACTTACCTTCAAGATACTAGGAATAAGAAACCTCAAGGTGGAATTCAACTACTAGTAATAACAAGATATAAAGGAAAGCAAACCTTGATATACTGATCCAGGCAAGAAAACGTCAGCCATACTATGAATATGAAACTTCAAGGTGGAATTCAACTTCTAGTATAACAAGATGTAAAGGTAAGCAAACCTTTATATACTGATCCAGACAAGAAAATTCCAGAAATACAATAAACTTGACCTTCGGATTTCCTTCCAAAGCCAGTAGTATGTTTTTGTCACAAAAGAAAAAGAAGCCAGTAGAACATTTAGATACAGAAATCAGATACTGAACAAGAGACTCTATCCAGGAATAGGAAATAGGAATCCACAAAATTCAACTACTAGTCATAACATAATGTAAAAGCAAACTTTGATATTCATGATCCTGGCAATCAAAATTCAGCCATACAATGGACTTGAGCATCAGAGTTTCTTCCAAAGCCAGTATTATGTTTTATCACAAAAGAAGACAAAGCCAGTAGTAGTTTGAGATACAGAAATCAGATATTAAACAAGCGACTCGATTCAGGAACAGGAAATAGGAACCCACAACTGAGCAGAAACATGGTAGGAGAAGAATATTGATTGCTAAACTCACTCACTAACCAACCTTCAAATTTCTTATTAAAATGTGAGGCACACACATAATTGACATGATGCACATCATTCAAGTAATGCAGGAGGCCAGATATTCTGGAACGAGCATGATTTCTTGTCTAAGCTGCATAAACAAATAAAATCTGAGCTTAAAGTAGCATAATCTTCTCCACATTGTGGAGATAGAAGGAAGAAGAAATACAGAACCAATGCTGACTGTGAAACACATGTAACTATTGATAAGGTAAGGGCATGATACAACCAATGTTACTTAACACAACAGGAAAGATGATGTTATGGCAAACATGTGAATCGTTCTGAAGAAGATGAGTGGAATTTATGTTAATGAAAATCAACAAGTTACAATGTAATGGCAAAGAGAATCCTGATCAACTGACACCAAATTTTCTATGTATTGTGAACAGCCAATGGAAGATCACCTAGATAATTGTCCTCAGCTTATATCTATTCTTACAGAATGCTTGTCATCATGCTGACCCCTTCCTCCAATCATAGTATGGTTTCTAGAACCTTAGTGGCTAGTTACTTGAACAAGACATCAACCAAGCTATACCACAGCTGTTGATGCATGAAACACGAACAAAAAAGAGCAAATTGCTTACAGTATCAGTACAAAATGCTACTTATAATAGCACAATCAGTATAAATGTTTTTTACTTAAAGAGCAACCTAATGAGAAATGTACAAGTCAGTTACAACATAAAATCAAATCAACATTACATGAGGGGAAAATAGTGCTCTTTGCCAAGAGAGATTTGGACAAGAAATACCTAAGAAATAGCTTACAGAGGATGAAGCAACTTTGGATGATACAGATCATGATCTAGGCTCAAGCCTCTGAGATCAAAAGGGAGGATTCATCCAATTACTCAAACAATTCATTTCCCAGCATCAAGCAGCTGAAAAGTTGTAAATTTAGTGTGGTAACAGCCTCTTGTTTTTTGCAATGTGTAATAGCCAACAAAAGAAAAGTTGATTGTAACCATCTAGTGTGAACTTCCTTGGGAACTACAAAGTACTTTTCGCTAGTCGTTCTGATAACCTTTCTTGCTCATCCTTAGGAATTCCATGATCTAGTTGCCGAAGGTTCGATATGAAAGCAATTGCTTCATCCTTCCGCCCCTGTTTGCAGTACCCATCTACTATAGAGTTGTAGGTATTCTCATTTGGCCTGCAGCCATTTTTGATCATGTAGCAAACTACATCAATAGCCTCTACAAACATTGAATTGGTCACATAACTTGCAACAAAAGTATTATATGTTACAATATCAGGCCTTAGACCAGAAGCCTGCAGTCCTGAGAATATCCTTGAGGCATCTTTCATGCGGCCCTGCCTGCCATAGGCATAGATGACAGTGTTATACGAGTAAAGGTCAGGCCTCCCACCTTTCAACTTGATTTCATTAAGAATCTTTTCACATCTTTCAAAGTCTCCCAGCCGGCTATACATGTTAATTAAACTATTGAATGTTGTCAAACTAGGAGTAAAGCCACTAGCTCTCATGAATTTGAGGATCTCATCCACTTTTGCAACCATTTGCCTTCTTCCATAGACTGAGACCATGGCATTCAAAGTAGTGATATCAGGGGAACAACCTCTCTTCCTCAGCTCCATGAAAGCTCGTTCTGTTTCAGGTAGAAGATCACTCTTGCTGTTGACCAATACCAGTGTTTTCAGAAGCATGTTGTGTGGCACGATAGTCCTTGAATATATGTCTTCAGATAATGCATGCAGCCGATCTAACTCTTTCCCATTGGCATATGCGTGGAGCAATGAACAATATGTAAGCTCATTAGGCTTGCAACGCCCATCCTTCATCTCCGCAAGTATCTTCTCTGCTGGTTGCCAAAGCCCCCCGCGAGCAAGTGCAGCTAGTACAGCATTATAAGTGGAAAGATCAGGTCCAATGCTAGCAGCAAGCATCCTCTTGTAAACCTCCATAGCTTGGTCAAATGAGCCACACCGACTGTAAGCACTGATCAAGGTATTATATGTGTCCCTCTCGGGCACAAAACCTGCCTTCTTCATCTCCTTGAACACTCCTGAGACCTCTGAATCCATTCCATTTTGTCCAAACACGGCCAACAGCGAGTTCCAAGTTACAATGTCTGGCTTGAAGCCACAGGACCTGATCTCCTCAAAGATCCTCATCATCTCTGTGAATCTTCCCCGATTCCCATGCATCTTGATCAAAGCATTGAAGGTGCACAAGTTTGGCTTGCACCCCTTGCTCTCCATCTCCTCAAAGATCCTCACAGCAAATTCATCCTTCCCAGCCTTCTCGAACCCGGAAATAAGAGTGGTGTATGTGAAAACATCCGGCTGGATCCCCTTCACCTCCATCTGCTCCTTGAGATCCATTGCCTCATCCAAGATCCCATCTTTAGCGTACGAAGAGATCAAAGAGTTATACGTGACAATGCTGGGGGAAAATCCAGCCGCTTCCATATCCTGAAGAACGCCCAACGCCTCTGCATGCCTCCGGGACTTCCCATAGACGTCAAGGAGCGTGTTGTAGGTGACATTATCGGGCGCAAAGCCCATAGCTTTCATCTCTCTAAAGATCTCGGTGGCCTCCTCGTAGAGTGACCCACGGCGGCAGCAGCTAATGAGGGTGTTATAGGTGTACCTATCCGGTGAAATTCCATTGCTCTTCATGGCATCGACGAGGGCTGCCACCTTGTTCCACGGCATGAACAGGTTGCTGTACACGTTGAGGACAACATTGTAGGTGATGACGGTCGGCTTGCAACCATCGACCTCCAGCCGGCGGAACACGGCGAGCGCCTCCCGGTACCGTTTCTTGCGGGCATAGGCGGTGATGAGCGAGGTGTAGGTATAGACGTCGGCGGAGGAGCCGTGGTCCTGAAGGCACTGGAGCAGGGCAGCGGCATCGGCGAGGCGGTCCTGGCGGCCGAGGATGCTGATGACAACCGGGAGGATGGGTCGACCGGCGCCGACGCCGGAGGAGAAGAGGCGCGCGTCGCCGAGGGTGCGGCGGGCCCAGTCGAAGACGGCAAGGGCGGTGTCGGAGCGGCGGTGGAACTCGAGGCCCTCGATGATGGCGAGGAGGTCGGTGAGGAAGGGGTCGAGGGGAGAATCGGGGAGGGGAGGGGACAGGGGCGGAGGAGGACGTCGAGGTCGGGGGCGGGTGGAACGGGGAGTGGAGCAGGGAGTGGAGGGCGCGGTGGCTGCGGAGGGAGGCGCGGGGGTCGATGGACCACGGGCGGCCGCGGTTGGGGTCGTGGGACCTACCGAGGCGAGGCTTGCGGGAGGAGGTGGGCGGGGGGCGGCGGCGGCGGTGGCGGAGGGCGGGGTTTTGGGGGGGGAGGAGGAGGTCGTGGAGGATTGGGGCGAGAGTGGAAGAAGGCGGAGGGGTGTTAGGGGACGGGGATTCATGGAAGAGCGGCTTTGAATTGGAGGGAGGAGGGGAGGGAACGCGGAGAGGGAGGGACAGGGAAAGCTTATCCGCCATCAGAGCACACAGAGAGGAGAGGGAGACGGCGAGGACTCACATAGAATAGAGCCGCCAAGCAAATGAAATGATATCCAAGGATATTTGTTTTCATTTTTATAATAATATTAAAAAATAAAAGATTTTAACTTTAAAAATCTTTAGAATATAAAAAATATATATAGATAAATTGAAAAACAGCAATATTGCTCAGACATTCCAGATGATTAATATATAATTACATAAGCGATAAGTGATAGATCTTAGATCCAAATTTATGTATTAACATATGTTGATTTAATAAATTATTTAAAAATATAATAAAAAATATTATTAAGATTTTTAAATATTTTTATTTTTATTTATTTTAAATCTCTATAAATAAAAAATAAATTGATGATTTGAGACAAGTGGAACTCAAATGTTCATTAAGGATTCTAAGTACATAAATATTATAATTCTCTTATATTTATTTTTCTTGAGTGTTAATGTTTCTCTCGTTAATTCCCGTAAACAAATATGTTTTTGTAAGCGTAAATATTTCATTCATTGTCTTGAAAAAGAAAAGAATCAGATAAAGATTTTGATTTTTATTGATGGAAGAAAGATTGTTAGCGGATATCGGTGACCTCAAGAAACATAAGAATTAGATCTTTATGTTCTTTAATTTTCAAATGTTTATCTTTTTCTTTTCAAAAATTTTAAATATATTCTTGTACTAATTCATCTCACCTATTAATATCATGAATTAAGATGGTGGAAATCATCAGGTGAATTGGGAGAAATTTTAAAGATAAATTCACCGTCATCATTGGACTTAATATATCCTCCATTGCCGGATAATTTCTTATTCGAAATCTCAAGAAGAGCATTGATCTATTTTTAGTGTAATCCATTTAACTTATTAATTTTGTATCATTAGTTTAAATTATTTAAATATAAATTGATAATAATTATTCATCATATTCTTTTGAGTCAATCTAATTTTTTCTTTCTCATACAGAACTAAATTAAAATGTTACAATTAACTCGTATGAGATCTTGGTGAACTCAAATCTCTTCTTAAAGAAGTTTTGCTTGGTGATGGACTCCACCCATCTCAAATATAAGAGGCAAGTAACCCTCAATCTGGAAACGAACTCATCTCATATCAAAGGAGGGGAAATGGAAGTCTTGTTCTTGCCTTGGCGTTCGTCTAAGTGTTTGTCCTTTTTTTCATGTCCTATATTTATTTAGATATGTCAGAAGATGGTGCTGCTGCTAATATTGAACATGTTTTTTCTATTATTGCATATTAATATGCATAATCTACAAAAGAGAAAGATATTGAATTTATATTAGACATGTTTTTTCACTAATATAACTCTATATATAGGATTTTTTTTTAAAAAAATTCTTACTTTGAGAAATTTCAGTAACACACCCCTTCATTCATCAGATGATTTTATCCTTGATCCTGCTTGCCCCTTCGCTCCTGATCGCCTTCACCTTTGCCCCTAGTTGCTTTTTGCATGCATTCCTCCACTGTTTGATCGTCACCCTCATCTCTCTTCATTATGCCTATAACAGTCGAAGAGGGTGGAGGAGGATCATCACCTGGTTGCTTGTGTCTCCACATACAAACTCTCCCCCTTGGTTGTTACTCTCGTCCGTCCTTAACTGCCTCTATCATGCATCATCATCCTAATTTCTCATCTTCTCTTTCTTATCACTATTGTTGTTGTTGTTGTTAGTATGCCTCACCCTCATTGTCTTCTCTCACGGCCCCTTTAATAAGTATGATGATATGAATAATGGAGACAATGAGTAGAGGGTGGGAAGCCCACATGCAAAAGAAGATGTGCTATAAAAAATTTATCAAAAATAGAGTTTTTTTTTCTAAAATTTATCATATGTATAACGATAGATAGCGTAACTTACCTCATTTATTCTTATCATAAGTTGTGACCTTTAGAGTTATTTTTAACATCATTCACAGTATAATAATGATTAATACAATGAGCGATTCTCTTATTTATCTCCTTATAAGATTTGAAAAAAAAAATTACAGAGAATCATCGGTAGGTTTAGGATAAATCAAGTTGTGACCTTACTTGATTTAGTTGATAATAAATATTTTTTTAATCATCCTTATCACATCACCTAGCAATAAAATTATGAAATCTTCATCAAAATTAACTATATGGAGTGGTGCATATAAACCTAAAAAATATTATAAGAATGTTGAGAACAAACTCTAAACCTAAAAAATGAAACCATAAAAACCCAACTCCTCTAGACTAAAGATAGAGGTAGAGATGGATAATATAAAAAACTCAAAATGAATAGTTGAAACTTTGAGACATCATTTTCCAATTCATAGCGTACACCATCATCTCTGATCGTAGTTCCGGTTTGAACTGTTAATTTTTAATTAACAAAAAATTTAAAATATAAAAAATATTATTTTATTTATAAAATTTGAAAGATAAAGGTAGAGATGGATAACACAAAAACTCAAATGAACTATGGAAGCTTTGGGTCATCATTTTTTAATTTATAGCCTACACTACCAATCGTTCCAACTCGAGCAATTCTGATTCTGATTTGAATTGTTAATTTTCTATTTTCTAATTAAAAATATAAAAAATTATAAGTTTATTTTTAAAATACAAAAAATAGGATTATAACTATGATCACTGTAATGACTTAAAAAATGTTAATATAAAAAAGGAAAATTATAAAATTTTAATCAAACTAAATAACTCTATCAGATTTAAATCCAAATTAATTGGTTTAAAGTAAGGATTTAACTACTATATCATAGACCTTTTTTTATGTTTTATTGTTATTTTTATGATATTTATTCAATTTAAAAACCGTAGTTGTCAGTTTAAAGCCAAAATCACTGGTTTGGAACTAGAATCGATACGATGAACCGTCGAACCGATTCGATTTCGATTTGAATCAAACAGTGATCAAAGCATCCACCACTATTGAATTCATTGCACATAAAGCAAAATTTGAATGCGTATATATTTACATCGTACGTGAAGATGTGTTTAGATGAGCAAATCACTTTTATGAAGATATGGCATCAAATGAAAAATTTTTAAATGCTTGTCATATGTCAGTTTCGATAACTTATTAGACCGATATGGTAATAAAAATATCGATTCAATTAATCTATTAATGTTAGCCATAAATCATTAGTTCCATCATTCAAACTAGATTGTTGTTCTTAATACATCTACCAAATTTGCCTTCAAAGTGACAACACAATTCGAGTGGGAGATTTATTGAACTCGGCAATGGGATCATTGTAGTGGTGGATTGCATTTACATGGTCAGTCTTGTGAGTTATATTACATGCATACGCGATAAACCAAACCACATAAGCATATAATCTTTCTTTAATGACATCCCGGTTTACCTGAGTTGACTAATAAAGATTTGATGAGCAAACTATAATTAATTTAGATTTAAATATTTTAGGTTAATTGTTCACGTTAAGAAAATTATGAATCGGTTATCCAATCGAACAACATCATAATATCATATCCAATTTAATGTTAGACGTGCTGATAGATGAAGTTTATTCTTACATTACAATGTATCCTAATAGCTTAAGTTTTATGAATTAATTGAAAAAAAATTATGGATAAATAATAACTTAATGTAAAATATTTATCATTCATGTTTGGTTTCATGCATCCGAATAGCTTAAGTTTTTGAGTTAATATGTATCAGATAGGATGGTGTTAGAATCTATTATGGGACGGATAGTTTCTCAACCTTTTAACCTTTGAGATTAGTGTTACCTGATTAAAAATATTTATCTTACCCTATTAATCAGCTGTAGCCTGTTGGGCTGAGAGCCCAGTTCAGCCCATATGGGCTTTAGCAGCCCATAGCCCTCTTGTTAACCCTAAATCCTAACATAAACCTAATTATATAGAGGGGCTAATGGTGGCTGCGAATTAAATAGATCAAACATCGCAACAAAGGGCAGAATCTTCGTAGCGACATTAGCGATTCAAAGAAAGGAGAAAAGGGCAGAAAAACAAGAGAAAAAAAAGGGAAAAAGATAAGGAAAACACAGTGTTCTCAACCATCTCAAAGTTAGACGAGATCTTGAGAATTTGCGTGATTGTTGAGGAGGTTTTGGATAAAAGATATTGATCTTGTATCCCTATTATTTCTCTTGTGATTGTTGCTTGGGTTTTGGGCAAGAGATTCGAGAATTGTACATTCATTATTTCTATAGTGGATTTTCTTTGGTTTGCCAGTGGTTTTACCCTTCACGTTGAAGGGTTTTCCACGTAAATTTTGGTGTTCTATTTTATTGTGATTTCCATTTGTGTTAGCCTGCTAGTATTTGTTCATATACAAAAGTTATTGTTTGTTACATATCCTTTTTGTTTCACCTATCAACTGGTATCAGAGTAAGGTTTTGGTGATTTAATTTTTGTGTTCAAACATGGAGGCTGGTAATGTTTCTCACATGATTAGTTTGAATGGAAACAATTGGATGATATGGAAACCAAGAATGAAAGATCTCTTGTATTGCAAAGATTTATATGGACCTTTGCAAGGGGTAGTGAAAAACCCACAACTATGATAGATGATGAGTGGAAGAGATTAGATTAAAAAACGGTTGGGTTTATTCGACAATGGCTCGATGATAGTGTCTTTCACCATGTTTCTACTAAAAGTTCTACATATTCTCTTTGGAAAAAGTTGGAAAATGAAAGAAAAAAGGGCAACAAAGCTTTTTATCGAGAAAAAGAACCTAAAATATAAAGAGGGTGCTTCTATTGTTGAAGCATTTGAAGAAGTATTACTAACCGAGTTATTTTCTATGAAAATGTCTCTTGATGATGAGTTGCGAGCATTGTTACTTCTCAGTTCATTGCTACGATGGTTTCCTCGGTAATTCTACGCTAGATGGTATTGTTACCATGAGTCAAGTAACAAGCGGTTTGTTGAATGAGGAGTTGAGAAGAAAAAATTGAGAGTATCTCGATTGATTGCACTTATCTCGGAGAACAGAGGAAGGTCAAGGTCCAAAGATAGCGATTCACGTATAGGTAGAAGCAAGTCAAGATCGAGGAAAGATATTGTTTGCTATAGCGTGATGAGAAAGGACATTATAAGATAAGCAACCTAAGAAGAGAAAAGGAAAAGAAGTAAAAGAGTATACCACGGCTATAGTCTGGTGATTATTTGATTTTGTCCCCTTCTTATGATATTTTTCTTGTGTATGTTAGGATCTCGAGTGGATTTACAGAGCTTATCATGCTACACCACGGAGGGAGTTTTTGCTACGTCATGTGTCGAAAATTTTGGTGTTGTGTATATTCATTATTGGGTGACATCCACATAAAGACCAATCTTGGATGCAAATTAGATTTTAAGGATGTGAGGCATGTGGTTGACTTGAGGTTGAATCTAATTTCAGTTGGAAGATTAGATGATGAAGACTATGATAGCAGGTTTTACAGAGGGTAATGAAAACTCAGTAAGGGTTCTCTTGTTATAGCTAATGGAAAGAAATATCACACTTTATATAGGTTGCAGGCCAAAGCTTGTGGTGAAGCAGTTAAATCTACAGAGAAAGACTTCAAAGCATGGAGTTGTGGCATAGGAGATTTGAGCGAGAAGGGACTACAAGCTCTTTGAGGTATTGCCTAACCTCGGAGGTATACGTTTGAACCATTGTATTGATTGTTTAGCTGGTAAACAACATAGAGTTTCTTTTGCTAGTCCTGCTTTGTCTAGAAAAATACATGCCTTGGACCGTGTTTATACAGATGTATGTGATCTTTTGAGGATAAAAACTCCTAATGGTTCTATTAATGTTCCTGCATTAGTGGTGCACTTTATATCTTTTATAGATGACTTTTCCAGAAAGTTTCTTATGCTATGAAGACCAAGGATCGAGTTATTGGTGTCCAAAGAGTTTCATGCCAGATGAAAGGGAGACAGAAAGACAATGAAAATAATGGTGGATATATAATTGTTTGATGGGTATGGGATTATATATTACTACACCTCAACATAATGCAATTAAACCCTCTTAATAATTTAGTCCATAAACTTAAAAATGTATGCTTTCACAAGCAAAGCTATCCAAAAGGATTTATATTATCCCTATAATTATGAAAGTAAAATATTTAACCTCATTTAATATTTGATTTGATTTTGGCTTTCTTGGACAAAATATAAAAATGTATTTTGGCTACTCACATGATAGAATTTCGATTTTAGGATGATAAAATGATCATTTAGGTATTATCAATTTTGATCAATGATAGCATCACAATACTTAAGTAGCGCTTTGCTTCCATTGTTCCTCAAAAAGTTGATATCGGAGATGTCGGGAAGATGGTGTGAGCGGATATTAATCTATCTAGTGAGCAAGAAGAAGTTATCTCCTCAATTGAGAACAACCCTCTTTGATACTCTACAGATGAGTATCTTCTAGTTTTTCTGTTAGTTATTGCAGGAAGAGATGGATCTCTATTGAAGAATCATACATATGATTTAGTGCAACTTCCATAGGAAATGAATTGAAGAACAAGTGTTGAAGGACCATATTGTTCTACTATCAAATCCTCGAAAGGCTTTAGTTAAAAGAAAGGTACTCTGAACGATTTTTTCTCCGTTGTTAAAACTCTATTCTACCAATTAGATGTCATGGGAGGGATGTGAAGACAGCTTTCCTTCATGGTGATTTGGAGGAGGAAATTTATATGGTTTTCAAAGGTCAAAGTCAAAGGTAAAGAAAATTTTTCTACAAGTTAAGAAAGAGTTTGTATGGATTGACCACCATAGTGCTACAGAATGTTTGGATTTTCATTGATGACATCAAACGTTTGGTGAGGATTTTATTATTCTCTTACTTTATGTTGATGATATGTGGAAAAGATATGCATATAATTGTGAGTTGAAGAAGGAACTGAGTGAGTCATTTGTGAAGGCTGCAAAGCAAATTGAGCTCAAATTCTCGTGACAGAAAAACAAGAAGATTTGGTGCTCTTTAGGAGAAATATATCAAGGTCAAAGGATGAGCACCAAATGGTGTTCTCCTTTGTGGTGCGGTAACAAAGTCCATCAAGTGATGAGGAGAAGGAGAAAATAATGTGTTGGAAGTTTGATTCATAGTGGGTGCTAGCCTACAAGAGTGAATGGGAGAACCAATGAAGCTCTAATGGGTCCACCTAGGTTGACCACATGGCAGTAGGGAGATATGATGAGTGATACAAGGAAATGCATCAGGTTTTGTACTTACTTTCATCATGGCAATCAAGATTGCAAAGGTGTGTCTCCACTGGTGGCTTCTCAATGATATGGCGAAGTATAATTCTTACAAGAATTACAACAGAAAAAGGCCTTCAACTAGTAGTCGCATCCATTGAGGTAAGGCACATTCCAAGTCAAAGCATACGATGTCGATATCATTGGATTGAAATGTACTTGAAGAGAAGGATGGGATGGGGATATATTGACAAAGACCTTACGAAAGAGAGTAGATGGAGGTGTTGGAGGAGGGCGACAAGGCATGGCACCTTTTGGCAAACTTGCTTAGTGGGTGTAACTATAGATAGCAAAATTGATAATGGTTGAAATCATCATCTTACTATTGGTAATATTGATTTTTTTATTAGTAAAACTAATGAAGATAAGAAAAATATGGATAAGTGCCTCACTTCCATGACTATAGGTAAGAACATCATTCATTATATAGTGGATTTTCTTTTTAAATCTAAAATTTAAAATGTATAAATGGGTCTAACTATATTTGTTGAATACAAAAGTTATTGATTTTGTTACCTATCCTTTTGATGATTAAACCAATTGATAGTATATTATATATTACTCCAGTAGTTAAACCCTCTTAATAATTTAGTCCATAAACTTAAAAGATTTATATTATCCCTATAATTATGAAAGTAAAATATTTAACCTCATTTAATATGATTTGATTGGCTTTACTGACAAAATATATAAAATGTGATGGCACTTGTAGAATTATCGATTTTATCAATGATAAAATGATCATTTTAGGTATTATCAATTTTGCCAATGATAGCATCACCTTAAGTCGCCTTGCTTCCATTGCCTCAAAAAGTTTATCGACCTCACTCAGTTGGCCTCATCTAGTCCCAGCCCATATCTCCCCAGCAACAACCCTCTTTGTCTCTTCTAGTTTTCTGTTTTTGCATCTCGAGTCGACTATTGGTGTTTGGACCTTGCTACTATCGATCCTCGACTACTCTCACGATCTCCCACTCTTCTACCAATTAGATGTCATTGGGAGGGGGTTGGTAGTGATTTACGAATTGGACCACCATTGCTAGGCTTTCATTGATGACATCCACGTCTATGGCGTGGTGTATCGAGTTTGGTGCCGTTGAGCTCCCATTCTCGGCTCGTGGTGCTCTTTCACGTTCACTAGGTCAAAGGACTACCAAAGGCAGACATGACAAGAGAAAATAATGTGTTGTGATTCATGCTAGCCTACAATGGGACAACCAATGCATGGGTCCACCTACTTGACATGGCATGGGAGCATGATGAGTGTTGCAAGTTCATACGTGGCATGTTTCGTGTCCTTGGTGGCTTCCTCATGATAGCGCAAGTATAATTCTCACAGACAACAAAGGCCTTCAACGTAGTCGCTTTGAGGTGTGGCACTAGCACACGTGCATGATCGATGGGGATGGGAGCGCGTTAGTGAACTAGATGAGGCGACAAGGCATGGCACCTTTGGCAAACTTGGACTATAGAACAAATTGATTTCATCGCTTACTATTGGTAATATTGATTATTTTTTTATTAGTAAAACTAATGAAGATAAGAAAAATATGGATAAGTGCCTAACTTCCATGACTATATGAACATCATTATAAATTTTTTAAATCTAAAATTTAAAATGTATAATGGGTCTAACTATAGGGTGTTGAATCTCAGATTTTGATGATGAAACCAATTGATAGTCTTTATGATCTGATCTATGTTTTGAGTGACGCAGGACTAACTTCGATCAGGAAGAGATAATTAAAGTAGAACGAATCAGAAATTAGGCCGGAGAAGAACATGCCAGAAGATTGGACGTTAAGCCAAAGGATTGGTTGACATATGGATAGAAGGCTTCGAACGATGAGTTCAGGCATCAGGCCAAGAAGAGCGGAATTATGTTAAAGAGATTAAAGTTGCGGAGGTCAACTGACCGATTCAATAATAGGCTGCAAGAGAAGACGATGCACCAAGTCTAGCGAACTAAGACAACAAATTGATTTACGCTTTATAATAATTGTCTAGATCGAAGTAGGTCTAAAGTAAAATTAGGTTGAAATTATGTTAACTCAATTAGGGGCCAACTATACCCAAGTTTGAGTTGTGTTGGGGCTCAAAGGGGCTGCGTAGAACAAAGCGGAATTAGTGGAACCGTTAGTAGCTTGGTCTCCAAGACGTAGTCTCCGAGACTGTGTTAGGCGATGGTACCACCTAGTGTTAGGGAGGACTGGGCGTACCGCCCAGTACTGACGGTGGTACCGCTAGTGCCTTGAAAACTCTGGGTGATTCAAATTTTGGCTCTAAGTTTAAATCCTCTTGAGGCCTATAAATACCCCTCTCATCCCTGATTAGCATATACACTAGCTGAGAATAAAAGGAGAGAAAACTCTGTTGTAATTGTATGAGAATTCCTTCCCTCTAGTTTTAAGTGTTGATTAAGTTGAAGAGAGGGGTGAGTGGGGGTGTAAAGGTTTTCTCTCAAAAGGAGAATTGAGTTGTAAGGGTAGTTGGTCTTTGCCCGTTTGAAGGAAGACCGATAGTGAAAGCTGGTGGTCTCGATAGAAGAGGAATCAGAAGTGGACATAGGTTGGGATGACCGAACCACTATAAATAAGTTTGTAATTTCTATTCTACTT
This sequence comes from Musa beccarii, assembly GCA_024322285.1. Lineage (NCBI taxonomy): Eukaryota > Viridiplantae > Streptophyta > Magnoliopsida > Zingiberales > Musaceae > Musa > Musa beccarii. Next base: position 66,220,490 of record CM044395.1, read on the forward strand.
ATCATTTATATTATAAATTACTTTACTTGCTCACTGTTCTCACTCACTTATGAATCCTTTTAAGTCTAAACTTCATTTACGATACAATTTCATCGATAAGGCTTTCATCATACGAAGTTTTTCGAAATCTCAAACGTCTTTTTATCGCTGCACTAATTCACTACTCACCCACCCTCCTCTTAGTGCTGACTCAATCCTAACAGTTGGTATCAGAGCTAAGTTATTTCTCATTTTAATTAATACCCAAGGGAAATGACTCTTTTCGACTTTCAAGAAGGTCGCCCTATCATTCGTCCTCCCATGTTCAATGAAACAAACTATACATATTGAAAAACTCGAATGAGAGTTTTCTTGCTTTCCTTGGATTTAAATTTATGGAATAATGTTAAAAATAATTTTCAAAAGTCTTCCAAACCAATGAATGATTGGAATGATTTGGAGAAAATTTTTTTTGTTAAATGCAAAGGCTATGAATGCCTTGTTTTATGCTTTAGACAAAAATAAATTTAATCATGTTTCTATTTGTAAAACTGCACAAGAGATTTGACACACTCTTGAAGTCACATACGAAGGCACTAGTAGAGTTAAAGATTCGAAAATAAATCTTTTGACGCATGATTTTGAGTTATTTCGAATGGAACCAAGTGAAACTATTGGAGATATGTACACCCAATTTACATATGTCATCAATAGTTTAAAAAGTCTTAGTAAATATTTTTCTAATTTTGATCTTATTAATAAAATATTAAGATCCATTCCAAAAAATTGGGATCCAAAAGTGATGGCGATATAAGAAACAAAGAACTTGAATAATTTTTCATTAGAAGAACTCATTGGCTCATTGATGACATATGAAATGACTTACTTGGAACAAGACGAACACGAGAATCACAATCCAAAGAATAGAAAGGATTTGACATTTCAAAGTATAGAATACCACTTGAGTGATAACTTAAGTGATGATAATCATGATGATGACCTTGAACTCCTCACTATTAAATTTAAAGAGTTTATAAAACAAGAATCTAAAAATAAAAGTAAACTTAAAAATGAGAGGTCATAAAAGAAAAGAAAAAACTCAAAGTGACATAGGACAAATCGAGTGCATCCGAAGGTGAGGTGACAAACTACGCTTTGATGACTTTCTACAATGGGGTAAGTAACTCACTCGAAATGTTTTTACCTTACCATGAAATTACTTGATGTAGTCTATGAGATTTTTTTAATTAGTAAGAAATACAAAAAAATAAAAATTCATGCTTCTCTTTCTAGTTATTTTAAAAAATTAAAATTTTGATCATGAAAATTATATGTTTTGTGATAAAGGATCAAAATATTAGATTTTAATCTAATGATTGTACATCAAATACAATTCCATGCATTTTTATGATTTTCATATTGCTTTTTGGTATTAAATATGATGTATGTCTTCTATATGAATAACATAAGCATACTTATATAAGATCAATCACATAAAATGAAACACATAAAAAAATAAAAAATGTATTGTCATGATAAATCAAATCTTTTGTTTGAAGATGTCTTATGTTTAATATGCTATATTTTTAGTCTTGATGGTTTTTATGACAAAACTTGTTTTTCAGATTTATATAATGATGCATGGATTTGGCATAAAAACTTGGGCATGTTTATATGAAATTAATTGCATGAAGTGAATCAACTAAAAAGAGGAAAGTATTTTTTAAAAAATATTTTATCTATATCTTTTCGATTATTCAGTAAGTGATTCTTAGTGATGAATCTATTTTATGAATCTCATGAATTATGAAAATGATTTTGATAATTTGAATTTGAATGAATTTTATTGAAATCATGATCTTGATTTTTTTAGATTTATAATATGAAATCTTTTATGAATCAAGATCTCTTATTATGTGTTCACGTATTATTCCTTCTTATTATTTAAAAAAAATTATGCAAATAACCCATGATCTTGATAATTATAACTTAAAACTTTTATAAATCAAGATCGTATACCATGATTCTTTCATTTTATTAAAAGAGAATTAATCAAATGAAATATGACTTGTCTCTTGATTTCTCGGAACTATATACTTGAAATTTTTATTTTTATGAAATCATGATCTTGATGACTTGATAATTCTTACGTATGAATCAAGATCTTTTGTTTGTTCTCCTATGTTTCTTCTTGTCATTTACTAAAGAGAAGAAGTATCTAGATAAATCATGATTGTTCTCTTGTTATCTTTGATTTACAACTTGAATTTTCTTTATGAATCAAGATCCTTGGTCTCCTAAAATTTCTTTTCGTTATTTGCTAAAAAGGATATTTGTCAAAATGATTCATGAATTTTTTAGATTCTTGACTTGATCTTTCATTCGTTTATGTGATGGTTGAAATATTTGTACTATTGAATTCTTCTCAACTTCTTTACTTTTTCCTTTAATAGTAAGAGAGAGAAAGAAAATTGCAAACATCTCAAAAAGAACCTTAAGTATTAGCTTGAATGTTAAACTTAGGCATAAGAAAGAGTACTAGCTTGAATGATAAATTGGTATTCATGACTTAATTTTGATGATTGAAATATTAATATAAATTTTTAATACCTCATTTGTCATGATTTGAAAATTGATGTAAAGGGAAAAGAATTACAACATTGTATTCTTCCCTTCTTTTTGACAATGACAAAGGGGGAGCAAAAAATTTTGCTGGCTTACACTTTACGAAAGGAAGCAAAATTTGCTAGCTTGCATTTCTTAAAAAAGAAGAAATAAAAATTATTAGCTTGGAGTATCGCAAAGAGAAACAAAGAGTTAGCTATCTCAAGAGCAGAAGTGCAAACTTGAAAATTTTACAAACTTGTACATTTTTTTAAACTTGTTAGCTTGCATATTTAAAGTGATATAAATATTGTTAAATTGCCAGTTAGTATGTTGTAAAACTTACATACCTAAAAAATTAGCTAGATGTATTTTTCCTTTTTGTTAATGACCAAGGGGGAGAAGTTATAATGATGATCATGCATGAACTTCGATGTATTGAAATTATGATTGTACATGAAATTCTTTTGATTTTCTGGATCTATCAATTTGGCATATTGATAGAGAGAGTTAAGATTAACTCCGTCGTCAATTAGTTGTCAACATAAAAAAGGGGGATTGTTAAATCTCGGATTTTGATGATGAAACCAATTAATAGTCTTTATGATCTGATCTACGTTTTGAGTGACGCAGGACTAGCTTCGATCAGGAAGAGACAATTAAAGTAGAAGGAATCGGAAGTTAGGTCGGAGGAGAACATGTTAGAAGATTGGACATTGAGCCAAAGGATCGGTCGACGTATCGATAAAAGGCTTTGGATGATGAGTTCGGGCATTGGGCCAAGAAGAGTGGAATTACGTTAAGAAGAGTGGAATTACGTTAAGGAGATCGGAGTTACGAAAGTTAATTGGCCGATTGGGCAATATGTCGCAAGAAAGGATGATGCGTCGAAAAATCGAATGAAGTGCCAATAAACCAATAACATATAGGACAACAAATTGATTTACATTTTGTAATAATTGTCTAGATTGAGTAGGTCTATAGTGTAATTAGGTTGGAATTGGATCAACTCAATTAGAGGCTAATTGGGCCCAAGTTTGGGCTGTGTTAGGCCAAGTGAAAGGTCCAAACTATGACTCAATATGTGGGTCAAGTGATGGCATCGCCAGAACAGGCGGTGGCATCGCCAGAACAGGCGGTGGAACTGTCGGTGGCTTGGTCTCTAAGATATAGTTTCTGAGATTGTATTAGACGGTGGTACCGTCAGACCAGATGGTGGTACCACTAGTACCTTGAAGACTTAGAGTGATTCAAATATTGGCTCTAAGTTTAAATCATCTTGAGGCCTTTAAATACCTATCTCATCCCTGATTAGCATACACACTAGTTGAGAATAAAAAGAGAGAAAACTCTATTGTAATTGTGTAATAATTCTTCCCCTCTAGCTTTAAGTGTCGGTTAAGTTTAAGAGAAGGGTGAGTGAGAGTGTAAAGATCCTCTCTTGAACCTATCAAAAGAAGAATTGAGTTATAAAGGTAGTTGGTCTTCGCTCGGTTGTAGGAAGATTGATAGTAAAAATCGATGGGCTCGACGAAAACGAAATCGGGAGTGGATATAAGTCAGGACGATCGAACCACTATAAATCGATTTGTAATTTCTATTCTATTTTTTATTTATATTATAAATTACTTTATTTACTCACTGCCCTCAGTTACTTTTTTAAGTCTAAACATTATTTTTGATACTATTTCATCGATAAGATTTTTATTATACAAAATTTTTTAAAATCATAAACATCTTTTTATCGTTGTACTAATTCTTCCTCTCTTAATATCGACTTGATCCTAACATAGGATAATTTTTAATTCGACTGATATAATACTTTATATTTCATGTTAGACGAAGGACGAAATGTTTTAAGCTAAGAAAGATCAGATTCTATTTGAGCCGGTAATTATAATTTTGGATTTGGTAGATCGAATTAATTCTTCGTCGAATTAGTCAAACATTTTGCAGGAAGAGAAGATGGATTCTTTAACCGAGTCAACGCGTGCCGCGTGACTTCGCTGCTTTTCCATGCCATGACAGAACGTGACGCATGCATGAGTGCCCTCAGTCTCAGGACTTGACTCCACTTCGCTACGGCCAATGGATGTGCCTCTCCACGCGCGGATCACCACCACCACCGCCGCCTCGAGTGGCTCGCCGTGCTGAGGACGGGGATTGGTGATTGCACCACCCGACCGACCCTCACGCACGCAAAGCCGAACCCCACGCCCACGACGATGGCGTGCCTTTCTCTCCCTGCTCCTTCCTTGCGCCTTCCTTTTTGACCGCTGACTTCCAACTCCATTTCTGCCTCCGTCCCCCTTCCTTGATGGATGGTGTCTCCCCCTTGAGGCTTCCATTACAGAGTCCTCTCCCCTCTCCCCTCCTCGTTTTCCCCCGTTATCCTCGAATGGCTTCTCTTCCGGTGCTGCTTCCCTGCCTCCTCCTGCTCCTCGCCGCTTCTCCGGCCTTGTCCACCAACCCCGAAGGTGAGCTCTGTTTCCTCCCTCACTGCTCTTCGAAGAAGAAAGGTGAGTTCTTTTCTGATTTGGGTTGGGAACAGGGGAAGCGTTGCACGCATGGAGGGCGCGGCTGACGGATCCCACCAATGTGCTGCAGAGCTGGGATCCCACCCTCGTCAACCCCTGCACCTGGTTCCATGTCACCTGCGACTCCCAGAACCGTGTTATCCGCCTGTAATTTCTTCTTCCCGTCCCCTTCCTCTCTCAAATCACCCACCTTTACCCTTTTCCCTCACCAAAGACCGAACTTTCGTTGCAGGGACCTGGGGAACTCCAACGTTTCCGGCTCTATTGGCCCGGAGCTTGGCGGCCTCGAGCACCTCCAGTACCTGTAAGTCCCACCCAGGCTTTCTTCTTTCGTCTCTCTCCTCTGTCACCATAAAGATGGGATCTTGATTCACGGATGGTGTTGCCTGGGTTGCAGGGAGCTCTACCGGAACAACTTCCAAGGCAAGATCCCGGCGGAGCTGGGCAACTTGAGGAGCCTCATCAGCATGGACTTGTACGGGAACCAGCTGCAGGGAGAGATCCCCAAGTCCTTCGCCAAGTTGAAGTCACTTAGATTCTTGTGGGCACATTTGCTTCTTCATTGCTCATGCACAAACATGGCTTCTTCTTCGTCGTCGAAATTACAGTGTCATTTAGCTATTTCTGATAACCTTTTGGCTGCAATCATCTCTGCAGGCGGCTAAACAACAACAGGCTTTCCGGATCCATTCCCAGAGAGCTTGTCTTCCTCTCAAATCTCAAAGTCCTGTAAGGAACAATGGCTTGAGATCCAAATTCATATGTTTCTTTCACGTTTCTAAGATCTAACACCGGAGAATCTCTTCTAAATTTGTCGCAGGGACCTCTCAAACAATGATCTTTGTGGAACCATTCCGATCGATGGGCCATTCGCCAACTTCCCCCTACAGAGGTAATGACATTGTTTCGGAGATCTCCCAGCATATGCTAAAGAAGAACACAAATGATCCATTTATTAGTTCAATGCGGACATTGGAATCAAACTGCAATTAAAATACTAATAATTGGAGTCCCATAACCCACAACCATTGATTGGAAAATGAGGAAGAATTGAATTGGTTTGTAGGAAGCCTATTCAACAGGAACTGTTGGGTGAATAGGATTCTCATCATGTGACATTTTGGTGGCCAATTTCTGCTTTATATATGCGTCCAACAGGAAGTAACCTTTAATTTGTGAACCAAACTTTTAGTTCTTGACACGGACTACCCGTGCGATTATTAGATCGCTAGAAGATAAGAACAAGGCTTATGTAGCTGCTACATTTGATGGTTCTATAACATACATGTAATTTGTTGGCTGATGTAGGACTGAGAGGATGATTGCAACAGCTAGTCTAAGCCTTATCGTTGTCTTATCATTTCTAAGTCATACAAACGACTGCACTCGAGGCATCCAGAGGTTAAGTTCATTAGAGATATGGTCAAGCCTCAACCGTTACATGGAGTTGATGCAAATGGAAAACCTGATTGCAGTATTTCCAAGAATAAGATAAATTCTTAGTTGCAAAATCAACAGTCAATGTGTTAGAGCATATCGTAATATTTCCGCGCTTAAATTCACTGATCACGGATGAATTATTGCACTCATGTTCTTTTATCGCGGATGTTCTGCATTTTTTTCACTTTGAGCTCAAGTTTAAGCTGTTGAAATCATTGCGTGTCAAGGTTTCTTCCGCATGAGATCTATTAGGGTTTTAGCCATCAAAATGTAACTCCTTGCTGTTTGTGGCATTTCAGTTTTGACAACAACAGCAGACTCAATGGACCTGAGCTGCAAGGCCTGGTCCCTTACGATATCGGCTGTTGAATCCTACGGATCGACCGGTGTACCGTGTGCTTCCAGAGACTCAGAAAGATGGCTATAGTACAAAGGTTGAAGTTACAGAATCTTGGAATACCTATAATCTAATATATGCTATGTTTAGAGTGTTATGTGGCAAAAGTGTCTCCATCAACGATGAACACGTAAATTGGGATGAAGATGGACTCGTATTGCTTTCCTAGCATTTTTCTGAGCTGTTGTTTTAACGTTCTTGTCGTGGCGTGTGTTGACTGGTGTAAACAGGTTGAGGTGCTTCCCTCGACCACCAAGGATGATGCGGCTGCAAATAGTATCGTCATTCCATCAGATCACTCTTAGCTCAACGGTGGTTCAGACTCCACGCATCAATGAGTATGATAGCATTTGTATGGGCATAAGCAGAAGTTAATAATGGTTAGATTCCAATACGTTAATGCGTATTGTATCATGATGAATGATGTATTAAATATGATGAGAGGCTAAAGTAGGAAGAAGAAATACTTGATGAATGAGATTTAGAGGATAGGCCATGAAATTATCAGACTAAATATAGATTATCTAATGTAATTAATTATCTTTAATATTTATATTATTTTTATTTTTTTATAAAATTATATTCAAATTTTTTATTTATGAAAATAAAATATTTAATCCCATTTATTTAATCGTTAATTTTATATTATATATATACATATATCATTAAGCACGTTTATCTTGGTTCGATTTACCGGTACGTCTGATGTTTTAATCAACAAAATCAATAATATATAAAAAAAATTAAATATTTTGTTTTTATAAATATAAAAAAATAATATAATTTTTAAAAATATAAAAAATTAAATCTATAATAAGCTCGAAATTGTCCGACTACGTGTCTAATATACTAAGATTGGATTCTGAAATGATGGATGATTTTCAACAAACATACATCATGAATCAGATTCAACAATTTCTCGCTGGACTTATGCATCCACTGCCCGATTTAACCAAATTGGATTCTTGCTTTCCGGTGCTCTAATAAATAGAATCCAGGAAATAAAAATGCAAGACTAAGGATTTCCGAGCATACATCAAAATCAGGCATTATGACAATTGAGAGCTACAGATAAGGGGCTCAATCGGGTGGTACTACAAGCACGATACATCGTCCAAGTGCTATTAATTGCGACCAAGATCACAGGCACATCAAATCCATAACAGTATGGGGATGGGTTCATAGCAGTAACAGAACTGCCTGCCGCCTTACTGGGTCCGCATCCTGCTATTCTCTGCAGCCCTCACTTGATGGAAATATGGATGCGCCTGCAAAAGATAAACAAAGCAACAACACAACATCCGTCCTGTAAGGCTTGTGTTGACATAGAAAGCAAGCACAATCAGGCTTTTAGAGAAAGATAATAACATAGTTGTTCATAACAAGGTTCATTATCTTGGATGACAATCTCAAGCAGTACATAGACCAATATGGTAATGAATGTATCAGATGTACCATCCTATGTCAGTCAGTCTTATCAATATTTAAAACATTGGTTCATAGGCCTGAGTTCCCCTCCTGATAGATCCTTCATATGCATTTGACTGTCTCTTCAGGAATTGTAGTAATGAAATTTCCCAGTAGCAGTTTTGCAACCAATTTAATACAATCACAAGTTTTAGCAATCACTTTTCGGAGAAGAATAGTTCGTAAAAATCCTTCAAACCCTTATCTACAGTCTTTAACTATGTTGGTTTCACACTGTAAAATTCATAACCACACTTTCACAAACTAAATCCTCTTTCCAGGATTTCCTACTGTCTACTATGGCTGAAATTTTTTTTATTAACAGTCTCTCCAAATAATTCTTGAAAAAAAAAATTTTTTTTTTCAACTGAAAATATGCTGCCTGTGGATGTTACAATGTCAATCAACAAAATTGGGCATTACATGCAGGATTCTCAATCATAATCAGCAGCACACTTAAGAGTTCATTTGGAATAGAAGCAATATCATCATAAGATATATGAGTTCAGAAACACTACCATTGCTTCTCGTGCTGTGAGCCTATCCTGGTGATCATATTGAAGCAGTTTATCAAGAAAATCTATTGCCTGCATGCAAATTTTCAGCCATAGTCATGATGGAGGACTATTGGGAATGACGATAACAAAGGAAGGCAAAAATAGATATCAAAAGGCCAAAGTATATTGCACATTAAAGCTGCAAAAGAAGCACAAAATAAGACCTCTGGAGAAACAAGATGCTGATTGTCTGCATTGATAAATTTAGACCATGGTTTCCTGCTATGCCTGCAGCAAATAAAGCAAGACTATGATATTGGGATAAAAAATGCAAGACTCCATCCCATTGGGAGTATAGTACCTCACATATAAACAACCACTATCTATCATGTCCACATGAAGAAACACAAACATACCTTCCAACAAGAGCATCAAGCTGTGGATCAAGCTCTAGACGGTACTTGTTAAGATATGCATTGAGTTCATCAGTACCAAGTACCTGAAAAATGAAAATAAGGATTGACTCCAAACCAACCCATATGGTTCTCCTGCAAAATACAAACTAATACACAATAAATCTTGATTACATTTCAGCACGACCATCCATGTTTCTCAACTCTGAATTACCTAGTAATATTCTGTTCCTTCCATCTTGAAAACCCATGTCCCCTCAGTATCAATGCAGCCAGGTCTACAAAGGGTCAGCTCTAGTCTAGTTTGCATTCATATTAAATTCAGGTTATTTTGGTCTAAGGTTTAATATTAGGGTCCAATACAAGTTTCGATACCTTTTTGGACTGGTATAGTACCAAGATACAATCTTATATCATCCAACACCGCTAAAAAAAAATAAAAACCAAATCATATGGACCAGTATCAACCCTTGGTGGGACCAGCATAAACCAATCGGTATCACAAAGCAGGGATGGGTGGGATCACATGTCGGAAATGGTTAAAGTCCCAGTTGAAATGGTTAGTTGAGTATACACAGAAATTTCAGCAACAATTGGCTCAGTGGCTCCATCACCTGCACAATCACAAAGTGGGATGCGTCATCACATATCGGAATTAGTATACCTTAACCTTACACTCTTGGAAGGAGAAAGATGAGGCCTCCTTGTTTAGAAAGTGAAACCAAAGAAGATCTACCAGATATCATGTTTCAAAACTGCTTTAGAAAGTGATGATACATTGGCAGGCCCATACCAAGATGCACATGGTAGTTAAATGTCAAAGTGGTTCTGGAAGGGGAGGATGAATGAAGAAGAAGAAGAGAAAAGGAAATATTTTATATAATAACATCCTTCTCAGGTTCAGTGGCTAAACAAAGAAGAAAAGTACACCACAAATACTTGCAGCTCTGGCATCACATACATTCTAATGGAGTTAATGAACAAAGCCTTATGAGATACCAGATTATATAGACAGTAAGTTCACATTAGCAATTTGATCAATAATAAGAACATAAAATTTTAAAAAACCTTCCAATTATATCTTCTAATTATAAGCCAACCACATTTCTGGAATGACACTTGATAAATAGGTCACCGAAACCACCACAAATGCTGATAGGATTGGGTCCTTGGGTATTAGCAACAACTCTACATGTGTTTGGTATGATAATCTAGTGTTCACCTATTTTTTCAATGTTCTTATGCTAAACGGGAATGGGATCTTATTCATTCTAATATCGGACTGAACATTGCTAATATTTCCAATGGATTGAAGGTTCCTGGTTAACTGATAACTATATACATGATTCCCAAGATGCTATGGCAGTCAAAACCTTGATTGCTACTTCTCTTTGGTACCTTTGGAAAGCATGAAATGATAAACTTTTTAATAACACACAAAGACGGCCCTTCACCCTACTGTGTAGAGTTGTTGCTGCTGCTTATACAGTGTTGGCAATTGCTATCCCTGAGGGAAATAAGAGGAAACAAGAAATTCTTGTCAAATGGATCCCTCCACCAAAGGGCTGGATGGATCTTGGGACCACAAGGATTTAGGGGCAGTAGGATTTATTATCAGGTACACTGATGGATTACTTTTAATCTTTGGCTGCAGGCAGCTCGTAAGAAGGAATAATCTATACCGTGAGGCTTGGGCAATTAAGGAAGGGATTCAAGCAGCTTTGCAGACTGGCATTCAAAGATTATTAATTGAGACATATTCTCTTACAATTGTCAATCTAATTTCCAACAAGATTGACCCCCCATGGGGAGTTTTGAATATAATTAAGGATACATTTTTCTATGTAAATTTTTGGAATGGAAGATAACCAATATCTATCATGAGGGAAATCAACCAGCAAATTAGCTTGCAAATCATGCAAGAATGCAAGCTGACACTGTTATTTGGCAGGCTGAACTGCCTTCTGTCTTAGAGATGTAGGTTCACAATGATGCGAACAGCAGTGGTTGTATCAGACTTGGTTAAGTTTTAATATATTTTTAATTTTCTTTGGTAAAAATAAAAACCACCACAAAATGCATCAAGTACAATAGGCTAAAATAACAAGTTGTCATCTAGTAGACATTCACTTCTGATCAGAATCTGAATATTTATTTAATAAGTTTCGATCTTTGGAAAGAGAATCAACATACAAGTTCAATGAAATTTTCTGTTAAAAGCCAATGCAAATAAATTGCATTGAATAACCTTACATCCAAAGCAGAAAGAACAAAGTTTAACTGATATTTACCTTAGCAATTTTAACAAGCTGATCATGATTGTCATGACCATAGAAGAAAGGTTCCTTGCGAAATATCTGTAATCAAACAACAGAGATGTGTTTACCATATACAGTTCTTAGTGTTGATTGCAGTGTGCCTTAATAGTGTTCAAAAGACTAAGCATTTCATTAGATAAATTTTCCATCAGAGATCACTTACCATTCCAGCAAACATGCAACCAAGACTCCACATGTCCAGTGAATAGTCATAATCTTGCAAGTCAACCAGGAGCTCAGGACCCTTGAAGTATCTGGATTCCAACAAACTCATTTAAGTACATCACTAGAGTTTAGTCTAAATCTAACGATTTGACATGTTTAGGAAACATCCATGATAAAGAATTCATCTTATATTTCATCATTTTGGTTGTACGAGGTCATGAGATTGACATTTAGAAAGAAAGGTTCCAGATAATCATGGCTATCTAAATGTCCAGCTGGTTCCTAACTAAGCCAACGTCAACTCATAAATAGAACAGTAATTCCAGATAGTCAGGGCTATCTAAATGTCCAAAACATGATAAAGTTGGACTTCAGATTCATTACTGTTTAAGATGTTACAAGAATCTAAGAAGAAATAAAGGTTGCTGCTTTCTTAAAAACTCAAACATGAGGCACCAGTCAAGAATCTTCAGCAAGTTGAACAAGAAGAAGAACTAAGACAAAAGATGCACCAACAATAACAATTAGATCTTTGAATATCAACATTCATTAATCTTCCTTCTTACTCGGTGTCAATTTTATTTCTGTTTAATGCTAAAATGTCAAAATTGGCCTCTTGTTCTGCATAAAAAATTAGCAAAGTAACTGACCTCAGAAAAAGGCAGTAAGTCATTTCTTATGTTTTCCCTTAATTTCCAGATAAAAGGATGATAAAAACTTTAGTATGTGATACCTACCTTGATGCTACACGAACATTATACTCCTTGCTAGGATGATAAAACTCAGCAAGTCCCCAGTCTATTAGCCTGAGTTTCCGTAGTTCATGATCTATCATGACATTATGGGGCTTGACATCTCTATGCATGATTCCTTGAGAATGGCAGTAATCTAGTGCCTACAAGTGCAACAAAGCAGTATAAAGTTCACAAGGCATATGAAGAAAAATAAATCTCGAGAAATAGTTGAGCAACTCAGAAGTAGGGCAATGATTGCATGTGTGTACAAGTTCAAAGTTATTTGCAGAATCGGTTACACCTTTGTACTCTCCTATTCTATAGCTAAAATATATGCTGAGCAATGATGCGCACTAGCTGCATCAATAAATGGTCTGACTGAAAGATTAAACAATATATCCATGTTTACATATATATCTTATAAGATTGATAGAAAAGTCCAAAAGCTGAAGCATCACTACTAGATAAGCTGAAGCATCACAACAACTGACAAACTAACATCATTCTCATGAATGAATCTATCAAGAAAATTACATTAGATCTCATGATCAAAGTTCTTCAATGTGATAGCTTACTTAGCCTAACAATGATTTGCAAATGAAAGATAGCTCCCAAACACTTGTTGGCTATCTTATGGCTTTCATAATTTTTTAAACCTTAGGACAAACAAGCATATAAATAACATGCAGAGTTGTTTTGAAAAGGGGCAACAGAGAAACCTTGAGAAGCTCATAAATATAGTATCGTATGTCATAATCCGTCAATGTAGGGTACAAGACTTTGAAGTCTGTACTGTTAACATATTCAAATATCAAGCTAGGAGTTTTGGAATGCTGATCTCTGACAATATCAAAAAGCTTCACAATATTTGGGCCTCCACAAAGGTTCTGAAGTATTTTTATCTCCCTCTTAATCTGCAAAAGATGTAAGAAAAACAGTTTAGAAAGAACAATGGAGATAAATCGGTTTAGCCACAAACTTATCTTCTCATGGTAGCATAACTGCAGCAACTGATAAAAGATGACAGTAAAACACAATTACTACTTCAAGAAAAGAATGGGAAGGAAGAACATTTTCATCTGAAGAGTATGTGAAAAAAGGATGGTGGCATTCTTAGCAAGAACAATCTTACTAAAGAAAGGGAAATAATCAGTATTTATCTACATTCATTCTGATCCAGAGAATATGACAAAGAATAACCTTACAAAATATCATATAATCAGATTGTTTCATGTGTGTTGATATTTGTCAATGAATACACTAGATATAAATACTGTATTTTACTAAGTTCTTCGAGAGCTAAAACCATCACCATGACTAGCAAGAATGACAATAAGAGAAGGGCGAAAGAGAACAGATGAATAACTTGCGTAACTATCCACCAACTACAAATTTTTGGACAATAAGGACAGGGAAAATATGACTTATCATTCATCATAATAAGAGACAAGGAGAACAATAGAAAAATGACAAGTGTGAAGTCGAAATTGGTTGCATAAAATCATGTAATATCGGTTCCTAAAAACATATTAAGCAAAGAAAAGAAAAATAAATATAAGACAGGTAAAATTCAAGAGAGCTTATTAATTTATGAGAACACCAATGAAACACTTTATTTACTTTGATCCGCAAGTCACGTCTTGTCATGTATTCTGCAATACTCACGTTACGAATGGTCAGACAGCAATCATTCTTTGGAGTTTCATTTCAGCTTATATATTTCATTGATATAAAAAGAAGAGAGTTATAAATGATGCAAGAGTAGGTCCCATCCGACTTTCTCCTTGCCGAACTAAATTCCAGGTGAACATCAGACTAACTGTATGTGTTATATAAGACATCAGTGTGGTTACTTTTTCCATGAACAGTAGAAAGTTATTAACAAATAAAAGGATATATTTCTTTTTCCAGTAATTTTTTTGTAAGTACCTGTACATTAAAAGAACACTAAAGATAAAAAAAATGCAATAATAGCACATGAGAACCAACATATGACTCAATACCTTCTTTTTCTTCACAGGCTTTAGGATCTTGATGATGCATCGCTCATTATTGGTTACATTAATGCCTTCAAAGACCTCACTGTACTTTCCTCTTCCAACTTTCCTCACAACCTCATAATCATCCTGATTCCTGAAGAAAAAAGCATATTTTGAACTTTGTTTAGCATAATTCATCTTCCAAGTGAATACAAAAGATTATTTCTTGTCATTATTGTCATCAGTAATGATTCTGAAAATCTGAAGAAAACACCGCACAAGCAGCTAATGAAACAAGTACCATATAACTAGTTACTCTTTTTACAAGAATTCTTAATAGCTTAATACACATACAATGAGATGTGCAAAAATCCAAAAAAATAACCAAAAGGGAACCTAGGGCATGTCAATGGATCATTACTCCGGACAGAAAGGTTATTTATATGATTCAAGTCCTTGACACCCAGATCACAGTGAAAAAAATTACCATGGAGCTTTCGGGTTACTCTCTTACCCAAATCAATAACTATGATAGCAAATAAAGTGAAAAAGAAATACAGAATGGCCGGTTGCTAGTTGTGTATAAATTAATCATTGATACATATACAAGCTTCATAACTAATAAGTTATCAAATTCCTGTATAAGATGACATTTCAATTAAAAAACTGGTTTACATATCAAATTAAGATACTAAGTTCAAGAACTATAAACTAGAGTAGATGGGATTAGTGTTTGATCGAATGAAGTATGAAGAAGCCAGAGAAAAGAAACGTAAACCATGCAGCTGACTCGAGAAGGAAGTATCTTCACTTTTCCAAATACTGCTGCTGAAGGATTTTGATCTTCTATTATGGATGCTAGCTTGACTTGGCAAAGTGAAATTCATACTGAAAATTTGAATTTGATCTTCTAAGGCTTGATCAATTTCTAGAACCGTTGAATTTCTTAATTGACCTTACAAAAACCAATGATCCCTGGTTTTACACCATGCAGCCATTTGTACCATGTGTCATGCCAAGATCAGAATAGATTTCATGAGTGGTTTAGCAGATGCTCTTTCCACCAATTCAAGCAGGCCTTTGAGTCTTTGGACTAATAATAATGTATTTTCTATATTCCTTCCCCTCTATAAGAAGTTTACCAATTTTCTTGGACAAGAATGATTCCAGAAAACTGATATATAGATACTTATGTCTTTAACTTTTTCCATTTATTTTTCTGTCAATATCTCCAATGAATAAAAGCAACAAATGCAAAGTATTAAACATTTCACTTTTTTGGTTGTTTGTGTCACAATCTTCAGCCACCTTAGTACTCCTGTCTCAATCATAAGTTACTTGAAAAGCAGTTTGCAACAATGGTACTGGTAATGATCAGGTTTTGAAACCATCGTTTAGCATCCACAATGTCCAAGTCGCGTATGATTATTCAATTTAAACTTTTAGATCTAGCACAACAAAAAAAAATCTAAAACGAACATCTCTGTTATGTGTTATTTTCTGTTCTCTCTATCACGTGCCCCAGGAAAAAGAGTGCTTTTAGCCTTCAATTCGTTCTTCTTCCTAAACCTGTTACATTTCCTATCATCCACCTTTTTTCTCTCGAGGTAAAGTTTTTCTTTCCCCAAACAAAACCCCTTCCTTCAATCGATGCTCATATATTGCCCCCCTCTCTCGCGTAATAAAAAATAAAAAAGAATACCGACATTAAATAGGCAAATCATAGTGGACAATCGTCAATCCACACGCAAGACACACGTTAGAAGCAAATCTACATGCATCGGGTAGCTCGGCTGCCCAAATCGGTGCCAGATCAAGAAAGAGAACACCGCAAAGAGGGGAAATATAAATTAGGGCTAAATCCACGGCTAGGCTTCAAAGAATCCAGCTCTTACCCCCATTGAACGGTGAGCGACTCGTAATCCCAGTAATCCTTAGGCCGGAGAACGTTAACGTCGGTATATACCCGGGCTTTCGACATGGCAGTGCAAAGGCCTCACGTCGGTATATACCCGGGCTTTCGGTATATACCCGGCCACCTCCTTCTCCTCCTAAGACCTCGCCGATCGCAAAGGCGAGAGGCAAATCGGGAGGAGAGGGGAAATCTCAACAGCGATCGGGCGTATCTTTCACGAGCGGGGGCAAAATCGAGGAGTAAAGGGAGAGGGCGACGGCGAACCGAACACGAGAGCTACGGGAA
This sequence comes from Musa beccarii, assembly GCA_024322285.1. Taxonomy (NCBI): domain Eukaryota; kingdom Viridiplantae; phylum Streptophyta; class Magnoliopsida; order Zingiberales; family Musaceae; genus Musa; species Musa beccarii. The sequence goes on from CM044395.1 coordinate 66,237,220, forward strand.
GGCCAATATGGGCGCCGGTGTGTGCGACCCACGGAATCCAAAGCCGGCTCGCAAGGATGGCTAGCCCTCGCTAAGATTCCCGCACGTGACTCGTTCATGGATGAGCCGTGCCGAGCCGATAAAAATCTGGACCGGTCCTGCGGTTTGATTCGAGTTGAACCCAAACGAACTCAAGATTCGTGCAAGCTAATTGCGACTTGGAAAACCCATCCTGCGCGGGGCCCATTTGAAGTCACCAGAGGCCGAAACCAAAGGGACCAAAAGTAAACACCGCTTTGAACACCCACGAAGAAATCAACGATACCGCGCTCGTCGGCACATTGGAATGATGGGATTAACGGTGATGATCGTCTGATGAGTTGGGTTTGTTATGTGGGCTGGTTTAACGGAAGTAACCAGCAATTCTGAAAAACGGAACTCCCATGCGCCAATCACGAGATCGAGAAGGTGATCGCCGGGAACGCCGTACCACGCGCGCCTCTGCCCTCCTCCCTTTCCGCCTCCTGTTCCACCACCCACGGGCTCCGCTCTCCGGCGACCTGTTCGAGCCCTCATTGCCGCAAGCGAGGGCTTATACGCAATCCCATGTTCTCTCCTCCAGTCTCAGGAGGTGCTCTCGCCCTTCGCTTCCGCCGTTTCTTCTGCGACATCCTCTCGGAATGAGTTCGTGAGTTGGTATCTTGACATGATCGATCGAGGCGCGCCCGGTTCGATCAATGCCGGGGCCGTGTTCACCACCGTTGACATCTCGTTCTTGCGCAACCTGCCCCCCCATTTATCCATTCTCGAGTAAGCTTGCATTTTTTTTGGTGGCTTCTTGTTAGAATTGGTCCGGTATCTTATAAGTTAGGTTCTTTTTTAAGATTTTCGATGTCTGCAAGAATGCTGAATCGTGTAGCGCACTCAATAGTTCTGGATCTTGAGCTTTAAAGGGAGGTACGGTTGATAGAGTATCTCTTTAGGATTTCAGGGTTTAGTTTGTAAAGCTAACAGCCAGGCAGGTGTCAGCTATCTTAGCTGGTAAAGACTTTGACAGTTTATCATAAATTCTGGACTCGAATCCCGTCTTTACCAATTACGTTTTGCAGAAGAACAAGACAAAAAAGAAAGAAACAGTATGCCTTCTCGGGATGTTGCCTAAAATTGGGATTATCTGAATGGTGGACCATGAATACAATACTAGAGCCTATGAATGTCTGTATGGTGGAGTTGATTTTACCTGAGATGATGAAATTTTGAACTCACAACCAGTTATGTGTGGGAGATATCATTTCTTATTTTGCGCCGAAGCATTTATAATGCACAAGCTGAAACAGCTGAAATCTTGCATGTTAATGTCTTATATCAGATAGTGAATGTGAAATTATGACATATGAATTGTTATGACTCAGATACTGGTTGCTAAACACATACTAGAAAATATCAGAAGAAAATGCGACTGATGATCAGGTTTCAATTTTGATTTGCTTCTGTGATAGCAAGGCTTCAGTGATTGTCTGGAATCTAGATAACAAAGCTTCTGCAGTAGAACATTATGCTTTCTCCTTTTTCTCATATGATTACAGTGAGCAGCTGAATTATGATTTGTATCAAGAGATTCAAAACTAAAGCTTATCTTGCTTTGGAATTATCTTTATTTCACATAGTTTAACTTTTCTTTTAAGCACCATTCTAATTAACTCAATTCAGTAGGTTTTCTTTTTTAATTTGGAATGCAGGAACATTAAATGATATTCTTTCTGGTAATTTTTTAATTCATATCTCGTTTTTTTAATTCATTCTCGTTTCTATGGATGAAATAACTCATTTACATAGAAAGCTTGCAGAAAGTAAGCATTCAAACACAATCGGCTAACTACTTTCAGAATTTTCTGTTGTCAGTTGTATGCTCCAAAATTTTGCAAGGTGCTCAGATAGTATTTAGTAGACTCTAGATATGGTATGTTTAGCAACATCAGTTTCTCTATTTGTATTGTATAGGATAATGCCTTCAGAAAAGTTGTAAATAGGATTAAATAAATATAATTTAGGGTTTGATATCATTGTTCTTACCTGTAAACTTGAATTTAGGAAGTACGAGTTCTTTTTTTGTAACAGTATGGTCCTTGATGTTTCTAATACTGGTGCATCATAAGTATTTTGCTGGTATATGTGGAATACATAATTGATTTAATATTTTCACTATGACAGGAAATTGATACTGCTGTTCTTAAGGTGGTTTTGCCATGTAATCAGTCTGATATGAATCAGCCTTTAGATGATGAAAACAAGACCTTGCCTCTGAGTGATAAATAAGGAAATCTGTTCAAATTTTGCAGAAGGATTCCTTATCATAGAGCAGTAGAGCACTCAGCAGGCTTATGACTTTATCTTAGTAATTAGAGAGAGAGAGAGAGAGAGAGAGAGAGAGAGAGAGCTGTGCCTTTCTCTGGTTCTTCTTATGGCAGTGGAGAGAAGTTTCTCAGATTGCAGGCATGGGTGCATTTTAATGATGAAAATTTCTTGTTATTCTTCAACTATTCCTCCATTTTAGTAAAAGAAGAGCAAGATTGATAGATGACTTTACATGTCTGGTTGGGCAATATATGATTTTTTTTCTCCTAATTCAGGGTAGCACTTTGCTAAATGAATTAGAGATATGATCTTCTGTATGCTTGCATGCATTAATATTATTACAACTTTACAAGTACCAAATAATGACAATATTTTTTAATTTCATAGTTCGAAGCTTTTGGATAAATGTCACAAGTTCAAAAAGTTATGCATATTGAAATATATAACTTGCTGTTGTATTAGAATTTGTTGACTGCCATATCAATTTTGTATCTTGCTAGATACCGAGACTGCAGAAAAAATTTCTTGAAGAAACATGCTCCTTGATCTGTCCATTGACTCTAGCTTGAATCTAAATTGAAAATGCGATTCTGTATGCAAAGTATGCTTGGACAAATGCATGCATATATGGTAGCCCCTGCATCCTGCTTCTTCAGAATAGTTTGTCATTTGAAAGTTGCTGATGATTGAGAGATCGATAGGTTTTACATCATCCAACAAACAACTTAGTACATCATTTAGAGAATACTTCTAGCATTGACAATAGTTTAAGCTGCTAAGGCCTTCTAGTTCCAATTATAATCTGCATCTCTGCTCTGTTAATTCTAGCTTATTGTCTTTTCTGCTTATACAGATTCACTGCTCACCATCTTCAACTCTACAAGGCAGTTTCCCATCTAAATTGGTTGTCTCTGACAACCACAAATGATATCGCATTGCTTTGCTTAGCGCAATCATGTCATGTTCATGCCCAAACATTGAGAAAACCAGGTACGCTGCTTTACCCCATCCTGTCTCATTTGTTCCTCAATCTTGAATCCACTATGCCTATCATGATTGAACCTCATATCAATCTCAGGAACCTGGAACAGTCCTGATCTGTTGCTGTTTTGTTTTGTAGCTCCGGACTGTGTTGAGGATGAAGAAAAACTAGATCCACAATCTGAAGCAGGTGATGTTTCTTTTCGTTGGGTGCTGCTTCCAGTTGCAAGCGTCAGCTCTAAGTCACTCTCCTGGTAAGTCTCCAGCACCACATTTCTATGTTGCCTTCCACTGAATTCTTCTGCTGGCAGCTCCAGATCAAGTGCCCTGCAATGTTCATCCAGTTGGATCTTCTTGTTGGTGTTCTTCATTTCTCTCATCAGCAGATGCTGAACTTGGTATAGACGGTGAAGTTCATGCACCTGGATCAGGCAGCCAATAGAATAGAGTCGGCAGTAGTTTCCCCATGGCTTGTCCGAATTTAAGGCACAAGAAGCTACCTGTTGTCGAAAGGCAGTTTCCTGCTTCAAGATGGCTATCTTCAAGTATTCTTTGTCATGCTGCTTCATGTATCTCCCCATTGGCCTTCAAATTCTATCTTCTGATGTCTTCAGAGTGGTGTTGTGGTGCTTTGGCAAGTTAAAGTTACCAAAATCATGCATCCCTGCTTTCCCTGCCTTCTCGGCATCTTGGCTTGCAATTGAATTCACTACTGTGGCTGTTCTGTTGAATTGAAATTGACTGCCAAAGGTGATCAAGGTTCAACCAATGAAGCTATTGTTATTTTTTATCGAATTTGTATGTAAGCATACATGGGGAAAATAGTTCAATCAATATGCATGATAATATATGCATGTCTTATGTAGTTTTTTGACATGCAATTATATTAGATCCATTGATTTTTGAATTAGCTACCCAAGATAAAAGAAGGGAAAAAGAAAGGAAAGGAAGAAAGAATATTAAGTCAAAAGATATTCTTCAACATTATTAACATCTTCCTAAAAGGAATTCAATTTTCAGGTTTCAGTAGGTTATTCCTGAACATGATGAGTTCCTTAAATTCCAATATTGTCTTATGGTTGAACATTTTATGTAATTGCGTTTTTTAAAAAAATTACTGTTTTGTATTAGATTTCTAGTTTTCTGATGTCTCCTTTTCCTCTAACTCAATTACATTGGTTGCAGAATGGCGCATAACCTGTACATGTCAATCTTTGAGAGAAAAATTGGCAAGAAATGCTTCCTAATGAGCTATCATCCTACACAATCATTCTGTCTTCCCTAAGCTGAAGGCCATAAGAGAACATTATGTGCTCTATGACCATGACAAATGAGAAAAGAACTATCATGATCTCATATCACAATTTGTGAAAGGAACAAATGACAAAGGAAGAGGGAACCCTTACCCGGCTCCTGTTAGCAGCTCAATTCTTCTGCTCCTGGAAGAGAGGACTCAGAACTGCAGCCTGAGGGATGACTGTTCTCTTCTCCTGCAACTACAGTGAACATGTCCTTGTACCAACACAACAATCTCCCTACAACCCAACCTAGAGGCAGAGGGAGGATTTAAGATTCTCTTCACAGACTCCCAGCAGAGTATTCTAATGGGTGCTCATGGCATGCCAAACAAATCCCAGTCCCTTGGCCAGTGCAGTTTAGGCATATGAAGGTGAAAGATGCCCCAGGCAGTGCCAACAAATGATAGTATTATAATATGAAGAAGACCCACTTGTTCTATATGTTATTTTCCAAAATTATGGAGCACTACTCCAAAGAATCATTGGACAGACAGCTGCACCTGCCATTGTAGATCACATGTGCCCAAGAATTTTATTATCATTAAAAGTTGTCTCACCATATACCTATAAATTCCATCAATACATCTCTATACCAACATTTTCTGTGCTGATTTGTGAAACAGAAAAGAGAAGTAGATACTTCTTTGGACAGATGTGGGTCTCTGTAATCTACATATTCTCTTGTGACTTGGAGAAGATCTATATGTTTATGCTACGTTAAGCACTCAAACATAAAGTAAGCTGAGCAGACACAGAATGATTAGTATGCAGATGTATATATAATTGTCTTGCTGGTTGTGGCTGCTACAACCATTAGCTGGATCTGTCCTGGATGTCTGCAGATATATGTGGTGGGTGAGCCAAGAACATATTAGTTGATCACATCATGTGTGCCATCAAATAGTCCTAAATATTAATTCACATCCAGTGGGTCCTCTCATGTACTTTGTTACTTCAATCATCAGCACCTTAATCCTCATCTACATGACTACTATGTGATCCCTTGGATTGATTCCACCAGGATGATGTAATTCTGGTCCTGGGATCTACTTGATGCCAGAACGAGAGAAATTGCTTGCCATAGAATATATATATATATATATATATATATATATATATATATATATATATATTATTGTCATTGAGTGTATAGCATTGCTTGAAACCTCCTGTGACTAGTAATGAATGATAAGGACCTCAAGAGATAAAGAATGGACATGGCAGGTCATCGAGCCTACGAATGAACTGCCATTGGCTGCATACGGATCTGCAAGCACAAACCTTGGATCATGCCGGGGCAGATGCATCCTCCCAAAGGTCTTAACTACCTAGTAAGCATCACTTGTTCCAAGGGATGACACATGGGGAGGTGTGCATTATTGCCCCAATGATACAAAAGCCTCTTTCCTTTTCTTTGGGGAGGAGGAAAGCTCTGCTTCTGTCCCTGCTGTACTGACAGTGCCTCCTCCTAAACAATCCAATTGTAGGTGGAAATGGATGTATACAGAGCACATGGAAACTAACAAAGCTCCAAAAAAAAAGCTATGAGCACAGTGGATAGGGATACAGATGTCGGGGTTGGGTGGTCTACCAAGAAAGGATCACAAGTGGGGCGTCATGTGGATGAAGTCTTTATTTTTGTTCCTCTCAGTGCACTGCATCCTTCCATGTTTTCCCCATCTCACAGTCCTTCCTTTGTTTGGTTGTGTGTGCCAAAGCCCGGGAGAGACAGGGAGGGCCTACAGGGGAGCACGCGTTGCCGGGATGGGTAGGCACAGCCATATGAGGAAGATGACCCCAGAGAGATAATATGGTAGGAACTAGGAAGAATGCATGAGCTCAGCACACAAATAGCAGAAGCCATTGCTTTCTCAGTAGGCTGATGAAGACTGGGTCAGTGAGGAGCAGTTCTGTTGAATTCCAACGTTGTCAGATATAACAAGGTACCTGTGTCCTGTAATGTTCTTGGTTGTGTTCTGCAGGAATGAGAAGAAAAAAAAAAAAGATTGTTCTTATTTGAGTTAGGCCTTTCTATTTATACATTTTCTTTTGCTATCATTCACATGTCAAGTCACAATCACATGTTGTTAATATCAATACCTTGTTGTTTAGCATGTAAACAAACAACTCACAATTGCTACACTCATAAATTTAGGTTATTGTTTGATAGTTACATCTTCCTCTTCTACAAAGGAAGTGAGATTTCCCAGCTGACTCTTCTCCTTTTGAAGGAGAAGAACCTACATGGAGTTGAGCAGCACTGACAGCTTGGCTAAGTGTTCATTTAGTAGACAAGATTTATCCCTTGCATCGGAGGCCAAGTGACTGTGCTTGCTAAGAATCCAGCGCTGACCTCACCACTCCACCAAGCTCATGTTGGTAGTGTGGTAGAATCCACAAAGAAAAAGAACTTTAGAGGTGACGGTGATGGGATATTGTGGTGGTAGTCAAGAGGTGGGATGATTGACTCTGCTGCTGGTTGATGGGGTGAGAGGTCCACATGGATCACTGAGCTGCTCTTGCTGTGTTTGTGTGTTTGATGAAGACAAGGAGATGGCTTGACACCATCAAGAGCAGCATATCTATAGCTTGATGACAATTGCAGCAACACATACAGATGACTCTACTTGACATATCCATCATTTTCAAGTCTCTTTAGGTTGACCTGTCTGCTGCTCACATCATCAATGCATGAATTCAGTTGCCATTTCATCTTGTCCGCTAAGAACAAACGCTTTAGCTGTTCTTCCTGGCCGAGAGTTGAAGCATATATATCCTACAATTTCAGGTCTTGAAACTTTTCTGAGAAAAAAAACAATGTTTGTAAATAGAATCTGTCAGCCAATCCACATGCCAAGATAGATCAGAATGTGTCAACGACTACTTTATTAAGCTTAGAAAGAGATGCTTCCGTTTGCCTAATCCAAAGCTCTAATAGAAATCTCAAAAGAATCACTCAGGCTTCTTATAGCTGAAGAATCCACAAGTGATTAGATCAACTCCCTCTTTGCATCAGTTTCTTGTGATTATGAATGCTTGTAGAACAGACAACGAGCTAAAGCGGTAAGGATGCTTTGCCTGTTCATCACATCTGTACTTTTGCCATGCTTCATTGTCCCCTTAGCTGCACAGATGGAGTGTAGCTAAGGTAGGTAAAGATAGCAGAATCTGAAGGAGACGGACTTGCTGTTTCCTCCACCACCTGATATGCTCACCGGGAGACTGGTCGTTATCTAATATTGCTTCCATTCACTGCACCCCACAGCTTTACAGGACATGCTTTCCCGTGGATTGAAAAGATGAGGTCAAGTTGGCGGAGTGGGAGAGGATAAAGATGAGGTCTTGCATCTGCGCCACATAGGGTGTTTAAATCGGTTCAAATCAAATCGGATAATTAAACCTAATCAATTTTCGATTCAATTTGATTTAATTAAAATAGAATAGGTTAAATTGGAATCGCGTAAGACTTATCATACCAAATCGATTGGTGATTAGTTAATTCGATTTGGTTAACTGATTTAGTATTTTAAATATTATATATATATTAAATAAATCGGATTCGGTGAAAGTATTCGATTCAATTGAATCAAATCGGAATCCTGATTCAATTAGATCGTGCTGTTAAAATTTATAAAATTTGGCTCACATCATTTGTGAAATTATGACATTGAAATTAAGTCGAATTAGACGTTTAGATCATTTTCATTAACCCAATTTGAATTGGTTGAGGGCTTAACATAGTAAACTTGATTAGATTAATATTTTTAAGTTCAAATAAAAAATCAAATCAGCTCCAATCTGTCGTGGCCGAAAGATCATAATCTAACCTCATCACTGGTCATTAGAGAGGGTATTTGATACTTTGCATAAAACTTTAAATATCTAGAAACTTTTCAACTTATTAAGTAAAATATCTCCACCAAAATAGTTGTACGGGAAGTACTCAAATTTAGACAGAAATGATATTTAGTTGAAAAAATCTTAGGGGTTGGGCCCTTCATTCCATGGGCTTACTATGGAGTCAGCCCATGGGCTTTGGAATTCGTCTAAAGGCACTCTGAGAACTCAAACCGTACGATCACGAAATGACGGCAGCGATCGTTTGCTTTCACTATGGAGTCGGCCAATAGCTAGGGTTTCTAGTGGCCCTATAAAAGCTTGAACTCCTCGCTCGACGCGACGTTATTAGTCGAGGGATTTGAGGCGATCGGGTGAGAGCGCGGCGCGGGCAGAGAGATGGGGCACTCTAACGTCTGGAACTCGCACCCTAAGAACTATGGACCTGGTTCTCGAGTTTGGTGAGCGACATCGGCCTTTTCTTCGTTGAATTTGGTGCTTTCGTTGATAGCTTTATCTGTTGTGTCAAGGGTTCTACGGATTTCGTTTTGCCCATGTTTGATGTAGTTTCTGGACCTAGTTCGATTAAAGACGAAATCTTTCAGAGGAATTAAAGAACCTTCACTCACTTTCTTTGGTTAAGATCTTGACTGCGTCTTCTTGCTTCTTGGGCAACTTTCTTGTATGCCATAACTTCTTTTCTTACGAATTTCATGAAATTTGATGGAGCTTTGTAATTTATAACCTGAATTTTGTAAGCGGAAGATGTTCTTGTCATCCTTGTTCTCCAAAACTAATCTACCTGTTGTTGCCATAACCCTAGAACACATTGAGGAGTTAGAATTAACATCCCCATATCTGTGTGTTCCAGAGGGCATACACTGGATAGCTTTGGACTTGTATTAGGCGATCTGATTCCTTTTTAACCTTGTAAATGAAAGATGTCGTTTTGTATGATCTGCTGCTTCTTTATCATGATGTGAACTTGCCTTTCTTTTCCAGCCGAGTTTGTGGGAACCCCCATGGACTGATCAGGAAGTATGGACTTATGTGTTGCAGACAGTGCTTCCGCAGCAACGCCAAAGAAATTGGCTTTATTAAGGTAGATTTATGCTTCTGCATTGATCAATGATTGTAGTTGGTTATTGTCGCTTCTAACTTGTCTTTTGTCTTTTGTAAATGTTTTAGTTTATTGGTGAAAGATATTTTCCTGTTTGAATTTATTGGAGTAAGACATTCATTTAATTAACAGGATTTTGTTGAGTATATATATTATTTCTTTCTTTGAAGCAAAATGCTTAGCGTATGCTAACTTTTAATAGTTTGGTTAATTTTGGCAATTATTTTATATGCCTTTTAAGATATTCTATCACATTAAAAAGCGATAAGATCGTTTGCACAAAATGCTATAGATTACTGGATGCACTACATTATAACAGTTATGCTTCTGCAGATCTTTTAATTGTAACTGACTTTGATAAAGGTCTCTATTCGGCTAATTCTCTTGATACTAATCATTTGGATTCCGTGATGATTTTACAGCTGCTGTTGTTTTCTGCCTCTGAGTCTTTCCTTGTTATTATTGCTGTTCTTCTAGAAGCTTTTGTCTTCCATTTTTCTTTATCAAAGATTGTTTACTTTTCTCCTTTTTGTAAGTTTAGATTTTGAATTAGAATTACTTCTATTTTTGTGCTTGTTCTTGTTGCACTTAATGTCGTTTAATTTTGGCTTTCTAGGCTTGAATTTTGTAGAATGGTCTAGGATGATGATTTTGGAAAGAAGTTTGATGTCTTTCAAAATGCTGTTTTACCATCATGATTGTAAACAAACTTAAAGAGTAGCAAGTGAATCTTTGAAAGGTCATTTTCTGTTCGTTTGTGTTTCTGCTCTTTTTACCCATTAGTAGTTGGCAAGATGTATTCAAGTGTAATATAGCATGATGATGAAGGGAATAGCAGTGCCATATTCAGTCATATGTTTTCCACCTTGATTGATTGTTGAAGCTGAACCTTAGGGTAGTCATGCTTGCAGAGGGTGATGAATTATTCTGTTTTTTCAACATAAGAACCCTTTTTTTCCTATTCATTCCAGGTCTCTGGGCACTGCAGATGACATAGTTACCAAAAAAAAGGAGAACATTGTTCATCGTCAATGTTGCACTTATTGTGTTTCATTATTTATATGGCTATTGGAAGTTTGATATCATGTTCAAAATGGAAGCATAAATTTCTACCCCTGCAATTGCAATACTTTCCCAGATCTTGTTATGAAGTTTGAGTTGACATATTTTACTAGGAGGATGGGATAAGCCTATTCTCTCTTTTTTTTAAAAAAAAAATTATTTGTAATTTGTATCTATATTTGTTGATCCATGGCCTTCTGTTGGTGCAATTAAGCACTTTCTGGCACAATCCTTCACTTAACTTCTTTGCTGTTGGGTTGTGCAGTACCGCTGAAGATGTTTTCATTCTTCGACATGGAGCCTGCAGGATGGAGCTTGTCTCAGAAGTTTGTTTACCTATTGATGTGATCCTATGAATTTTGTTTACCTATTGAACTTTTTGATTTAGTTGGAACTTAACATAGTGAGCTGAGTCACATTGAATTGTTATGGTTGTTGATGTCATTTCTCTGGTTGTCCTATTTCATTCTTCTCATACTTGAACTGCAGCCATATCTCTTTAATTTTATGCATTATTTTTTTTTATAGAAATGAAATACATGCATGTTTCAATGTTGTATATTACCTATGGCTCTATAGTCTCTTTGTGCATGATGATGTAATTTTCAGAGGTCCAGCATTATTTTGGGAGGTCCTAAGGAAAGGTGTTTTTTATGATTTGACTCATCCTTGTACGTCCTGTTCTCCCCAAACTTGGAATGGCATGAAACATGAGAAACTGCTTGTGCCTCACAAACCACCTATGTTTTGGGATCTTTTTGGCTTTTGGGGGCTTTATTGTTAAGCTAAAAGCACTTGTGCCGGTGTGATGAACCTTTGGAGTGCTTTGATGTATGTGTGCTGAAGACTGATGGGTGCTTGCGTTTGTTGCCTGAGTTTGGACTTGAGCGTTAGATTGCACTCGAGTGTTTGTTGGTGAATTTGTGAAAAAAGTTTTAAACTGAGAAATTTTCTTTGGACTTTTTTAATTTTTATTTTTATTTTTCAAAGTCTTTGACTGCATGGAAAAGTTATTTTGTCCTTGTCGTTATTGGATTTGTTATCATCTTTAACTTGCATTGTAGCTCGAAGCCCCTGCATGAGGGTTTATTGTTGAGTTGTTATTGATTATAGCCTTTCTGCGAGGGTTTATCGTTGTTGTTTGTAATCTTAAACCTAAGCTTAGTCGTCTTCTTTTGTTTCGTGCAAGATTGTCTCTTTTATATCATGATTGGTCGCCCTCTTTTGTCTTGCTGCTTAGTCGTTGTGCTCGTTCGTGGTCTTCACGTGTGGAAGGGGTGCATAATTGATAGACCCAACAAGGTCGGTGGGGTTTGTGGAGGTGGCAAGAGCCCTTGTGCCCCCTCCTTTCTTGTGTAAATGTTATGGGTGAGCATGGCAAAGGATGATGGATCTGACGAGATCAAAGTTAAAATAAATAATTTTAAAAAATTGAGATGATGCGGATTAAAAATAGTTATGCCAGTGATTGGATCATCTTCTTTTGATCTTTAAATGTTGGTGTTACAATTCCTCGGAGTCCACAAATGCGGAGGGTGGTCGTTTCGACATGGTCAAATCGTGATCGGTCGTCATTGAACTCATTCGCCACATCCTCTTACCTCGCTAGCACGGTAATACCCAGAGTGGTTTTACCTCCCAACTTGATCGCCACCATTGTCGTTGCACCCCTTGCTCGGTCGTGCGTCTCTTGTCACGCTGTCGTTGTCATTTCCGTTGTCGTTCCCTTCCCATTGATGTCATAGAGGAACCACACCTTGAACGGTCGGAACAAGGTTCGACACTGCATGGTTCGAGCGATGGTGGTTCGGTCCGTCGCTCACGTAGTCGTCGTCTTAGCCGGGACATGCCTTGCGGGCCTCCACCTAGAACATGCCATCATAGTTCCCACAGGCTAGTGATCGCTCACGATTCCGGTAGAGCTGCGAGGAGAGCCTCATGTTTTGTCGCTGGGGACTAACCGAAAGGAATGACGAGGAGGGTGGCCACATGTCAAGGGATCTTGATGCAACAGGTAAATAGAATTTTATTTCTTATATGTTTTTATATTATCATAACAAATCTCAACTATTTATGTGGTTATGGATTTTAAAACTACATTTATGTGGATATAATTTATTAAGTTTACTGTTGATTTATTGTTTTCATAACCTCTTTCTGATAATCTCTATAAGTTTTTTTAGAGGTGATAATTATTTTTACCCGTGTTCGCGATGATAGGATGAAGGCTACTATCTTGGGCCGTCCATCACGAATGAGAACTGATCAAGATCCCGATCCTCTCTCTCACGGGAGCCGCGTTCCGTGACTTTTCTTCTTGGGCTGGGCTCTGATTTATGGGCCATCTTCGCCCATTAAGGTTATGTAAAATGGATCTCATGTCATTCTTTCCCAGAAGATTAGATATTCCTCCCTCATTTGTACTATGCAAAAGTAATTTACGAGATTGATTTGATTGTCTTTCACTCTATAAATAAAAATAAAGTTGTGATTACACCGTAAATAAATAGTTTATAAAAAGTTTCTCCTCCTCCATGTTTTCGCAGTTTCCTTTCAGTCTTCTCGTTCCCTATTCAGTAAAGTTGTGCTACAGCAGTCCACACTGTTCAGGGAGAAAGGTGAAATGAGCTTCATGCATTTGTTTTATTTTGTTGGATAAACTGCTAGGAAAAACTCCACCAAACTAATTAGAGATTGTTCCTCTTTCCAAAATTTCCCCACTGTCTCAGTCCAATCTCATATATCATATACACCCACTGTGACTCTTCTGAAATGATTGGCATGCAGACATTTCAGGCCATCATGCATGAAACCAATAGCATAACTCAGGTAGAATCTTTACAGAAAGACCTTTCCCTTTTGCCACAGCTCCACACCCAAGAAAATTGTCTGCATCTTCTTGGCTTCATCATGTCCTGGGCATATGCACTGCTTGTGTGCTTGTTTCCGTCTCAACTACTATTGTCTGCGACTCCTCAAAGAGCTGAGGGTGGCACCTTGAGCACATGTTCGCATTTCTTACTTTCATGTCTGAGCTCTCGACCTATGTGTTGTCCTCTTGGAAGCGAACAAAGAGTGCAGGAAAGCAAGGAAATTCTTCCTCGAGAAAATTGAAGTCTTTTAGTTTGGCTATTTGTTCTCTGGCATTCGTCTCCGATCCAGTACTGTCATCAGGGAATTAACAAAGCTTGCAGGCTTAACTTACATTGTTCTCCTTATACGCTTTCCACCAGATTCTTCTGATGCTGCTCTTGGTGTCTGTGCCTGTAAATGTACTTCCTACAAATCGTGCAACAACGAAGGTGGTCAGCTTTGCATGAAAGAGATGATTCGTTGTGCCATTCGCGTCGGTGAGGGTCTTCAGCTTTTCTGAGTTGGTGTCACTCGGGAACAACGTAGAAGCCAACGGACTTCAGCTTTTCTTCCTTCTAAATGTTTTGACTATATATATACAGTACTCACCACCATCACAAGCATCAGTCGTTTCATCTTCTTAGCTTCCCATTCTTTTTGTTGGAAGGATCATTCATGAGACATCCCAACGTAGCATTCCTCCGAGCCACCATCACAACGACAAGGTCGGCTCTCTCTCTCTCTCTCTCTCTCTCTCTCTCTCTCTCTCTCTCTCTCTCTCTCTCTCTCATATAAGACAGCACAACGATTTTTATGGAGGAATTTTGACTAAAACTTGCTGTTGTCGTTGAAATCACCCATATGTTTCGATCAACGATGTTGACATCTAACTTAATTATCTTACTCGTGAATACGAGAAGATCTTTTCTTTACCTTATGCTTTCTGACCGACAGCAAATATTCTACCTCAATGTTGTTTTATTGCCTTGAGGGCTTGACTACTTAGTGTGCGCATGGCCCTCGTGGCTCTTTATATAGTCTTGCTTTTCCAGGATTGCATGCATGACCAATCAATCATGCAAGCTTTTGAGAGATAAAATGGAATTTTAGTACAACCTCCACAATATATTATGTATTGGGAATTCTTTGGAATCCCATTTGCTTATTTTTATTAGTCACTGATGAGAGGTTACTATAAAATATTTTAAATTACCATCATGATAAATAAAAATATCGAAAATAAGATATTAAATATTGTATGAACTATAATAAATTAAAACATGAATTAGAAGACATCAATTTATTTGAGTGAAGAATATGTTTTGGGATGTGATCTGATATGAACACAACTAAATTTGTACAAACTGGTGACGATAGAGAGGAACGCAAAGGTGCGGAATCGAGTGATTGCTACTTGGATGGAGAGCGGAGAAAGTGGCGGGCAAAACATGGCAAGATGCATCGTTGTGAGGGTTCACACAGTCCTTGAAGTCAACCTGCTTTGGCCCGTGAGCATCTCTCTCTCTCTCTCTCTCTCTCTCTCTCGCTCTCTCTCTCTAGCTCTAATCAATCTCTGACAAGAAGACAAATCCCACATCTCATATACAAGCCAGTCTCCATAGCCGTCCTCCTCACATGCCATCAACATCAGAAGCTCACCTCTCTCTCTCTCTCTCTCTCTCTCTCTCTCTCTCTCTCTCTCTCTCTCTGGATAAAGTCCTTCCAGCCTCGACAGGAGCTAACCATCTTCCCAACCTCCTCACATGAAGTCGATCGTGTACTGCTACTGTTCCTGAAGTGAACAAAGGTCTTGTACTTGTGAGTCAGGAATTTCTTGGGTTCGCTCACGCAAACCCTACCGCAACCTGGAGCATTGGGATTATCACATCTACCTGTTCGATCTCCCTTTCCATCCTCCATATGAACAGCAACTAGTAGAGATCCCAAAGCACACACAACCCTCTATATATGCCCTGCTCAAACACCAAATCCACTTCTCTACTGCTATTCTGTACTGGTTTGCCTCCCCTTCTTTCTCTCTCAGCATATGATGCAATTCACTAGAAGTGTACCACTGCTGCCTCCTATCGGTCCCGATGGGTTAAGCCTGTTGTTGGAAGAGGACGACGCGCCGAAGCCCCCCTTAGGCGGTTCGTGGCCGTGGCGTGGCCGCCTTCTGGCCTCCCCCAAGACCCTCGGCAGCTTCAACACCGCCGGCTGCATGGAGCAGCTGCTTGTCCATTTCGCCAACGCCATCGAGAGCAACGACGCCACCCTCGCCCAGCAGATCTTGTGGGTTCTCAACAACATCGCTCCCCTGGACGGCGACTGCAACCAGCGCCTGACGTCCGCCTTCCTCCGCGCCCTTATCGCTCGAGCCTCGAGGACCGGCTCCTGCAAGATGCTCACGGCTGTGGCGGCACGTGCCGACGCCGAACTCGCCCTCCACCTCCATCGCTTCTCCGCCATCGACCTTGCCAGCTTCATCGATCTAACTCCCTGGCACCGCTTCGGCTACGCTGCGGCGAACGCTGCCATCGCAGAGGCGGTCGAGGGGCTGCCCGTGGTCCATATCGTCGATCTCAGCACCACACACTGCATGCAGATGCCGACCCTCATCGACCTGCTAGCCAAACGTCCCGAAGGCCCGCCGTTCATAAGGCTCACCGTTTCAGGCCTCACGACGACTGCGGCGCCGCCGATTCTGGACATGACGTACGATGAATTGGGGTCGCGGCTGGTCAATTTCGCGTGTTCTAGGAACGTAGCTATGGAGTTCAGAGTGATCCCTTCTGATCCCAGCGATGCGTTCGATTCACTGATCGAGCAACTAAGGGTTCAACAATTAGTCTCCGAAGGCGAAGCCCTGATCGTGAACTGTCAGATGCTGCTGCACTACATACCAGAGGAGACGGTCGGAGTGATCGCCTCCACCACGAACGTAAGTCCAGCAATGCTCTCCCTCCGGACAATGTTCCTCAAGGCTCTACGAAGCCTGGAGCCTACACTGGTGACGGTGGTGGACGAGGACGCCGACTTCACGGCGTGCGACGTGGTCAGGAGGCTGCGGTCGGCGTTCAACTACCTGTGGATCCCTTATGACGCGGTGGACACGTTTCTGCCCAAGGGGAGCGAGCAGCGGCGGTGGTACGAGGCCGGGGTGGGGTGGAAGATCGAGAACGTGATCGCGGAGGAGGGTGTGCAGAGAGTGGAACGACTGGAGCGGAAGGGTAGGTGGGCGCAGAGGATGAGGGCCACGGGGTTCCGGTCGGTGGCGTTCACGGAGGAGGCGGAGGGGGAAGTGAAGAGCATGCTGGCCGAGCACGCGGCTGGGTGGGGGATGAAGAGGGAAGAAGAGGACTTGATACTCACTTGGAAGGGGCACAACGTGGTGTTTGCCACGGCTTGGCTGCCTGCTTGAAAGCAACAGTACAATTGCATTGCAAATTAGAATGCCTCTGTAAGTGCTATTTGGTGCTGATTCATTGCTTAGAGTAGCATGTTACTATCAATTCTCACTCTTCTCTCTCTCTCTCTCTCTCTCTCTCTCTCTCTGACTTGCAGTAATATTAACACGAAGGACATCATGCAAGTCCCTTAAACATGCAGTAGTATTCATTGCTTAGATTAACATTTTAGTATCAATTCTCAACTCTTTCTCTCTCTCTCTGACTTGCAGTAAGATTAACATGAAGGTATTCATGCAAGTCCCTTAAACATGCAGCAATATTCATTGCTTAGATTAGAATGTTAGTATCGATTCTCAACTCTCTTTCTCTCTCTCTCTCTCTCTCTCTCTCTCTCTCTCTCTCTCTCTCTCTCTGACTTCTCAGTAATATTAACATGAAGGGCAACATGCAAGTCCCTGAAACATGCATGTTTGTGTTATAGTACATATGAAAGGTTTTATGTAGATTTATTTGTTTGATGTTAGTTAATTTCAGCTTAATATTCGTTAATTTGATTCTTAGTAGTGAGTAATCCCCTTTATTTAATATGGTTATTTTGCCTAATTAATAGAAATGGAATTTATGAGTAGGAAATAATGCTTAGCATTATAATTAGACACAATCACTGTGCAAGTTCCATAAAAATGTTAGCCAGATTTACCAGTCACATTTGCTTAAATTTCAATTCTATCAAAATGAATGTAAATCATAAAAAAATAAGTATTTTTTCTGGTGTATAATATTAAAAAAAAGACTCTTTATTGGTATTGGCTATATGTATCTTTTTTTTAACATTAAACTCTATAAAAAATAATATCTTAAAATAATTTGAAGTCTCCTTTTACCTCTTTCTACACTAATAGTTGTCTAAGAATATGTTTGGCTTTTCTTTGAGTAAATTCATATTATTTAATCTTTCATCATAGTCATATAGAATTGTTTGCCAAAAAAAATTCCTTCACCATATATAAATACAAAAAGCAAAATTTGTATCCATATAACTTAAATAAAATCAACTTAACTGCATGATGATTGGTATAATAAAAAAAAAGAGTATGTGATTAGTATAGTATTTGATGTTTGTATTTTCCATACTATCTTAAAAAAAAAGTATAGTTTAGAAATGAGATTTATAAAAAATAAAGTATAGTGGTTGTCGTTAGACTTAAATTCAAGTTCTAGTACATGAGATTGGAGATTAGATACTAATAAGATTCAAAAGATTAAGTTATTTCGTTGTGACCCAAACACATTATATATCATCAATTTTTTCAATTTTAATAATATAAAATTATTATTTTAGTACATATCACATTTTGATTGTCTTTCTCATAATATGTTCAAAATCCGTTCCCATCTTTTTGATACTATGATTTCCTTCTCGAGTGCAAGCCACTGGAGTTACATGTCTCCAAAAGTTCTGATAGATCCATTTAGATCCACAATGACCATTTATGCCTTTAGGATTATAAGCTCAGCAACATTATTTTGATAATTTGGTTATTCAAATATACAATTTCCAGAGATGTCTAAAAATGTGAGTGACCACTTAATTGTCTCTACAGACTTCACACAATTGTCAAAGTACTCCTCAAGGCTTTTCCTTGTGGTGGAAAGGCACTAATATTGTAGCTTCATTTTTCCAGTTTAGTAGTCAATACCTCATGGTTATTAGGGTTCTTTGCCTTTCATAAAAAATTATGATGCTTACATCAAAATGCTTATAATCTAATCTTTATAATTCGTACATGAGATCTAACCTAATAGTAGATTGACCTACAAACTCTTTATTGAGTCTGAACTACCAATAAATCTCGTTTCAAAATGTTTACTTAATATTCTTCACTTAATGTTGAGGATCTAACATACTTTGAAAATATCTAACATGACATACGTGAGGGCTAACCCAATAGTAGATTAAGTTTGTCGATTCTAAATTGTTGATTCAAAATACTCAAATCTAAATTAGCAATAACAGACCCATCTAATGCTTGTAAATTTATCCAAAATTTTCATTACCTTTGATGCGGGATTAAATTAGGTGTTACACTCAATGTGTGTGGGATAAGAATTTAAAGCGCTGTTAAATCTCATTTCAGAAAGATGGCAAAGAAGGACAAGGTTCAATGAGGTTTAACAAAGACCTTAAGTCTTTAGATGATTCAACAGCCAACTCGTAGGGCAGATGGAAGGGTATCATCTTCATCACACCATATCTTTAGGTATAGCTCATCGTTAATAAATGACCCATGAGGACACCTGCTTCATCATAGTTTATGACGAGTCCATCTCCACAGGGGGAACACAAAAGATTTGGGGTGTTTAGATTCTCCTGTACTCTACACTTTCCTCACTCGTGCACGATCTTTTAAGGCATTGACAATTTGATTGGCTCTTGTTTTTTCTTCCTTGTAATATAAACTTCTTTCTTCTAAGAAAATATCAAATAAGTACTTCTATTTAACAAAGGTTATATCATAAAATTAAAAGCCGTGGTTTAGAATAATCCTTCATATTCATGGAGTGGGGTTGTATCTATACTTGAAGCTTTTAATCATAAGCTTTAAAAGTCAAAGATCATAGATAGATCATGAAGACTTATAATCCTTTTAACGTATGAAATTAATGAAATTGAAGAGGTCATATAGCTTAACGGGTAAAAATCTTAAGAGTTTATTGTAAGGTTTTGGATTCGAATCCCACATTCATCACTTATCCTTGTAAAATAATAATAATAATAATAATAATAATAATAATAATAATAATAATAATAATAATAATAATAATAATAATAGTTATTTTCATTGGTCATCTTTAATTTTTGGATTAGACGTTTATACATATATATACACATAGACATTATGACTAAATCTACAATCAATATTTTATATGTTTATTAAACTACAATCTGCAATCTATGTCTATTTCTTTATGATATGAGAGATTAATATACGAATCTTATAGAGGTATTGAGGAAAGATTTCGTGTATCGATTCTCGCTATATCCCCTGTTGGTGAGAGAGTCTTAGCATATTTGTCATGGGTAATATCACAACCAAGCGACAGCTCTCAAACTGGACTCTTTCCAGCTTCTCAGGAGTCACTGCTATCCGCCATATGCTGCCTAATGTATATGGCAAAGGCCAAAATGCAAATAAGTTTTGAGACAAAGGAGTGGCTTCTGATCTCCATATAAGCTTAACATGTTTGTTTATTAGAGCTTTCCTTTCATGCATTGAAGTTTTAGTTTTGTGAAAAAGAAAGATGATTGTAATTGGACTCTCTAACTTCTTTCTTAGCTAATACATATATAAACTAATTTAGATCTTTCATTACAGACAATAAACAAGATCATTAGGCCTTTCTTCGTAACCAAATCTGTATTTAAGATTGGAGGAGTACATGGAAACATGCATTTATCAAATGTTTATTTCGAGTTAAACTGGTCAATCAAAGAGAGTTTGTGTTTTAAAGAGTAGGAATAAGAGAGGCACTGAGATCCCTGACAGCTGTATCTTCATGACTTCCAAAGGCCATGGTGCATTTCTCTCTCCCTACCAACAAATAGAATACTTCATCTAGCAGTTGGACAGCAACACTCATGTGCTAGTAGATATCTTGCAAAAGATCACAGCTGAGTTAATGGCCACTTAGACAGAGTTTCTCATGTGCTTGTTGATGTTTGGATAATGTAAATTAAATCCATCCTGACATGGTTAATGCTTGTTGCTGATGGTCCCAATATACTGCCTTACAATACAGAAATGGTAAGAGTAGTTTAAGGCATCATAGGCCCACTTCATTTCTCACATCTGTCCATGTCCAAAATATCTGGAATGTTATTTGTGAATGTGATTCTTCTGAGTTCATGAGGCAGTATATAAAGAATTCATTGAGAGGTTGAAGGCAATGAGAGGAAACAGTAATTAGGTGTGCATCCTCCTTGCAGGACACAGATCATTATCTTTGATACTGTGTCCCTCCCCTACAGCTCTGGAGAGGTCTCACAACAACATGCCAACCTCTTCTCCATTTCTATAATCACATTACCCACATCCTGTTCATTGCCAGATAATAGTTTTCTCACACTTCCAATCAATGATTTCCTAATCTAAACCTCAGTTAATCATCAGCTCATGGTCATTCAATCATTCTCCAGCAGATTGCATCTTAGCAAAGTCATAGATAGCAACACATCATGTTCTTTTTGTCACAATGGATCCTGACTCCTTTCTTTTTTATGCATCATTGCAGCCATCTTAGCTGTATCATCGATCGCCCGCGATCAGCTCTCTTGAATAAAAATCAATTTATATGATGATTAGAGAGTGGAGCCTTCAATTCTTATACATCCAACCATATAAATACTCACTGAACTTTGTAATGTTCAGGCCAAGCTATTTCATCATCCAAACAAGCTTGCTTCCGGCTACCTCCACCCCCCAAGTCTTCACACGAATGGAGCCTCAAGGACTGGCATTGGAGGCAAGCTGGAAGTCCTTTGATCCATTAATGTCAGTGGAGGAGTCTGAAGTCATGACACAGCTATTTTGTTCTCTGCAAGATCAAGATCCAAGCACTGGGATCCAACACTTGCTTTGTTTTGATCATAATGCTAATACTTTCCACTGTTCTGATGATTCTGGCTGCAATCCGTACTATTGGAATCAAGGCACTTGCACGTCTGCTGCTGATGAAGGCTACTACTTGCTGGAGCAAACCGCCACCCCATCCTTTCCCGTTGAAGTCAGCAGTGATGAAGCTGTTGAATCTATTCCGAAACCTCTTCTTCCTGACCCTCATGCCTCGCAAGCCATCAAGAGAAGGTTGCATGTTGGTGACCATGAGGTGCCCGCAATGGTACAAGAGGATGACAACCATATGGCAAGTGTCAGGAAGAAGACCCGAGCCATGGCACCTGTGAGTACATATACACACACCTCTGCTTGACCTACAGCATTCGCTTGTTCTGACGGACATGATCGGTTTAGGTGACCTCCAAGAAGGTTCATAGGAGTGGTAGGAATGCTGACGAGGAAGAAAGCAATGGTGACATGAATCTTCACGGCTCCTGTTGCTACAGCTCGGAGGATGACTCAAATGGGTCTCGGGAGCTCAAGGGAGCAGGTGCCACGAGCTCCAGCTCGAAAGGGTCTGCGGCCATGAATCCAAGCGAGAGGAAGACAAGAGCTGGTCGAGGGTCAGCAACCGACCCACAGAGCCTCTATGCGAGGGTAGAAACCAGATTCAGAGTAAACATTGTTTTCGATATGTTGTCTTCGGGTTCTGAAACTGTTGTGATTCAATATGCTCTGCAGAAGAGGAGGCAAAGGATCAATGAGAGGCTGAGGATTTTGCAGAGTTTGGTTCCAAATGGAACGAAAGTAAGCGTCTTACATTGTATTGTTGATCTCTTTCTTGTCTGCTTTTGGAGCAATATAGCTGATGAGCATCTCATTACTCTGTCAGGTAGACATCAGCACAATGCTTGAAGAAGCAGTGAGGTATGTCAAGTTCTTGCAGCTACAAATCAAGGTTAGAATATCGCTTCTTCTTCTTCTTCTTCTTCTCCCTCTCCGTTGAATTCCAGGCACATCTGTGAACCAACGTGCATTTTTTGCAGCTCTTGAGCTCAGATGAGCTGTGGATGTACGCTCCCATTGCTTACAATGGCATGAACCTTGGATTCGACCTAAAGATCTCTCCACAGTCTCAGCAGTGACATCCAAGTAAGATCGGTTCTCGGTCAACTCTGGAACCCAAAGTGGGATGGATGACTGTGGGACCATGGTGTTCATAACCTTCCTTGTCTTCATCCTCATCTTTGGAACTATATTTTTCGGCTCAGCAAATGTGATCTTCTTGACCAGCAATTCTGAGAAGTGTTGATGATCCAACTGACCAGATCTCATGTTCCCGTAACTTGTGATTCGGAGGGTTCTATTGATGTAAAATGAACGCATTATTCTACTACATTCACTCAAAAATTCATATCAGATAACGAGAAATACAGAAAAAGAAAAATCAGCTTGTTCATCATACGAGCTCCAGCCATAAATACTTCCGTATTTATCTTGTAATCCAATGCAGACACCACGTGTCACAAATAATTGAATACAACAGAAATTTCTTGGAGGCTTGGAAAGCTTGATGGTCTCACACTTCCACGGACATGCCTCTAATGGTTCATGTAATCTCTCATGCCCAAATATGTGACAGATGTTACAGCGTAGGGTAGATTAGAATCCACAAAAACGTAAGCACATAAAGGTACCCTAAACTTAAAACACCAGACCGAATTCATGAAAACACAAAAAACCACAGTTTTGAGAAATTTTCACAAAACGCTCTAACTATTAAAATTTTTTTCATGCCCCCATCCGCCTGTGCTTTGGCCAACGAGGGTGATGATTTTAAGATGGAAGCGATGGTGGGCAGGAGTAAGATCACTATTTTAAGGAAAAAAAATACTCTTTAAAATTTTTTAAAGATCGGAGTGCTAACTAGGAATTTTTTAAAAACAGAAGTTTTTTATACAAATAAAATTCACGCAAACAGCGTTTCGGTATTCTCCATTGTCCAGATGTATGATATTTTACAACACATGTAGGAGACCACGACTTCCTGTATGATAAATTCTGTTGAATTGCAAATTAAGCTTATCATTTAAAGATTCATCTTGCAGACTTGTATACCCGTCCACGAGTACAAATACTCACTCTATAGGGTGTATCCGACAAGGTTCTTCACTCAAAGAACATTCATAGGTTGTATGATCCAGGGTAGATGCTATTACTATTACTCAAAAAGTGATGGAAGCTCCAGTTTCGGAGGAAAACAATGCAAAGCAACTCCGAACAATTTGTCAGTCAAGTGCTTGTTATACTGAACATATGTCTAAATACACAAACCTTGGACTGCTTGCATAAGTAGCTAACCGTAGGAGATAATGCACATAAGAAGTTTATACATGTACAATTACACAAGGAGTACTGTTATAGATCTTCACAACCGTCGCTCGATCATAGCACACAATTGCTATCCCCTTATACATCTGTTTCCACTATTTTATGGGCAATCCACCATGCATCTTTTATTTCTCCATCAAGGCCTGTATCCCTTTCATGTTGGGACAAAGTGGAATAAGAATGATCACAAATGCAAATTGGAAATTTTCAGGCATGATCTTCCTCGTGAGAATGGTTTGGAACCTCTCCTTGGCTGTCCAAGGGCATGTACTGTGCCATTATAGCTCTGATCTCTGAGTCCATATATGACTGCAAAATGGGAGGAGCAAGCCCAATAATATACAAGGCACAAAATTAAATAATATGAACAACACCAATCAAGTTTGTCAAGCTACTTCCTAGTTGCAAATGGTACACAAATCATAATTTGTTAGCTACAAATCAATGGAAAACATATAAAATAAAGAAAAATATTTCTTAGTTCGTAATTTTTAAGAGACGACTTCAAAATTGAATTTAGAAACCATGGGCATCATGATCTTAGGAACGATTATCGATGGAATTAATGAAAGACTTGCGTAGATCAAATCCCAATACCATGCCAATCAATCATGTGAGGCTATTTCTCAATGTAGGTAGCAACAAATACAATATTACATGCCAAATACAAAAGCAACGAAAAAAAAAGTCATATATGAAAGATAGTATCCCAGAGATTAGGATATTAAGATGGATGAATTTAGTTACTATTAAAGATTGCGTAAGATTGAGTAACCAAACTATTTATTATAGTATGGATACATCCATGTCGAGTCTGCAGTTGCACTTGCATGATGAGACTGGAGAGGTGGGAGTAGAGGAAACGGAAGACCAAAATCTTTATTAGAAACAACAAATAGAGATTGATTGCCTACTAGATATATGAACCTCAACATAGCTCAAAAAGGGGGAAAGATCCATGTACCTGATCCTGTACAACTGGGAACTTACAACTTGTTATTATTACTGCTGCTGTTGCAGTTAGCATTTAAGAGAAAGTTTAACTTGTGTTCAGAACCATGGTAGTCATCATGTTATCGTCAGTAACAAGTCTAAAAGGGTCACAGTTGGACTTGCTCTATCCATCATGTTACATTTGGTTTCCACTCCCCACTGCCCTGAAACAGTAAATGACCTACAATTTGGGTCGGCTCTAGAGTATAATTCAAATTGACCAGGATATGTCAAGGATCCAATAAAGTTAAGCAAAGTTCCTGATCTAACATCAACCAGTTGAGGTTAGAACCAAATTCATATTTAGGGCAGTCATAGGCAAGGATCGCCTAGAAACCTAAAGGATTATGTGACACAGAAAGGTTATTTACTTTTTCATATGTAGTTTAAGCTCTTGCAATCAACGAATAGCTATTCCCTCGATATTAGGTCTAGGAAGAAAAATCAGCAGGTTTTGTGACTGAGTACAGTGATCATTCAAGAGTCTCCATAAAGATTCCACTAACAACTTGCACCAATTCTCCCAAATTGACTGCACTAAAAAATTCAAAAAATTCTACAACTAGTTGCAAACCACCGGACTATCAACCTTATGTCAACCGTCTTAACCAGGTCTCAAAATTCAATATTAGGCAGTATAAAACCTAATAATGGATTTTAAGTCATATATATGCTTTCAAAAAAAATCTCATGATGAGAAAATGATATCCTGTGAAAAAGCAATGATGATATAATCATGTTATCTTGTTTACTTACTCTTAATCTGTACTTGTAAATAGCATATGTTCCAAATGCAGCAACAGCCAACACTATCAAAAGCACCCAAACAGCCGCCCATGTAGCCTTTGCTTCACTGGCTTTCTTGCCTGCGCATTATTCATTAAAAAGATATTGTGATATGGTGTCTCAGATCATACCATGGACAAATTAACTTGGAATCTCACTTATGCAAGTATCATGTTCTTTGATGTATAAAAGGTCTCCACTGCAGGTGCAATCATAACTTCCCCAGGTATCTTTACAGTTACACTCAGGGCACTGACAAGCAGTTTTCTTCTTGCATTCATTGATATCTAAATAAAGAAAAGAGAAAGATTATGACTAATTTGATCATTTGGCGCAAGTGCAGCTGTACTAGATTGGATCTCAAAAGCCTGCTAATCTTTAAAGTGAAAAAGAATTGGCTATTGCTTTGCAGCAACACCACATATTTTAAAATTATAAAGAATATTCTTTTTTATGCAACTTTACTTGCATGAAAGAGCAACTAAGTGATCATCTTACTTTCACATGCTTTGACACCATCACCTTCAAATCCAGTGGGGCACTGGCATTTACCATCTCCAGATTCCTGTACAGACAGATTCACAGATTTTAATCACTCTGGAATCAGCAAATTGCAATAACAGAACAGTCAGTTAGCCCATAGGCCATAGCTTAATTGATCAACGATGATATATTATTGCAACATTATAGGTCATGGAACTGGACTGACCTGACATGCAGAATATGTCTTGCCATCACGACTGTGTTGCCAACAGCCACCATTGTTTATCCTGCACCTTCCAGGCCCAATTGCTGAAGAGAAGATGAAGTAAGAAACTACTATCATCAACTGACTACTGTGAATGGTGCATAAGGAAAAAAGTTGAAGCAGGAAATATCTTGCACAGAAAGTCCTTTCAGTGACAGCTTTTGCAGGAGAGGAGCTATCATATTGTATAGTGAGCAATCAACTATAAAGCTATTCTCTCTGCTAAGCTCACAAAAATTTAGTGGAGTATCTTGAGCAAGGCAAAGCAACATTCTCTTGTGCCACTCTTAGAAACTTGCAAGAAGAAGTTGATTCAGAGGCTGTCTTTTCCATTAACTAGATGGAGACATAAGGTCAATGCTTTTGTTTTCAGAGAAAAATTAGGCACATTTTGAATGATAAACCAACAGTGAGAAGCTATTGTCCAGGCTATTGAAAGATGGGTCCTCTGTCATCCTATTTGCTGACAAGCTTTCAGCAGGATGCAATTATTTGAAAACGATAAATGCATTCACTAATTTTTAAGTCCAAGAGGATCTTAAGTACTAGTGTAGGCAACTGGTACTACTTCCATAATGGATTCTTTGTCTTTAACTCTCGTCATATAATTAACACTCAGATCAAAAAGAAACTGCAATCTTAAACATTTCAATGGTCTTAAGGCATGTAAATAGCTTGTTCACCTTAGGTCACATAGACCAGATAAATTCATCAAACATCCTTTTATGCATAACTTTCTCAAGCTATAAAATACTCCTTTCATCCAAAGCTTTAAATGATTAATTATGGGGTTAATCACTTTAGTTATGGTGGTTTGAGACCACAAAAAATTTTGTGTTCTCTTTTATTTGTTTTGTCAAGATCCTAGCACTCATGGACATCAAAAATAAAAAACCATGCAGAGATGCCAAGTCAAACTAAGAAGCTGGCCAATATTTCCTCCTATAGAAACAATCAAAATTATGATATGATTTTTAGTGCTTTGATATCTAAAGTTGCAGGCATAATACAATATGAAGAAAATGAAAAATACTAGGTCCAAATGCAGTAACAAAAGCCAATGAACTAACAAAAAAATATCTTGATTCACATACATGTTCAAACAATGTTTTCACAAGCTAATAAAGGTTGCAAAGAAAACTGTATGAACCTGATGAAGGTATGGTTTTTTTCTTTTTGGAAAAGGAAAGCATCTAAATTACTTGAAGGAGTGAGTACAAACTGCTGAGCTCGTGGATCATCCGCAGAATACAGAAAAAAAGAACTATGAGACCTACCAAAAAATGCCAGCGAGTGGCATACATTGTTAGAGGTTCTAGGAATATGGATAATTTTCACAACCTTAAGTTTGTCAATAAGAATGGAGATGTCACGGAAGAGACATCGCAAAAACCAGGGTGTGGGAATTAAGCCCTGTACAAAACGAACAACTTGCAAAGAGTTGGACTTGATCCACCTGATGAATGTGTGTTGGGTAACTTGTTATGACAAACAAAAGATAATATACACAAGAAACCTGTTTCTAGGAGATGATCAATTTCCTTGATATGCACAAGCAGGTCAATTCAGCACAAAGAAACAAAGATGGATTGGAAGACAACAGGGTGATAGTACAAGTTCTTCACTATGAAAAAATATTCACTAAGTAGTAATACTTAGCCCGCTTTTAGTTTCATCCAGCTAGTTAAGAATCCAAATTCAAGTTGATGAAGACTTGATGCATATTGGGAGGTTCAAATTCTAGATCTCTTAAGAAAGGACCCAAAGACTACCTTCACAATTGTTATAACCATCACCCTTAAACTGCACACCACCAAATACGGGACACTCGCAGACTCTGCCACGGAAGGTATCCTGAAAGATGATGAAACCATTAAACAAAGAATACGCTGCAATCATGTCAAAACATCATTGAATTGGTACCTTGCAGGCGGTAATGTTGGATGCTTTGTCTTGCCAGCATCCACCATTATTGTCCAGACATTCATTTGTTTCTATGTCTGTGTCATGACCATTAGCAATAGTGAAAGGTTTTTATCTTTCAGTTTCAATCATGAAAGTAAAAAAGTTGAAGACTAGTGCAAAACTAATGAACCTCACCATCAGTCAAACAAGCAGGTGGCTCAGTATTTTCCTCAAAACCAGCACAAATAGCTTTCAAGACAGCCTTTTTCTCTAATTTTCCTGCAACTTTTGTTTCATCAATATTTTTATAAAAAAAGTTAGAATATATTTTATTTATGACCAACCTCGATACTGTCGATTATTAACAATGAGGGTAGGCAATATAGTAACGTCACCCCTTGAACCTGTTCCGACCTACAGAAAGAAATCCATCCAGATATTAGGTGTTGGTTCAGATTGACATTTGAACTTCAAGTATGAAGACATAAGCCTCACTGCCACAACAAAGGTCATGGCTGCAGATTGCTAGGAACTACCTAAAAACACATGGCAATAAAACTGACCTGAGCATCTTGCTCCATCTTCAGAATTGGATTCTCACTATCAGCATTTGGGTCTCCCATGCACTGGTCAACCTTCTTGATGTCTAGCCCTGCTCAAAATAAGCATGTTACCTCGGCTCTGATAAATTATCTATCGATACTTGCAGTCTTGGGGTTGTACATTATCATAAACCATAAACTTGAAAAGAACAATACATTGACGTAGCAAGTCATCGTAAATTATCATATTTGATGAGTACAAATACCATCTTCTTGTTATTCCTACCACATAGGTCAATCAGAACTACAAGAATTTGAAAAACCATATATATGCCAGAAGGAAATGCCATGAAATATGAAAGATATTGAAGCTTGTCAGATAGTAATAGTGTTGGAAAGATCTGTTTTATCTAATTTCATTCTAAAAGTGCACCTACCTAGAGAATTCATAACAGTTTCTGCACAGTCTTTGTTGTACTTCTTCTCCTTCATAGGGCACCTTATGTGGAAATCAGTTACATAATCCCACCAAATCCAGGGTCTTTTACTTTCATTTGCAACTCTAAACACACACAGTTGTCTCAAGTTCTCAATAACTACATCCTTCCCATCATAGCCAGTGCTGAAATCTTGCTCTGGATCAGGGGCACAGTATCTCCCAGTATTGATGCATTGAGACTTGCACTGTTTACTGATGATGAAAGCTTGAGGACAGTACCAGGTAATATAATGGGGTGTAAATTGACTATAACCACCTTTCTCAAGTAGTTGAGCAACACCTTTAAACTCTTTTAAAAAGTCCATCAGCATGTCACATTTGGTGCCACACTCATCATTGCTATTGGTCCACAATTCATATTCCACACGATCATCAGGGTGTGGTACGGCTTCTCTCCAATCAAGGTTCACATTGACCATTTCACCGCTGCGGACAGCCTTCTTTAACTGTTCGCCGAATTTCTTATCAATAAGAGCAGATGGAATAGTTATATTCTCAATATACTTTGCAGCTTCATCATCCTCCCGTGGTAAATCCATGGTTATCAAAGGTTCGTTCTTGTCATCTACAACAAGCACAGCAGAGGCACCAGCATTCTGTGCATTCCAAACCTTTTTGGCGAAAAGGCAGTCTGTAAAAGGAAAACAGAAAAGAATCAAGATGGTGGTTACAACCATAAACCATAGTTTAATTTAATCCTTAGAAAAAAAAAAAAGATCATTGCTCTTGTTGTTCCATAAGAAGATAATGATCCCAAGTTCATTATTGAACAAAAAATTAGGATGATCACACGAGTCGAGTTAAATTCATGAAAACTTCATGGCGGTACATATGGTGCACAGAAACTTTCCATATGATTCAAGATTGTGAATGTGTTTTGTCGAGATGAGATTTTGTTAAGAAATTCCACAAGTTTACAAAAGTATATTGTAGAGTTCACCAACATGAAAAAAAAATTATGAAAAGATCCTCAATGTTAGAAATGAAAACTTTTATGTGGTAACTTATAACAGGTTTTTCAATACAACTGTAATCACATAGATCACAATTTAAAAACAGACTTGTTTATTTTTGTTATGACACTTTATATAACCTAGACAGATTCCATCAACATTTTTTAAGAAACCTTTCGAGAAATTCAACAACCAATCTGTATCTCTGTGGAGCATGTAATTCAGCAAATAACTTCATCCCTCCCATTGAAATGAAAGAATAAGAACCAGGAGAAAATTGGGCTTCATATATCTCTAAAGAAAAGACTAAGATCTAGGAGAAGAAAGATCTTCTACATGGAGTGGTACATAAACTTTAATTGGTTATTTGCATGTTAATCACCAAAATTATCGATATTATATATGTAATGAATATTCAATTCTTCAAATTTGCATAATCCCTAAAATACACAAACCACATCGCCTATATGTTAGCTGAGTGTTTTTAACTGCAATAGAAGTAATGTCCCCAAAATGTTCTTAACAAATCATTAACATTTGAAGCAAAATAGCAATGACTTACCCTTTCCTGTGCACATAAAAAAGCATATATTTCTTTAATTTTAAAAAAAAAGTTACTTTTGTGCCCCTCCTTATCCTCCTAAAGCTTTCTAAACTCTTATCTCAAAAACAAACGAACTGTCAACAATTAACCCCTAGAACTCAAGTGAAGGTTTCGCTTCCCTATTCTTCTGAGCAATTGATCTATCACCCATTATATCACAAGTTTAGATAACAAATAGAATCTGATAAATAAAGGTATTATAAGCCATTCCATCATGTCGCGCTTTCTATTGAATGCAAACGGACTCCAAGAAAGGACGAGCTTTAATGGCAAAGAACGTATTCGACGTCAGACTTTCTACAAACCGCCAACGATCTCAAAACGATTCACAATTTGACGGCCAAGGAAATGAAAAGACGACTTCGAGAAGAAGGAAAAGGGCAGGTTTCTTCTACCTCCGCGATCAATGAGAACAAAGTTGGGAAGCGCCCCGGCCTTCGGCTTAAAGAGATCGGAGCGCGAGAACTGGTCGCAGGCCATGGCGTTCTCCTTGGGGTACACCACCGCGCCGGCCATGCTCCCGCCGTACTGCGGGATGCCGAAGTTGCCGATGGCGCTGTCGTGCTTCCCCTTGAGCTCGGAAGGCGAGACGACCATCAGGCTGTTCTTCTCCACCACGAATCGCCCCACCGCCGGCGGCGCCCAAAGCCCCAGGCCCAACCCCCAGGCCACCAAGAGAAACCCTAGAGGGAAGCCTACGTATCGCCCCATCTCTCAAAGGGCCGAATCGAGAGACTGGACAAAGAAACCGGAGCTTCGACTGATCTCGAACTTTTTCGCCCTCGATGCTATCTTTATGTTACATATGAAGCACGCAGATTTGGGAGGGTTTTCTTTTATTTGCGTATATTCGTTTCCGCTATTTATTGTTTGGTCGTCGGAGACCAGTCGGTGTAAGGAGTCAAATCTTGACGAAGAAGAAGAAGGGCAAAGTATTAATAATAAAATTATATATATATATATGTGTGTGCAAAGTCAGTGATTTACGCATTTATTTCTATAAATTTTAGTTTAATATGTAGATTCTTTCAAAATCTAAAATATTATAAATGTTTAATATATTAAAATTTAATTTTGTGATAATATTTTGGGTAATTATTTATTTTTAAAAATTTTAAAAATAATATTAATAATGATTAAAAGATATTCTTTTGGGCATATGTGAAGGATTTTAATATTGGATAGGATATATATACTACATTAAAATTTTTATCAATAAATATTCTATATTCAAACGTTATAAAACTTTTTTAAAAAAATGGTAAGCATGAGATTTTGGGTGAATAATGAATTATATTTTTTCAGTGACGATTTACAAAAAAATGTTTTCTTTTTTCTCTTGTTTTCTTTTTTAAGAGGGATTTGATTTATGGTTTTGTGAAGCATTGTACGTGTTTTGCATGGAATAGGAGTTGTACGATGTGATGGTGTTGTTAGCACGAGATACTTAAAAGTGTCCATGATCTTCTCTCTAATGCAGCATATTAATATCAATCTCATGAAAATAAACATGCAGATCAGTAAGAGAACATTGGATGATTAATTAGAAGCAGTTGCAATTAAATGCCTTCCTTATAAATAGAATTTTTTAAAATACACCCGATGCAATCTTTTGTATATATACGACACAAACACAATTTCTGATGACCGATTGTATAATCTCAGAAAGAAATTTAATGTTTCAGTGCATTTATTCAAAAAATAGGACAGATCGTATCGATTTAATCAAGTTGGATTGACGATTATTTTTTTTATGACCAAACCTGACTATACATTACAAATTTAGCAATAGTAGATATGAACTTAGACTTTGATATCCAATAATTTACAGAGAATGTTAAAATTTCTTACAATAAAAATGAGCTAATTATATATTTCTACTTGCCCTATTGTCATCAGTTACATTGATGACAAAAATAATATAGTCCCTGTACTTTAAAAAAAATTATATTAAAATTTATATAGTTATAAAAATAAAGTAAATAATCTAATTTACTCTAATGTCATCAACTCTATTGATGAAAAATACAAACATGATGTTACATGTTGAATCATCATAGGTAAAAAGATAATTTTGATATTCTTTTTATTTCAAATTTTAATTTTTAATAAAATTATTAAAAATAAAAAATATTAAAATTATTTTTTACTAAATTTTTTGTATCGATGATGTCACGTGTTATATTTTTCATCAATACAACTAATAATAGTAGGATAAATAAAATTATTTATTTTATTTTTAGGACTATAATGATCTTGATATAAATTTTTTAAATATAAAAATTATAATATTAACTGGCCTAATAAACACCCATAGTTGACTCCTCCATGTCCCATGAAGTTGTTCTTGTAATATACTGGTGTAGCCAGCCAGCTTCATTTCTCAAGTAGACTGCCACCAGATATAAGTAGGCTTCTCAGTTCATCCTGCAAGAGCTGTCTCTCACTCTTGATTCAGTCAACAACAGGCATTGACACAGAAATGCTCTGCGGTAGATTTCAGCTTCACATTGACAGACACACAAGCAGAAGAGACCCATGACATGACTGCCTTTGACGTGTAGCACTCGCAAGTCTCTCATGGCAATGGCGTGCGAGATGCCATAGTGGAGAGATAAGGTCCTGGAATCGTTGGCTTTTCTCTTCATTACCATTGAAGAGGGCAGATAAGTTCGTATGGTCACCGATGAGAAAGGAGAGTGGCATTAGATCCGACATATTCCAGATGGTTTGACAGCTACTCACCCTTGTTTTCCTCCAGCTTTGTTTGCGTTCATGGACTAGAAATTTGGAGAGATTAATTCATGCTTGGTGTTTTATTTTTTCTCTTCTGGCTGGTATGGGGGACTGATTATAAAGAAGACAGCGATTGGAGTCACTATTGACACAGGTGGATCTCCATGAGAAGTCCAGAATTCCTATATTTATCTCAGATAAACTGTGACACCACAAGTTTATTCTCACATTTAAAACGGGTAAGATATTTTGGATTAAAGTATTTTGGAGTATTGATTTATATTTTGAAAAGTTTGAATCAATTATCTCATTGGATAGTGATAGGGTTATCTAATATTGAATAAAATGAGGGACATAAATGTTGGGATTGATAAATATTTTTAGGAGATATAATTGTACTTAGATTAGTTGATAGAGTTCTAATTAAATTAAATTTTTTTTTATGAAGTATAGTTTCCTATAAATACTTATGAAGTCTCGAGGTCGAGAAAGAGGTAACACAGTTTGGATGCTCATAAAAATGATTTTTAAGGTTTTCAAAGATGTTTGAGGAAAAAAATATTTATGTTTATATAAAAGATGTACA
Organism: Musa beccarii; assembly: GCA_024322285.1. Classification (NCBI taxonomy): domain Eukaryota; kingdom Viridiplantae; phylum Streptophyta; class Magnoliopsida; order Zingiberales; family Musaceae; genus Musa; species Musa beccarii. The sequence goes on from CM044395.1 coordinate 66,271,474, forward strand.
AAGGGAGCCATATTTAAGTATGGATAACTCAAAAAAAACCTTATAATCGACTTTATATATTAAAAAATTTTGTTTTTTTGGATATAGATGAAATTTGTCAAACTATGTTAAATATTTATAATATTGACTATTAATCTATGATGAATTTCTCTTTTAGTTTTTAATTTTTCTTCTTTCTTTTCTCAACAATAAATATGAAAATTCTATTTGTAGATAAGATTAGGGAGTACGTCATGGCATACAGCCATCATTAGGTTAGATTTGATTCTATTATATTCCAAAAGCTCATAATATAATCCTAACAAATCTCATCTTCGACTTACAAAATCTTCATATCTTTATTTCTTAGTTCCCTTTTATTTAGTCATCGAGAATCTCACAAACAGTTGATTTTTTTTTTCATGCAAATACCTTAAATTGACTTCTGGACCAAGAAAGAAAGACTTTTAGATAATAACCTCGTTGATACCATAATGGATATACGATTCCAATTCAAATAATCAATTTTTTTTTAAACTATATACAATGAAGTGATCAGCCTAACTAGATGACTTGATTTAGGCTCTTTTTTTTTTTTTTTTTTGCATGCATCAATCTTAACACTGTATGTACTATTATTAATTTAAGTTTTTAAATCCGTGATTCAAACTCAATAAATTTAATGAGTTAATTATCGATGGAACTGAAGCATTCCAGTGAATGGTTCATACATAACGAAGTTAATAAATTAAATCATCTATGACACAAGCCCTGTCCCAATTGCATGGCAGTGGACTAATTAGCCTCACAAAGCCTGTCTCTGCTATCTGTGTTCCCTGAATCATGCTACTTACTGTAAGAAAGCAAATTCCCACTTTGTTATCTGAAAGTTGTGTGGGCAGTGTGTGTGTTCCTTAGTGGCCAAATTGGCTGCTTTATGGGATTTTAGGTCAGACGAAATCAGTCCAAGTACATTTCTCTTAAAGTTATTTAATGGCCATATTGGCTCCTTTCTGGGATTTTAGGTCGGATGGAGATCAGTCTAAAGTACATTTCTGGTGTTCTCACAATAAACTCCTTGTTCTGAAACGAAATCAGTCGACTGTGCATTTGTACTTAAGAATTTTCTTTTCTTTTCTTTCTGCAAAGCTTATGATGGGTGTCTAAAATGTTCTCCATGGAAATTTGCTGCCTTTACACATACTTGAAAGGTGTCATGGACTGATTGATAAAAGACAAGGAGAGTATCTGATAAATAAATCAGAATATGTAAATCAACATCATTCTTGTGAATATGCTGCAAACTATTCTTATGGAATTAGGTTTTTTTTTTTTTTTTTTTGGTTGTTGTTGTTTGGATGGAACAAGATGCAATTAGAATGAAACAAACGCAGAGAGATTTAATTAAATAAAAATAAAAAAATAAATGCAGAAAGTTTTAAATGGATTTGAATTATTAGATACTTTTGTTTTTGAGTCTCAGCAACAAAATAAAAGGTTTTATCCAAAAAGCCTTGTCCTTTTCGTTAATATTTTATATGAACATCTTTGTGTATATAAATGAGAAGCTTATCAATTTATATTATGAACTGCAGCTGAGAAATAAGAACAAAGTCTTGCGTTATTCAGCACAAAAGAACTTAGCTACGCCTACCGAATGATCATTATGTAAACATGCAGAGAATCCAGTTCTTTAATCCACTGCAGTGCTGAGCTCCAATCATTCAGAGGTTGCAACAGAAGTGACTAACACTGACACATTGCTTCAATCAAGAATCCAGAATTAACAAAGACCGAGGTAGTAGAAGGCAATTAAAAGTTGGTAGATCTTCATAGGTCTTGAGGCCTATAATAAGTATCAGATAAGACTTGGGGGAGATGCCAACTTGGTCTGGTTTTGGATCGTGTATTTTTGGCCAATCTTTTTAGTTTACCAATGTTACTGTGTGCATCTTAATCAATGCTCCTGTAAGATTCTTGATCCAGTCTTCCAAGGTTAATGCCATCAACATGGAGACAACCCATCAGGCCTCCTCACAAGACCCAATTAGGGGATTACTAAGGTTCATCCCCTCATCTTCTTCACTCTTGACCTGCTCGGGATTCGCGAGATTAATTATGAATATGAAGAAGAGTACCAATTAGGCATTGTGATTGTCTTCAACTTTGGTTTTTGGTTAAGTTCTTCAGATTAGTCGAGTACAGAAAGAATTTTGGGTCATGTGACTCAATCTGAAGAACAAGAGAATCTTCACTGTTCTTTCCATAACGCGAATTATAACTGATCAGAAGGGAGACATACATCTTCTTTTCCATTTTGAATGTTACTAATTCAGCTGTAGCAGCAGAATTAGTAACAGCAGTAATAAGCATTTAGCTCGCAAGAGGAGTGAGAAGAGTTATGTGACAGCAGAAGCAAGCGGTGTGCTCTTTAGCTTCATGTCAAATCTGTGGTTGTAGATGGAATGCGTTTCTGAGGAGAGCCTATTGAATGAGATTCCATTTTTTGCCTTGTTCCAAGGAGAGAATGGATGTATAGAACAGTGTCCCAAAAAAGAGCAGCAAATACGAACAAATATTCTCATGTAGATTTAAGTCCATAGTCTTCGAGTTCATGAAAGGTTATGGACCAAATATGCCCCCTTCTGTAGAAGCTCGAGAGCTCAAGAACAGCACTCCAAACACTTGCCTTCTCTCCCCCACCAAACAACTCTGAACTCAGACATGGCTGATTCGGGCTGCATGGCTTCCCTTAGAGACGACGAGGTGTTGTGCGAAGACACACTCATGCTTGAAACGGATGATGAATACATAGAGTTGCTGCTTAGCAAAGAGAACCGCTGCTGCAGCAGAGCTCGTGATGCATCTTCCGAAGACTCGCTTAAATCTGCTCGGTCTGACGCTGTTCGATGGATTCTGAAGGTTAATTCGCGCCCATATATTCATCGAGTCATCGCAGTTTCTGTGCTTTCGATCATCATGTCTTTATTGCTGTTCCGATGCAGATGAAGGTCCTCCTTGGCCTCGGCATGAGAACGGCGTACGTGGCTGTCAGCTACCTCGACCACTTCTGTGTTCATCGATCAATTGACTCGATGGTAGGTGTTGCAGATCAAGTAGTTTTCTTCCTCCTCGTCGCATTCTGGTACTTGCAATTTGACCAAGTTTCTTCCTGAATGGATTAGAGAGGTAAGAACTGGGCAATTCGATTGCTGTCACTGTCTTGCTTATCTTTGGCCGTGAAGATGGAAGAACTCAAAGTCCCAGCTTTATCGGAGTTCCAAACGGAGGACTACCGATTCCAAACTGAAGCCATACAGAGGATGGAGCTTCTCATTTTGAGTACGTTGGAGTGGAAGATGAGCATGATCACTCCTTTCTCTTATCTGAGCTATTTCGCTTCCAGATTCCAAGAACATGGATCAGAGGACTTGGCGTGGGAGGCCATCACGCTCATCTTTGCAAGTATTGAAGGTCAGATACTTGTTAGATCAATCATGTTCAACATTCAATCTTTCAATATTTTGCCATTGTTGTCGCTGAATGCAGCAATCAATCTAGTGGAATATCGACCTTCAGTCGTAGCTGCTGCTGCAATTCTTGCTGCATCGCATGAAAGGCTCACTCAAAAGTCAGCGGAGCTCAAGCTGAGTGCAATCTCATCATGCAGACCATTGGACACTGTAAGTTCTAAACCTTTACATTCCATTGCCTCCAATGTTCAAGAACACTCGATGGTGAACACGATCTTGTTTGGGTTGTGACACAGGATCGTGTTTTTTCCTGCTACAGTCTGATGATCCAAGAGACCGATAGAGAAGCTTCGCGCATCAAAATATTCAGCTTTCAGTCAATCAGCAGCAAATCGTTAGACTGTCAACAACTCTGTTGATGCCAATGGCAGCATCTCCTTTGCAGCAGAAAGCAGCAAGAGGAGAAGATTGCAGTAATGTTCACAAACCCAGGCAGAGCCTTTTTTAGGTTGTCTATGGGCATTGACTTGATTCTCTGACAAAGCATGTGTATTTTATAGTTGATGGAGGTTTTAGTTGAAAGGCTCGGGTTTGTGGTTTTGAGACGATCTTTCCCACATCAGTTTCTGTAAAGAGAAGGGAAAGGGGTGAAAAGGAAGGGTTAAAGCTACAGCTCAAAGTGACAGAACACTGACTGAAGCCAGAAAGCTGGAAGAGATCATCCTGTGAAGGCAGATACTGTGGAGTGTTCTTGTGAACAGAGCTGCAAAGTAACACTTGTTCTTCCCAGTGTGAGAAGTGGAGTCTGGTGTTCATTGCTCGTAAGATTATGTAGCCATCCACTTTGAGTGGAGGTGCTTGGGATGCTTTCCTGATATTGAAAAGATCATGAATTCAGATGCACTGGTGCTGCATGCATGCCAGATGAATGTGTGTAATGTGGGTGAAGAGGTTCTTTTTGCTTTGATCTTTTTCTTAGTGTGACGTGTGATGTTTCATAAGATTATATTTTCACCAAAATGAGGTGTTCTTTTGTCATAAACTTTGCAATGATGATAGATTCTGAAAGAAATTATCACATTTATATGTTTCAAACCAGATTAACTCATTTTATTCAATCAAAAGAAGTTTGACAGCAGCTAAATTGGTTCAATCATCCATATGATGTCTGAGCAGATCCACAGATTCTAAAGCACCTTGACATTAATTACCAAAGATCCAAAGTTTCACCTGTCACATCTGGTAAAAAGCAGTGTGTCGATCACTGACAAAAGAAAAGCCAAATGACTTTCTCAGTTTCTACCACCTGCTGTTGCAAGTTTCTTTTCTAATGTAGTATGCTGGCCACAGCAGCATGTGAATAGTGCCACTGTAATCTTTTCTTGCCCCGGCACCCCCCCAAAACTTGAGTGAGGAACATGTCCAAGACTCCACTTCCAGTAGCTCCAAGAATCTCTCTCACAAGGAGCAGTAAGTAAACAACTCTGACCAGACTCAATGAGAAAACAATGGCATCTCCATCTTGACTTGGCCAGCAAAACACTCCAGGCTCTCTGAATGATGAAATGCCATTTGGCAAATCAGCAGTGACAGAAAAAAACCAGCAGCTGTTTAGTTCATCTTCAAGTACAAAGTACAGTAGCTAGTGTCAGTGATGATTGTAATGTATGCAGTAGCTTAAGAAATTGGCCAGTTTTTTCCTTCTCTAGCTATGAATTCAAGCCAGGAAACCATCATTCCTGATCTCCAACCTTGCCACAAGTTGAACACTTCTAAATTGCCCTTGACTACTATGAAGCTTTGGATTGGTTTTTGCAATCTAAGAGTGATTTGAAATATTGCATTTAGAGATGCTTAGAGTCAGAATATACTTTTTACCAACATCCATTGCAACTAAAAGGCTTTAATCTTAGTAATCTGCATCTGCAAAGGGCAACTTGCAGCTTGATGGAAGAACTAATTCATTTATTCAACCCCAATTGTCAATTGCAACTAAAATGACGTTACAAAGTTCTTAATTGATGACAGCCCTGCTGCTTCAACTGCAGCTTCAGGGAAAATTTCTTCACTCTCATCCATGTTGTCAGCAACCCCTCTCTTCTCATGAGCATTGAACAAGATAGAAGTTAGAAATATCAAGTTGATATTTATCAGTCTGATAAACATTTCAGACTACCAAACATTGGATAAGAATCGTATTAGTGTCGGTACATTGATCAATGTTGATACCATATCAATCTGGCCGCTGACTGATATTTTTAAACCTTCCTTTGTGTGATTCATGTGCCAAATCTATTTTCTAATCCCACTCAACTTTCTGCTGAAAAACCTCTAATTTGCATAAGCCTAAAAAGTGGTCAGATAAACTCATTAAAACCCAATTGGCCTGCACATGCAAAATGCACTGCAACTGTCTCCTTTGAGTACAATGCAAGTTCATCTTCTTGATCTATAATTCTTTGACCTGTTTCAGACATATAACATGGAAACAACAAAATAAAGAGAAGCTGTCAAGAAAAAATTATTACTAAGTTAATGTATCAGTATGAGTATTTTGCTTGGAACATATACATCAATTGGGATTAAGAAGAAACTGTATTTTGGAACTCATGTAGACTTGTATTAAACTAAAAGACAGATCTAGTACAAAGATGGTTAGCAGTCTGCAGTATCAAGATGGTTAGCTCTCCATGAACAGTTCGAGTATAGATGATCTCGAAGAGTCGTTTAAAAATGACAAGGAATCCAACTGACTATTACCAGAGATGTGATCCCATTTTGCAAAAGAATATTACCATGACTGGTAGGGAAAACACTGAAAAGCAAAAATGCCTTCTGCATCACTTTGGCACTTTGATTTTCTACTTGGAATCCACAGGAATCATCTTAATGGCGGCAGCAATGGGCATGCCAAGAAATCCAATCAGCACGCTCACAACCCACTCTGACAATGTCAGAGGAGTTGTGTCTGCAAAATCTCCGAGGAACTGGATGATTATGAATTGAAATATGACGGTGCAAGTAATGACAGATACAAATACGTAGTTTTCCAATATGCCTTGCAATACATCTATCTTCTCGATCTCTCTGGAGCTGATTTCATTGAAGACCTGCAAAAGAAATTCTAGATATTAGTTAAATTTAAATGCATTTGCTAATACATTGAAAAAAGAGTTGCAGGTAATGCTGAATGCATGGTATGTAGAGCATACACTTATGTTCCCACTTCAGCAAGTAATTGCAGTTAAAATCAAACTAGCTGTCAATAATTAAGATGAACAAACTTTTTTTATTTTGGTGAACAAACATACTCATTTTCCAGTCAAGTATCAGCAATTTAGGTAAGCCCATCCAGATAATAAAGAAATGTCTTTCTTAGCGAATTTAATAGTAGTGTGAGAACAGACAACCAGAAAGAACTGCATGAGCGCTTATCATTGTAAATCTTTATCATCTTCCAATGATAAATCTGGAAAAATATGAGATAAGATTACAGGATCCTTATGTTCAAAGAAGAGCACTTCAGTTTCATATGTTATATGCATTCTGCAATAAAGTCTTAATGGATAAGTATAGAAGTCAACAACCATGATTGACACCAAAGTATCTACGTCTCTTAAAGGAACAGAGACAAAAAAAAGTACTGAAATATTGTTCAAAATTAGATTGCACTCTATTATACTTGTCGTCAGAAGAAATGAATATATGAATATTTCTATAACTGAACCATTGACCATTACATACAACAAACATAATGGACATGAATGATTGATAATCACTTTCTTGAGGTGTTAAACATAGATATTCTCCCTACTTATCAACTATTTGCAAGAATGATGCTGATTCCTTGCATGATTATGCCTGTTCAATTTAGCAGTTTGCATAAAATGACTAGGGCTTAGAAAGCAATTTTAGTTGCATAATACTAGAGTGAAGATATCATTCTTCATTAGTAAAAATATAATCCATTAATCATTCACTGTATTCTTCCATTGATTAATATAATAGCATGAAGTAATGTAATACGATAAGCATGTAAATCATGAATCTTTACCTGACAAAATACAAAAGAATTAAAGATGAGTGTATTGAGTGTAAGATCAGAATCAGGGCCCACAAGTTGAAATAGCTCTTTCCCTTCTGTCTGGAGATACCATATCACAATGAACTGATAGAAGGCTTGCCCAAATATATTCCTCCACATTGCATTGCTTATAAAATTATCCTCCCTTCCAATTGGAGCTCGTTTCATCAGTTCATCATTAGGAGGCTCAGTGGCTAAAGCAAGTGCTCCAAGTGTGTCCATAATCATGTTTACCCAAAGCAGCTGAACAGCAGTGAGTGGAGCATGTCCTAACATGAATGTGGTGGAAATAAAGAGACTGGTGGAGGATCAAAGTAAAATTATCTAGTTCATACCAAAAAAATAAGAAGTATATAATTGATTGAGTATTAACATAGGAACAAACATACCTGTTAAGCATGCCGATGAAAAATTTACAACTAGTGCAACAACATTTACAGTCAGCTGAAATTGTACAAATTTCTGAATGTTTATATATACAGAACGACCCCATTTTGCCACAGTTGCGATGGTTGAAAAATTGTCATCCAGTATAATAACATCAGCGCTTTCTTTTGCCACCTGCATAATCACATACAATTCAAGAATAAGCTTTTTAAGTATATGTTTTTCTAATTATTGCAGATACAACTAAGCAATACTGGAGCATCTGGCTCAAACCATGACTAAATTTGAATGACCACCAAGAATGGTTATCTACATTAAGCTACTCCATGATAAACAAATACATGAATTTAAACATAGAATTGACAAACATCAGAATGGAAAATTGTGAGCTCCAAACTGGTAGTACTTTCACTTACATTACTTGATATTTTTGAGTGTATTGTTATACTATAAATGAAAGCACCTAAATAAAACTATAACAACAGCTCAATTTACAAAAAATGGTACATATTGTGGGAATGCACAATTTGAATTACTACCATATTTTCACTGAGTTATAGTTGAACTATCAGGAAGGGCAAAAATATTAGGTTAGTTACCTCAGTTCCTGCAATGCCCATTGCAAGTCCAATATCTGCCTCATGAAGTGCCGGAGCATCATTTGTGCCATCACCAGTAACAGCAACAACTTCATTAAACATGATTTGTAGATGCTTTACTAATGTATGCTTATCTAATGGTGAAGATCTAGCCATTACCTGTAGATAAATTAGCATGTCAACAAGAATAATTTTTTGTTAATTTAGCACATATGAATTAATGCCTCAGTGAAGGTCAGAGAAAAAGAACCTGAAGCTTCGGAATCAATTGATTCATTTCCTCTAGACTCTTTTTTCTGAAGTCCGGGCCTTCAATAGCCACTCCATCATCAGTAAGAATACCACATTCCCGAGCAATGGCTTTTGCAGTATTTATATTATCACCAGTGACCATTCTCACAGTAATCCCAGCAGATCTACAGACTGCAACGGACTCTTTTACACCGGGTCGAACTGGATCTTTAATGCCGACTATTCCAATACAGGTGTAACCATCAACAGGAATTTGCTCATCAGCTGAGAAGCTCTTATCAATCTCCATATAGGCAAGGCAAAGAGTGCGAAGAGCTTCATTAGCAAAGGTATCAATCGTACTCTTGAGATGACCAACAGTAACTTCATCAAGTGGAACAGCAGTACCTGCAGGATCTAGAACGTTGCTACAAGCAGCCAATATAATTTCTGAAGCACCTTTACAATGGGCACGGTATCCTCCTCCTGGAAGTTGGAGCACGACACCCATTCTTTTCTTTACTGAATTGAAAGGTTCAACTTTGACAAGGTTGGTTTCTTGACGCACAGCTTGAAAATCTCCACCAAGTGACAAGCCAAATTCCAACAAAGCAGTCTCGGTTGGTGTTCCAAGGATCTCAAATTTTCTATCTTGGTTGAGAGCAACCTCTCCACTGGTGTTATTAAAGATGGACTCCAGGAGTATCTTGATAGCATTATCTGGAATTTGGGTAATGTTTCTAACTTCCTCACGATCACTTACCTCGTTAATATTGCCACATATACAAGCTTTCACAACAGCCATGTGATTGGTCGTCAGCGTCCCAGTTTTGTCACTGCAAATTGACGTGGCTGAACCCATAGTCTCACAAGCAGCAAGATGGCGAACTAATGCTTTGTCATTCATCATCTTTTTCATGGCAAATGCAAGACTCAAGGTCACAGCTAAAGGCAACCCTTCAGGAACAGCAACGACGACAATAGTAACTGCAATAGCAAAATAATCCAACAATTCAAGTGCATCATCTATGGACCAGCTAAGGTACAGACCATCTTGAATCTTATGTCTAATTAGCCCCTCAGCTAGAACTGCAAATGTTACAACTGCAAAGAATAAACCAATTTTCCCTATGATAGTTGCAACTCCATTCAGTTTGACCTGCAATGGTGTTTCATCATCTCCTCCTTCACTAAGCGTTGCCATCAGCTTACCCCATTGGGTTTTCATGCCAACTGTGGTTACCAACATTTTACAAGAACCATCTCGAACCTTAGTTCCTGATAAAAGAAAAGGATTGTCAGAATTAACAACCACAGGTTCACTCTCTCCCGTTAGACTGGATTCATCAATTAACAATGAAAATCCAGATATAAATAACCCATCAGCAGGGACTTGATCTCCAATTGCCAAGTGCACAATATCACCTGGAAGTATATCATATATTGAGATCTTTTGTCTGAACCCATCTCTCGTAACTTGTACACTTATCTTTTTCTTTTCCTTATCCAAATCTTGGAACTGTAAAGATTGACGGTAATCACTTGTTGCTGTGACAAAGACAACCAAAAGTATGCTTGCGGCAATCCCAAGTCCATCATGTGAGCCTTTTGGCCATCCTTCTGCAGACACGCCAACAATTAGAGATACAAAGGCACACACCGCAAGAATTATAAGTGTGGTGTCTTGAAGTGCTTCCCATAGAAATACCCAAAAACTCTGAACTGGACATTCAGTAAACTTATTTATTCCATAAATTTCTTGTCTGCACATCATCTTGTCCTCTGAAGCAATCAGTCCATTATATATCGACGTGGAAAGTTTGTCTGCTATTCCATCAACACCCCCATGAATTGTCAACTTTTTCACATCATGGCCCTCGACAATTGAACCCAGTTCATCGGCACAAATTCGAAAGCCTGCTGCCTTTACTTCCTCTGGTACGCTATATTCACTTGGTAACATCACACCTAAAGCATGTTTGTACATGTCAGGCTTTCAGAGAACCTATGTGCAAGGAAATAAAAGTTTGCTGATTTCCTAAATCGAAAACTATGACTTTATGGTGATACAGGAAATTACCATGAACAAATTGTAGTGCGGCTTTTGAAACCAAAACAGCAACTCTCAATTTCTCCTGAAAAGCATAACGTTAGTATATTAGTGTCTACCATAAGAAAAGCCTTCACTTCATACTCTGACTACAGCTCAAATACAAACAATAGATGCAGCAAATCAATTATGCATTGTGTCAGATAATGATGCAGGATCAGCATAAAAGAGGATAAAGCCTCCTTATACTCAGTTTTTGTATCTAAATGCTGATTGGCACCCTCCTATCCCCAATCATTTATTCTCTCTTACATTATTAAACTATCAAATCGATGAGAGCATGCAACTAGATTAAGATTAGTTAGGACCCTATTACGACTTCTTTTACATTTATCGCTAGATTACATGCTCTTTTTCACTATTGATATGCTAATGTGAAGTCACGATCTTGACAAGCTCACTGCGCTCATTTCATCTGCTGGCCAGTTAGTTTCCACCAGTCACCATCGTTTCTTGCAACAATTCGTTCTAGCCATTAGTAACACATCAGCCAGCTTTTGGTCAATGCCCGAGCTAAAAGACTCGACGACAATGGAGCTCTCAAATCTCTAGATACGAAACTTTGAAATCCCTCAGCACATACACAGTCCAATCGACTGTCTACTGCAGTAGCATAGTAGGTTCCAAACCCAACGTCCAAGATCCAACAACCCCATCAAACAATATAAAGATCGCATCAACTGGAAACTAAGAGAATCAACAGATCATAAACACCGATGTACACGAACAGACCTGGTTGGACTTCCTCATGGCGGCCGCCTCGGACCGCTTGGATAGGTTGGCCGTGAACCGGAACCGGCGCTTGGGGTTCTTCACGAGGCCGCACAGCTTCCGCCATCGGTGGAGGGCCTCTTCCGACGAGTGTTTCGGCTTCACACCGCCAAAGTTCTGGTTCAGGTAGCTCTCCATACCTTCCCCCCTCCCCGGCACCCCTCCCAAAGTTCGAACTTTTCTGTATATCTACGTCAAGAAGCTACCTTTAAAGGCCTTAGGCTCAGGAATGGCCACTTCTCTCTCGCAGGGGCTTTCAGAAAATTCTGCACGAGCTAATGGGACGACACTTCCTAAAGGGGACGAAGAAGGAGGCGGTGGGAAGGTCTCATGGGGGAGGAGGAGGAGGAGAACAGAGGAGGAGAAATCAGACAGGGACGAAACGAAGAGGCCCGAAATAAATCGCGACTCACGACACAGTCACGGACGTGTCTCTGAGTCAACGTGGACCTACAACCTTCGATTCAAAAACACGTGATATCGTTCGGGTCGAGTCGCGTATCGAACCGTACTGTCTGCAGAAACCGAACCGAACCGAACCGAACCGAACCGCATGGTTCGGTTCCGTTCGGTTTGGTTGGGAGGTCTAATTAAGCTTCGCCGTCCGACACGGCACGGCCTGCAAAATCCTTCGAGGATGAGAAGTCCAGCTTTACCTGCTTCCTCTCCTTCTTCCTGCAGCAGAAGGGACGGTCCAGCGTGCGCCTCCTCCGGCTCAAGCAGAGGCCGCCGGCGGAGAAGCGAGGTGCGGGCGACGGCAGGACCAGCGGCGGTGGAGAACTACTGACGCCGGTGGCGGTGGAGACAAGCATCGCTGGCTTTGTCTTTCTTTAATCGATGGAGCACTGTGGGCGGGGGAGAAGAGACGAAGCAAAGCAAGCGAGCGGAGACGAAGAACAAGTTCAACTTATGAACCAGTGAACGCGAGCGGATCACTCAGCCGCGTTCCATGGCCGGGTCGTCTCCAGCTTCACTGATATTTTCTTCGGCCGCTTAGATATCGTTCCATCTCAGCTGCGTCAGACATGGTTCTCCGGTTCGGACCAAGCTTTGTGTTCAGTGAATCCAGAGGAAAAGGGTGCTGTGGACTGGATTCTGGATAGATGATGATATCCGTGGGATTTTGATGGGTTTGGACCAAGTTTCCTCCTTCAATATTGAAAGTCTGGCAACGTCAATCCGAGTTCTAGATAGATGACGACATCCGTGGGCTTTTGATGGGTTTGGACCAAGTTTCTCCTTCAAGATTAAAGTCCAGCAACATCAATCCGGTGTTGGTCAATCATGGTGGCGTCCCCAGGTCTTCGCAAGCAGCGACAAATGGCCCCACGCCACGCTGTTGAGAACGCCATTCCCACATATCTCGTGTCTACTTGTCCAAATCGTCTCTTCTCTTCCGATTCTCTCCTCTTTCTTTTTCATTTCTAGAACAAATGATATCAACTATTGATTTGAACCATACTGATACTCCAAATTATCATTTGTATGACCATGGATGATTGAAACATCGGATATTGCATGATCCCATTTAATTAGATAAAATATATTATAGATTTAATTAGATTTTAGTTATGATCATCAATCAATGAATCACAGTAAATTTTTTTAGAAAATTATCTTGATAAAAATAACTCTCATAATTATCATCTTAGATCATCTTCTTTCAGTCTATAAAAAAATAGAAACTCTAAGGATGAATCAACAAAAATTAAGATTATAAATCTATTCTTAAATTCTCTTAATTCCTATTTCAATGCTTATAGTGATTCTCTTAAGGATAAAAAAATATGAGTTTAATTTTCCTTATAATTAATATTGTTATAACTTATAGATTTGATAATAATATATTTATACATCATATAAAAGTGTTTTGAATAGCATTAAAAGTTATGCAATCCTCATCTTATTTTATTAATATTTAATTTTGATTTTATCATTAAAGTTATTATGAAAGTTTATCGTTGATATTTGTATCAGCACGATGTGGATCTTATCCGAGTGCGAGAAGATATTCAGGGTGATGCGTGATCTCTCCCTCCTTGTTCCTATATAAAGATTGAGGTTATGAGGGTCCCCTCAAGGGGTGTTCGGAAATCTAAGGTGATATCACATGCGCAGCGGAAGAACAGAAAACAAAAATATCAAATTTTCATAGAAAATAAGGTTATTATCGTACGAAAGATTAGTGTGCAAAAATTATAAAACCAAAAAATATGTGTATAAAAAAAGATATGTTACCTAAGGATATCATATATCCTTGAAATTCTAGGGATATCATATATATCTTATTAGCTCTTATTGGATCTCATCCATAAGAATCAATAATTTAGGGGCTTGCTGGATATCCAATAAGATAGGAGTTATAGCAGATATCTCATATCCGAACCTCTACTCATCGTAGTACATGCCAAATGTGTGTGACCCTTTAGGCTCAATAACGAGCTGATTATGAGTCATACCTATCAGAATTATTTCTGGCTTAATGAATTATTATCACCATAATAATTCACTCAACTCATCGATTACGGATGTACTGGGCCACTACGCTATAGTCCTAAGGCGATATAGGGGAATCCAATCATTTAGACCTATATGTCCTCAGTTACCATGTATCTATAGTCCCTCATCCATCTAATATCCCAAAGACCATATATCGGGCATGGTATTGTCAGGCACAAACGGTTTCTACTTGAGTCTCACTTTAATTGGATTCCTCGAAAAACTCTCTCTCTCAATACGAATGACTTTGGCTAGGGATTTGCTTGAGCAAGAACACTAGGGATATTCCTCCCATGACACAAAGCGGATGATCCTTTATTGACACTCAATTGCCCTTGTAAGATTGACCGTCATTCTCGATGACCAACTATGTCAGATCTGAAACTTTCAGACCTTTAAGTCTAGTATTAAAGAGTGGAGTACTCATATAGGACATCCTTGATGTCTCAAGTCTAAGAACTAGATACACTATTAGGACTACAAATTCATTGTTTGACAATAAGGTATCATCACAATAAAGCATTCCGTAAATGAATCGAACTCATTCTCCAATGAGCATTTGCACTATATCCCTAGTATCCCCACATGAGTAGCATAAAACCAACCACCTCCATTATATGGACGGATATACAGTATACCAATCCGTCCGATTATCTCGATGTCCTTCTTGAGTAACTTATGACCAAGATTATTTAGGGTTTGTGTTTAAAGATGAATTAGTTTTATTATCATAATTTCATCATGATTCGATTCCTATTGCATAGATATATGAATATCACAATATATATATACAATAAGTAATATAAAGTGAGAAAAATATCAAATAATTAATAAGAAAAAAGTGTGCGTATCATGTCACACATGCTATCACTCATGTGATTGACTTACAAGACACCTTCAAGGCGCGAGTCAAGCATGCCTGACCCACAATATGCCAATTAAAAAAAAAATCAAAAATCATCATCTTGCGAAGTATGAAGAATGCTCCATAACAAAAAAAAAAGTGCTCTAAACACTAGAAACTTCAAAGCATGTGGGGGATAAATAATATGAAATATAAGACCAGCTAACCACCATTCATCATGCTAGTATTATCTCAAAATCGATGTTCTTTTATCCATAAGGTTCGAGGTCCAAAAGGTGGCTTGGGTCAATCCTCAAGCTATTGAACTAAGCAACTCGGGTTAATTTTTGAGCTGTCAAATTATTGAGCTACCGAGTTATCGAAACGCCTCCCAAGAAGATCAAAATATAGTTCAGATTGGTTAAAAATATGCTCTCCTACATAATATCCATAGGAATATTTTAAGAAAATTAAAGGACAAATCAGATTAGTTATGGATCAATCTCCCCTATGAAATATCCATAGAAATATTCTTCAAGAGATAGTTTGGATCGACTACCATCGGTTACCAACATATTTTAAGAAAATTAAAGAATAGTTCGGGTCGATTACAAACTGCCCCCTCTATGAGATTTACACGAGATACTCCTATTCCTTTAGAGGTTAGCATAAAAACACACTCAAAGCTCCCAAAGAAGGGAGGGGAAAAAAATAGAGCCACTAACTTGAATATTGGAACGATCTCTCGAGGGAGCCCTTCTAATTTCGATCTTTGTATAGGAACAAGGAGGGAAAGATCACGTATTACCTTGAATAGTTTCTCGTACTCGGATCAAGGCCACATCATGTTGATACAAATACTAATGACAAATTGCTAGTCATAGGTGTTGGGAAATCCACAGGGGGCAACATTTGATGCGTAGTGGAAGAATAGAAAAACAAAAACCTTAGATTTCCACGAAAGGTTCCATCGTCGTACGAAGATAGGTGCATAAAAAATAAATTCGTGAATACTATATGTGTAAAAGAAAGTACCTAGGGAGATCGTATATCCCCAAATCTCTACAGATATGTAGGAAAGGATGAAAAAGGTCAAGCATCCTCCTCTCTAGCGATATCCATACGGTAGGAACTACAATGATGCTCCTCTCTTGGGAGAGGAGAATAGAAGGTAGCCACCAAAAAGAACCCCTAGCCTATGGAGCTTTGGTTCCCTCCTATTTATAGAGGCCCCTTGTAAACCCTAATGGATCTTGTCCTGTTGGGTATTGGATCTCTATCAAATTACCCAAGCCCTTGGATTAGTGGGTCTCTACCCAATAATCTTTTATTAGTAATTATTGGATCTTATCTGAGGATCTAATAATTCAGGGGCTTAATGAATATCCAATAAGATAGGGGCTCCAACGGATATCTCATATTCGAATCTCTACTCGTTGCAACACCTACCATATATGTGTGACCCTCTAGGCCCAATATCGAGCTGGTCGTGAGTGATACTTATCAAAACTTCTTCTGACTCAGTGAATTATTATCTCTATAATAATTCACCAGACTTATCGACTATGAACGTACTAGGCCACTACGCCGCAGTCCCCAGGCGATATAGGGAAATCCAATCCTTTGGACCTATCTGTCCTCAGTTACTATATATCTATAGTCCCTCATTCATCTAATATCCCAGAGATTTTTATACTGGGCATGGTGTTGTTAGGCCCATATGATCTCTTCTCGAATCTTGCTTTAGTCGGATTCTCCCATAGAACTCTTTCTCTCTTAATCCGAATAACCTTGACCAAGGATTTATTCGAGTAAGAATACTTGAGATATTCCTTTCATGATATCGAGAGCGGATGATCCTCTATTGACACTCAATAGCCCTCGTAAGGTTGGCTACCACTCCCAATAACCGGCTGTACTAGATCTAGAACTTCCAAACCTATAAGTCCAGTATCAAAGAGTGGAGTATTCATACAAGACATCCTTGGTGTCTCAAGTCTAAGGACCAGATATACTATTTGGACTACAGAATCGTTGTCTAACGTGAGGTATCAATAACCATCCAGTATTCCATAAGCAGATCAATCAGTGAACTCATTCCCTAATGAGCACTTGCACTGTACCCTTAGTGTCCCCACATGAGTAGCTATGAGACTAACTATTTCCATCATATGGATGGGTATATAGCACACTAGTTTATCTGGTTATCTCGATGTCCCTCTCGAGTAACCTATGACCGAGATTATTTAGGGTTTGTGTTTAAAGGTGAATCGGTCTCATTATCGTGATCTCATCATGATCCGATTCCCATTGCACATATCCAAGGACATCACAATATATGTAACACGTAAGATAAAGTGATAAAATGCCTAATAATAATAAGCAAAAGAAATAGTGCATATCAAGTCACAAGTGCCAATCACTCATGTGATTGGCTTGCAGGGCACATATGACTAGCAATGGATGCCCTGTAAGCCAATCACATGAGTGATGACACGTGTGATATGATACACACTCTTTTTTGCTTATTAATTATTTAATATTTTTCTCACTTTATATTACTTATTGTATATATATATAGTGATATCCATGGATCTGTGTAATAAGAATCGAATCATGATGAGATCATGATAATGAGACCGATTCGCCTTTAAATATAAATCATAAATAAATAAGCATCAAGATAATTAGACAAACTAGTATATTGTATACACATCCATATGATGGAAGTGACTAGTCTCATAGCTGCTCTTGTGGGGATACTAGGGATATAATGCAGGTGTTCATTAGAGAATGAGTTTATTGATTGATCCGCTTACGGAATGTTGGATGGTTGATGATACCTCATTATTAGATAGTGACTTCATAGTCTCAGTAGTGTATCTAGTTCTTAGACTTGAGATACTAATGATGTCATATATGAGTACTCCACTCTTTGATATCAGATTGATAAGTTTGGAAGTTCCAGATCTAGCACAATCGGTCATCGGGAATGATAGCCAACCTTATGAGGATAATTGAGTGTTGATAGAGGATCATCTGCTTTCGGTATTATGAGAGAAATATCCTATGATTTCTTGCTCAAGAAAATCCCTAGCTAAGGTCATTTAGAATGAAAGCGAAAGAGTTCTCTAGGAGAATTCGATTAGAGCAAGACTCGAGTAGAAACTATTTGGGTCTGACAATACCATACACGGTATATGGTCTCTAAGATATTAGATGGATGAGGGACTATAGATACATAATAATTGAGGATAAATAGATCAAAAGGATTGGATTTTGCTATATCGTCTACAGATTACGACGTAATAGTCTAGTACGTTCGTAGTTGACAAATCAAGTGAATTATTATGATGATAATAATTCACTATGCTAGAAGGAGCTCTGATAAGTATAACTCACGACTAGCTCGATATTGGGCCTAGAGGGTCACACACATTTGGTAGGTGCTACGACGAGTAGAGGTTCAAATATGAGATATCCATTGGAGCTCCTATCTTATTAGATATCCAGTAAGCCCCTGAATTATTGTATCCTATGGATGAGATCCAATAAGAGCCTATGAGAGATTATTGGGTAGAGATCCACTAATCTAAGAGAGTTTGATAGTTGGATAGAGATGTAATACTCAATAGGGTAGAACCCATTAGGGTTAAGTTAATAAGAGACCTCTATAAATAGGAGAGAACTAAAGGGTCATAGGCTGGCCTCTTTTGGTTGTAACCTCCTATTTTCATCTCCCTTTCAGAAGCGTCTTCATATCCCCTATTGTGTGGATCACCGTTAGAGAGGAGGGCAGTTGACCTCCTTCATCCTCTCCCATAGATCTATAGGATTTCAGTGATATACGTTCTCCCTAGGTAACACTTCTTTCTTATATACTTAATTTTTTTAGTTTTATGGGTTTTTATGCACCAATCTTTTACATAATGACAAGAACTTTATTTTCTATGGAAATCTAAAATTTTTGTTTTACATTCTTCTACTATATATGTGATGTCGGTCTAGATTTCCCAACACCTTCTTGGCCTATTTTTTTATTGTGATAAATTTCTTCTTATGTAGGTCAGGTGTGTTCGACTCACACCCCTTGGGCACCTCCCTGGCCCCTTTTTTTTTACCATGGAGGATTTCTTCTTATGCGAGGTTAGGTGTGCCCAACTCACATGCCTTGGCACCTTCCTAGCTTATTTTTCTGTCATGATTGACTTCGTCTTACATGAGTTGGGTGTGCCTGACTCACCCATCTTGAAGAGATGATCTTGAGGAGATACTATCTTAGTTGTAGAAGATGATTTCTTGAGTAGTGGGAGATTGCCTCATCTCGTTGGGGTCCACATAGTCATGCTCTGGTTCCAACAAATGATCCCAGGAGGATCTTTTCATATCCCCTGGGTTAGTGTTCTAATAAATAAAAGAGAGAGAGAGAGAGAGAAATGGGTATCCTAATGGGGATTACTCGATTATCTTTTTAATGCCAGTGGAGAGAAGGAGATTCCCTATATCTTTCTTAGTTAGTGCCTTAACAATGATGGAATTTCCATATATTTTCCCATGTCCCAATAGTGAATCAGATAGCTCTTTTCTTTTTTGTTTTTGGTGTCTTAGTGGTGGGGCAATGCTCTCTTTGATGTGCTATGAGGGGACACTTATATGAACCTTGAAGGGTCATTTTGTGTTTTAAAGCCTCCTTTGGCTGATTTGGTAGGGCTCACTCTTTCATTTCAAACCCTAATCTCAGGAGCCTTCTTATTAGTCTTGGTTTCGAAGAAGCGAGTTCATTCTTAGATTATATAGTGCTCTATCCCTCATCTCAAGTGCTTTCTTACTGGAAAGTCTCTTCCTTCTTATTCAAGTCTCTCCCAGTCTTCTAACCATCGGTTGGTTAAAGTCCACATGTTGTCTTCTGATAGCCTAGGGTAGGGGGACCTTGACTTCTTCCTCCTCAAAGGTGGCGACTCTCGTGGACCCTAGGGTTCTATAGGATTTAGAGTTAATGAAGAGTGCATACAATTATTATTTGGTAGTGGGCATTCCACTCTTAAAGCATTTATAAATCAAATACTCTATCTTAATCGAGTTTGAGTAGCAAGCTTCCTATCTTAGTCAGAGTCCATTTAGTTTGGCATTGGGGTCCCTATCTCTATCTTATGATTAGGGCCTTTGGTATCTCGAAGTGGGTGTTAATGTTCCTCTACATGAACCCTTCGACCTATCTTTCAGTTATTGATGCCAGTGGTTCAGCTTCCACTTATTTTGTGAAGTAATTGACCCTTACGATGAGAAACCTTTATTGACCCGAAGTGGGCAAGAAGGGCCCGAGAAGGTCCATTCCCCTACTGAGCGAATGGCCACCCATAGTTAATTGGGCTTAAGGGAAGCATCGACTATCTTAGTACTTGAGTGAATTCCTGATACCTGTGACATCTTTGGGCATATGTGAACACGTCTTTGCATAGTGTTGGCTAGTAGAACCTTTGTCAGAATACCTTAAAAGCAAGGTCCACCCGCCAGCGTGTTATCCACAAATACCTTAATGAACCTCGATAAGTATCCTCTTAGCCTCATGGCGATTTAAACACCTGAGGAGCGATTAACTGAAAGACCTATGATACAAGCAATCTTTAATTAGACAATGCCATATTTGGTGGTGCTTGACTCTTTGAGCAATTATAAGATTGGCTGAGAGTATCCCATCTTTTTTGTAGTGTATGATCTCATATATCCAATTTGGTTCCTCCCTAATCATAATTGTGTCGAGCTCCACGATGGTTCGATTTGATAAGGTCATAACTAATGGACAATTTGGCTTAGGAGCTTAGGATGCTGCTACTAGTTATAGGTGCCCTACAAGCTAATCACGTGAGTGATAACATGTGTGATATATTATATAATCTCTTTTGGTTATTATTATGATATTTTCTCACTTTATATTAGATTATGAATATATTGTAATGTCTTTGAATCGGTGAAGGCATGGGGTGGCTCAATGAAAATTAAGTTATGGCCCCATTACACCCCCATGCAAACCGGCTGGTGATGCCAGTGCCAACCCTTATAAGGCCCAATCAGAGATGTGGGATTAATGCACCCCATCTTTAAACACGGGCAGGCGTGAGACTCAAATATTTTCACCCTGCCTAATCAATAGAGTTATGAGAGGGATAATGAGACTAAGATAAACAAGACCCTAAATATTTTCAATTCTAGGTTACTCAAGAGGAATAACTAGATAATAAGACAGATTGATGTGCTATATACCTATCCATATGATGGAAGCAGCTAATCTTATAGCTGCACATGTGAGGACACTAGGGATATAATACAAGTGCTTATTAGAGAATGAGTTCACTGAATGATTTACTTGCGAAATATTGAATGGTTAATGATGCCTCATCATTAGACAATGATTCAATAGTCCCAATTATGTATCTAGCCCTTAGACTTGATATACCAATGATGCATTGCTTGAGTATTCCATTATTTAATACTAGATTTATAGGTCTAAAAGTTTTGAATCTAGTACAGATGGTCATTAGGAATAATAGCCAACCTTATGAAAGTAATTAATGTCAATAGAGGATCATCCACTCTCGGTATCATAAAAGAAATATCTCATATATTCTCACTTAGGTAAATCCTTGGAATCATGATGAATCTGATAAGCGTGAGATTCGAATTGAGAGAGAAATTCTCTAGGAGAATCCAATTAGAGTGAGACTCGGATGAATTTTATATGCGCCTAACAGCACCATGCCCAGTATACGAGACTTGAGATATTAGATGGATGAGAGATTATAGATATACGATAATTGAGGACAGATAGGTCCAATGGATTAGATCGCCCTTACCGTCTAGGGACTATGACGTAGTGACTTAGTACGTCTATAGTCAGTGAGTTGAGTGAATTATTATACAGATAATAATTCATTGAGTCAGAAGAAGTTCTGACAAGTGCTACTCACAACCAACTCGGTATTAAGCCTAGAGGGTCATACACATATGGTGGACAACATGATGAATAAAGGATTGAATATGAGATATCCGATAAGCTCCAATTTTAATAGATCCTTGAGAGAGACCCAATAGAGGTTAGAATGGTTATTAGATATGGATCCAATATTTATTAAGCTAGGGTCATTGGATGGAGATCCAATACCCATTAAGCTATGATCCATTAAGGTAAGTAAAGAGGCTCTCTATAAATAGGAGTTGGGACTAAAAGGGTCATAGGCTAGACCCTTATTGTCACCACCTTCCTCATCTCCTCTCTCCATCTTCCTCTAGCTAACTGCCCCCTCTCTCATGCAAGAGGACAACAATAGGGATCGATCCCTCTTTTTGTGATGCTACGTGGTGGTGCGTGATCATGAGGAAGGAACGTGCTGCGCGAGGAGATGTGCCGTTACTGCATCCATCATGTGGATCATTACTAGAGAGGAGTTTGCAAGAGTTCCTTCATCCATAACTAGGATCTATAATCTTAGGGGATATATGAGTTCTCTTAGGTGAGAATGTCTCACATCCTTTATATAATTTTTAATTTCTTAAGTTTTATGCTCCCAATCTTTGTACGATGATTTAATAAAATTATTTTAGGAAACTAGTTTTTGTTTCTACTTTCCACTGCACATATGATGCTCCCAAGTTTTCCTAATAGATGCTAGTCAGGTGAGTGCATCTACCTTGTTATTCTATTTGTGTGGTATTTGAAGTACCTAGAATCGAGAGAAGTCCCAAGACAACTTTTGTACCTAAGTGAAATATTTTATCATGATGGTGTCTTAAGCTTCGTAGCTTCCTTTATTTGATTTACAACTAGTTGAGAGTTATTAAACACTGTTAGTTCATGAACCTGGAGTTCTAGTGCAAGCTGGAGTCCTGAGAGAAGTGCTTCACATTCAATCTTATTGTTGGAGATATTGAAATTGAATTTGAGGGTCTATTCGAATGTCTACTAGTCTAAGCCTTTTAGGATGACACCTATGTTGCCTCTGTGGGAGGTGGTAGAACCATTGACAAACAATGTCTAGGCTATGGGGATAAGGCTGTCATCCTTAGGCAAGGGAGTTAGCTCTAAGATAAAGTCTTCAAGGGCTTGGGCTTTTATGATACTTCTCAGCATGTATTGTATATCGAATTCACCGAGTTCTATGGACCTTTTGAGCAACCTCCTTGCAACATCGAACCAGGATAAAATCTATCAAAGTGGTTCATTGGTGATGACTCATATGACATACACTTGAAAGTAAGGATAAAGCTTTTTTTGCTATAAGCACTAATGCAAATACTAATCGCTCAACCAGTGGGTACTATTCTTTAGGCCCATTCAAGATGTGACTGACATAATATATGAGATTTTGACCTCTCGTACTATCTTGAACTAAGACAGAACTCATAGCCAGGTCGATAGCTGCAAGGTAGAGGTTGAGAATTGCTTCTAAGGTAGAGGTCAACTATGGCAACTGGGCATGGTGGCACTTTAATTTTTCAAAAGCCTCTTGGTATTCCTGAGTCCATAGGAAACCTTTCAATTTTTTAAGGTCTTGAAAGAAAGATTGACATTTACTGCTAGCTCAAGATAAGAATCGGCTTAGAGCCACCATTCATTCTGCCAATCATTGGACCTCTTTTATCGACTGAGGTAGATGCATCTCCAATATGACTTGTACTCTTTTAGGATTTGCATCTATCCCTCTCTGATGTATGATGAATCCTAAATATTTTTTTGAGCTTACTCTGAAAGCATATTTTGTTGGATTGAGATGCATGTTGTATCTCTTGAGGGTTTGAAAGTTCTCTACTAGGTCGATTAGGTGTGAATCAATTATTTTGCTTTTGACTATTATGTCATCCATATATATCTCGATATTTCTTCTGATCTGATACTTACAGATTTTGTTTACCATTATTTGGTATGTTATCCTCACATTCATCAGTTTAAATGATATGACTTGGTAGCAATATATCTCTTGGTCGGTGATGAAGGAGGTATGCTCCTGATCTTCTAGTGTCATTCTTATTTGGTTGTATCTTGAGAATGCATCCATGAAGGTGAGAAGCTCATGACCTAAGGTGGCATTGACGAGTTGATCGACTCGAGGGAGTGGATAATTATCTTTTGGACATGCTTTGTTGAGATTAGTGTAGTTGATGCGGATAATTATCTTTTGGACATACTTGGTTGAGATTAGTGTAGTTGATGCATATCCTTCAGTTTTTATTTGACTTCTGGACAAGTACAACATTGGCGAGCCACTACTGGTATTATACCTTGGTAATGAACCCTACTCCTAGTAGCTTATCGATTTCATTACTAATAGCTTATTATCGTTTGGGAGCGCATTTTTGAGGTTCCCCATACTTGTCTTGATCTTTTATGAGGTTCCCCATACTTGGTTGAAACCATGGCATCGATGTTGATGTATTGGTTGGCTCTTTAAAATCATTTGGGCATCGTCATTGGCAGTCTTTCTAGTAACAACGAGCAGAGGTGCGAGGGCCTTAATCCCATCATGTAGGACTAGTGCTTTTGTAAAAAAGTTGATTTGGAGAATCCATTTTGATTAAACCTTTCGACGATTCCATGAAAGCCCATATCGGAAAAACATTTAAACTTAAATAAAATATAAAGTGGAGTGTGCAGCCAAATCAGTGAGCAATATAATGAGAAAGCAGCAAAGAATAGATTACATCAGATTTATAGTGGTTCGATCATCATAACCTACATCCACTTTCTGATTCCTCCTTCGTCAAGGATATTAGCATCTACTAATGATCTTTTTTCCAATAGACGAAGATCAACTACCCTTATAATACTTTCTCTTTTTGACAGGCAAAGGAGAGAACCTTTACACTCTCACTCACGCCTCTCTTAATTGAAATCAAAACATAGACTAGAGGAGGGGAATTCTCACAAGATTACAATAGAGTTTTTTCTTATTTTTTATTCTTAGTTCTTATGTGTTTTGAGTAGGGATGAGAGGGGTACTTATAGGTCCTAAATGGATTCAAACTTGGAGCCAAAACTAGTCTTGTCTCGGGTCTTCGAGTATTGGTGGTACCATATATTGGGAAATCCACGTGGAGTCGACATCTCATGTGCAGCGAAAAATGAAACAAGACCAGATTTCCCATAGTTACGTACTTGGCTGTTGTGTGACGATTAGTGCACGAAAAATCCACAAATCCAAAAAACTATATGTATAATGTCAGAAGCATTACCTGGGGAGATCGTATATCCTCAAATTTTTAGATCTGATGAAGAGGATACAGGAGCACTAGCGTACTCCTCTCTAGCGGTAATCCACATAGCGGACATAGCGACGATGCTCCTTAGATCACCGTGGGATCTCCCTCTCCCCGTACACCATGAGGCTGCCGGAGCCAAGGAGGAGAGGAGGCTGAGGAGAATGGGAGGGGCTACTATCCATAGCTTTAACTTATGAACCAGAGAGTTCCTCCTACTTGTAGAGTTGCTGGAAGCATATCCTTAACGGATCATGTTCACACTGGACCTCTATCTAGTTCACATTAGATCTCTATCCAATTAGATCTTATTCACATGATCCAAAATAGGGGCTTTGCAAATATCTTATATCCGCACCTCTACTCATCACAATATCCACCTAATGTGTGTGACCCACTAGGCCCGATACCGAGCTGGCCGTGAATCGCCCCCGTCAGAACTCCTTCTGATATAGTAAATTATTATCTTCATAATAATTCACTCGACTCATCGACTATAGTCGTACTAGGCCACTACGCCATAGTCCCCAGATGGTATAGGGGGATCTGATCCATCGGACATGTATGTCCTCAGTTACCATGTATCTATAGTCCCTCCTCCATCTATATCCCAGAGACCATATATTGGGCATGTTGGTTATAGGTGCCCTACAAGCCAATCATGTGAGTGGTGGCACCTGTGACATGTTACGTCGATCTCTTCACATATTACTACTAGCATATCTCACATTATCTGGATGAATATTGTAATATTCATGGATCTGTGCAATGGGAATCGGATCATGATGAGATCATGATATTGAGACCGATATACCTTTTAAACATAGATCCTAAATCATCCTAGTCATAGGTTACTCAATGAGGACATCGAAATAATGGGATAGATTGGTGTGCTGTATACTCGTCTATATGATGGAGGCGACTGGTCTCATAGTCGCTTGTGTGGGGACACTAGAGGTACAGTGTAGGTGCTCATTGGAGAATAACTTAATTAATTGATCCGCTTACAGAATGCTCTATGGTTAATGATATCTAATGTCGAACGGTGATTTTATAGTCCCAGTAGTGTGTCTGTCCTTAGACTTGAGACACTAAAGATGTCTTGTTTGAGTACTCCATTCTTTGATGCCGGACTTACAGGTTTGGAGAGCTCGAAATCTAGTATAATCGATTCATGAGAATGGTAGCTAACCTTACGAAGGCAATTGCGTGTAAATAGAGGATTATCTACTCTCGGTATCGTGAGAGATATATCCCACGTGTGCTCGCTCAAGCAAAATCCCTAGCCAAGGTTGTTCGGATTGAGAGAGAAGAAATTCTCTGGGAGAATCGGATTAGAGCAAGACTCGAACAGGATTCCATATGGGCCTGACTCTACTATGCCCAATATATGATCTCTGGGATATTAGATAGATAAGGGACTATAGATACATGGTAACTGAGGATAGATAGGTCCGTTGGATTATATTCTCTTGTACCATCTGGGGACTATGGCATAGTGACCTAGTACGTTTATAGTCGATGAGTCGAGTGAATTATTATGAAGATAATAATTCACTATATCAGAAAATGTTTTGAGTCAGAAGGAGTTTTGATGGGAGTGACTCACGGCCAGCTCGGTATCGGGCCTAGAGGGTCATACACATAAGGTGGATGTTGCGACGAGTAGAGATGCAGATATGAGATATCTATGAAACCCCTAGTTTGGATCCTGTGGATGAGATCCAATTAAGTAATTGGATGAGATTCAATTAAATGATTGGATAAGATCCAATTAGATGAGATCAAATTGGATCCTGTGGATAAGATCCAATGAGATCCAACTAGATAGAGATCCAGTGTGAACATGATTTGTTAAGGATAAGCTTCCTCCACCTTTATAAATAGTAGGAACCTCCTGGTTCATAGGTTGAGAGCTCTTGGTAGTCATTCTCCTATTCTCCTCAGTCTCCTCTCCTCCTCTTTGGCTCTGGCAGCCTTGTGGTGCATGTGGAGAGAGATCCCATGGTGATCTGAGGAGCATCGTTGCTGCGTCCGCTATATGGATTACCGCTAAAGAGGAGTACACTAGTGCTCCTTCATCCTCTTCATCGGATCTGAAATTTTCAGGGATATACGATCTTCCCAAGTAACGTTTCTGACATGATACATGCGAATTTTTTAGATTTACAATTTTTACGCACCAATCATCGCACGACGGCCAAGTACGTAACTATGGGAAATCCAATCTTGTTTTTATTTTCTGCTACATATGAGATGCCAAATCTCCTAATTTCCTAGCAGTGGTATCAGAGTCAGGTTCGTTGTGCGATGATCGGCTTATAAGCTGCATGTGTTGTGTTTTGAATACGTTTTTGACGTCAAAATTATTGACGCAAAAGCGAAAAAGGGCAGTAACTGTTACTGCCCTTACTGCCTTCACAAGGCTACTTGTAGCCTTGGCTGCCATCGACGGCTTGCTCGTAGCGGCGGTGGCTGCGGGTGGCGTCAGGCATAGGCAGCTTGCCCACAAGGGCGGGCGGTGCTTGCACTCGCTTGCAGTCGCCCTGCCCGCAAGGGGTGGGCGGTGCCTATGGGCACTGGGCCGCCGTAAGGGGCTGCGCTAACACTACTCACGGGGTGCAGCACTAGCATTGCCCGTGGCGGCTCGCCTACAAAGATAGCGGGTGCACTACGCCCGCCGGTTATGGCAGCAATAATCGCAGGGGTGCTCGCTTGCTACGACACCACCATGCGCTGCGGCCTTGTGCTCGCGGGCTGTGGCCACCGCCGGCAAGGTGGCAGTGGCCGCAGCCGCAACGCAGCGAGCATAGCAGTGAGGGATTAGGGCTTTCGGGGCAAAAGATAGTTTTGCCCCTAGGAATTATAGAAATTTTAATTTTATCCTTTTAGTCGAATGACCAAAATACCCATCGATATTTAGAAAATTTCCTATATATCCCTGATTTCAAATTTTAATTATTTAAAATATTTAAGTAACTATTATTATTTATCTAGTAATCCTACATGATATATACATATGATGTGATGTGATGTGATGTGATGTGGGAAGATAATCATGGACTTTGTGATGTATGTATGTGATTATTGGGGCCTACGAGCCTTCATTTTTTCATTGATTGTTGGGCCTGTATGCTTGTAATTATGTTGTAATTATCCTAGAGGCGCGACAGAAGTCTGAAGGTGGTAGCAGGACCCCTAAGGCCGATTCAGACGATCGTGACGCATGGAGATGCATCGAGGTGCCGGCAGATCCGACGATGACAAGATAGATGATCATCGTGCATAGAGATGTATTGATATGCACATAGATCCTGATGTAAGTGATTAGACCTACTGGCTCAGGCCTAATCATATTAGGTTGAAGTTCATGATCATCTGGTGTGCTTGTGCATGTGAATGCTTTACACCTACTAGATAAGTATATATATATATATATATATATATATATATATATACATGCGATGTAAATATATTAAATATGTACATGTGTGACACATCATATCATAAGACCGAACCTAAAACCCCTCCTATAATAATATTAAGTCGGTAAGCATGAGGCAATAAGATTGACCCATATGACCTTCCATCGTTAGGGGCAGGAACCGATTCCCGACGTAGGCTGAGTTGGTCGAGTCCCTCGAGGCTCACCTATTTCGCGTCTTGCTATCTTGTCTTCGATATAGAGATGTCACCGGTGACCTGAGGACATGGTATGCTTGGTCGAGTCCCTCGAGGGCATATCACCGAATCAGACTCATCTTGTAACAATGGTGATGACTTAACTGAACATCATGGTTGGTCGAGTCCTTCGAGGCCATGGTGGTTCGAAAGCCAAATATGACGGGAATCATAAGAAGTTATGATTAGCAAGAGTTGTCTACCTTTCGGGCTTAGTGTGATTGGTCGAGTCCCTCGAGGTTGCACTAAGATGCCGATTGGATCCCGATCCCCACTAGAAGTCTATCGGAGACTTTCGTTGCACGTGAATGAGGGTGTCATGTGACTCGCTAGAAAAATTAGTGGAAAATTTGCATGTTATTTACTTATACTATAACTCCTGTTTATTAGAAACATGTCATCATCAAACCCTCTATGTGGCATACTTGATGCCAACTGCCTCACTAGTCTAGATTATACGAACTGGCTCCGCAACCTAAGAATAGTTCTTATAGCGGAGAAAATCGCTTATGTCTTAGATACGATCATGTCCCAACCTGAGGCAGAAGCTCCTCAAGAAGAGTTTGCCTAATATGTGACGTATATAGATGGTTTTGCTCTCGCCCAGTGTTACAGTTAGCCTCTATGACTCCTGAGTTATAGAGACAATATGAAAACATGAATGCTCATTCCATACTCCTGTACCTCCATAAACTGTTTAAGGAACAAGGAAGAACTCAGCGATATGAGATATCCAAGAGTCTTTTCCTTGCCAGGATGACTGAGGGGACACCGGTTTAGAACCATGTCTTGAAGATGATAGAGTGACTTGAAAAACTCATAGGTCTAGGAATGGTCTTAGATGATAACCTGTGTGTTGATCTTACGCTTCAGTCCCTACTAGATTCCTTTTCTCAGTTCATCATAAATTATAATATGAACAAACTTGAGGTATCTCTCCCTGAGCTCCTCAATATGTTGAGGGAAGCAGAGCGCAATATCAAGAAAGAGAAATTAGTTCTCTATGTTAGTAAGACCAAAAGGAAAAGGAAGGCTAGGAAGACCCTTGAGAAAGGTAAGGACAAGGGTAAATGGAGTAAGGCAAAGGTTGCCAAAATTGACCCAGCAAAGGACAAAGGCCAGTGCTTCTACCGCGGTCAAGATGGGCATTGGAAGAAGAACTGCAAAACATATCTTGCAGAAAAAGTGAAACAGAAGCTTGAAAAAACTTTAGGTACTTTCATGATCAGTTTCCATGTGTCAGATTCTTATGATAATGCATGTGTATTAGATACCGGTAGCTCTCATCATATCTGTAATTCATTACAGGTTCTGACAAGGTATAGGAGATTGGAAAAAGGCGAGATAGACCTCAAGATGAGTAATAGAGTAAGAGTTTCTACTGTTGCTGTCGGCGAGGTCACTCTACACATGTCTGATGGAGTTATTATTGCACTAGATATATGTTATTTTGTTTCCTCTATTATCAAAAATATTATTTCCATTTCATATTTGACATTAAATGGTTATAAAGTACTTTTTAAGAATAATTATTATTCAATCAGTAAGAATGATAAGATCATTATTAGAGGGACATTGCATAATAGTTTGTTTATGCTAAATACTGCTTCACACATCATGAATGTAAAAATGTCCAAGAGGAAGTGGACTGGAAAGAGTATTAAAACTCTCCGATCGGATCGAGGAGGAGCATACTTGAGTATGAAATTCATCCAGTTCCTCAAAGACCATGAGATTATGTCCTAATAGACACCTTCTTATACACCACAGCTCAATGGTGTATTAGAAAGGAGGAATTGCACACTATTAGATATGGTGCGGTCTATGAT
This sequence comes from Musa beccarii, assembly GCA_024322285.1. NCBI lineage: Eukaryota > Viridiplantae > Streptophyta > Magnoliopsida > Zingiberales > Musaceae > Musa > Musa beccarii. The sequence goes on from CM044395.1 coordinate 66,302,209, forward strand.
GAGTTTCGCTGACCTACCTATCTCATTTTAGGGATATGCCATACAGACCATAATTTACCTTCTAAACAGAGTTCCATCTAGATTAGTAGTGTCTACACCATATGAGATATGGAGAGGAAAGAAGTCTGATCTTAAGGTTGTTAAGATTTGGGGCTGCCTTGCCCATGTTAAAAGACACGACCCTGATAAGTTGGAATCTAGGATGGAATGGTGCAAGTTCGTGGGATACCCCAAGGAAACTTGTGATTATTATTTCTATCACCTTGAGGACCAAAAAGTCTTTGTCGCTAATAGAGCAGTGTTTCTTGAGAAGGAACACATTCTTAGCGGAAATAGTAGAAGCATGATAGAATTGAGCGAGGTTGGAGAACCTAGCTCAGGCACTATTCCAGAGATCGAGTCTGTTCAGGTACTCAACACACAAGTTCCAATTTTGTGTAGGATTGGTAGTGTCACACCCTCTTGAAAAATACGTGGGACATATTAGTGGAGAGGACATTCAGGACCTTGATTCTCAAACCTACGAGGAGGCTATTATGAGTATAGACTCCGAGAAGTGGCAAGAAGCCATGAATTCTGAGATGGAATCCATGTACTCCAATAAGGTTTGGAACCTTGTTGATGCATCTAAGGGTATCATACCTATTGGCTACAAATGGATCTTCAAGAAGAAGATCGGGGTAGATGAAAAGGTAGAGACCTATAAGGCAAGGCTAATGACTAAGGGGTATCGTCAGAAGCAAGGTGTTGACTATGATGAAACCTTTACACCCGTAGTTATGCTAAAATCCATTCGAATTCTACTGGTTGTTGCAATACATTATGATTATGAGATCTAGTTACGTACTTGGCCATTGTGTGATGATTGGTGTGCGAAAAATCCATAAATCCAAAAAATCACATGTATCATGTCAGAAGTGTTACCTGGGGAGATCGTATATCCCCAAATTTTCAAATCTGATGAAGAGGATAAAGGAGCACTAGCATACTCCTCTCTAGCGATAATCCACACAATGGACGTAGCGATGATGCTCCTCAGATCACCGCGGGATCTCCCTCTCCCCGTACACCATGAGGCTATCGGAGCCAAGGAGGAGGAGGAGGAGAGGAGGTTGAGGAGAATAGGAGGGGCTACTATCCAGAGCTCTAGCCTATGAACCAGAGAGTTCCTCCTATTTATAGAGGTGTTGGAAGCATATCCTTAATGGATCCTGTTCACACTGGATCTCTATCCAGTTCACATTGGATCTCTATCCAATTAGATCTTATCTATAAGATCCAAAATAGGGGCTTCGCAGATATCCGCACCTCTACTCGTTGCAACATCCACCTAATGTGTGTGACCCTTTAGGCCCGATACCGAGCTGACCGTGAGTCGCTCCCTTCAGAACTCCTTCTGATATAGTGAATTATTATCTCCATAATAATTCACTCAACTTATCGACTATAGTCGTACTAGGCCACTATGCGATAGTCCCTAGACGGTATAGGGGGATCTAATCCATCGGACCTGTATGTCCTCAGTTACCATGTATCTATAGTCCCTCATTTATCTATATCCCAATGACCATATATTGGGCATGGTAGAGTCAGGCCCATACGGAATCCTGTTCGAGTCTCACTCTAATCGGATTCTCTTGGAGAACTCCTCTCTCAATCTGAACGACCTTGGCCAGGGATTTTCCCTGAGTGAGCACATGCGGGTTATTCCTCTCATGATACCGAGAGTAGATGGTCCTTTATTCACATGCAATTTTTTTTTGTATGGTTGGCTACCATCCCCGAGAACCGATTGCTTTCCAAACCTATAAGTCTGGCATCAAAGAATGGAGTACCTATACAAGGCATCTTTGGAATCTTAAGTCTAAGAACCAGATACACTACTACGACTACGAAATCGCTGTCTGACACATTAGGTATTATTAACCATATAACATTCTGTAAGTGGATTAATCAGTGAACTCATTCTCCAATGAGCACCTGCATTGTACCTTTAGTGTCCCCATACAAGCAACTATGAGATCAATCGTCTCCATCATATAGATGAGTATACAATACACTAGTATATCCGGTTATCTCGATGTCATCATCGAGTAACCTATGACTAGGATGATTTAGGATCTATGTTTAAAAGGTATATCAGTCTCATTATCGTGATCTCATCACGATCCGATTCCCATTGCACAGATCCATGGACATCATAATATTCATCTAGATAAAGTAAGAAAATGCTAGTACTAATATGCGAAGAGATTGACACAGCATGTCACAGGTGCCATCACTCACGTGATTAGCTTATAGGGCATCTATAACTAACACCATCGCCTGTGCTAGGTGGTACCACCGCTTGTAGCACTAACATTGGGCAGTACCACCATTCAGTCTGGTAGTACCACTACTTGACACTGGGTAGTATCACCACCTAACACAGTCTTGGAGATTGTGTCTTAGAGATTGTGCCACTAGTAGTTCCACTGCTTATTCTAGTGGTGCCACCGCTTGACCCACCTTTTGAGTTAATGATTGGGCCTTTCTCTTAGCCCAAAATAGTCCAAACTTAGGCCTAATAGGTCCCTAATTGAGTTGGCCTAATTATATTCTAAACCAACCTAATTAGAACTAAAACTATTTTGATCTGGAAAATTATTACAAAGTATTAATCACATGTCTGTATGTCATTGGTTCACCCGATTGTCCTCTCTTGTGGCGTATTACCCAATCGACATGTTGACCTCCATAACTTTGATCTCCTTGGTATAATATCTGATCCTTCTGGCCCGATGCCTAAACTCATGGCACGAAGCCTTCTACCGACACGTCGACCAATCTTTTGATATGTTCCACTTCGGCCCAACATTGATTCTTCTTGCATTAATCAAATTATCTTTTTATGATCAAAGTTAGTCCAGCATCACTCAAAACGTAGATTGGATTACAAACTCATCAATTACTTGTTAGGATCGAAATCGATACTAAGAGACGGGGGGGGGGGTGTGAATTAGTGCATACGTGAAAACTGTGTTGATTCGAAAAACTTCGTTTCAATAAAATCTCATATGGAAAATAATTTAAACTTAAAAGTGTTCTTAGGAATGTAATGGGTAACTAAAGTAGTTTGCAGTTAAATAAGAGAGCAATGAAAGTAAACAGTAAAGCAGAGATCACACCGGATTTTATAGTGGTTCAGTCATTCCAACCTATGTCCACTCTAGATTCCTCCTTCGTTGAGGTCACCAGCATCCACTAATGATCTTCCTTCAATGGGTGAATATCAATTGCTATTATAACTCTTTTTTTTTATAAGTGTTCCCTCACACACCTCTCTTAGGACTAACTCTAAGCTCTAGGAGGAGAGACTTCTACACTTTAAAAGATTACAACCCTAGAATCACAGAGTTTTCGCTTTCTTTTCTTGCTCAATTCTTGCTTTTCCAAGCAGGAATAGCTGGGGTATTTATAGACCCCAAATGGTTTCAAGAATTAGAGTTAATATTCAAATCCCTAAGATTTTAGGGAACTGACGGTACTACCACTTATAGCACTAACATTGAGTGGTACCACCACCTAACAGAGTCTCAGAAATTGTCTTGGAGACTGAGTCTTAGGTGGTTCCATCGTTAGCCTTGGTTTTGTCACCACCTAACGTGGCTCTAGGTCACTGTTTAGGCCTTTCTCTTAGCCTAAAACAATCCTAACTTAGGCCAAATTGGCCCATAATTGAGTTGGTCTAATTTTAACTCAATTACAACTAAAACTACTTTGATCTAGATAATTATTATTACAAAACATAAATCATATGTTATCTGTCATATCATTAGTTCATCGATGCTTCTATGATCCTTTAGCGCATCGTCCTCTCTTGCGGCCTATTGCCCAATCGGCATGTTGACCTCCACAACTCTGATCTCATTGACGCAATGTCCGCACTTCTTGGCCCAATGCCCGAACTCATGGCACGAAGCCTTCTGTCGATACATCAACTGATCCTCCGGCTCGATGTCTAATCTTCTGACATATTTTACTCTGGCCCAATGTCTAATTCCTCATGCTTTAATCAATTTACCTCTCCTTGGTCGAAGCTAGTCCTGCATCACTCAAAACACTGATTAGATCACAAACTTTATCAATTGGTTTTATCATCAAAATTTGAGATTCAACAATCTCCCCCTTGTTGACGATGATAACCAATGTATAATCAAATCAATGCATCATAAAATCATGCATAATCAAAATTTCAATACATCATTCTATGCATGATCATCATCATCCTATCTTCTCCCCCTTTATCATCAACAATTTTTAGAGATATGAAACCTTAATAGTTTAGTAAATTTTTATCATTTTAGAACATGCAAGCTAATAAGTACTTTCTTCTCTTTTGAGACGTACAAGCAAGCAAATTCTTTGCTTCCCTTTGTAATACGTAAGCTAGTAAGTTCTTGCTTCATTTGAGATTTGCATGCTAGCAATTTCTGTCTTTCTTTGTAAGCTAGCAATTTTGTTTTTTTTTTAGATGTGCAAGATAGCAATTTTCTCTCCCCCTTGTCATTGTTAAAAGGAAGGAGAGGATACAATGGTATAAAATATTTCAATCATTACATGAGTCATATAAGCCACAAATACAAAGGAATTATATATAATAACACTCAAGTTTATAAACATCAAGAAGTCAATTGATATATCATGGTATATTTGGATAAATATTCTCTTTAATAAAATACAAGAATCATACAAGAATAAAAAGTAAGAGATCTTGATTCATATAAAGAAAATCTTAAGTTATAATTTCAAGAATTTAAGATCATGATATAGATAAAAACTTTTATATTGTAAAAGGAGTCATGGGAGAACAAATAAAGGATCTCGATTCATGCATAATATGTCTTAATTCATCATGAATCATAAAAAAATTTAAGTTACAATTCTAAAAAAATCAAGAGATAAGTCATAATTCATTTGGATAATTCTTTTTAATAAAATGAAAGAATCATGGTGTACAATCTTGATTTATATAAAAATTTTAAGTCATAATTATCTAGATTATAGTTTGTTTGCATAGATCTCCTCTTTAGTAAATGATAAAAAGAATTCTTAGGAGATCAAAGATCTTGTTTTATAAAAAAAATTCAAGTATCAAGTGAAAGATTTGGATTAAACTCATTCAAATTTAAATCATCAAATCATCAAAATCACTTTTAATAGATTCATAAACGATAATATACATCAATCCATCAATCAAAAAGGTTTAGAAAAAAAATGCATTCCCCCTTTTTTTGTTTAAATTCATGCGATCGATTTTATACAAGCATGCTCAAGTTTTTATACCAAAACCATACATCATCATATAAATCTGAAAAGCAAGTTTCATAAAAAAAAATTATTAAGATCAATAGTATAACACATTAAAATAATAACACATCTTCAAACAAAAGATTTGATTTAATATTTTAATTCCAATGATTATACTTTTTCCTTCTTAAGTGAGTTTAACTCTTTACACTTAGTGCGAGGAGTTAACATGCAAATGTCATGCTCAATTTTTAATTTTTTAAAATCACTAGAAGGAGAAGCATGATATATATTTTTTAATTTCTTACTAATATAAAAATAACTCATGAAATGCATCAAATAATTTCATAGTAAAGTAAAGGGGTTTTGGTTGAGTCACTTACCTCATTGTTGAAGGCTATCAAAGTATAGTTCGCCACCTCGTCTTTCGTTAGTTTGCTTCTTGTCTTTGAATGTACTCGACTCGTTCTTAAGTGCTTTCTTCTTTTTTGGCAACTTCTTCTTCAGTTTTGTACACTCATCTTTGGAGTGCCTCGACTTCTTACGTTCATAGCAAGTAGTTGTATTTTTTTTAAGTTCGTTTTTATTTTTTAGTTCTTGTTTAATGAACTTTTTAAATTTTATAGTGAGAAGTTTAATGTCATCATTATCATCACTTGAGTTATCACTCAAAGTGGTATTCTTTGGTTCTCAGTGCTATATTCTTTCTGTTCTTTGAAAGGTGATTCTCATGTTCATCTTGTGTCATACATGTCATCTCATAGGTCATTAATGACCTAATAAGTTCTTCAAAAGGTAAATAGTTCAAGTCCTTTAACTCTTGTATAGTCGTTATTTTTGAATCTTAAATTTTTGGAAAGGATCTTAGTATTTTGTTAACAATTTTAAAACTAAAAAAACTTTTACTAAGTACATTTAAACCATTGATGACATCTGTAAAATGGGTGTATATATTTCTAATGGTTTCATTTGGTTTCATTCGAAAATGTTTAAAACTATGCATCAAAGGATTAATTTTAGAATATTTAACTCTACTTATGCCTTTGTGTGTGATTTCAAGAGTGTGTCACATGTCATATGCAGTTTTGCAAATAGAAATCCGATTAAATTTATTTTTATCAAGAGCGTAAAACAAAGCATTCATCACTTTAACATTCAAAGAAAAAATCTTTTTCTCTAAATCATTCCATTCGTTTATTGGTTGAGAAGACTTTTAAAAATTATTTTCAACGATATCCCATAAATTAAAGTTTATAAAAAGTAAAAAAATTCTCATTTAAGTTTTTTAATACGTATAGTCCATCCCATTGAACATAGAAGGACAAGTGATACAAAAACCCTCTTGATTGTTGGTAAAAGCCATTTCTCTTAGGTGTTAAACCAAAAGAGAAAAAAAGATAGCTCTGATACCAACTATTAGGATCGAAATTGGTACTAAGAGGAGGGGGGGTGTGAATTAGTGCTTTTGTAAAAATATCGATTTGAAAAATTCGTTTTGATTAAATCTTTCGATGATTTGATTCCTCCTTTGTCAAGGTCACCGACATCCACTAACGATCTTTTTTCCAATAGGTGAAGATCAACTACCCTCATAGCACTTTCTCCTTTTAATAGGCTTAGGAGAAAACCTTTATACCCCCACTCACCCCTCTCTTAACTAAAATCAATACTTAGACTAAAGGAGGGGAATTCTCACAATATTACAATATAGTTTTTCATTGTTTTTTGTTCTTAGTTCTTGCATGTTTTGAGCAAGGATGAAAGGGATATTTATAGGCTCTAAATAGATTTAAACTTAGAGCCAAAACCAATCTCATCCTAGGTCTTCGGGTACTAGCGGTATCACCACTTGTGCTGAGCGGTACCACCGCTTGCAACACTGACACTAGGTGGTACCACCGCTAAGTCTGATAGTTCCACTGCTTGATACACTATCATTGGGCGATGCACGACACTAGGCGGCGCCTAACACACCGCTAAGTCGTCCCGGAGACTAAGCCATTGGCGGTTCCATTGCACCATTACGGTGGTACCACCACTTGATCACCACTGATCATTGGGCAATATCAACATAGGCCAATAGGACATAATTAAGTTGGCGATAAACCACCAATTAAAATTAAAACTACTTCGATCAAGATAATTATTACAAAACATTGATCATATGTTGTCTAACATGTTATTGGTTCATTCGGTGCTTCATCCGACCTTTCGGTGCATTGTCCTCTCTTGCGGCGTATTACCCAATCAGTATATTAACCTCTACAACTCCAATCTCTTTGGTGCATTATCCGATCCTTCTGGTCCGATGCCTGAATTCATGACAGAAGCCTTCGGATGATCAAATGCATGCCGATGATGCTTTAATCAATAACATGTTAGACAACATATGATCAACATATGATCAATGTTTTGTAGTTTTAGTTTTAATTGGGTTGTTAAATGTTTAGAACATAATTGGTGGGGCCAACTTTAATTATGGGCCTATAGAATTGACTTGCCTATTGGTGGAATTCACAGCATATTTCTTCTAAGAGTCATTCCATTTGCTATAATCAAATTATCAAGAAGCTATTTTAGTGGGGCCAAGATGAAAAAGTCCAATCATTAACCCTTAGTTAATGAAGGTGGGATCAAAGTGGGGTGGTACCACGATAGTTAAACAGCGGATGACACCTAGGGCTAAGAAACTATCATTGGTGGTCGAGGTGGTGGTGTCACATGCTGGTCTAGTCAAGTCAGAAGTGAGGCAACTACTTGTATTATATTGGTTAGTGCTTGCATCTGTTGAGCGACATTTGTTAGGATGGAGCGGGGCACTGAGGCGAGGGGTGGTTTGAATCGTAAAAACATCAATTTAGTGTCAAAAAAATCATTTCATATGACGATATCGATGCCGATTTGATTATATGTAAATGCAAGATGGAAAAGTAGGTAAAACACTTGCAAGATAAGTAAACAAGTAAAGAACAAAATATATCAGATTTTTATAGTGGTTCGGTCATCCGACCTACATCCACTCTAGTTGAGACCAACTTTCACTAGGTCTTTCTTTACTTATACAAGGCTCTATTCTTTTAACAAGTTCAGGAGTTAACCTCTTACAAGCCCACTTACCCCTCTCTTAGACTTAACCAATACTATTCTAGAGGGGAGGATTTTTTATACTTATTACATCAGAGTTTTTCCTCTTTTCTTTCTCAATTGGTGTGTGGTCTAATCAGAGATGAGAGAGGTACTTATAGGCCTTAAGAGGATTCAAACTTGGAGCCTAAATTTGAATCACCTTGGGTCTTCAAGGTGCTGGTGGTACCATCGCCCGGGCTTTCTATCACTAGGCGGTACCACCGCCCAAACTCAGCCTTCGACATTGAGCCTTTAGGTGGTTCCACTACCCATCCTGGTAGTGCCACCGCCTGACATGACTCTAGGTCATTGTTTGGGCCTTTCACTTGGCCTAACATAGCTCTGATTTGGGCCCAGTTGGTCCCTAATTGAGTTGGCCTAATTTCAACTCAATTACATCTTAATCATACTTCGATCTAAATAATTATTGCAAAGCTTAATTAAATTTGTCCGGCATGTCATTGGTCTATCGACGTTTCGTCCTCTCTTGCGGCCTATTGCCAAATTGGTAGTTGTCTTTCGCAACTTCGATCTTCTTGGCGCAATTTCACTCTTCTTGGCCCGATACTCGAATCCCTTGTCTGAAGCTTTATGCCGATATGTCGATCGATCCTTCGGCTTGATGTCTAATCTTCTGACATATTCTCCTCCGACCTAACATCGATTCTTCTTGTTTCAATTGTCTAATCTTGATCGAAGATAGTCCTACGTCACTCAAAATATAGTTAGATTACAAACACAATCAATTAGTTTCATCATCAAAATTTAAGATTCAACAATATTTATAAATGCCTCAATAAGAATAAGGAGATAATTGTTCAGCACTCATGGGGTCAAACGTTTAGGATCATTGGTGGATCACTAGTATTGTAGTGGTGCTCACAGCAATGTGGGCACATTTGTGTGAGAGAAAGGTAATTGTTGTTTCATCTAAGGAAAGGTATCTTGACTTGGAGGCAGTGTTTCATCCGGATGTTCCGAAATATGATTGACCCTCGGATGCTCTGTGACATTGGACCCTTCTTTTAAAATCAAAATGGTAGGAAAATTTATTGTCGATGTTTGTATTAGCACAACTTGGCTCTAATCTGAGTGCGAAAAGTCGTTTGGGGTGATGAGGGGTCTTTTCATTCTTATTCCTACATAAAGACCAAGTTAGTAACATTATATTTTTCTCCTCCCTTTTTTTTTTGGAAGATTTGAGTATATTTTTATACTAACCTTTAGATAAAGAGAAGTATCCCGTGTATATCTCGTGGAGCCCAAACAATCTATAAATGACTCGAACTGCCTCTTGATCTTTTGGGAATATGTTGGTAACCGATGGTAGCTGATCCAACTATCCCTTGATCTTCTTGGAATATTCTTATGGATATTTTGTAGGGGAGACTAATCTATAACTAATTTGAATTGTTCCTTAATCTTCTCAAAATATTCCGACGGATATTCCGTAGGAGAACATATTTATAACCGATTTGAACTGTCTTTTGGTCTTCCTAAGAGGTGTTTCGACAACTCAGTAGCTTAGCAGTTTGACAGCTCGAAAATTGACTCGAGCTGCTTAGTTCTTAAACTCGGGGATTGACTCAAGTTGCCTTTTGGACCTCAACCCTTGTGGATAAGAGAACATTGGTCCTGATATGATACTAGCATGATGAATGATGGTTAGTTGGTCTTATATTCCCTATCAAATGTTTTTCATATAATAGTTATAATTGGTATCAAAGCTATATTTTGAAATCAAATACCTTACGTCATAAAAATATATCAAATATATTTTATATTTAGATATATTGATTAGCACACTTCATCGATGAAAATGTGTTATTTGGTTTTGATTATATGATTTTGAATGATTCATCTATGTTGATCTCCAAGAAAATAAATATCTCCATAAAATATTTTTAGTTCAATATTTTTTTTTTCTCTCTACTCGGACTAATCCGCCTACTCGACTTCTTATATTTAAAGTGAGTTGTGTATCTACCCTAATGATACTATTGTTCCGAACCATTATCAACAAAGATCTGGGTAAGATATGCACTTCTTCATGAATGAAAAAAAAAATCGATCTATTTTTGTTTGGTATTTTAGACGTTGGTATTTCCTATCTTATTCATCTTGTTTGATCTCTAAATCTATTTTTCTATTCTCCTCACCTGCTTTGTGGATGATGTAGAGTGGGTGGAACCATGATAGACCACCCATATTTGTTTGGCAGGCTATCATCGATAGCTTGTTGTTGGCAATAGCTCTAATAAGGGCAATGCCGTTCGTTGGTTGTTGACCGCATCATCTGTAATGGCTGTGTAGATGGCAGTCATCATTGCTAGCCCAAGTGACATGCCTTGGTCATTGGTGATTGCACATGCAACAATGTCGCTGTGTCATAGCACAATAATGCCAGGTGTTGCCTTTAACTGACGATTGCAACGATTGCCGCTACAATAGCACCTACTGGTCGTCGGTTGATCATGGACGTGCGCAATCTATAAGATCGTGCGGTAGTGATAGCCATACACGAGGAAAGGGAACGCTGATGAGAGATCGCCTATGAACATCAGTCGGCAAATAATGGTTATGTAATGTCATCAAACAGTATTGGCTATCGGTGAAAACCAATCGATCACACACGAGTGCTATAGAAGGGAGTCATCGGCCAGCCATGGAGGGAATTCAAGTCGACAATAAGCAAGCAATAGATGAGCACACATCGTGATGATCATAGGCGTGCAAGCGATGGACAACTACTCACCATGATGGCTGCATGGCTCATGCATATTGTGACAACTAGGGATTAGAGTTTCACCCATTAAAATTATAATTTTACCCTCATAAATCATTTTAATTCAAATCGATATTCTTTTGATAATTTTATCTTTTAGAAATTAATTATTTTCAATATATATCCTACAAAATTATAGTTTTATCATTCAAAAATCAAATATTATTTATCATTCAAAAAACAAATATTATTGACTTGTATTCTCAACTTTAAAATTGACTAATTTGACTTGCTACTTTAATTTTGACTATATTTTATATTTAGATCTGATCAATCTCATTTTGATCAAATTTAAAAAAAATTAAATTTTAATCAATTTATGACTTTGTCAACTTTAATTTTGATTGACTTAATTGGGCTGAAACTTAGCCCAATTTTGAACCTACCAAATTAAATAGGATTGACAGGTTAAATTTAGGATTTCATAAGGAATTAAAAAATATATATTATAATTTTTTATAATTATCTCATATGAAATATTGATAAATATTTATTATTTATGATATTTAAATTATAATTAATGTTTTGAATATTTGTTTAGTTATTTATATATATATGTTTAAAATTATGAAATGATATTTATTTTTCATATAAAGCTATGATTTATGTTTTATCATGATTATATTCATCATATAATTTTTTTATAATGATTAATATTTAATAATTATTATGATTATTATTTTATTATTAAATTAATTTTATATAAATTAGATTAAAAAATATTTAGTGATTATTATTTGTAACTTATATTCCTAGGTTTTATTTGACTAGTAACTACTAAAGTGTATTAGACCAATAACTTATAAAATAATATTAATAATTTAATTCTAAATGATATAAACATATTTATAATAATGTACATCAGATTTATATAATCTTAAGGGAGAATTTAATTCGAATAATTAGGAATATGATGATATTATTTTAGATATCATTATAGTTTAAAGTTGTATACATAAAGATAATAATACTATTTTACAAAAATGATATTAGTTATCCATAAATAATTTTAACTGAATAATAGATATGTTGATATTTCACTTAAATATAAAATATTTTGAATGAATTGTCTTCTTTCATTTGGTGTATGCACTATTTATTTTCACTAACAATTCCTAATTAATAATGTTTATAAAAAATAGATTATTGAATTATAGTTTGAATATATTTGAATAATATTTAAATTGAGTTGAAGAAAGTACGAGCTGTAACTTCTCATTCGGCAGCCGATTGAAATTTTTGGATACTTCAATGTTTTTTTTTACTCTTAAATCAGCCTCCTGAAATTGAAATCGGGATATATTTGGATAGATTAATATGTACTGGAATTGGTTTTCAATTTGGGTGAAACTTGTGAATACCATCACGGTTGCCATCGCAGATACAATATATAAATATTTATCTTATTATATGATGATTATATATGTGAATCAAATTATAATAGATATCACGTGCGTAGTAGGTGCTAATAATCTATTAAATTGAAAATTTAGCTCCGCATCCACGAAAATCGAACCCGGCTGGGGTCCGAGTGACGGTCCCACGGGAGCGGGTCGGGCCGGCACTATAAATGGTACGCCGAAGCCCTAGCTGGAAGACCGGTGCTCTCGGATCCCATCTTTATTGCGACCAAGATGCCGGAGGAGCGGAGGCGAAGGGACGGCGGCACCGGAGGCGACTCGATGCCCAGACGCGAGGGCCGTGATCACGGTGGCAGAAGCCACCACTCACGATCGGAACGGGAGAGGGAAAGGGAAAGGGAAAGGGAACCCAGGTGCTGTCCCCTCTTCAAATGAATTTTTGACGCTGCAATTTGAGTTCTTGGACTCTTTCTTCCCCATTTTTGTTACGATATTAGGGTTAAGTCGGTGATAGCTATCTAAAAATCTGCGTTTAGTCACAAGAAAGGTGGTTTTAGTTAGGAATTCTTAGGGTTTTCGAAAATTAGCTCTTAGGAAAATTTTTTGTAGGAGAGAAGCCTAGAAGAAGAGGCACAAACATTGTACAAAGAGAATGACCCTTCTTTTGATATTTTGCAGGAAGCATGAGAAATAGAACACTGTACATGTCTTTCGGAATCTTGATTTGTTGACTGAGAACTCTAGGATTGTATGGATGTTTAATTTTCAATTCAGTTCCCAAAAAGAAGACAAACATATGAAAATTTTAGCTTTTCGTTTCCTTGGGAAAGCTCCTTGTTTTTTTTTTTTGTTTACCAATAATTTCCTTGCAACCAAAGCATGTTAGATTTGATTGTGACTACAGGATAAAACCCTTGACATCTTTGTCCATCAAGCCTCAAATTGTAGTCTTAGAAATAACTCTCTAAATTTCTTCTTGTCTAATATTATAATATGTTAGATAAGTTTTCATTTGTCTAATTAAACTGTAAAGGCAGTTAGAACTAAAGAAGTTAGCATATAGTCTGCTTACCAGGTACTTTTTATGGTAATTGAGCGACACTCGTATGCTTGTCCAAGACAACCAAACCAACAGATAATGTGGATATTATTGAACATGTATTTATTTACTATATCTTTTGTTCTGTTGGATAACATTTACAAACAATCATATCTTTCTGAGTGCCCACATTATCAATGCTACTAGACAGAAACAAATTGTCCATACATACCAAGCAGATTTCTGCAATAAGCAAATTTGAAATGGTTGACTAGATGAGCCATTTGCATGGTGCCTTATAACTACAATGAATTTGACTCCTTGTCATGATGTGTATTTGTTAGAAGAAACTATGTTGGTGAGACTATTGTCTGTATTACATAGTATGTCGCTATATTTGTCATCCTATGTGTTTTTCATCTTGTGATAAAAGAATCAGTTTTTCATTTATCATGATTCCCTCTACTACATCCATGTCTGCTCATGAATGAATCTGTCCAGTTTATTATTAGTAGAGTAGTGATTGACCTTTTTCAATATTAAATTATTATGTTTTAATGCTAAGATTTATTCAGGTTGTTGAGCCTTCTTTTTCTTTGTAGCTCACCATTTTATATGTATAAAGTTTTACCTTAGGTAATATAAGAAATTTTACATTAGGTTAGTCATTAGTGACTTTTAAGAATCTTTAATTTCCCTTAGCACATTACAATTAAATTGCTGTGAAAGATCTTATGTTTGTCTTTTCTATAGTGTTGTTTACTTCAGTTTTAGTTACATGTGAATATAATTTTCTCAGCTATGACGTTTTTGATGAATATTTGCATGAAAACCTTTAACAACAAGAATATATATTTTAAAAAAAGTTCAAACTATAAATGTATCACTTTAGCCAAAGTAAAATAAGATTTTTTCCATTGCTAGCTTTGGGTATTGCTTTCTGCATTCATCGTTAGGAGATGGTGTAGCTGCTTATTTAGGCTGTTTATTTAGCTAACTACTTTTTCTTTCTTTTTTTAAAGTCCAAAAAGACCAAAAAGAGATGGAAAATCAGCATCTGAGAGAAAATTCTCTGGTGATCATGATTTGAATGTCGATGATAATAAGGAGCGGAAAACTCGTAGGCGGTTTCAAGATGCTTTGCCTGTTGAGAATTCTTCAGCAACTGATACCAAGGTGAAGTCTGCAAATCTTAAAGATGGTTCGCACAGGAAAGTTGATCCTGATAATACCAAACAATCTGACCAAATGGATGCACCATGGGCTCGTTCCCACTTTCAGGTCTGAAATTGGTTGATACATCAAATTTGTTTTCCAAGAAGTTAATCTGTTTTTTAATGAACCAGATTGCCTGTGCATGTTTTTGCCATCTGTATCTGAGATAATTGTTTGCAGTCATTTGATTTCACTCATATCTTTGTTTTATATTGTATATGTTCTGCGCCTTGTCACTGCAGTGCCTTTGACGTGATATTGTAATTTAAAAGTCTCTTCATATGGAAATTATTATGTCTGGGCTACTTTTTCTGCATCTGCTGTGGTCAGTCTTTATTTTTGAAGGGGGATGTATCTTCAACCATAGCTTATTCTTGAATCTTATTTTTTTTCACTTTTTTTTTTTCTGTATCTACAGTTTAACATGTTCCTAATAGAATTCTCTGTTCCACCATGACTGAAAAAAGTGCTTGAGGGTTTTTAGGTCACTTTCCATTTGAGGCTTTACTGGATGTTACTGTTGACTGATTTGGGTTTTGAAAAGAAAATTAAAAATTTTGGGATAAAAAGGAATAATTAAGAATGCAGCAATTTTGGTTCAGTTGCAACATTGGATGTAGCAGTTGCTCAAGCTAGCTCCTAAATCAGCATATCCTATCTGCTTCCTTAAGAAACCATAGAGTTGAAGAACAATTGAATGTACTTCGATCATACAAGGACCTTGGTGTCAGTATCTTGTCTTGTACAATTAATGTCTTATCTCAAGGAAAGAATGATTACTGATGTTGAGCTTCCTTTTATGTTTGGACTTGTATTTTGAAACTTATTACCAGTACAATGGCTCTAGATATAGCTTTGTGGATGAAGAAAGGATTAAAAGAAAATTAGTATTAAGTTCACCACTTGAAGGTAATGGGACGGCTTAGAGGTATTTATTTTGTACCAATAGAGCAAAAACAATTAAATGGCTGACGTGGTGGTTTTGTAGCATAGGACTCTTTTTATGCATATCAAACAGGTACAGACTGCCAACTAATATGGTGCAAATTTGTACTGTAGGATTGATGGTTTTTATCATAGACAGAATAATAAAGGTTTACATTCATGATTAATTAAGTGTAGTTCTGATCCAGGATGAAATAAGGGGGAACCTTTTGTGATGATATGAATACATCTAAAGGGATGAGGTGAATCAATTAGGACTCACTTAGCATTGGTGGTGTGAGAAGTTAGAAGCAAACAGAGAAAATTTTGTTGGCAACAATAAAAGAAGACATGGCTGCTTTTAGTTTAACCAGATATTGTCCTCAACAAGGCTTGATTTTGAGAAAGGAACTATGATGTCGGTTCCAAATGGTTTTGACCAAGGATTGAAATTTTGTGCCGTATCGAAATTTCGAGATTTGGTCGGTACAGTACGGTATTGTATACCGAACGGTATTTTTCGATGTACCATTTGGTATATATATATACATATATATATACATATATACATATATATATACATACATATACATATATACATACATATACATATATACATATATACATATATATACATATATATGGTATAGCTCTCTTCTCCCCACGTTGGGCGGCGTCGCAGGAAAAAAAAAAATTTTTGCGACGCCGCCGAGGCAACATCACAGAAAAAAAAATTTGCGAAGTCGCCCGAGGTGACATCGCATCTCTTCTCGGGCGACGTTGTAGAAAAAAAAAATCTGCCTTCTCTCCACGCGGCGACGTCGCTTGAGAAGAGAAAAAGAAAAAAATTTGCGATGTCACCTTTTTATATATATAATATATAAAAAATTTTTTGTTGAGGTGTTGCCTCGCGATGCCGATGCCTCTTCTCCCCGCGCGCAGATGAGAAGTTGTGATAGATGTGGAGAGCGGTGTCGATATCCAGGTTCTTTTTTTTTCTTATTTCTTTCTTCCCCTTTTGCCTCTTCTTTCTCACCTTCTCCCTCTTTCTTTGCCCTCGGTCACCGTTGACGATAACGACCTCAATTGCGATATCGCTTCGGAGCGAAGCGATCCGTCGATCATCGATTGAATGGTACATACTATCTGCTAAATGCCAGGGTGGTATCATTCGATATTGCAAACCTTGGTTCTGACATTATGATTTGTTGTAGCATCTAGGATCAATGTGCAGTAAGTATGATAATTAATTATTAGCAAGGATTGAAATTTCGTATCGTACTGGAGTATCGAGCTAAACTCGGTATGGTGCGGTGCAGTATACTGAGCAGTATGTTTCAGTGTATTGCTCGGTATATATCGATACATATATATACATATATATATATATAAGTAAAAAAAATTGACATCGCCTCGATACTCCTAGTGCTTGGTTTATGCCCGAGTGGGGTCTTCGTGCAAAAAAAAAAGGGCGACGTCGCTCGATTTTTGCCCTTGTGGGGAGAAGAGACCGAGGTTTCCTTTTCTCCGTGCAAAAAAAATAAAATGATGTTGCTTGGTTTTTGCTTGTGTGGTGAGAAGAAATCGAGGTCTCTTCTCTTAGTGCAAAAAAAAGGCTTGGTTTTTGCCCATGTGGGGAGAAGAAACCGAGGTCTCTTCTCGCGCAAAAAAAAAAAAAACAAAGGCATCATCGCTGAGGCGACGTCGCTCGGTTTCTGCTCGTGTGGGGAGAAGTTTCCTTCTCCCCATGCAAAAAAAGGGCGACAAGGTGACATCGCCGCCTCGTTGTCTCGTTTCTTCTGTCTGTGTGGGGAGAAGGAATGCCACCTCGACAACGCTTAATTTCTTCTCCTCGTACTGTCACGGACTTAGCTGGTTTTGCCTAAGCCGTGCGACACCAATGCGTATCACCGCAAAGGTCAGCCTCCCCGAAATCTCCTACAATCCCTTAGGACCTACGAAAGAGAAGACGGGACAGAGAAAGCGCTTCACACGGGATCCGCAAGCCACTCTTTTAGCAAACACTTTATAGCCGATGCACATTCCAACCATGGATATTACAAGCTCGTAAGCAGTTGCACAACAAAGGTATAAAATTGGTCCACTACTGATCGAGCTAGTACAAGTGTCCACATGACACAAACTTTCTGTCATGCCGACAATGGTCGCTAAACTCACTCAGGTGGGCATTTAGCCTTTGGCAAGCCCTTTACAAGTAATAACAAACCAAAAGGGACACGGACACACATAAGTGTTACACAGAACAAGCCGTTTACAATTTTGTCCGTGACATTCTCCCCACTTATTCCTTTCGACGTCCTCGTCGAAGCCTTTCTTTGACGCGCAGCCTTCTTTTCTTTGTTGGATCTTCGATCCTCTGCTCCTGCTGCGATGCGCCTCTTGGCTCCCAATTGCTCTCCACTTGTTGTTGTTGAGTCGTCGAACTTTAATCCGCCATGCTGCTTCAACTCGCCAATAACTTTGACTCTGGTGTGGGGTTGGCGAAGTTGTGCTGATCCTTGCTGAGTCTTGCGGATTCATCTGATGAAGGAAAAAGACCATCTTTGATATGCGCCTCGCAACCATTAAATTCTGGTCCTTCCTCCGCAAAATTTGCCCATCGAATCTTCTTCCACTTAGTTGTCTTGCCCAAGTAGGCTCGCATCACTTCCGCTTTCGATTGACATTCAATTGGGAAATGAAGCGGACAGTCTACTCTCAGTAGCACTGATCACCGTTGGTGAGGGCTTGACAACTGTTATCTTCCATTAGTTACTTCGAAGGGTCTTCAAATTTGTGCAGAGCTCCTCTGCCAGATAACTAAGAGAGCTGGGGTACTTGGTTTCGCCCATTCTCTTGAGAGTTGAGAAGGCAAAGGTTACTTGACTTCGCCCGCCTCCTCGAGGTTGTACTTTGTGCATCAAGCTGGTTACTAGACTTCGTCTGCTCTTAGCTCACACTTCCGAAGCACTTGAAGTGTTTGCAATCCTTGCACTGAGTCAGCTACTATGATTCACCTTCTCATTGCCCTTGAACTTCTGGAATGCAAGAAGTTATCACTCCAACTTGGAGTAAGTCTCCGATAGATTTGGTCGCCTTTGGGATTGTACCGCCTTCTCCATCATTTCTGTCGCCGACTCCTCTGAGTAGCAAAGGTACAACACCGCGTACTGCCTGCTCCGATCCTTGGTCATGCACTCTTGCATCGACCCGAAGTCCTTCACTCACGGCTATCTTGATGGAAAGTCTGTTGACACTGGTCTTACGAAGTTCTCGGCTTCGTCCTTGACCTTGTCTTGGTACATGGAGTTTGCTAAAGCATTCTCCTCCTCCACGGCCCATATCACGACCAAGCGCTCTCCCTCTATGAGAGCAAGGGATTGATGACTCCTCGGAAGTCCCGCCTCTACGGTACTATGACACTACAATGCCCATGGCCCTACTATCCGTTGTCTCGCATCTGCATCCCTTCTTCGTGATCGGTAGATCTGCCTCTGTGACGATGCGGCACTCCTCGAGTCCACCTTCCTTCTAACCGATGGATCGATCTTGGGTAGTTGAGTCCCTCTGGACTCGTCATTGCTTCCTCGCCCTTTTCGACCATCCGCTTCAACACCTCTGTGTTCTCGAGCAATTCTACTTGGTCGATGGAAAGACAGATCGCAACTCCCATTATGGCCTCTGCCATCATGTTGCGAGGGTTTGCACCGCTCTGTTCTCCTTAGCTTCATTGGTCGCAACGCTCGCTTACTCGGCCTTGTCCTCTGACTTGCCGGGCTCCCTTAAGCGAATGTGAGCTCTGAAGCAGTTCCACTCTTCAGCCGCTCCGATCATACCTCTGCATGATCCAGTCCTCACATGGGACTCCCTGGTACTTGCATCTGAACTTCTTCCTCGATAGGGCACAGCCCTCATAAGCTGATGTTCAAGGCTTCCATTCAATGCAACATTCGGTGCACGCACGGAAGACCCGCCTCTGCGGTACCATGGCATTCACTGCTTGAATTCATAGCTCTTCTTGCCGTCGTGTTGTTCACCGACTTGGAGCTCCTAGTCGCGCTCCCGATCTTACCTCTGCATGATCTAGTCCCCCCCATGGGGCTCACCGTGTGTGTCGACTTGCCACGAACCATTCCACCACGATCCGCTGCATCATGTCATCGCCTGGTGACATCTCCTTGCATTCTAATCCCTGTGGTATGAACTCGAACTGCGATATCTCCATGTGTGGACTCCGCCAACACATCGCAGGCCTTCGCCGGCTTCGATTCTGTTTCGCTCCTTTGACAATCAACCTTCGTCCACCCCACTCTCGGGTCACACTCGGACGAAGCCTAGCTCTAGGGCGTCCATCGCCTAGCAACTCCTTTGAAGTCCCCCGACTTTTGAAATAGGTGCACCATTATCGGATCCGGGACTCGCCCCTACCAAAGACAATCTCCGCAGCAGATCGCTTTCCTCATGGCAACTTGAATAGCAACACTATGGCATATTCTTCAAGAGTATCGCCTCTGCATCCTCTTGCCCCGTGCTAAGGCCTTCTAACACCAACTTCGCCACTGCAAGTTGTATCACCTTAGTTACTCCGTCAAATGCTTCATCGAGATGAGGTGCATATGCTCCGAAGTTCCCTTCGTCTTTGGCACCATACAAGATGAGTCTGCTCCATCGAATAGAGAACTCAAGGCGACATGATCCTACTCTTGTCTCTGCAAGAGTCCATGTCCTTGACTTCTGTCTAAGGAAAGCTCCACGCCTCCGCTCCACGTTCTATCTTCTTTGCCAACTCCTTTCATGCGGTTTGGGTACATCAACAAGTTACCCCCAAGTTGTTCCGCTTCTCGATTTGCATTGCGTTAATGGTGGCCCTCGCGCCAACCATTCCACGGGTTAGCCCTCTGTTGAGTCCGATCTCACTATCGACTCCAAGTGTGCCTTCACTTTGTGTTGCCTGGGTTGCTCCCCCACTTGATCTCGTTATGCGTCCACCAACGCATCACCACTTGCGAGATCATGCAATGACTCCTTACCGCTCACTCGATCCATCGAGCTTCGTCTTGAGATACTCCTCAACTAGTGCGGTTCATTGCGCATGATTCTACCTCTGTAGAACCGGGACTTATCCCTCTTGGGTATCTGTCCCGTTGGAGCAACTTCGCTCTTTGCATCCTTTCCTTTGGAAGTTTTGGAGACCACCATCCTCTTGGACTACTTCGCCTCTGCTGAACAAACTGTGCCCAATTCTGCCTTTGCAAATGCACTTGCTAGATTGTGACACTTCACCAATACAGCTCGCATTGCACTCCTCTGGGTCTAGCAACATGCTGAACTTGCTGCATACTTCAGTCTCTTACGAAAGTATCCTGCACATGCCGAAGAGAAAGTTTCAATGCTCCAATGCACGGACCTTCAGCCGCCTTGGGATGGCCGCGAACAATCCATCGTCCGCATGCAAGGCCATGCATGAGTATCGAATTCCTTGAGTTTACAACTCTTTCGATCGTTGAACAACCCACTCCACCTTGCACGGTCTCATCCTTTGCCAAGCACTCCGCTTGCCTCGAGCACCATCAAGGTTGGGTGTTAACGTCGAGCCACTGCTCGAACTCGGCCATCCCGACCTTTGTGCGTTCCGCAATTCTTCTTAGCTTGTTGTACTCGTGGTGCCTTACTAGGTCCCCCACGTTTGCATGCTAAGTGTTTGTAAGTGGGCTTGTCCCGCTCTGATACCATCTGTCACGGACTTAGCTGGTTTTGCCTAAGCCGTGCGGCACCAATGCGTATCACCGCAAAGGTCAGCCCCCCCGAAATCTCCTACAATCCCATAGGACCTACGAAAGAGAAGATGGGACAGAGAAAGCGCTTCACACGGGATCCGCAAGCCACTCTTTTAGCAAACACTTTATAGCCGATGCACATTCCAACCATGGATATTACAAGCTCAAAATAGTTGCACAACAAAGGTATAAAATTGGTCCACTACAGACCGAGCTAGTACAAGTGTCCACATGACACAAACTTTCAGCATGTTTCGACAATGGCTGCCAAACTCACTCAAATTGGGCATTTAGCCTTTGGCAAGCCCTTTACAAGTAATAACAAACCAAAAGGGACACGGACACACATAAGTGTTACACCGAACAAGCCGTTTACAATTTTGTCCGTGACAGTACGGATGAGAAGTCACCGACGACATCGAGGCCTCGTTGCCTCAAACGAGGAGGTGACATCATCTGCGGTGTCCGGCGAGGGAGGGTGGTGACGGATCGGGATTGTCGAGGGAGAGCGATGCCAGATCTCCAGGATTTCCCTCTTCTTTCTTCTCCCTAATACCACTCGGCAGTGGGCGGTTTTTTGGACGGTCGAAATCGACCGTCACCGACCGATTTAAGATGGTAACGGGATGGAAACAACCCCAATCGATGGTACCATCCGGTAGCGGGCGGTCCACGTGCCGGTCTGCTGGCGGACTGGTACATACCGCTCGGTATGAGTGGTATTATTCAAAATTAAAAACCTTGATTATTAGTATCTGTTTAATGTATTGTGTTAGTAATGGTACTGTTTATGTTAATGTTTTAAAAACACCCACTCTGTTCCCCTTCCTAGTCATTAACCAAAACTTTGCTTTAGGAGAGGTTAACTGGCAGTGAATTATGTACACCATTTTCTAACAAGAGGGCAACTGTGTTATCATGATGCTAAGGGTAACCATGTTGTATTGATATAAGTGTTGCAGGCCTAGTTCTTTATGCTAGTGTAATTTATTTTTGAATTTTTAGCATTTGTTTGTAGTGAAGTGCATGTTTATTATGGTAAGGTTGTAACGAGCTGGTCCTACTTCTCCAGGTAAAATATTCACGGGTGATGGTTTCTCTGCGGTGGCTTCTCCCATGACTTTCGGGTTCCTCTTTTTTACTTTTAGCATATGCATGTGTCTTCATTAAGATGCAATTTTGAGAGACATAACTGAAGCAATGGTGCCCAATAATATGATCATGTTGTTATATTGGTCTTGTTGGGCCAACTTTAGCTTGTTCCTACCTGCGAAATCCTAGTAATGCATTCAACAACTATGTCAATATGGGCATACAAACTGTATTCTTGTATTCGTTGTGTTTCATTTAACATTGTCTCAATTTTGTCATCAGATATTGCAAAAATAAAAAAGAAGTTCTTTTGGTTGGAAAAAAGGAAGGTGAAGGAAAAAGAAACAAGAGAGGAAAGGGGGTGTTACTTTTGTTTCTTGTTTTTTTTGTTTTTGGGGGGGGTGGGTGGTTGGTCTTTTATTTCCTAATTAGATAAGTAATTTTGCCTTTATGCAGTTGAAGTTCATTTCATTATATCTGTGGAAGCAATTTTGCTTTTGTAACTTAGTTTTGTTAATTTAATTTTGTTATTCATTGCATACAAAACCTATTTTCTTCCTGATGTAGCGGGGTTCTTGTTCGGATCCATGCCTTCAAGTACCTCATTTTATATAACAATCTAAGGCTACCTATGCAGCACAACGAACGTGGCGGTGCTGGGCATGGTGGTCGAAGCTATGTTCGCAGAGATGCTGGTAATTAATTGTCTAATGTGTGTCAATCAGCTGTATCCTCTAATTTTCATGTCTTATTTCTTTGACTTCTTTGATATTTTGTCTTTATAAAGATGAAGGAAGGAGTAATCCAAAGGAGCAGACTGGCGACAGGGTGGACAAGATAGAGGCATCTGACATGCAGATAAAATACAATAGCAGGACTAGAGCTCATGCAGGTGACAACAATGAATGGAGACATGATGGATTTTATGAGTTGGAAGTTGAGGCAGCAGCTCCCAGGAAAAGACCTGCTTTCAGTGAAAGCAAAATGCCTCCAGAAAAAGATGCTGTGACTACCCATCCCACCGGACCAGAATCAAGAAACCACCATGATCATCAAATGCTTGGTGCTGCAAGAAGGGAAGAAAAGGGAAACAACTTTTCACGTGGTGATAAGCCTGATAGATTTTTCAATCGAGCTGATGATAGATATGGCAAGAGAGGAGACAGATATCTACAAAGAAATGAAATCAACAGAGCTGGCTATCAGTCAAGGGAGATGCATGGTGGCAGGGACCTGAGGGATAGGGAAAGATTCACAGGAAGATATGGTGAGAGAAATATGTATCGAGAGAGTGGTTTCCAGGCAGAAAAATGGAAGCATGATCTTTTTGACGAAGCAAATAGAAGCCCTACTCCAAAGAATGAAGAAGAACAGATCGCAAAGGTTGAAGCACTGTTGTCTCTGTAGTTTGTGCCCCTCAAGCGGAATGGTTCTGTTCCTCCACAAGGCTTACTGCTCATTGAACTATGCATCTCCGAAAGGCTGTTGGAAATTTAGTTGGAGGTTTGTGTCTTTTTATGAATTTTATGTTAACTCCATGCAAATTCTCTGAGTAAAAGAAGGCTGTGATTTGTTTTTTCTACTTTTGGACTATGTGGATTTTGTGAACTGGTGATCTTATATTTTGCAGTCTTGTGGACTAAATGTGTCTCAGAATTGGTATGGATTGTCGTTAGAAACAAAATTTTGTACGTGCATGTTTCTTCTCCAATCTTCTTAGTTGAGTAGTTGCATTCTCCATTTCTATACATTTATTTCATTAATATATATATATATATATTAATATCCATTAAGTACCTAACCCTACAAAGTCAATTCAGTACATTTATCTCTTCCCCATGTGTAACTTAAACTCTTTTTGCTTTAAATTTTGATTCACCATGAAAGGCATCATGATTTTGCTAGGTGATGTGATATATGTTGGTAATATCCAAATCAATCCAACATAGTCTAGATCCACATGTGCATGGAGTCTGATGTGATAAAAAAGATGGGTCAAGCATTCGCAAAATAGTTGATTGTGATCAAAAAGATGGGTCAAGCATTCGCATGGGGTGCTTGACAAAGTAGTCTTAAGCATTTGCGAAACAGTTGACTTGTACAAAGACAAAATTGCATAGGGTGCTTAACAAAGGAGTCTTAAGTAGCTTTAACTATAGTTCTAGAAAAAAAAAAAGCATAGGGTGCTTACAAAAAGTCTTAAGTAGTCTTTGTTAGAATCGGAGTGGCACTAGTAAGTTTGAAATCGATTTCGTAAATAGCTAGTTCATATGAAGATTTCAATTCGACGAAAAATGACTTAGTTAAAGTAGCTCGAGTAAAGGAGATGAAGATCAAACGATTTATAGTTAAGTAGAGAAATGATTCAGAAACTTAAACACACACATTCAAGGAACACCATGATGTATAGTGCTTCGATCAAATGACCTACATCCACTTTCGAAGCCTTATTCGATGAGGCTCCTAACTTCCAGTAGCAAGTCACGTTGAAGGGGATGGACTAAATATTCCTCTTACAACCTTTTTACAAGTAGTTCAGACTCTTACAAATTTTTGCAAAGAGAGGGAGGTGAGCCACCGCCCAGCCTGGGTTCTCGGGTCATGGGCGGTGCCATCTCCCGGGCTTTTCAGCAAAGCTGAATAAGCCTAAATTTTGGCCCAAATCAGCCCAATAAGGGCTCGGTTGGCCCCTTCCAAGTTTAAACAAGATTATTTTCTAATCCTTACCCTAATTACTTGTTAACTATGAAATTGAAACATAATTCTAAGCAATTTATACCGACATTCTTCAAGTCTTCTTCCGACGAGCTTTTTGGCAAACTTCCAGTGGACTTCCGATTAAAACTAGTAAGTTTGAAATCGATTTCGTAAATAGCTAGTTCGTATGGAGATTTCGATTCGACGAAAAATGACTTGGTTAAAGTAGCTCGAGTAAAGGAGATGAAGACCGAATGATTTGTAGCTAAGTAGAGAAATGATTCATAAATTTAAACACTCACACATTCAAGGAACACCATGATGTATAGTGGTTCGGTCAAATGACCTACATCCACTTCCGAAGCCTTATTCGATGAGGCTCCCAACTTCCACTAGTAAGTCACGTTGAAGGGGATGGACCAAATACCCCTCTTACAACCTTTTTATAAGTGGTTCACACTCTTACAAATTTTTGTAAAGAGAGGGAGGTGAACACTTCAGCTATCGAAAATAAGGCTTTGCTATGGCTTTTGCTCAATTTCTAACTTTCAAAATATTGCACTCTTCGCTAAGAAAGGAGGGATATTTATAGACCCCAAGAGAATTCAAATTTGGGCTCCAAATTTAAATTATTTTTGGGTTTTTTGGTGCTGGTGGTGCCACCACCTGTCAATGGCGATGCCACTGCCTGTTAGTGTTAGACTAACAGAGTACTGGGCGGTGCCACTGCCCAGCTTGGGCTCTCGGGTCATGGGTGGTGCCACCGCCCAACCTCTCGGGTCATGGGCGGTGCCACCTCCCGGGCTTTTCAGCAAAGCTGAATGAGCCTAAATTTTGGCCCAAATCAGCCCAATAAGGGCCCGGTTGGCCTCTTCCAGGTTTAAACAGGATTATTTCCTAATCTTTATCCTAATTACATGCTAACTATGAAATTAAAACATAATTCTAACCAATTTAAACCGACATTCTTCAAGTCTTCTTCCGACGAGCTTTTCGGCAAACCTTCCGGTGGACTTCCGACACTCCTTCGGATTTTTTCCAACAGACTCCCAGTAGGCTCCCGGATTCTGTGGCGAGTTCAACGAGCCTTTGGCAAGCTTCTGAACCTTCTCGGTGATCTCCATGAACCTCCGACGATCTTTCTGGTGAACTTCCGAAACCTTCGGCAAATCCCTGATTTTATCTCGGTTGGTTCCGGCAATACTTCCGACGATCCTTCGGACTTCCAGTGAACTCTCGAACTCCCAGCGAACTTGACCTCGGTAAATCGATTTATATTTTCATCCTATCGTAGTTAATCCTGCACACTTATCTCGACAATATGAAATAGAACAAATAATTCATCAATTGACTTAATCATCAAAATCCAAGATTCAACAATCTTCCACTTTTTGATGATGATAATCAATTGATGATGGAGTTAATCTTGTTAGGGATCGAGCGGCACTAAGAGGGGGGGGGGGGGTGAATTAGTGCAGCGGATAAAATGATGGATTTTTTAGCGATTTAAAACAAGCTTCGGAAACTTCGTATGATGAAAGCAACGTTTCATTTGAAACCGATTTTTGCGTTCTAACTTTAAAGCATGCGTACAAAGATAAAAAGGAAGTGGAGCAAGTAAAGTAAAGGCTTGCAGCAAAGTAAAACAGAAATTTAAACACTAACACAATCAAGACGCAGCGATGTATAGTGGTTCGGTCAAAGTGACCTACATCCACTTCCGAAGCCTTCTCCGATGAGGCTCCCTTCTTCCACTATCAAATCCTTTGAAGGGGAAGGATCAAATACCCCTCTTACAACCCTTTACAAGTGGTTCACACTCTTACAAGATTTCACAAGAAGAATGAGGTGAACACTTAAGCAAATGAAGAACAAGACTTTCCTAAGACTTATTTTCAAAATCTAACTCTCTAAGGGTTGTTCTTTTAGTGAGAAAGAAGGGTATTTATAAACCTCAAAGTGATTCAAATTTGGAGCCTAAACTTGAAGCCAAAAATTTGAATCTCTTTGAATTTTTTTTACCATCTTTGTCGGTCTTGGCAGATCGACACACTCGGCAGTACTACCGCCTCGCCAAAGCGGTGCTACCGCTGGCTTTCACGCACCAGCGGTACTACCGCTTGACCAAAGCGGTACTACCGCAGCTCACGATAGCGAGCGGGCGTACTACCGCCCAGTGCAAGCGTGATACTCGCACTTTGCTCTGATGAGCGGATCGATGTGGCACGCTCTCCGACTACGATGCAGACTCTGATGAGCATGCACATAGCATGCATGCACGTAGCTGGTTCGGTTTGGGCCAAAATTTTGGCCCAAACTCATCATCTAATCAAGGGCCAATGGCCCCCACTTTGGGTTATCTAATCCTAACCCAAAATACGTGCTAACTACGAATTTTAAAGACGTTTCCTAAGCTATTACAAAGTCCACATGACAACTTCTTCCGGCGAGCTTCCGGTCAACTTCCGACGGTCTTCCGACAAACCTTCGAAACCATTCCGCGGACTCACGGCAAGCTTTCGGACTTCACGATGATCTTGGCGAGTTCCCCGAGCTTCTTTGGCAAGCTCCGATCTTTCTTGGCAAGCTCGTGAACTTCCGACGAACCTCCCGGCGAACTTCGAAAACCCTTCGGCAAGCTCCTACTTGTTCTCGGCCGGTTCGCAGCGCTCCCAACGAATCTTCGGACTTCCGTTGAACACTCGAACTCCCAACGATTCATCACACTTGTCTTCGGCCCTTTGTTTCGCTTTACGTCTTCATTCCTATCGTAGTCACTCCTGCACAAACAAACACCAAAAACTCTACTTGATCTAGACAGTTATTACAACGCGAATTGACATTGGTTGCCGGCACATCATTGGTGGCGCTTCGTCCGATCCTTCGGCACATCGCCCTCTCTAGCGGCTTGTTGCCCAATCGACGGTTGACCTCGCGCAACCTCGATATCCATGGCGCAACTCCGCACCTCTTGGCCCGATGCCCAACGCACGAAGCCTCCTGCCGATAGTCGGCCGAACCTCCGGCTCGACATCAATATCGACGTGATCACCCGGCGCAACGTCAATTCCTCCGGCGTCAGCTGTCTATTCTCGATCGATAGTAGACTGCGTAACTCAAAACGCAGTTAGACAACAAAACACAATCACACTCAATTAGTTTCATCATCAAAATCCGAGATTCAACAATCTCCCCTTTTGATGATGACAACTAATGATGATGGTAACGAGTTAACCATAACTCCCGGAGTTTAACACAAACCCCCTATCAATATGCAATTGATAGAACCTTGGATTATCCCAAATCCATGTAACATTCATCACAATGTTAAGAGAAAATAACAAAACCATCATGCAAATATATAAAATATCCAAACATCATTACATTGCATGAAGTCATCAATCTACTTCTCCCCCTATGTCATCAACAAAAAGGAGAAATAGCATCATAGCTAGTTTAAAAGATATGCAAGTTTCAACACACTAGCTATTTATCACATCATACAATACAACATCAAATAATACCATTCAATCATAGCAAGTTTCAAAGATGGGCAATGATGGTAATTTTCACTTGCTTGTTGAGATGTGCAAGTTGCACTTTCTTTGCTTCCTTTGCATATTCTAGCTAGCAAAATTTTTCTTTGCAATACATAAGCTAGCAATAATTCTTCTCCCTCTTTGTTTTGTCAAAAAGTAGAGTACAAATAGCCAATGCTTTGATCATGACAAAATAACAAATTTACAATATGAATTTTTAGCATATTAAGTCATGAATTCAAGGGAGTCAAAAATCAAGATATGAGATAAAAAGATGATAAGCAAGCAATCAATAATGATAAGCAAGCTAACATACTTTGCGACACGCAAGTTAGCTTCCTTTCAATTCTTCTCTTTTGTAACTAAGTTTCACCTTTGCAAGCTATCAACTTTTGTTTGCAATGAGCTAGCAATTATGTATGATCACTTTAAACATATATGCTAACTTTTCATTTAAACATACAAACATAAAGGCATGTAACATTTCAAAATTTTGAAGTTTTGCATTTTGCTTCTTTTGATATAGTCAAGATAGCAATATTTGCATCCTTTGAAATAGCAATCCTTCTTCTTCTTGTGAAATTGCAAGGTAGCAATTTTTCTCCCCCTTTGTCTTTGTCAAAAAGAAGGGAGGACTAAATGGCTAAGAATTTCAATCATTATACAAGCCATTTTTCATATCAATTATAAATTTGCATCAATAAAAATATACATCAATTGTTCAATCATTACATGATGCAAATAAGATAACAATGCAAAGAAATCATGTCATGACGGATATCAATATATAAATTCAACAAGGATCACAACCAAAAGATATCATTCATGATTCATAATTTTCTTTTTAGCAAGATCAAAATTCATATTTATCATTTTTTTAATTCAAGATAAATGTCATACAACCAAGAATCATGATATATGAAAGCATATCAATATTAAGGATCAAATCATGATTACAAGTGCTAACATATTTTCTTTTCATTCACTTTCAAGCCATGATAAAAGATATGCAACCTAGAATCATGATGCATAAGAACATAGCATTCTCATAGATCAAGTCATGATTCAATGATTCTTTATCATAAAGCAAATCAAATATTCAATTTACCACACAAGGCAAAGAAATCATATCACTTCTAGGATCATGAAATATATGACATCAAGGCTCATGATCCATTTGAAAAAATATAGCACAAAGAGTAACTAGATTCATGTATAAGAGTTCCAAGTATCAAATATCAAGACTTAGATTATGACAAAGCTCATTCAAGTTCGAATCATCAAAATCATTACCATAGTTTGTGAGATTCACAAATGATATAAACTTGAATTATTTTTCTCTTTAGTAAATGATAAAAAGAAGTAATTATTTTTGAGATTCAAAATGCTAGCCATCATGACAAGTGATACATCAAAAGTCTACATCATTATTTCAATCAACAAGTCATGAAGCATACAAAGTAGTATTGAAACATGAGAGAAAAGTTCAAATTATCAAATCATAATCAATTCATCGAAATCACTTCTATAATTTATGAGATTCTTAAGATATCATGAAATCATTAATCTCGGTAAGATAGTAAATATAATTTCTTTATGTTTCATATAAGTATGTCTTTTGCCTTTATATGCCAAATCAAAATATTCAAAACCGGAAGACAAACTTCATTATAAAAATTGTCAAAACAACACATTGTTTCAAGACATAAGATTTAACTTATCATGATAATGTGTTTCATTTTGTTTCAAACAAGTGTACTTATATTTCAAAAGATGAGTATCAAATTTAAGACCAAAACATGAGTTTGTCATCAAGATATGATATCACAAAGTCATTAAGCATGATAACAAACTTTTAGTATTTTTATTTCAATGATGATTTCATAATGTATGTTCAAACATTTATGTGGATCCCATCATTGTAGAAATTCAAAACATAAGTTTGTCATTTAGCCCATTAAGATCAAAAGCATTACACGTAAAGCATCATGATAGTGTAATTTCTCATTTTTTTATGTGTTCCATTTCAAGTGATTTGACGTTCATATGAGTATACTCATGTTTTTCATATAGGTCCAAAGAGCATGTTTCAAGAGAAATCATTAAGACCGAAAACATGAGGCACATTTTTAAAATATTCATCATGTTTATTTTTATGAGATTCACAAGACTCATAACATGAATTCATTCATCTCAATAGAATGAGAAAAAATACATTTTCATTTTAAGCAATTTGATGTGAGCATATTCAAAATTTTTGAAAACATGTATCAAAATAAAACACAAGCTTAGTCATAAAATCGTCAAGACCAAATATGTAAAAATGATAGCACACTTTCAATTTTTATGTTAAAAGGCCATGTTCAAATTTTTACCAAAATCATGCATCTATTTATAAATTCGAAAAATATGTTTCATCATCACAATATGACACTTTATTACTTCAAAAGCTCATGCATGATATAAAATCATCAAGCATCATATTTGGAGACAATGTAAACCATCAAGATACACATGCATGGATTAATCCTAAGCATTATCACAAATCTTGCATCATTCATATTTTTACTTTTCAAAACTACTATAAAGAAAAGCATAGTATAATTTCGAATTTTTTTTATTTCTAAAAACACAAGAAAAACATAAAAAAAAATTCCTACTAACTAAGATAAGCATTCATGGAAATCATCATGTAATTTCAAAATAATTCAAGGAAGTTAAGTTACTTACCTCATTGTCGAAGCCCATGAAAGCGTAGTTTGCTTCTTCTTTCTTTGATTCTTCTTTCCAAGCCTTCTTCTTCTTGGCCTCTTTTTCGTTCAAGTTCATTTGTATTTTTAATTTTTGTTTAATGAACTTGTTAACATTCATTGTTATGTGTTCAATGTCCTCATTGTCTTCTTCACTTGAGTCATTACTCAAGTGGCATTTCATAGTTCGGAGTTCAAAAACCTTCTTGTTCTTTAGAAGGTTGTTCATGTGCTCATCATGTTTATCATATTCATCATGTTCCATTTCATAGGTCTTTAAGGACCCAATGAGTTCATCAATAGAGTAATTATTTAGATCCTTTGATTCATGAATCGCCGTTATTTTAGGATCCCACCATTTTGAAAGGGATCTTAAGATCTTGTTAGTGAGTTCAAAATCCGAAAAACTTTTACCAAGACTTTTCAAGCTATTGACGACATCCATGAAGCGGGTGTACATGTCATCGATAGATTCGCTTGGTGTCATTTGGAAGAGCTCAAAATCATGCAACAAGAGGTTTACTTTCGAGTCTTTAACTCTACTAGTTCCCTCATGCGTGATTTCAAGAGTTCGCCAAATGTCAAAAGCCGTTTGCACATAGAAACCGATTGAACTCGTTCTTGTTCAAAGCACAAAATAAGGCATTCATAGCCTTTGCATTTAAAGAAAAAGATTTTCTCTCTAAGTCCGACCATTCGTTCGTCGGTTTAGAGGGAAGTTGAAAACCATTTTCGATGATGTTCCACAAATCCAAATCCATTGAAAGCATGAAAACTCTCATTCGAGTTTTCCAATATGTGTAGTCCGAACCGTTAAAGAACGGTGGACGAAAAACGAAAAGCCCTCTTGAAAACCATTTAGAGCCATTTCTCACGGGTGTAAATCCGAAGAGAAAGAACGTGGCTCGATACCAATTGTTAGGGATCGAGCGGCACTAAGAGGGGGGGTGAATTAGTGCAGCGGATAAAACGATGGATTTTTTAGCGATTTAAAACAAGCTTCGGAAACTTCGTATGATGAAAGCAACGTTTCATTTGAAACCGATTTTTGCGTTCTAATTTTAAAGCATGCGTACAAAGATAAAAAGGAAGTGGAGCAAGTAAAGTAAAGGCTTGCAGCAAAGTAAAACAGAAATTTAAACACTAACACAATCAAGACGCAGCGATGTATAGTGGTTCGGTCAAAGTGACATACATCCACTTCCGAAGTCTTCTTCGATGAGGCTCCCTTCTTCCACTATCAAATCCTTTGAAGGGGAAGGATCAAATACCCCTCTTACAACCCTTTACAAGTGGTTCACACTCTTACAAGATTTCACAAGAAGAATGAGGTGAACACTTAAGCAAATGAAGAACAAGACTTTCCTAAGACTTATTTTCAAAATCTAACTCTCTAAGGGTTGTTCTTTCAGCTGAGAAAGAAGGGGTATTTATAAACCTCAAAGTGATTCAAATTTGGAGCCTAAACTTGAAGCCAAAAATTTGAATCTCTTTGAATTTTTTGTCATTGTCAGTCTTGGCAGATCGACACACTCAAAGCGGTACTACCGCCTCAGCAAAGCGTGCTACCGCTGGCTTTCCACGCACCAGCGGTACTACCGCTCACCAGCGGTACTACCGCTTAGCTCTACGAGAGCCGGGGCGGTACTACCACACCCAGGCAGCGGTGCTACTCGCTTTGCTACTGATGGCCGGATCTGATGGCGAGCTCTGATGCCAGACTCTGATGCAGATTGGCTCTGAGCATGCACATAGCATGCATGCACGTAGCTGGTTTGGTTTGGGCCAAAATTTTGGCCCAAACTCATCCTAATCAAGGGCCAATGGGCCCCCACTTTGGGTTATCTAATCCTAACCCAAAATACGTGCTAACTACGAATTTTAAAGACGTTTCCTAAGCTATTACAAAGTCCACATGACAACTTCTTCCGGCGAGCTTTAGGTCAACTTCCGACGGTCTTCCGACAAACCTTCGGAAACCATTCCGCGGACTCACGGCAAGCTTTCGGACTTCACGATGATCTTGGCGAGTTCCCGAGCTTCTTTGGCAAGCTCCAATCTTTCTTGGCAAGCTCGCGAACTTCCGACGAACCTCCCGGCGAACTTCCGAAAACCCCGGCAAGCTCCCTACTCGTTCTCGGCGGTTCGCAACGCCCCAACGAATCTTCGGACTTCCGTTGAACACTCGAACTCCCAACGATTCATCACACTTGTCTTGGCCCTTTGTTTCGCTTTACGTCTTCATTCCTATCGTAGTCACTCCTGCACAAACAAACACCAAAAACTCTACTTCGATCTAGAGCAGTTATTACAACGCGAATTGACATTCATTGCCCGGCACATCATTGGTGGCGCCGTCGATCCTTCGGCACATCGCCCTCTCTAGCGGCTTGTTGCCCAATCGACGGTTGACCTCGCGCAACCTCGATATCCATGGCGCAACTCCGCACCTCTTGGCCCGATGCCCGACGCACGAAGCCTCCTGCCGATAGTCGCATCGAACCTCGGCTCGATATCAATATCTGGACGTGATCACCTCGGTGCAACGTCAATTCCTCCAGCGTCAACTGTCTATTCCTGATCGATAGTAGACCTGCGTAACTCAAAACGCAGTTAGACAACAAAACACAATCACACTCAATTAGTTTCATCATCAAAATCCGAGATTCAACAAATCTTAACTCCCCCTATCTATACACTATATCATGAGAAGGTAAAAATACTTGAATTCAATCTTCTTGAATTCATCCTGAACCCGATAAATTTCATTCATTAAACTTATCGTCATGCTTAACAAGCATGATCTTTTATCCATAAATACAAAACTTCGTATTTTTCATAATGTCATGCCATGATATGCAATTTCTAGTCGAATGATAGTCATTCATCATTTCGACAAGAGAAACTAATCACAAATTAAAATAACACAAGGATCAAATGATATCAATAAAGTGCACAAAATCAAGGCATGATATCAAATGAAATATTAGCTTATCATATCAATAAAAAGAACCCAATTTTTAAACATGATATGATATCGATATCAAAAATTTACATTTTAAACATTCGTGATACATTACGATACAAATTTTATTTCAATGCTTTTTTAAAGATATCACCAATTTTTAGTTATAAAGCATGGCAAACATAATTAAATTGTAATATTAAACATATAAGATATTTTCATTCCATTATATTGTAATACTATTCTTCTTAATACTTTGCAAGATATTTTATCAAGTTATTTTTATATGTCATCAATTTACACATTCTTCTCCCCCTTTGTCATCAACAAAAAGGAGGTGAAATAGTCACCACAATGTATCATACCACAAAAAATGAGTGATCAATTATCAAGCATATGATAAATGAGTTGAATATAATGCAAAATATGCCATCCTTGATGGATAAATCTGAAAAATGTTTGGATCATTTTTATTCATGTTCATGAGATCCGAAAAAAAAAAATTAGAGTTTCAAAATGCTCATGAAGAATTCATACATGAAAAATTTAAGACTCAATTTTTTGATTGAGAATTTAAGCATAGAATTCTGAAAGGATAGATCATTAAAGTCATTCATTAAAGATTTCATATTTTAAAGTAAACTCCATGAGAATGAGATGTCAAAATTCATAAAACTTTAAAGAATGAAATATATCAATATCAAAAATTTGAAGGAAAAAATTCGACGTGGCATTCTTGTAGTGATTCATGAAGAGGAAGTCATAAAACTTTGAATCATACCGATTAGCACAAGAATAAAAATTGAAAATAAACATTTAAGAACTTAATTTTACACAATTCATGACATTAATTTATACATATGTTAAGCTTCATATAAAATACAAGTCATGAAATATCTTTAGTCATACTTAAAGGAGGGTATAAAATCAATTTTTACTACATTATTAGTATCCATTATTTAAAGAAAGAGGAAAATAACATCATGATAGCTTTCATCAAGATTATGATCGAAAGATAAAAATGTGAGCTTCATGATATAAAGATATCACGAAAATATAATATCAATATGAACTAAAAATTTAATCATTTTATCAAAAGTCATGACAACTCAAAAATTCATCAATTGAGAGGAGAATCAAAATAGGAAGATAAAAATGAGAGCTTTAATCAAAATGCCAAGATGATATGGTAAAGATGTCATTCAAAAATGAAGAAATAATATTAAGATGATACAATCAAAACTGAAGTTGGAAAATTTTGAAAAAAAAAACATACAACATCATGTATTAGAACAATTTAGCATGCATAATTCTTTTCTAATGAAGTCAAATTGTTCTTCATTTAGGGGTTTTATGAAGATGTTCACTAATTGGTGTTTTGTATCAATGAATTCTAGAATGACATTATTATTATTGACATGATCTCATATAAAGTGATGCCTAATGTCAATATGCTTAGTTCTAGAGTGTTGAATTGGATTTTTGATTAAACAAATAACGCTTATATTATCATATTTTATGGAAATATTCTTTAAATAAATTCTATAGTCTTCTAACGTATTTTTCATTCAAACAACTTGTGCA
The DNA here is from genome assembly GCA_024322285.1 of Musa beccarii. NCBI lineage: Eukaryota > Viridiplantae > Streptophyta > Magnoliopsida > Zingiberales > Musaceae > Musa > Musa beccarii. The sequence goes on from CM044395.1 coordinate 66,338,352, forward strand.
CAACATGCACTTGCAGCTATGTATTCGGCTTCCACCGTAGATAGTGTAATCGAATTTTATTTATTGGAAGTCTAAGAAACAAATGCATGTCCTAAAAATTGGCATTTTCTAGGTGTGCTCTTTCTATCTATTCTACATCCACTAAAATCCGCATCTGTATAGGCTTTTAAATCAAAGTTATTAAATTTTGGATACCATAATCCTAGATTAGGAGTTACTTTAAGATATCTAAGGATTCTTTTAATAGCTTTAAGGTGAAATAACTTAGGATTAGCTTGGAATTTTGCACATAGACCTACACTAAACATGATATCTGGTCTAGTTGCGGTGAGGTAAAGCTGTTGAATCTCGAATTTTGATGATGAAGTCAATTGATGGTTATTTGATCTAATCCATTTTTGAGATAAGTGTGCAGGATTAACTATGATAGAGCAAATTACCAAAGTCAAGTTGTTGGAAGTTCAAGAGTCCACCAGAAGTCCGAAGGATCATCGGAAGTGCTGCCGGAGCCAACCGAGATGAAATCGGGGACTTGCCAAAGGTTTCGGAAGTTCGTCGGAAAGATTGTCGGAGGTTCACGGAGATAACTGAGAAGGTTCGGAAGAGTGCCAAAGACTTGTTGAACTCGCCATAGAATCTGGGAGCCAGCTGGGAGTCCGCCGAAAGGAATCCGAGGGATTGCTAGAAGTCCGCCGGAAGATCGCCGGAAAGCTCTTTGAAAGATAACTTGATGGTGTTGGTATAATTTGACTTTAGAAGATCATAGTTAGCACTTAATTAGGGTATAGAATAGGTGTTAATCCTATCTAGACCTGTATTGGGCCAATTGGGCTGTATTGGGCCGAAGGTAAGGCCCATACAGTTTCTGGCAAGGGCTGACGATAGCACCGTCGGACCTAGGCGGTAGCACCGCATGTTGACCGAACCAGCGGTAGTATCGCCCAGCAAAGCGGTGGCACCGCCCTAGCAGTGGTTGCAACAACCACTGTGTCGAGCGATAGTACCGCCCAGCGGCGGTGGCACCTCCTTACAGGTGGTTGCAACCACGTGTGTCAAAGCGGTAATCTTGCCGGTGCTAAGCGGTAATCGCCAAAGACATGCAGTTTACACGCAAAGGTGTGTCAGGCGGTGCGGTAGTACCGCCTATAGTCCGAAATTTCGGACAAGACTTTTTTTGAGCGGGATTTTTGAATCCAAAAAGCTCTATAAATACCCCTTTACTTCTAGCTGGTTGGGTTACCTTTTGCAGTGTTAGATTTGAGTCTTAGCCATAGCAAATTCCTGCTTTCAATTGTTCAAGTGTTCACCTCCTTCTTCTACTTGTAAAAATTCTGCAAAGAGAGGGAACCTCTTGTAAAAGGCTGTAAAAGGGTGTTTGGTCCTTCCCCTTCAAGAGACTTGCTAGTGGAAGTTGGGAGCCTCATTGGAGGAGGCTTCAAGAGTGGACGTAGGTCATTTGATCGAATCACTATACATCGCTGCGTTTACTTGCTGTGTGAGTATTTAAAATTCTGCATCGTAAATTTCTTAAGCTGCAAACTGATCAGATTTCTTCTCCCTACTTCAACTTTTATTTACCTGAATATTTTCAAGTTAAAGTCTCTTTTGGTAAATCAAGTTCTTAAGCAAATCTCCAGAATCGGTTTTCATGCTTTATTCATTTTAATCCGCTGCACTAATTCACCCCCCCTCTTAGTGCCGCTCCGAACCTAACAATTGGTATCAGAGTGAGGTTCACTCTCATATTTGGTTTAAAACCCAAGAGAGATGGTCTTTTCTGGCATGCAAGAGGGTCACTCTATTACTCGTCCACCCATGTTTAATGGGTCGGATTATACGTATTGGAAGACTCGTATGAGGATTTTTCTTATTTCTATGGATTTTGAGCTTTGGAATATCGTTGAAAATGGTTTTCAAAAATTCTCTCTTTCGATGAGCGAATGGAATGAGTCGGAGAAGAAGGTGTTTGCTTTAAATGCCAAGGCTATGAATGCCTTGTTTTGTGTACTAGACAAAAATAAATTTAATCGCGTATCGATTTGTGAATCGGCTTTTGATATTTGGCGAACTCTTGAGATCACTCATGAAGGCACTAGCCGAGTGAAAGAGTCCAAAATCAACATTCTTGTGCACTCTTACGAGCTTTTTCGAATGAAACCAAGTGAGTCCATTGGAGACATGTACACCCGCTTTACGGATGTCATCAATGAACTCAAGGCACTTGGTAAAGATTTTTCTAATTTTGAATTTGTAACAAAAATTTTAAGATCCCTTCCGAAATATTGGGATCCAAAGGTTACAGCCATTCAAGAGGCCAAGGACCTTAAAACTTTTCTTATCGAAGAACTCATAGGGTCTTTAATGACCTATGAAATGACATGCCATGCTCATGATGAGCTAGAGAACCCCCTTCCAAAGAACAGGAAGGATATGACATTAAGAACTCAAGAAGACCACTTGAAAGGAACATCAAGTGATAAGGACCTTGACGAGGACATTGCACTCTTAACTAGAAAATTTAAAAAATTCATTAAAAAGGGCAAATTTAAAAATGATTTCAAGAACAAACTTGATCCAAAAAAGGACCAAGTCATATGTTATGAATGCAAGAAGCCGAAGCACTTCAAAAATGAATGCCCCCAAGCCAATAAGAAGCAACTCAAGAAGAAGAAGGCATTGAAGGCTACATGGGATGACTCGAGTGATTCCGAGGATGAAAAAGCAAGCATCAAAGAGGAGGCCAACTTTGCTCTAATAGCTTTGGGAGAAGAGGTAAGTGATTTACTTAATGAAGATTTATCTTTCGATGAGCTTTTAATTACTTTTTATAAATTATTTGATGATTGTATAACTGTTACAAAAAGCTTCAATTCTTTAAAAAAGGAACATGCTTTATTACTAGATAAGTTTAAGAGTCTTGAGCATGATTCTCTCCCTCTACTCCCATGCTCTAAGTGCAATCACTTAGAAGCAATCAAAAAGGAGAACTTGCTACCCAAAGAGACCTTAAACAAGTTTAAGGTCGGTAGCAAGAGCTTAGACATGATCCTTACTAACAAGGGACATGTCAGAAATAGATGTGGAATTGGATTCGTGAGTGGATCTCACCGAACACAAACTACATTCATTAAAGGGCCAACATTACATGTCTCCTCTCATTTAAAATGTAATTTTTGTTGCAAATCCGGACATGTTGTTTACAAATGTCCATATAGGAAACTTAGCCCAAATAAATTAGTATGGGTTCCTAAAGGATCAATGAGGAACTCATTGAATAATGATAAATTTAGTAGATCAGTTTTTGAGGCACCCAAGTCAAAATGGGTACCTAAAAACCATCCTTTCTTATAGACAAAAACACCCACACAAGCTAGGAGCAAGAGATGGTACCTTGATAGTGGATGCTCAAGGCACATGACCGGAGATCCATCTCAATTCTCTAAGCTCTCTAGCCAAGACGAAGGGTTTGTCACCTTCGGAGACAACAACAAGGGTAAAATCATTGGCAAGGGTACTATAGGTAACAAATCAACCTTTTCAATTGATAATGTGTTATTAGTAGATGGTTTAAAACATAATCTCTTGAGCATTAGTCAATTATGTGATAATGGTTATATTGTAAGATTTGAATCTAATGCTTGCATTATCGAAAAACCACACAACAATACATCTATAATTGCAATCAAGCAAAATAACGTCTACACTATTAATCTTGATGATCTTAGTAGTGAAATATGTTTTTCGGCTTTGAATGATGATGCTTGGCTTTGGCATAGAAGATTAGGTCATGCTAGCATGAAACTAATCTCTCAAATCACATCTAAAAACCTTGTAAGAGGCATTCCTAAGGTTAAGTTCATTAAAGATAAAGTATGTGATGCTTGTCAACTAGGAAAACAAATTAAAACTAGCTTCAAGCCAAAAAATCAAATAAGTACCTCTAGACCATTACAATTGATCCATATGGATTTGTTTGGACCAATTGACACAACAAGCCTAGGAGGTAGTAAGTATGCATTTGTGATTGTAGATGACTATAGTAGATTTACGTGGACCTATTTCTTAGCTCACAAAAGTGATTCTTTTAAATGTTTCTCTAAATTCTGTAAATTTACTCAAAATGAAAAGGGTTTTATGATTTCATCAATTCGGAGTGATTACGGTGGTGAATTCCAAAACCGTGACTTCCAAAATTTTTGTGAATCAAATAGGTATAACCACTTCTTCTCTACTCGAAGAAATCCTCAACAAAATAGAGTAGTGGAAAAAAAAATAAAAATTTATAAGAAATGGCAAGAACCATGTTAAATGAACATAATTTACCCAAATATTTTTGGGCCGAAGCTGTAAATACGGCTTGCTATGTCATGAATAGGATTCTAATAAGACCATCTCTATCCAAGACTCCTTATGAATTATGGAATGGTAAAAAACCTAATGTTTCTTACTTTAAAGTTTTTGGTTGTAAATGCTTTGTTTTAAATGAAAAGAATGTCTTAGGAAAATTCGATGTTAAATCCGATGAAGGCATCTTTCTTGGATACTCTTCCGTGTCTAAAGCTTTTCGAGTTTTTAATAAGAGAACCTTAGTTATAGAAGAGTCTATTCATGTAGTTTTTAATGAAGTTTCTGAAATTAAGAAAAATGATCTTGATGATGATTTCGGTTTTGAAAATTTGAATTTAAATGAACCCTCTTCTCAAAACGACAACTTGGAAGCATCTTTTTCCGAATATTCCTTACCTAAGGAATGGAAGTATGTGGATGCCCATCTCAAGGAGTTGATCATAGGAGATACATCGAAAGGGGTTCAAACGTGCTCTTCGTTTAAAAATTTTTATGCTCATGCCGCTTTTCTTTCTCAAATTGAGCTTAAGAGCATTGACGAAGCCTTGAAAAATAATTCTTGGGTTATCGTAATGCAAGAGGAATTGAACCAATTTGAGAGAAATGTGATATGGAAGCTTGTTCCTAGACCAAGTGACCATTTAGTTATCGGTACTAAATGGGTCTTTAGAAACAAGCAAGATGAATATGGTATCGTGGTTAGAAACAAGGCTAGATTAGTGGCCAAAGGTTTCAACCAAGAAGAAGGTATCGATTATGAAGAAACCTTCCTCCTGTAGCTAGATTAGAAACCATTAGGATGCTCCTTGCCTATGCTAGTAGTAATAACTTTAAGCTTTTTCAAATGGATGTCAAAAGTGCCTTTTTGAATGGCTTTATTTCCGAAGAGGTTTATGTTGAACAACCACTAGGTTTTGAAAACTCTCTTTTTCCTAATCATGTGTTTAAATTAATTAAAGCTCTCTATGGATTGAAACAAGCCCATAGGGCTTGGTATGAGAGGCTTAGTTCTTTTTTAATTTCAAATAATTTTACTAAAGGCAAGGTTGATACTACATTGTTTATTAAATATTTTAAAAATAATTTTCTTATTGTTCAAATTTATGTTGATGATATCATTTTTGGTTCTTCGGATGAATCACAATGTGAATCATTTGCTAAGTGTATGAGTCTTGAATTTGAAATGAGTATAATGGGTGAGTTAAACTTATTTTTAGGATTACAAATTAAACAACTTAGTGATGGAATATTTCTTAATCAAACCAAGTATACATTGGAACTATTAAAACGATTTAACATGGATAGTTTTAAAGCCATCAACACTCCAATTAGTACTTTCACCAAGTTAGACTTGGATGAAAATGGAGAAAACTTTGATAAAAAAATATATAGGGGAATGATAGGTAGCTTACTCTATCTCATTGCAACTAGACCTGATATCATGTTTAGCGTAGGTCTATGTGCAAGATTCCAAGCAAATCCTAAGTTATCTCACCTTAAAGCTGTTAAAAGAATCCTTAGGTATCTTAAAGGAACTCCTAATCTAGGATTATGATATCCAAAATCTGATAACTTTGATTTAAAAGCTTATACGGATGCCGATTTTGGCGGATGTAGAATTGATAGAAAAAGCACATCCGGAACATGCCAATTTCTAGGACATGCACTTGTTTCTTGGACATCCAAGAAACAAAATTCTGTTGCACTATCTACGGCGGAAGCTGAATATATAGCTGCAAGTGCATGTTATGCACAAGTTGTGTGGATGAAAAACACTTTAGAAGATTATGGAATTAATTTAAAAAATATTCCAATAAAATACGATAACACAAGTGCTATTTGTCTAACAAAAAATCTCATTCAACACTCAAGAACTAAGCACATTGATATTAGGCATTACTTTATACGAGATCATGTTGCTAATAATGATGTCACTTTAGAATTTATTGATACAAAGCACCAATTAACGGACATTTTCACAAAACCTCTAAATGAAGAACAATTTGACTTCATTAGAAAAGAATTAGGCATGCTAAATTTGTCCTAATGTTTAAATAATTGCATATCTTTCAAAACATTTAAACTTTGATTTTGATAGTTTCACCTTTATACCTTCAATAATATATAAAACTTTCATTTTATTGATCATAATATATTGTGAAGAACTCATCTTTCGATTGATCATAATATACTCTGGATTTATGATTTCTGCTTCACTCTATTTTTATCAAGCTTCACCAAGCTTCATCAAGCTTCACCCTTTCATCAAGTTTATTCATCTCCTTTTTGTTGATGACAAAGGGGGAGAAAAATATGAAATTGATGACTTGCTAAATGTGGCTTTTATGAGCAAAATATTTTGATAATTTGATACAGTGTAATGAATTGAAAAATGTGTCATAAGATTTATTATTGCAATTCAATTGCTCTTGCCATGCTTAGTGTCAAAAACAGGTTGCAATCCTTAAAAAGCATTGCAATGAATGCAATACATCACATTGCAATTCTATAGTTGAAAGATTCTTACTATATCATGTTTATCAAATAGCATCTTTCGATTGATAAGACAAATTTTCATCTCATGATTTATCTAATATGTTGTCACGCATTTCAATCATGAGATCCTTGTTGTAATCTTAAAATTTTTGGTATCTTTTGTCGGAATGATAAATGTTTATCATCTTTCGACTTGAAATTAAATGTCATGCTTTGATAATGCTTACAAATGAAACCTCATGCTGATTGATCATGATGATAAGTTCAATTCAAGTAACTTATCAGTTTTGGTTAAATTCAAGAGATTAATTCAAGTGTTTTTACTTTCTCATTATATGGCTTATAGATAGGGGGAGTTAAGAATAACTCCGTCATCAATTGATTGTCATCATAAAAAAGGGAGAGATTGTTGAATCTCGGATTTTGATGATGAAGTCAATTGATGGTTATTTGATCAAATCCATTTTTGAGATAAGTGTGCAGGATTAACTATAATAGAGCAAATTACCAAAGTCAAGTTGTTGGAAGTTCAAGAGTCCACCAGAAGTCCGAAGGATCATCGGAAGTGCTGCCGGAGCCAACCGAGATGAAATCGAGGACTTGCCGAAGGTTTCGGAAGTTCGTCGGAAAGATCGTCGGAGGTTCGCGGAGATAACTGAGAAGGCTCGGAAGGGTACCAAAGACTCGTTGAACTTGCCATAGAATCCGGGAGCCAGTTGGGAGTCCGCCGGAAGGAATCCGAGGGATTGCCGAAAGTCCGCCGGAAGATCACCGGAAAGCTCTTCAAAAGATAACTTGATGGTGTTGGTATAATTTGGCTTTTGAAGATCATAGTTAGTACTTAATTAGGGTATAGAATAGGTGTTAATCCTATCTAGACCTGTATTGGGACAATTGGGCCTTTATTGGGTTGTATTGGGCCGAAGGTAAGGCCCATACAGTTTTTGGCAAGGGCCGACGGTAGCATCGCCGGACCCAGGCGGTAGCACTGCCTGTTGACCGAACCCAGGCGGTAGTACCGCCCCAGGCAGGCGGTGGCATCGCTTGACAGGTGGTTGCAACCACCTATGTCAGGCCGTAGTACCGCCAATGCTAGGCAGTAGTACCGCCTACAGTCCGAAATTTTGGACAAGACTTTTTTTGAGCGAGATTTTTGAATCCAAAAAGCTCTATAAATACCCCTTTACTTCTAGCTGGTTGGGTTACCTTTTGCAGTGTTAGATTTGAGTCTAAGCCATAGCAAATTCCTGCTTTTAATTGTTCAAGTGTTTACCTCCTTCTTCTACTTGTAAAAATTCTGTAAAGAGAGGGAACCTCTTGTAAAAGGCTGTAAAGGGGTGTTTGGTCTTTCCCCTTCAAGAGACTTGCTAGTGGAAGTTGGGAGCCTCATTGGAGGAGGCTTCAAGAGTGGACGTAGGTCATTTGACCGAACCACTATATATCGCTGTGTTTACTTGCTGTATGAGTATTTAAAATTCTGCATCGTAAATTTCTTAAGCTGCAAACTGATCGGATTTCTTCTCCCTACTTCAACTTTCATTTACCTGAATATTTTCAAGTTAAAGTCTCTTTCGGTGAATCAAGTTCTTAAGCAAATCTCCGGAATCAGTTTTTAAGCTTTATTCATTTTAATCCACTGCACTAATCACTCCCCCCTCTTAGTGCCGCTCCGAACCTAACAGAAGCAAGCTGCACATCATTCCCTTATATATTTTTTGATCAAAATTTTCTCCACTTTCATCCAAGTCTAACTTGGTGGAAGTACTCATTGGAGTATTGATGGCTTTTGAACCATCCATATTAAATCATTTTAATAATTCTAATGTATACTTTGTTTGATTAAGAAATATACCATCACTAAGTTGTTTAACTTGCAATCATAAAAAGAAGGTTAATTCTCCTATTAGGCTCATTTCAAATTTATGACTCATACATTTGGCAAATGATTCACATAGTGATTCATTCGAAGAACCAAAAATAATATCAACATAAATTTGAATAATAAAAAAATTATTTTAAAATATTTAATAAATAATGTAGTATCAACCTTGTCTTTAGTAAAATTATTTGAAATTAAGAAAGAACTATGCCTCTCATACTAAGCCCTAGGGGCTTATTTTAATCCATAGCGAGCCTTAGTTAGTTTAAACACATGATTGAGAAGAAGAGAGTTTTCAAATCCGGGTGGTTGTTCAACATACACTTCTTCGGAAATAAAGTCATTTAAGAAAGCACTTTTGACATCCATTTGAAAAAGCTTAACGTTATTACTACTAACATAGGCAAGGAGCATCCTAATGGCTTCTAATCTTACCACAGGAGCGAAGGTCTCTTCATAATCAATACCTTTTTCTTAGTTGAAACCTTTGGCTACTAGTCTAGCTTTATTTCTAACTACGATATCACATTCATCTTGCTTATTTCTAAAAATCCATTTAGTCCCAATAACTAAATAGTCACTAGGTCTAGGAACAAGCTTCCATACCTCATTCCTTTCAAATTGATTCAATTCTTCTTGCATTGCGATAACCTAAGAATCATCTTTCAAGACATCATCAATGTACTTAGGTTCAATTTGAGAAAGAAAAGCGGCATAGGCACAAAAATTTTTAAAAGAAGAACGAGTTTGAACCTCTTTCGATGTGTCTCCTATAATTAACTCCTTGGGATGGACATCTATATACTTCCATTCCTTAGGTAAGGAAATTTGGAAAGAAGATGCATCCAAGTTGCTATTTTGAGGAGAGGGTTCATTTAAATTCAAACCATCAAAACCAAAATCATCATTAAATTTTTTTTTCTTATATTCAAAAATTTCATTAAAAACTACATGAATAGACTCTTCTATAACTAATGTTCTTTTATTAAAAACATGAAAAGCTTTAGAAACGGAAGAGTAACCAAGAAAGATGCCTTCATCGGATTTAGCATCGAATTTTCCTAAAGCATCCTTTTCATTTAAAATAAAGTATTTACAAACAAAAACTTTAAAGTAAGAAACATTAGGTTTTTTGTTATTTCATAATTCATAAGAAGTCTTGGATAGAGATGGTCTTACTAGAACTCTATTCATGATATAACAAGCCGTATTAATGGCTTCGGCCCAAAAATATTTAGATAAACTATGTTTATTTAACATGGTTCTTGCCATTTCTTGTAAATTTCTATTCTTCTTTCTACTACTCCATTTTATTGAGGATTCCTTGGAGTAAAGAAGTTATGGTTATACCCATTTGATTCACAAAAATTTTGGAAGTCACAGTTTTGGAATTCACCACCGTGATCACTCTGAATCGATGAAATCATAAAACCTTTTCATTTTGAGTAAGTTTAAAAAATTTAGAGAAACATTTAAAACAATCACTTTTGTGAGTCAAGAAATAGGTCCAAGTGTATCTACTATAGTCATCTACAATTACAAAGACATATTTACTACCTCCTAAGCTTGTTGTATCAATTGGTCCAAATAAATTCATATGTATCAATTATAATGGTCTAGAGATACTTATTTGATTCTTTGGCTTGAAGCTAGTTTTAATTTGTTTTCCTAGTTGACAAGCATTACATACTTTATCTTTAATGAATTTAACATTGGGAATGCCTCTTACAAGTACTTTGGATGTGATTTGATTGATTAGCTTCATGTTAGCATGACCTAATCTCCTATGCCAAAGCCAAGCGTTATCATTCAATGCCGAAAAACACATTTCACTACTAAGATTATCAATATTGATGGTGTAGATATTATTTTATTTTAGTGCAATCATAGATGTATTGTTGTGTGATTTTTTTAATAATGCAAGCATTAGATTCAAATTTCACAACATATCCCTTATTATATAATTGACTAATGCTCAAAAGATTATGCTTTAAACCATCTACCAATAACACATTATCAATTAAAAAAGTTGATTTATTATCTATGGTTCCCTTGCCAATAATTTTACCCTTGTTGTTGTCTCCAAAGGTGACATACCCTTCTTCTTTGCTAGTGAGCATAGAGAATTGAGATGAATCTCCGGTCATTTGCCCTGAGCATCCACTATCAAGATACCGTTTCTTGCTCCTAGCTTGTGATGGTGAATGGTTCTACAAAAGAGGATAGTTTTTAGGTACCCATTTGATTTTGGGTACCTCAAATATTGATCTACTAACTTTGTCATTTAGCATTGAATTATTTATGATTCCTTTAGGAACCCATATCAATTTATGTGGACTAATTTTCCTAAATGGATATTTGTAAATAACATGTCTAGATTTACAACAAAAATTATATTTTAAATGAGGTGATATATGTAATGTGGGTCCTTTAATGAAGGTGGTAGGATTTCGATGAGATTCACACACAAATCCAATTCCATTTCTATTTTCGACATGACCCTTGTTTGCAAGGATCATGTCCAAGCCCTTGCTACCGACTTTAAACTTGTTTAGGGTCTCTTTAAGTAGCAAGTTCTCATTTTTGATTGCTTATAAGTGTGAACACTTAGAGCATAGGGGTAAAGAAGGAGTTTGGAGACTATCAAACTTATCTTGTAATAAAGCATGCTCTTTCTTTAATAAATTGAACTTCTTACTAATAGTTCTACATTCATCAAATAACTCATGAAAAGCGATAGAAAGTTCATCGAAAGATAACTCTTCATTAAATAACTCACTAACCTCTTCTCCTAAGGGCATTAGCGTGAAATTGGTATCCTCTTTGTTGCTTGCTTTTTCATCCTAGGAGTCACTTGAGTCATCCCATGTAGCCTTCAATGCCTTCTTCTTCTTGAGTTGCTTCTTCTTGGCTTGGGGGTATTCATTTTTGAAGTGCCTCGGCTTCTTGCATTCGTAACATATGACTTGGTCCTTTTTTGGTTCAAGTTTGTTTTGGGATTCATTTTTAAATTTATCTTTTTTAATAAATTTTTTAAATTTTTTAGTTAAGAGTGCAATGTCTTCGTCAAAGCCCTCATCACTTGATGTTCCTTTCAAGTGGTCTTCTTGTGTTCTTAATGTCATATCCTTCCTGTTCTTTGGAAACAGGTTCTCTAGCTCATCATGAGCATGACATGTCATTTCATAGGTCATTAAAGACCCCATGAGTTCTTCGATAGAAAAAAGTTTTAAGGTCCTTGGCCTCTTGAATGGCTGTAACCTTTGGATCCCAACTCTTTGTTACTAGTTCAAAATTAGAAAAATCTTTACCAAGTGCCTTGAGTCCATTGATGATATCCGTGAAGCGGGTGTACATGTCTCTGATGGGCTCACTTGGTTTCATTAGAAAAAGCTCATAAGAATGCACAAGAATATTGATTTTGGACTCTTTCACTCGGCTAGTGCCTTCATGAGTGATCTCAAGAGTACGCCAAATATCAAAAGCCGATTCACAAATCGAAACGTGATTAAACTCATTTTTATCAAGTGCACAAAATAAGGCATTCATAGCCTTTGCATTTAAAGCGAAAACCTTCTTCTCCGATTTATTCCATTCGCTCATCAGAAGAGAAGATTTTTGAAATCCATTTTTGACGATATTCCAAAGCTCAAAATCTATGGAAATAAGAAAGATCCTCATATGAGTCTTCCAATATGTGTCATCCGACCCATTAAACATAGGCAGACGTGTAATAGAGTGACCCTCTTGCATGCCGGAGTAAGCTATCTCTCTTAGGTTTTAAACCAAATATGAGAGTGAACTTTGCTCTGATACCAATTGTTAAGATCGGAGTGGCACTAGGGGGGGGAGGTGAATTAGTACAGCAGATTAAAATTAGTAAGTTTGAAATCGATTTCGTAAATAGCTAGTTCGTATGGAGATTTCGATTCGATGAAAAATGACTTAGTTAAAGTAGCTCGAGTAAAGGAGATGAAGACCGAACGATTTACAGTTAAGTAGAGAAATGATTCAAAAATTTAAACACTCACACATTCAAGGAACACCACGATGTATAGTGGTTCAGTCAAATGACCTACATCCACTTCCGAAGCCTTCTTCGATGAGGCTCTCAACTTCCACTAGCAAGTCACGTTGAAGGGGAATGACTAAATACCTCTCTTACAACCTTTTTACAAGTGGTTCACACTCTTATAGATTTTTACAAAGGGAGGGAGGTGAACACTTTAGCTATCGAAAATAAGGCTTTGCTATGGCTTTTGCTCAATTTCTAACTCTCAAAAGGTTACACTCTCAGCTGAGAAAGAAGGGGTATTTATAGACACTAAGAGGATTCAAATTTAGGCTCCAAATTTGAATTATTTTTGGGTTTCCCGGTGTTGGCGGTGCCACCGCCTGTTAGTGGCGGTGCCACCACTTGTTAGTGTCAGACTGACAGAGTACTGGGCAGTGCCACCGCCCAGCCTAGGCTCTCTAGTTATGGGCGGTGCCATCGCCCGGGCTTTTCAACAAAGCTGAATGAGCTTAAATTTCGACCCAAATCAGCCCAATAAGGGCCCGGTTGGCCTCTACCAGGTTTAAACAAGATTATTTCCTAATCCTTACCCTAATTACATGCTAACTATGAAATTGAAACATAATTCTAAGTAATTTAAACCGACATTCTTCAAGTCTTCTTCCGACGAGCTTTCTGGCAAACCTTTCGGTGGACTTCCAATACTCTTTCGGATTTCTTCCAATGGACTCCCAACAGGCTCCCGGATTCTGTGGCAAGTTTAGCAAGTCTTTGGCAAGCTTCCAAACCTTCTCGGTGATCTCTGTGAACCTCCAACGATCTTTCCGGTGAACTTCCGAAACCTTCGGCAAGTCCTTGATTCTATCTCGGTTGGTTCCGATAATACTTCCGACGATCCTTCAGACTTCCGGTGAACTCTCAAACTCCCAGCGAACTTGATCTTAGTAAATCGCTTTATGTTTTCATCCTATCGTAGTTAATCCTGTACACTTATCTCGACAATATGGATTAGAATAAATAATTCACCAATTGACTTCATCATCAAAATCCGAGATTCAACAGCCTTAACTATAGTTCTAGAATCGTTAGTTCAGTTTTTCAAAATTAAAAATTTGAATTGAATCTCCTATTACCAATTTCGATTCAAGTGGTTTTGGTTTCATTTTGAACCATTAATTTGTTATTTTTAATTAAAAATAATTTAAAATATGATAAAAAATTATAATTTTGTTTTTAAAATTTTACAAAATAGATGTATAATTATAATGACTGTAATGACTTAAAAAAAGTTGATATAAGAAAATTTAAAATTATACAATTTTTAGTCAAACTAAATGACTATCTAAATTCAAACATAAGTTAATCGACTTTAAACCTAAGATTTAACCATTACATGGTAGACCTTACTCTAAGTTACGGCCCTATAGCACCCCCACAAACTCTAACTCTTTTTGCTTTAAATTTTGATTCACCATGAAAGACATCACGATTTTGCTAGGTGATGTAATATATGTTGGTAATATCTAAATCAATCCAACTTAGTCTAGATCCACATGTGCATGGAGTCTGATGTGATAAAAAGATGGGTCGAGTATTTGCAAAATAGTTGATACGTACAAAGACAAAAATTACATGGGATGCTTGACAAAGGAGTCTTAAGCATTTGTGAAATAGTTGACCTGTATAAAGTCAAAATTGCATAGGGTGCTTAACAAAGGAGTCTTAAGTAGCTTTAACTATAGTTCTAGAAAAAATTGCATAGGGTGCTTAACAAAGGAGTCTTAAGTAGCCTTAATTATAGTTCTAGAATCGTTAGTTCAGTTTTTCAAAATTAAAAATTTGAATCGAATCTCCTATTACCAATTTCAATTCAAACGGTTTTGGTTTCAATTTGAACCATTAATTTGTTATTTTTAATTAAAAATAATTTAAAATATGATAAAAAATTATAATTTTATTTTTAAAATTTTACAAAATAGATGTATAATTAATGACTTCAAAAAAAGTTGATATAAGAAAATTATAAAATTATAAAATTTTTAGTCAAACTAAATGACTCTATCTAAATTTAAACATAAGTTAATTGGCTTTAAACCTAAGATTTAACCACTACAATAGATCTTACTTTCAGTTATGGCCCTATAGCACCCCCACAAAAATTAGTTCTCATTTGAGTGCATAAGCCCTATGACCTTCTTTTTCTTTATCGATATGAGATCATGTGCACTTCCTTATCACAGATTGCCCATCTTGCCTATCCCTTAAATGTGCAAGCAAGGCGTTTGGTGTGGGATCGGTAAAGGTCAAAGGTTGTTCTGATACCACTCTAAGTTATGGCCCTTAATACCCTCACAAAAATCAATTTTTGTTTAAATGCAAAACCAACGCTTATAAGGCTCATGACCTCCAATTTCCTTACCGATGTGGGATCAAGTGCACCCCGCCTACCCATTGCACTTGGCCTCTGAGCACTAGGTGTTACCTTCTCCTCCAACCAATCACGTGACGTCCTCGTCACAGACTACCCATCCTATTTATGTTTTATTTTTATTTTTTAATCATATTTAATCAGTTTGAAATCAAAATCGTAAGGTTGATTTGGTTTCAATTGAAATCAAACTATAGTTAGGGCTAGTGTCGAAGTAAATAGTAATCGGCCTTGGTAACTCTGGTTTAATGAGCTTTTATAGTGGGTTTGACGTAAAAAAAATATTCTATTGTATGGATAAAATATATCTCTAGAAATTTTTATTGTGGTTTGGCTTTCGTGACTGCATTGCTAGCTGGTGTTCGCACTTTCTTACAGATTTTACGAATCGAACTATAATTGAGGGTGAGAGGTTTACTAAGTCAAAGATCATTTATTATGGAAAGTTGCACTAGTAGTTCTTGAGTTATTTTTTTAATTAAAAAAATTTCAAATAGCGTTCATGAAGTTTACACGTCGACTCCAACATGAAAGTACGAAACACGCCACTTTACAATAATACATTAATCAACTTGGATATCTGGACAGCAATCCTTAGAAAGTTAAACGCACTAAATCTATTTTTATTCATTTCCTTCCATTCACGAATAGATACGCTGGCCATATTTTGCAATCCAAAACCCTATAAATTACTACCGAGTCCCAAGGCTCTACGTCCCACATCGAAGAAATCGTTTGTCATCCTCCGTAGTTTGTCTATGATGCTGAAGAACATGGACGGTAGAACCTACATCGCTGCCTTAGCGCTCATCTGCCTGTGCCTCTTCTACCACCTGGAGATCACTGCGGCCACGGAGTTCACCTTTGGAGACTCTGCTGGTTGGAGCTTTAACGTCGAGAACTGGCCCAACGGCAAAAGCTTCAAAGCAGGCGACGTCCTCGGTATCATCCACATCCTTCGTCCTCCATCTTTATCGTCTTGATTCTGTGGGAGCACTTGCATGTATGTTTGATCTTTTTATGTGGAAACGTGTGCATGCAGTGTAAAAATACGGGCAGGGAGCGCATAACGTGGTGGTGGTCGATGCCGAAGGCTATAATAGCTGCAAACCCAAGTCTGGCTCTAAGACCTGCACATCTGGGAACGATAAGATCACTCTGGCTAAAGGAACCAGTTATTTCATCTGCTCCTATCCTGGTCGCTGTGAGGCCGCCATGAAGATTAAAGGTACTGTAAACTAAGCTTGGCTGATTAAAGATTAAAGGTAGAACCTACATCGCTGCCTTAGCGCTCATCTGCCTGTGCCTCTTCTACCACCTGGAGATCACTGCGGCCACGGAGTTCACCTTTGGAGACTCTGCTGGTTGGAGCTTTAACGTCGAGAACTGGCCCAACGGCAAAAGCTTCAAAGCAGGCGACGTCCTCGGTATCATCCACATCCTTCGTCCTCCATCTTTATCGTCTTGATTCTGTGGGAGCACTTGCATGTATGTTTGATCTTTTTATGTGGAAACGTGTGCATGCAGTGTAAAAATACGGGCAGGGAGCGCATAACGTGGTGGTGGTCGATGCCGAAGGCTATAATAGCTGCAAACCCAAGTCTGGCTCTAAGACCTGCACATCTGGGAACGATAAGATCACTCTGGCTAAAGGAACCAGTTATTTCATCTGCTCCTATCCTGGTCGCTGTGAGGCCGCCATGAAGATTAAAGGTACTGTAAACTAAGCTTGGCTGATAATGTTGCTTGTAAGGCTGACTTCCAAGAAAAATGAGACATATCTTGTGGTTCTACTTTGACACTGTCGCATTTGACAGGAAGATAAAGTTAATCCTTCAGAGAGAATACAAATTAATTTCCATTAATACCACAACGCAATTTTATATAAAATATTTAATGCAAAAAAATTATAATAATTTATATGCCTCAACCTTGGAACAGCTGATCCTTCTTCAGATTTTAATATATTCAATTTCGAATTTGGACAGGGATGCAAGCAAGAAGATAAAGCCGGATTTCCACAAAAATACATTATGGTGGGCTTGGGTACTTCCAAGATGGATTTTAATATGAATCTTTTAGTTAGAGGAAGATATATAGAGGAAGAGGGTACTTGTAAGTATTTTCTATTAAAGAAGTTCAGGGAATAATTTATTCGAATCTATGAGAGAGGGTGTATATGAAATTTGGACTTTATCTTTGGGATAATTTTTGTGAACAAGTGGTCTTAGAGTATGTAATCTTCTCAAATATATGTGTCTAAGAATTGGTGTTTATTGTCCTTAGAAACCTAGAGCTGAGTGCATTACATGTGCAGGCTTCTTCTCTTCTTAAAATAGATTTGGTTATATCCTTCCTTCGTAGAGATAATAATGGGAGGAGACTCACATTCAATAGCCTATCGATCTCTTTTAACTATATCCAATAGTGGATTGGAGAAGGAATTACGTAAACTAAGTATAATTGTTGAAGATGACTTTGCCTTAGAGATGTGGCCATACATGCATGCATCCAGTTGTTAGAGTAGAACTATTAAAAGATCTTTTGATTAAATTAAAATAAATTAAATATATAAAAGTTAAAAAAAAGGAATAAGAACCCAAGGCATGTAAGCATTATCCTAAGCATAGTCCTCTAAGAGAAAATTTTAGTATATTTTTTGACACACAATGTTAGTTGAAAAGTGATCTATTTATAGTTAATAAGTATCATGTGGCTTGGTCTTATTAATCTTAAAAAAAAAGCTTCTAAGGGGAGAGTAAAAGAGTTGAGAGAGAAGTCTCTTATTGATGTGAGACTAAAATCCTTTTAACAGTGAAGGAGAATTTGAGTTTTTTCCTCATCAAGTTTTAATAATCCCTTAAAAAATGAAATTCCTATTCAAATAAATAAATAATAATAAAAATAAAATTATTAAAAATAAATATTGCTGGTGCATATATTATGCCGTCAGACTAAAACTTAATTAGTAAAGTAAGCATCCATACAAAAGAAATGAAGGAAACTAGGTCTAGAACTACATTTTTTTGACCTAGACTTCAATTAACGCACACATAATATGGAATACATCTTCGTGGGTTGCACAGTAGTGATCATACTGTTGGGGATGGAGGAGTAAGAAAATAATAAAAATAGAATATTATGATATAATTAAAAAAATACTTTCAATAAAAAAAACCGATATAGTATTTAAACAAGAGGTAAGATATAAACACTTACATGATATTCCCAAGTGCACACACTCTATCTTACTTCATGAACTATGGTCTTATTTATAGGATCTAGTGGTAACTACCTCACTCCATCATGTCGCCCATGATTGAGTTAGATGTAGGAACTACCTTATAACTTCTAGATCATGGGTCACTACTTAGAATATACCTATAACTACCTAGAACATGCCAATTACTTAGATAATTACTATGAATAAATTCTCAACACTCCTCCTTGATTCATAGTTATATACATCGATTTGAGATATAAAATAAATATGCTTATGAGAATGTATATAACTTATTCATCTGTTCCACAATACTTTATTGCTATGGCTTCACTTGCTACAAGATCTCGAATGAAATAATAACGTATCTCTATATGCTTCGTTCTTCCATGAAATGTCGGATTCTTTGTTATTGCAATTATAATTTTGTTGTCACAAAATATTTTTATTGCTTTTTTTTGTTCTTGATAAAGACCTTCAAGAAGTCTTCTAAGCCATATTGCTTGATAAGCTGCTGATATTGTAGCTACATATTATACTTCCAATGTCGATAATGTAGTTATTGCTTACTTTTTTGAACTCCAAGATAGCTCCTGATCCAAGGCTAAAAATATTGCCTGAAGTACTCTTTTTATCATCTAAAACTCCTGCCCAATCACTATCAGCGAAACCAAATAATTTACATTTAAAATTATGAGAATACCAAATGCCATAATTTATTATTCCAATAATATAACACAATTCTTTTAACAGTTCCAAGATGATGTTTGCTTGGGCTATGTATAAACTTGGATACTACACCAATAGAGAAGGTATTATCTGATTGAGTATGAGTTAGAGAAATCAAACCTCTAGTCAAACTTCTGTAGTATCTTACATTTGTCAAACATGAACCATCTTTAAGTTTTAATTTTTTATTTATATTCATGGGTGTTATTATAGTTTTGCAATTAATCATATTAGATTTTTTAAGTAAATCCATTACATACTTTCTTTGTGAAATAAAAATTTAATTTGATCCTTGCTTTACCTCCAAACTAAGAAAATAGTGCAATAGGCCTAGATATGATATTTCAAATTTATTTATTATGTATTTTTTAAATTCTACCATAAAAGAGTTAGATGAACCCATCTATATAATATTATTAATATAAAGATAAACCATTAGAATATTATATTTACCTTCCTTTTTTAGATAAAGAATAGGTTCATTATTACTCTTAAATCCATTTTGATGAAAATAATAATCAATTTTATTGTACTATGCCCTTGGAGCTTGTTTAAACCCATAAAGAGCTTTCTTTAGCTTATATATATTTTATTTATGTCCTTTAACAAAAAACCTTCAGGTTGAGTAACAAAAATCTTTTCGTGTAATTCTCTATTTAAAAATATAGATTTCACATCAAATTGATAAACATGCTAACTCAAGTGAGTAGCTAAAGCCAAGAAAGTTCTCATGATTTCGAATCTAGTAACTGGAGAAAAACTATCATCAAAATCAATATCTTGTTACTGTAAATATCCTTTTACTACAAGCCGAGCCTTATGCTTTTGGATACTTCTATCTGCATTATACTTTGTTTTGAACACATTTTAATCTAATAGTTTTTTTTTTTCAGTAGATCCATTAGCTCCCAGGTTTCATTTTTTTCAATTGACTTGATTTCCTCTTTCATTGCTTTTCGCTATTCCTCTTTTTCAACTGCTTCCTTAAAAGTTATAGGATCTAAAATAAATAAAATAAATGTTAAATCATAAATTTCTGCTAGTGATCTAAATTTTCTTAGAGGGGTTTCATCTAAAGAATTAGAATTTGAACTACTACTGGGTGAGGTTTGCTAGGATCATGTTGGCTCTAAGAGAGGGGGGATGGGGGAAGGGGGGGGGTGGGGTGAATTAGTGCGACGTTAAAAGATGATTGTGATTCAAAATTTTTTGAGTTGATAAAATTATATCGAAAATGATATCGATTTGGAGTAAATGTAAAGTGAAGAGAGTAGTAAGCAGTAAAGAAAGAACACACTAGATTTATAGTGGTTCGATCGTTGTGACCTACGTCCACTTCCAATTCCTCCTCCATCGAGGTCACCGACTTCCACTATTGATCGTTCTTCAATGGGCGGAGATCAATAACTCCTTTTACAGATCTTTCCTCCTTTTGATAGGTTCAGGAGTTATTTTTTTTAAAATTTGCTCACTCTTCCTTAAACAAAATTCCAAGCTAGAACAAGTGGAGGTGAACTCTCAAAAGATTATAACAATGTTTCAACTTAGATCTCAGTTTTTTTCATTCACTTTTTTATATCCCATAAGTAGAAAAGTGTGGAGTATTTATAGACCTCAACTAGCTTAAAAAATGGAGCCAAAAAAGGTCTCATCCCAGATTTTCGGGGTACCAGCGGTACTACCGCTTGTGTTGGGTGGTCCCACCACTAGTATTCTTTGACACTCGGTGATACCACTACCCAGTCTAGTGGCACTATTGCTAAACAGAGTCTCGGCTACTAGACCCTAGAGGTACCATCGCCAAACAATATTAATTACCAATGGTACCACCGCCTAGACCTCTTGGGAGACTGAGCTCTAGGCGATTCCACTGTCCAGTCTTAGCGGTGCCACCACTAGCCTGGTTCCAGATCACTATTTGGGCCATTAGTCCAGCCCAAATCAATCTTGATTTAGGCCCAATTGGTCTCTAATTGAGTTAGTGGGATTACCTCCAAATCCTAACTCAAACTAAGTCTTAACTATGATAATTAAGGCATTAACTAAGCATTTTATGTCTGGTATATCAATTGTTCTTTCAATGAAATCCCAGTAGGCTTTTGGCGATCGTTTGGTGGACTCCCGACAAGCTCTTGGTAAACTCTCGATGAACTTCTTGGCGAGCTTCGGTGAACTCCTGACGAACTTCTCAGTGATCTCCCGATGAACTACTTGGCGAGCTTCGGAGAACTTCCAATGAACTTCTTAGTGAACTCTTAACGAACTCTCAATGAACTCCCGACGAATCGTCCGATCTTTGACTCTGACTCAACATCTGCTTTATGCCTTATTTATGATCATAGTTAATCCTATAACACTTTTCTCAACATATGGATTAGATTAATAATTTATCAATTGATTTCATCATCAAAATCTGAGATTCAACAATCTCTCCCTTTTTTATGATAACAACCAATTGATGACGGAGTTAACTTTAACTCTCCCTATCTATATGTCATACTTGAGAAAAGACAAACTTGAATTCACAACCTTTCAATTCAAGCTTTAACCGATTTTAATAAAAAATTTCATACTTTGTGCATCATTATAGTTTCAAGTTACCAAGGTGGAACATGCACAATTTCATGTATAATACTAGAAACTAATCAACTTGGTAATCATTACTTCATGCATGATACCAAAATTTATCATTTTAAACATTCATTATTTAAGCATGATACCATTTCAAACATTTAAGCATGATACTAAACATTCATCATTTTAGCATGATACTAAGTATGATACCAAGCATTCATTATTTAAGCATGATACTAAGCATTCATTATGATATCAAGCATTCATAATTTCTCCCTTTGTCATTAACAAAAAGGAAATATACAAACATTTTGACACTATTACACCAAACATTCGATATGTAAGATAGTTTTACATAATTTTATATAACCATAGCAAAAATGTAGTTAAGTAAAAGATAACAATGTTTGTTTCTTTAAATTAGCAAGTTAGCAAAATCTCTATACGATAGCAACTTTTGCTTTTAGATGTGCAAGCTAGTACTACTCTTGCTAGCACTTCTCTTTAGCTTTGAAATAGGCAAGCTAGCAAAGATGAAATTAAGCAAAAATTTCTATAAGATAGCAACTTTTGCTTCTTGAAATAGGTAAGCTAGTACTTCTCTTTGGATGTGTAAGGTTCTTCTTGAGATGTACAAGCAGTTTTTAGTATCTCCCCTTTGTCATATAAAAAAAAGAGAAGAAGAAAGAGGAGGGAGGAATTCACTAATCACAAGAAAAATCAAGCTATAAGAATCAAAAATCCATGAATCAAACTTCTACTTTCGTAAATAGAAAGTGAAAAGATTCATCACATAAATGATTAAGATTATAAATGATTAAGATGTGTATGTTAAGGGTTCATGAATCAAATCACTATTTTTTTAAATGGAAAGAAGAAGGATTCATGATCATCGCACAAGAATCAAGTATACCAAAAATCCATAAATGAAAACTCTTCAAATGACGGAACAAGAGTATCAAAAATCCATAAATGAGATTACAAAAATATAATAGGAAACGATCTCGATAAAAACTCAATTTTTAAAAATTAAAAAATTCAAAAAATATATAAGAGAACCTCATGCATTCAGAAGATTCAACATGTCTAATTCTCTTCTAATAAAATCAAATTGTTCCTCATTTAAAGGTTTTATAAAAATATCAACTAATTGATGTTTTGTATCAATAAATTTTGAAGATATATCATGGTTATTAACATGATCTCTTATAAAATGATCTTAATATCAATGTGTTTAGTTCTAAAGTATTGAATGAGATTTTTCATTAAACATATTGCACTAGTGTTATCACATTTTATAGGGATATTTTTCAAGTGAATTCCGTAATCTTTTAATGTGTTTTTCATCTATATAACTTGTGCACAACATGTATTTGCTACTATATATTTAGTTTCGGTTGTAAATAATGCGACCAAATTCTATTTCTTGGAAGACCAAGAGACAAGTGCATGACCTAAAAATTGACATGGTCTAGATGTACATTTTAAATCTATTCTATATCTAGCAAAATCAACAATGGCATAAGCAGTTAATTCAAAGTTCTTAGATTTTGGATACCATAATCCTAGATTAGGAGTTCTTTTTAGGTATCTAAAGATCCTTTTAATAGTTTTAAATTGAGATAGTTTGAGATTAGATTGAAATCTAGCACAAAGTCCAACACTAAACATAATATCTGGTTTAATTGTGGTGAGGTATAGTAAACTACCTATCATACCCCTATAAGTTTTTTGATCAAAGTTTTCTCCATTATCATCCATATCAAACTTAGTGGTAATGCTTATTGGTATATTGATAGCCTTTGAATTATCCATCTTGAATCATTTTATTGGAAAAGATCATCAAATGATGGAACAAGAGTATCAAAAATCCATAAATGAGATTACAAAAAGACAATAGGAAACGATCTCGATAAAAACTCAATTTTTAAAAATTAAAAAATTTAAAAAATATATAAGAGAACCTCATGCATTCAGAAGATTCAACATGTCTAATTCTCTTCTAATAAAATCAAATTATTCTTCATTTAAAGGTTTTATAAAAATATCAACTAATTGATGTTTTGTATCAATAAATTTTGAAGATATATCATGGTTATTAACATGATCTCTTATAAAATGATCTTAATATCAATGTGTTTAGTTCTAAAGTATTGAATGAGATTTTTCATTAAACATATTGCACTAGTGTTATCACATTTTATAGGGATATTTTTCAAGTGAATTCCGTAATCTTTTAATGTGTTTTTCATCTATATAACTTGTGCACAACATGCATTTGCTATTATATATTTAGTTTCGGTTGTAGATAATGCAACCAAATTCTATTTCTTGGAAGACCAAGAGACAAGTGCATGACCTAAAAATTGACATGGTCTAGATGTACATTTTAAATCTATTCTATATCTAGCAAAATCAACAATGGCATAAGCAGTTAATTCAAAGTTCTTGGATTTTGGATACTATAATCCTAGATTAGGAGTTCCTTTTAGGTATCTAAAGATCCTTTTAATAGCTTTAAATTGAGATAGTTTGAGATTAGATTGAAATCTAGCACAAAGTCCAACACTGAACATAATATCTGGTTTAATTGTGGTGAGGTATAGTAAACTACCTATCATACCCCTATAAGTTTTTTGATCAAAGTTTTCTCTATTATCATCCATATCAAACTTAGTGGTAATGCTTATTGGTATATTGATAGCCTTTGAATTATCCATCTTGAATCATTTTAGCAAATCTAATGCATATTTAGTTTGACTAAGAAAAATTCCATCACTTAGTTGCTTGATTTGTAAACCTAAGAAAAATATTAATTCACCCATTAAACTCATTTTGAACTCTTGGCTTATACTTTTAGCAAAAGATTCACATAAAGACTAATTTGTAGAACCAAAAATAATGTCATCAACATAAATTTGAACAAAAAAAATTATATTCAAAATTTTTAATAAATAATATAGTATCGACCATGCCTTTTGAGAAATCATTTTGAATAAGAAAAAAACTAAGTCTCTCATACCAAGCCCTTGGGACTTGTTTCAATCCATAGAGAGCCGTAGATAACTTAAACACATGATTAGCAAAAAAGAGAATCCTCAAATCTGGGTGGTTGTTCAACATAAACTTTTTTTTGGAAATAAATCTATTTAAAAAATACTTTTAATATATATTTGAAATAATTTAAAATCATTACAACAAGCATAGGCAAAGAGCATCCTTATGGTTTCTAATCTTGCCATAAGAGCGAAGGTTCTTGTTAAGACCTATTAGGGTTTTAACGTAGAAAGAGGAAGAAGCGGAAGAAAAGGGTTTGATATCTTCGAGGGGATCGGCCTCCTTGATCACTTCGAAGGGATCGAGCTCCTAGGTTTAGCCAAAAGACTGAATAATGTCTTATTACCCGAAAGAAACAGTTACATCCCTATTTATAGAGCCCACCAGGACTCAGACACTTAATAATTAAATATTAAATAAATATATTATTCAAGCTTAGGAAATAAAAGGTTCGTAATAGTTTTGCCCTCATTAAATCAGCCTTGTCCTCAAGGCTGAGCGGCATTAAATTCGACACAAGGTATTTGCGGTACATCACAACTTGTTGATCAAGTAAGTACAACCTTCACTTTTTGATGGTGTGAGCAATAGGTCGGACATTAGTTGGTACTTTCCCGGGTATTATTGAAATCTGATGATCATGATGTCAAAGAGGTGGGAGTCCTTGTGGTTCTGCAAATACATCTGCAAACTCTTTAAGTAATGATTCAATACTTTCCGTTGGAATGTGCCTTGCTATTGTTGAATCTCGGATTTTGATGATGAAACTAATTGATTATGTTTTATTATCTAACTGCATTTTTGAGTTATGCAGATCTACTATCGATTAGGATTAGACAATTGATGTTGGAGGAATTGACGTTGCGCTGGGTGATCACGTCAGGATATTGGATGTTGAGTTAGAGGTTCGGTTGACAATCAGCAGAAGGCTTTGTACGTCGGGCATCGGGCCAAGAAGAGCGTGTTACGCCAAGGATATCGGGGTTGCGGAGGTCAACCGCCGATTGGGCAACAAAATGCAAGAGAGGACGATGTGCTGAAGAATCAGATGAAGCATCGACCAATGATGTGCTAGGTAACTGAATGTCAATTCGCGTTGTAATAATTGTCTAGATCGAAGTAGAGTTTTATTTGTGTGTGTGCAGGATTAACTACGATAAAGATGATGTAAAGTGAAACAAAGTACCAGAAGACAAGTGTGATGGATCGTTGGGAGTTCGAGAGTTCGATGAAAGTCCAAAGATTCATTGGAGTGTTGTCGAAACTGGCCGAGAACGAGTAGGGAGCTTGCCAAAGGGTTTTTAGAAATTCACCAGAACGTTCGTTGGAAGTTCACGGAGCTTGCCAAGAAAGATCGGAGCTTGCCAAAGAAGCTCATTGGAACTCGCCATGATCGTCGTGAAGTCTAGGAGCTTGTCGGGAGTCCGCAGAATAGTTTTCGAGGGTTCGGACCACCGAAAGTCTACCGGAAGCTCGTCGAAAGAAGTCTTGACTTGTCGGACTTTGTAATAGCTTAGGAAATGTCTTTAATTTCATAGTTAGCATATTAATTTGAGTTAAGATTAGATGTTAATCCTATAACCCAAGTAGGGGCCAAGTGGGCCCGATAACAGACTAGTTTGGGTCGAGTTTAAGGCCCAAACCAGTGTGCTGAAAAGGCTGGGCGGTGCCAGTGGCCAAGAGCCCAGGCGATGGCACCGCCCAGTGCCCGAGAGCCCAGGCGGTGGCACCACCCAGTACACTATCAGTGTCAGACACTGACAGGCAGTGGCACCGCCACTGACAAGCGGTAGCACCGCCAGCACCGGGAAGAACGAAAGTGATTCAAATTTGGGCTCTCTTGAGGCCTATAAATACCCCTCTCATTCATGGATGAAAGAGAGTTTAGAACTGAAAAAGAAAAAGGGAAAACTCTTATCAAATCTTTCCTCTAAGCTTTAAGTGTGTTCTAGTCCAAGAGAGGGGTGAGAGGCTTTATAAGGGTTACCTCCTAAGCTCGTCAAAAGGAGAGGTGCTGTAAGGGAGTTCATCCTCGCCCATTGGAAGGAGGATAGCTAGTGGAAAGTCGGTAGCCTCAAGTGAAGAGAAATCGGGAGTGCACGTAGGTTGCATGACCGAACCACTATAAATCAATTTGCATTTACTTTCTCGCAACTTACTTTATTGCAAATCATCTTCACTTTGCTGCCTTACTTACTTGACCTCCTTTTCATCTTCTTACGTATGCTTTCAAGTTAAAACACAATCAAAATGGTTTCAAACGAAATATTGCTTTCAATAGTATGAAGTTTTCCGAACTTGTTTAAAATCGTCGAAAGTTTATCATTATTTACCGCTGCACTAATTCACCCTCCCTCTTAGTGCCATTCGATCTCTAACAATTGGTATTAGAGCCTCGTTATTTCTCATTTGGATTCACGCCCATGAGAAATGGTTCTTCATGGCTTTCAAGAGGGCTTTTCGGTTATTCGTCCACCGTTCTTTAATGGATCGGACTATACTTATTGGAAAACTCGAATGAGAGTTTTTTTACTTTCAATGGATTTGGATTTGTGGAACTTTATTGAAGACGATTTTTAACTTCCCTCTAAACCGATGAACGAATGGTTGGATTTGGAGAAAAGGTCTTTTCTTTAAATGCAAAGGCTTTGAATGCCTTATTTTGTGCTTTGGACAAAAACGAGTTCAATTGGATTTCTATGTGCGAAATGGCTTTTGACATTTGGCGAACACTTGAAATCACTCACGAGGGAACTAGTAGAGTCAAATACTTAAAAGTAAACCTCTTATTGCATGATTTTAAGCTTTTCCAAATGAAACCAAGCGAGACTATCAACGACATGTACACCCGTTTCACCGATATTGTCAATAGTCTAAAAGCTCTTGGTAAATATTTTTCAAACTTTGAACTCACTAACAAGATCTTAAGATCTCTTACAAAAAGGTGGGATCCAAAGGTAACCGCCATACAAGAAGCTAAAAGTTTAAATGACTTACCTCTTGAAGAACTCATTGGGTTTTTAATGACCTATGAAATGACATTCTTGAAACACAATGAACTCGATAAACACATGAACCACCTTCCAAAGAACATGAAGGATTTGGCACTTCGGACTATAAAATGCCACTTGAGTGATGACTCAAGTGATGAGGACAATGAAGAGAACATTGAACTTTTAATCAATGTTAACAAGTTCATTAAACAAAAATTTAAAACTAAAAATGAACTTGAATGGAGGAAGAGGCCAAAGAAGAGGAAGGCACCCAAGGGAGAATCAAGTAAAGAAGACGCAAACTACGCTTTAATGATTTTCGCCAACAAGATAAGAAACTCACCCGAAATGTTTGGATGTTGTTTTGAAATTACTTGATATCCTTTTTATGAATTGCTTAACTTAGTTAGTAGGAAATAAATAATTATTTTTCAAAAATAATATCATGCTTTTCTTTTGTTAAAAAAAGGGAGGTAAAAATTAAAATGATACTTGCATGATTTGTGATAATGCTTAGGATTAATCCATGCATGTGTATCTTGATATTTTATATTGCTTTTCGTTTCTAAACATGATGCTTGATAATTTTATAACATGCATTAGTTTTTGTAGTAATGTTGATTTGACTCTATGTTTTGGATTAACATGTTTTTGGTCTAATTATTTTCATGATGAATTAAGATGACATTTTGAGATGATGAAATTCCATGTATACTTTTCATATCGATTTTCGATCTTAAACATGATACATATCTATGTATGAATTTCTTGAAAGTCTTTTGATGATAGATGTGTGTATCTTGCTTATAATTTGAAAAATTTCATCTTGGATTAATAGGTCTTAATCATTTTTATGATGAAATTTATAAAATGATTTTAGCAAAAATTTAAGCATCGATCATCTTGTTATAACTAATGAAAGAAAGAATTAAAATGATTTTGATGATGTTTTCGTTTTTAAATATGATGCATGACATTTTCATATGAAAAATTTGAACATTCTTATGAAAGATCAAATCACTTAAATTGAAACTCATAAAGATGAGAAAATGCATTATCATGATGTTTGATGCATTTGATCTTAATGACTTTAATGGTAAAACTTACATTTCGAATTTGTATGATGATGGCTTTCATGAAAATATTTGAACATACCTGATGAAATCATCATTGATAATGATAAAATGAAAATGTTAAAAGGTTGTTATCATGCTTAATGACTTTATGATATCATATTTTGACGACGAAACTCATGTGTTGGTTTTAAACATGATACTCATCTTTTAAAACATGAGCACACTCATATAAAATAAACAACTTAAAATGAAGCACATTATGCATGATGAGTGAATTTTACATCTTGAACTATTATGCTTTTGGTCTTATCGATTTCATGACGAATTTTTTAGATGACATGTCATATTTTTAATAATGAAACGTGTCTAAGTTTTAAACTTGATACACATCCCTTATACAAAAAGGATTTGAGCACACTTACATGAAACATTCAACTTAAAATGAAAAATATTATCATGTTGAATCAAATTTTTGTTGAAAGATGCCTTATGTGTAATGTGCTAGATTTTTGGCTTGAAAATGGATGTTTAAAATAATGCTTGATGAGTTGTTTTATGAGATTTTAATTTTTACGTCTTGAACTTTCATGATTATCTCAATTTGACATTAAAAGACAAAGGCATGCTTATTTTAAGTAAATCATAAAAAGAAAATGCATGATCTTGAAAATTTTTCTATCTCTAAAGTTTTCGATTTTGATGAATCCATATGAACCTCTTGAATCGAATCTTTTGGAAAATACCACATACTTAATGTGATTTGACTTAATGATCATTATGATGAAATTTGCCTTTCCATCTTAAATGTTGACATTTTATTTTAAGGCAAAGACATGCTTATAAGAAGCAAATCATATGAATAGAAATTTATAAAATTGAAATGCAATCCTCTATCTTATCGATTCTTCAATAAATCTATGCTTGTCATGTATGAATTTATTGAATGTGATTTTTGAGGATGATTTCAGATTTGAAAATTGCATGATTCGTATTTACGACATAAGATATATTTTAAATATGAATCATGCTTGATAATTTGTGTTATGAGATTTAGCCTTTATGTCTTGAACGTTTATGCTTGTTTCTATTCGACATAAAAAGGACAAAGGTATATTCATACGAAATCAATGCAAATCACTAAAAGAGAAATGTATGTTTCTTGAACATCTCTCTTTCTCTAAAGTTTTGGATATTTCAAATAAAAGATAAGTGATAAATTCATTTATGATATTTTATAAATCACTTGAATTATAAATGAGATTTTGATGATATGGTAATGACTTTGTTCATGTTATGAATATTAAAAATGATAATTTGATTATGAGTCTTGATTTGTCAAATTGAACTTGAATGAATTTTCTTTTAGTGATTCTTGAATCTTTTGGAATTATGACTTGTTAAGATGTATTTAATGATTGAATCAAGTTATAAAAGATTTCATTTTGCTATAAAGAAATTTTATTGAATTCATGACCTTGTATGAATCTCTTAAGAGTAATTTTGATGATTTGTATGAGTCTTATAAATCATGATTTTGATTTCTTAGAACTATATATTTAATATTTTTTTTATGAAATCATCATCATAATGATTTGAAAACTCCTACATATAAGTCAAGATTTTCTTCTTGATAAATATATATAATCCTTGTTTATTCATGAATTGATCCTTTATGACATAATTTCCTTGTAGTGATGATTGAAAATTAATTTACTTTATGATGAATCATTGAATCATGACTTGATATATGATATTGATATATTTTTATCATGATCCTTGATTGTATAATTCTTTTACTCTATTAAAAGGATTTGTCAAATGATTCATGTCCTTCTTAAATTTTTCTTGATATCATGACATGATTTCTTTATATGGCTTGAAATTTTTAGCAATTGAGTCCTCCACTTCATTTTGACAATAACTAAGGGGGAGCTAGCTTGTTGGCTTGAATATTGAATTCATATTTATGACTTGAATTTTGATATAAACATTTATATCAATATTTGTTTCTAATATCTCATTTTCCATTTTGATGAAAAAGGAAATCAATTACAACATTGCATCCTCCCTTCTTTTTGAGAATGATAAAGGGGAAGAAGATTTATTGCTAGCTTGTGACTTCAATGAAAAATTTGCTAGCTCGATCATTGAAATGAAGGAGCATCCTATCATGAACATTTCAAAAGTTGCTAGCATGCTACAAAAGTAAAATGCAAACTTGCACAAGAAGCAAGTGTTGAAGTGCTATCTTGCCTATCATGAGAAACTTGCCATGATGTATGTTGAATATCCTGATTGATAGCTAATATGATTGTAAAATTTATATATCTTTTAAACTAGCTATGATGCAACTTCTCCTTTTTGTTGATGACATAGGGGGAGAAGTAGATTGATGACTTCATGTATTGATTGAATATTTTATATATTTGTATGATGAATTGATGTTTTTCTCATAACTTATAATGAATGTTGCTTGGATTTAGGATAATTCAAGTGTTCTATAAATGACATATTGATAGGGGGAGTTTAGATAAACTCCGATGGGTTATGGTTAACTCTGTCAGTCATCAATTAGTTATCATCATCAAAAAGGGGGAGATTGTTGAATCTTAGATTTTGATGATGAAACTACTTGATTGTGTTTTATTGTCTAACTACGTTTTTGAGTTACACAGGTCTACTATCGATCAGGATTAGACAGTTGACGCTGGAGGAATTGACGTTGCACTGGGTGATCACGTCAGGATATTAGATGTTGAGCCGGAGGTTCGGTCGACAATCGGTAGAAGGCTTTGTACGTCGGGCATCATCAAAATTTGGGCTCCAAATTTTGTGACAATTCTGTGGCGCAACGTCCTCTCCTGCGTTTTGTTGCCTAATCAGCGATTGACCTCCACAACCCGATATCCTTGGCGCAACACGTGGTGCCACCGCCAGCACCGGGAAGAACGAAAGTGATTTAAATTTGGGCTCCAAATTTAAATCCTCTTGAGACCTATAAATACCCCTCTCATTTATGGATGAAAGGGAGTCTAGAACTGAAAAAGAAAAAGGGAAAACTCTTGTCAAATCTTCCCTCTAAGCTTTGAGTTTGTTCTAGTCCAAGAGAGGGGTGAGAGGCCTTGTAAGGGTTACCTCCTAAGCCCGTCAAAAGGAGATGTGCTGTAAAGGAGTTTAACCTCGCCTGTTGGAAGGAGGATAGCTAGTGGAAAGTCGGTGGTCTCAAGTGAAGAGGAATCGGGAGTGGACGTAGGTCGCATGATCGAACCACTATAAATTAATTTGCATTTACTTTCTCGTAACTTACTTTATTGTAAATCATCTTCACTTTGCTGCCTTACTTACTCGACTTCCTCTTCATCTTCTTACGTATGCTTTCAAGTTAAAACGCAATCGAAACGGTTTCAAATGAAACATTGCTTTCAATAGTATGAAGTTTTTTGAACTTGTTTAAAATCGTCGAAAGTTTATCATTCTTTACCACTGCACTAATTCACCTCCCCCTCTTAGTGCCACTCGATCCCTAACAGCTATTTCTTGATCTATGCATTGTAATGGTACCAGGAAACCAGTGTGTGTCTTCCGAAGAACCTTCTCCATCTGATGGCTAGTGACAATGGTTATCTTACTTCCGCGCCGGACCTTTAGAATCACCTACTTTCCATTAATAAAAAGCTTCATTATTAGTTTAGAAAAGTTTCAGGAAACATCACCCAAGGTTGATAGCCATTCGATTCCTAGCACCGCTTCATAGTCTTCTAAGGGAAGTAAAAAGAAATCCACGAGCAACTCTTGACTCTGCATAGCGAGCTTTATTTTTGAGCACTTGCTATCACAGGTTAGAATCCGTCCATCAGCAACCTTTACTTCAAATTTATCACAACCTTCAATGTGGTAGGATAATCGGGTGGCAATTTTTCTGTCCATAAAATTGTTGGTGCTACCCATGTCAATCAAGATAGTGACAAGCTAATGTTTCAAAGTTCCTGTAACTTGCATTGTTTGTGGGTTAGAGTAGCCGGCCAATGCATGCCCTGTGTATATGATAGGGTCAATATCTTCATCAGTTTCTATACTTTCCTGATCGGAATCTAACTCTTATGCTTCTAATTCCTCCTCAATTGGCTCAATCATTAGGAGTTTTCCTTATCTACAATAGTGCTCCTTACTCCATCTTTCATCACAATGCAAACACAACTCTTTTGCTGATCTTTCCTTGAGCTCTTCTCGAGTGTTAAGGTTGTGGTTGGGAATAGATAGGGCTAGTGGTATGCTGATAATTTGTTTGTTGTTACTTTTGTTTTGATGACATTCCATACTAATTTTTTCCTCCTGTATGTGTGCAAATAAAATTGTAGCTATCATAGTGTCGGGTTGTCGGGCTTTAACTTCACATATGATGTTCGGATTAAGCCCTTCAATAAAGGTACCCACTAGTTGTTATTTAGACCAATCTTTAGCTTGATTCGATAATCGCTCAAATCTACCCTGATATTCCAACACTATAGAAGTCTGTTGAATTTTTGTACGCTGTATATCTATATCATCTATATTCTTGTACTCAGATGGTCCAAATCGAATAAGAAGCATGCTCTTGAATTGCTCCCATGAGGGAACTCCGTGGTAACTTTCATACCAGTCATACCACTGAAGTGCATCACCGTCTAACTGGATGAAGGCTATTTCTACCTTGGATTCTTTTGGGGTTCTGTGGAAATAAAAGAATTTCTCTGCCCTCAAAATCCAACTGGTCGGGTCTCCATCTTCCCATCTTGGAAAGTCCACTTTAATGCGTGGGTAGCCAAAGTCATATTCTCGGGGCCCCTTTCCTGTATCTCTAGGTCTATTCATCGTAGAGCTTGAACTTCCATCGTGTTGCAATTTACTAAAATCCTCTAGCAGACTTCTTTTAAATTCATTAAGTGTCTTATGTAGTTGGTTCTCAATTCTGATTTCTAGTGCTTCCATTTGGGCTTTTACTGAGTCATTACTAGCCATTGTGTAAGATTGAAGATCTGTAATTCCCCGTCCATGCTTCTGATGTCTAGTTAAGGACACCAGCACTGGAGGCGTGAACTACGCAAGTGTAGCATAAGGCTCACTACGGTTGCTGTGAGGAGAAAAAGAACTGTTGCTCTGTGCTACATGCGATAT
The DNA here is from genome assembly GCA_024322285.1 of Musa beccarii. NCBI lineage: Eukaryota > Viridiplantae > Streptophyta > Magnoliopsida > Zingiberales > Musaceae > Musa > Musa beccarii. Next base: position 66,372,320 of record CM044395.1, read on the forward strand.
TGTTGCAAGGCTGCGATGCAAAGAGGCGACTATCGAGCAGCCGAGGTTGAGATTGCAAAGGTGCGATTGGAAAAAAAATTGGAAGGCAACGTTTATGGGGAGAAGGCTACAGCGTCATAGGCAACAGCAGTAGGCATGGTGGTTACGGAGTTGGCAGAGGTAGCAAGGAAGAAGAGCGCTGAAGCTGGAAGGCGTCGGGGCTGGGGAAGAGCGCCGGAGGCTGGATGGTGGTGGTCACGGCCGGGAAGAAGGGGCTGCTGGTTGGAGAGCAGCGGTGGAGGCGCGTGGCTTGGAAACAATGATGGTTGCTGCCGAGATCAGTGGCTGCGATGACGATGGTTGCGGAAGGGAAGAGTAGGGGCAGTGGGGGAATGCGTGGGCCGAGAAGCAATGGCGGTCTAGACGCGAGGTCGCTGGTTGTAGTAGCGACGGCGGGGAGAGGGGGCAGAGATCGTTGGCCACAGAAGTGCGGTGGCTACCGGCCGGAGATTAGGGGCAGCGAGGTGCATGGTCGCCGGTGGAAGTAGGGGGGGGGGGTGTGGGAAACAAAAACAAGGGAGTTCCACCCCTTGTGTGGCCATTGGTGAGGTGAGCGCAGGGGACGTGGCCGCACGTGGCTACATTCTTCTGCGTTCGCCCCCTTTCCTTCCTTTTTTTAATTGATTGGGGCTGCAGCAAGGTTGATGTAAAGTTGTAGTGAAAATGCCGAGGATCGCTGCTCTGATACCAAATATTAAGACCCTTTAGGGTTTTAATATAGAAAGAGGAAAAAGCGGAAGAAAAGGGTTTGATCTCTTCGAGGGGATCGACCTCCTTGATCACTTCAAGGGGATTGGCCTCCTAGGTTTAGCCAAAAGACTGAATAATTTCTCATTACTCGAAAGAAACAGTTACATCCCTATTTATAGAGCCCACCAGGACTTGGACACTTAATAATTAAATATTAAATAAATATATTATTTAAGCTTAGGAAATAAAAGGTTCGTAATAGTTCTTTATAATCGATATTTTCTTCTTGATTAAAACCTTTAGCTACTAATCTAATCTTATTTCTAACCATGATACCAAGTTCATCTTGCTTGTTTCTAAAGACCCATTTAGTATCAATTACTAAATGGTCACTTGGTCTAGGAATAAGTTTCCACACCTTATTTCTCTCAAATTGATTTAATTATTCTTGTATTGCGTAACCCATAAATCATCTTTTAGGGCTTCGTCAATGCATTTTGGTTCAATATAAGATAAAAAGGCAGCGTTAGCATAAAATTTTTTGAATGAAGAGCGAGTTTGAACACCTTTTAATGTATCTCCTATGATTAGCTCCTTAGGATAAGCATCTACATACTTCCATTTCTTGGGTAAGGATACTTTGGAAGAAGATATATCCAAGTTACTAGGGGGAGAAGAGCTTTCATTCAAATTTAAAGCATCAAAATCAAAATAATCATCAAAATCATTTTTCTTAAATTCAGAATTCTCATTAAAAACAACATGAATAGATTATTCAATAACCAAAGTTCTCTTATTAAAAATACAAAATGCTTTAGAAATAGAGGAATAACTAAGAAAAATGCCTTCATCGGAATTTATATTAAAATTTTCTAAGGTATCTTTTTCATTTAAAACAAAATATTTACAACCGAAAACTTTAAAATAAGAAACATTAGGTCTTTTGTTGTTTCATAATTCATAAAGAGTTTTGGAAAGTAATAGTCTTACTAGAACTCTATTCATGACATAGCATGTTGTGTTAATGGCTTTGGCCCAAAATATTTGGGTAGACTATGTTCGTTTAACATAGTTCTTGCTATTTCTTATAAGCTCATATTTTTTCTTTCAACTATTCTATTTTGTTGTGGGTTTTTTAGAGTAGAGAAATTATGGTTGTACCTATTTGACTCACAAAAATTTTATAAATCATGGTTTTAAAATTCACCACTATGATCACTACGAATAAATGAAATCATAAAGTTTTTTTCATTTTGAACAATTTTATAAAATTTTGAAAAATACATAAAACAATCACTTTATGTGCTAAGAAGTATGTCCAAGTATATCTACTATAATCATCAATAATTACCAAGGCGTATTTGCTACCTTATAGGCTTATTATATCAATTGGTTTAAATAAATCCATATGAATCAATTACAATGGTCTAGAGGTGCTTATTTGATTCTTTGATTTAAAACTTCTTTTTATTTATTTTCTTAGCTGACATGCATCATAAATTTTGTCTTTAACAAACTTGACGCGAGGCATTCCTCTTATAAGTTCTCTAGTTGAAATTAGAGAGATTAGTTTTTTTGCTAGCATTACTTAATCTCCTATACCAATGTCAAGCATTATCGTTTAAAACCCAAAAGCACATTTTATCATAAAGATCATTAATGTCAATAGTATACATATTATTATATTTTAAGGCAATCATAGATAAATTTTTGTGTGATATTTCAATTATGCAAGTATTAGATTCAAATCTTATGATATATCCTTTATCACATAATTGACTAATGCTTACTAAATTATGCTTTAAATCATCTACTAATAACACATCTTCAATCAAGAGGTTTGACTTGTTACCTATGGTTCTTTTGCCAATAATTTTACCTTTGTTGTTGTCTCTAAAGGTGACATACCATTCGTCTTGGCTAATGAGCTCAGAGAATTAAGTTGGATCTCTGGTCATATGTCTTGAGTATCTACTATCAAGGTACCATCTTTTGTTTTTAGCTTATGATTATAAACACATATATAAGAAAGGGGGTTTTCTTTTATGTACCTATTTAACTTTGGGTACCTCATTAATCGATCTACCTAACTTATCAATTTACATTGAGTTATTTATGGTTCCTTTAGGAACCCAAGTTAATTTGTGTGGACTATATCTTTTAAATGGATATTTATAAGTATAATATCTAAATTTACAATAAAAGTTATATTTGTTTTGGGGTGAAACACATAAATTTGGGCTTTTAATGAAGATGGTTGGTTTTTGATGAGTGTTACTCACAAGGCCAATTCCATCCTTTCTATGAACATGACCCTTATTAGCAAGGATCATGTTTAATGATTTGCTTCCGATTTTAAATTTTTCTAAAGTTTTATGTAGTAACAAATTTTCTTTTTTAAGTGACTCTAATTCTTCACATTGAGTACAAGGAGTTAATATACACTTATCATGCTCATTTTTAAAATTTTCAAGTTCACTAGAGAGAGAAGCATAATCCTTTTTTTATAATTTATATTTTTTATTAACTAATTTACATTCATCAAACAAATCATAAAAAGTAAATAATAACTCATCAAAAGATAAATGAGCTTCGATTGAGTCACTTACCTCATCGCCAAATGCCATTAAAGCGTAGTTTGCAACTTTTTTGTTGGTTGGCTCCTTGCCTTCGGATGTGCTTGAATTGACCCAAGTAGCTTTGAGCGCTTTTTTTTTTCTTCGGTTGCTTCTTCTTCACTTGGGGACATTCAATTTTGAAGTGTCCTGACTTCTTATATTCGTAACAAATTATTTGATCCTTTTTTAATTCACTTTTATTTTTAATATCATGTTTAGATTTGTTTCTTTTTATGAAAATTTTAAATTTCCTTGTAAGAAGTGCCAAGTCATCATCATCATCATCATCATCATTATCACTTGAGTTTTCTCTCAAGTGATCTTCTTGAGTTCTAAGTGTCAAATCCTTTCTATTCTTTGGAAGATTATTCTCAAGTTTATCGTGTGCATGTCATTTCATAGGTCATCAAAGACCCGATAAGTTCTTTGAGTAGAAAGTTATTCAAGTCCTTGGCTTTTTGTATTGTCGTTACTTTAGGATCCCAACTTTTTGGAAGGGATCTTAATATCTTGTTAATAAGTTCAAAATTAGAAAAACTTTTACCAAGTGCTTTTAGACTATTGACAGCATCTGTAAATCGGGTATACATGTCTCCAATGGTCTCACTATGTTTCATACGAAATAATTCATAATTATAAACCAAAAAATTAATTTTTGACTTTTTAACCCTACTTGTGCCTTCATGTGTGATTTCAAGTGTGTGCCAAATTTCGTGCTATTTTGTAAATAGAAATATGGTTAAATTTATTTTTATCTAAAGCACAAAATAAAGCATTCATCGCTTTGGCGTTCAAAGAGAAAGTCTTCTTCTTCAAATCATTTCATTCGTTCATTAGATTAGAAGACTTTTGAAATCCATTTTCAATAATATTCTATAACTCAAAATCCATAGAAAATAAGAAAATTCTCATTCTAGTTTTTCAATGTGTAGTCCATCTCATTGAATATAGGAGGATGTATGATAGAATGACCCTCATAATTGTCTGCAAAAGTCATCTCTCTCTTGGGTTTTAAACCAAATTGAGAGTAACCTTGCTCTAATACTAATTGTTAGGATCAAGTCGGCAATAAGAGAGGTGTGAATTATTGTGTACGTTAAAAGAGATTTCTATTCAAAATCTTTTTGAATTGATAAAATCATATCGATGAAATCGTATCAGAAATGACATCGACTTAGAGTAAATATAGAGTGAAGAGAGCAGCTAAGTAATAAAAGTAAGCAGGAAAGAAAGAACACACCAGATTTATAGTGGTTTGGTCGTTGTGACCTACATCCACTTTCGCTTCCTTCTCTGTCGAGGTCACCGGCTTCCAATATTGATCTTCTTTTAATGGGCGAAGATCAATCATCCTTTTTACAGATCTTTCCTCCTTTTGACAGGTTTAAGAATTAACCCTTTACAATTTGCTTACTCCTCCTTAAACAGAATTCTAAGCTAGAACAAGTGGAGGTGAACTCTCAAAAGATTTCAACAGGATTTTAACTTAGATCTTAGTTTCTTTTATTTTAATTTTTTTTGTATCCCACAAGCAAAAAAGTGTAGGGTATTTAGTCTTAAAAAATAGAGCCAAAAAAGGTCTCATTCCGGATTTCTAGGGTATTGGCGTTACCACCGCTTATATTGGGCAGTTCCACCGCTAGTACTATCTAACACTGGGTGGTATCACTACCCAGTTTAATGGTACTATCGTCAGATAAAGTCTCGGCTATTGGACCCTAGCAATACCATCACTTGCCTGGGTGGTACCACCGCCAGGCAACATTAGCTGTCGATGGTACCACCACCTAGTCTATGCAGTACCACTACCCAGACCTCCTGGGAGATTAAGCCTTGGGCAGTTCCACCACCCAGTCTTAGTAGTGCCACCACCAACCTAGTTCCAGGTCACTATTTGGGCCATTAGTTCAGCTTAAACCAGTCTTGATTTGGGCCCAATTGGCCCCTAACTGAGTTAGTGGGATTACTTGTTGAAACTTAGATTTTGATGATAAAACTAATTAATTATATTTTGATTATCTAATTGTGTTTTGAGTCATGCAGGTCTATTCTCAATCAAGATTAGACAATTGACGTAGGATGAATCAGCGTTGCGCTGGAGAAGAAAACGTCAGGAGATTGAATATCGAGTCAGAGGACCGGTCGACGATTAACAGAAGGCTTCTGACAAAGATATCGAACATTGGGCCAAGAAGAGTAGAGTTGCACCAAGGAGATCGGGGTAATGGAGGTCAACTACCGATTGGGCATAGGTCACAAGAGAGGATGATGCGCCGAAGAACCGAACGAAGTGTCAACCAATAATGTGCTAGACAATAAGAAGTTGATTCATTGTAATTGTCTAGATCGAAGTAGGGTTAAGATTTAATTAATGTGTAGGATTAACTACGATAACGATGAAGGCATAAAGCAATAATAAAGTGCCGGATTCAAGTATGATTGAATCGTTGAGAGTTTAGAGTCCACTAGAAGTCCGAAGATTCATCAAGAATACTGTCGGAATTGGCCAAGAGTGAGTCGAGAGCTTAACGAAGGGTTCGTCAAAAGTTCATCAGAAAGACTCATCGGAGGTTCACGAAGTTCGTCGAGAAAAATTAGAGCTTACCAAAGAAGACTCATCAAAACTTGCTAAGATCATCGTAAAGTCTAGGAACTTGCCGGGAGGCCACAGGAAGGTGTCCGAGGGTTTGTTGGAAGATCGTCGAAAGTTCACTGAAGGAAGACTTGATGTGCCGGACTTTGTTTACTAGAAAATATCTTTAAAATTCATAGTTAGCACATAATTAGGGTTAAGACTCGGAGATAATCCCATTAACCATAATAGGGGCCAACTAGGCCCATTATGGACTAGTTTGGGCTGGATTCAAGGCCCAATCAAAAGTGCTATACCTTGTCTGGCGATGACATTGCTAGAGTGGGGGCGGTGGAACCACTTGGGTTCAGCTCCCTAAGTTGTACTGGGTGGTGGTGTTGAATCTCAAATTTTGATGATGAAACTAATTAATAGTATTTTGTTATTTAACAATGTTTTGAGTGACACAGGTCTACTCGATCAGAATTAGACAATTGATACAAGAGGAATCGACGTTGCGTTGGAGGAAATCACGTCAGAAGATTGGACGTCAAGCTGGAGATACGGTCGATAATCGGTAGAAGGCTTCGGATATTGGCATTGGGCCAAGAAGTGTGGTGTTGCGCTAAGAAGATCGAGGTTGTGAGGGTCAACTATCGATTGGGCAATAGGTCGTAAGAGAGAATGGTGCGTCGAAGTATTGGATGAAGCGCTGACCAATGATGTACCAAGCAACAGGATGTAGATTCATGTAATAATTATCTAGATCGAAGTAGGTTAAGGTTTACTTAGTATGCAGGATTAACTACGATAATGATGAAGACATAAAGCCAAACAAAGTGCCGGAGTCAAGTGCGATGAAATCATTGGGAGTTCAAGAGTTCGATGGAAGTCCGAAGATTCATTGGGAGTGTTGCCAGAATTGGCCAAGAATGAGTGAAACTAATTGATTGTGATTTATGGTCTAACTATGTTTTGAGTTACGCAGGTCTACTATCGATCAGGATTAGACAGTTGACGCTGGAGGAATTGACGTTGCGCCGGAAGTGATCACTTCAGGATATTGGATGTCGAGCCGAAGGTTCGGTCGATAATCAGCTGAAGGCTTCGTACGTCGGGCATCGGGTCAAGAAGAGCATGTTGCGCTAAGGATATCGGGGTTGTGGAGGTCAACCACCGATTGGGCAATGGATCGCAAGAGAGGACGATGTGCCGAAGAATCGAACGAAGTGCCGACCAATGACGTGTCGGACAACTGAATGTCAATTCGCGTTGTAATAACTGTCTAGATCGAACTAGAATGTTTGTTTGTATGTGTGCAAGATTAACTATGATAAACATAAAGTAAATTACCAGAGTCAAGTTGATTGGAAGTTCAAGAGTCCACCGAAAGTCCAAAGGATCATCAGAAGTGCTGCCGGAACCAACCGAGATGAAATCGGGGACTTGCTGAAGGTTTCGAAAGTTCACCAGAAAGATCGTCGGAGGTTCGCGAAAATCACCGAGAAGGTTCGGAAGGTTGCCAAACACTCATTGAACTCGCCATAGAATCCGGGAGCTTGCTGGGAGTCCATTGAAAGAAATCCAAGGGGTGTCAGAAGTCCGTCGGAAGATCGCCGGAAAGCTCTTCGGGAAATAACTTGACGATGTCGGTTTAATTTAGCTTTAAGTTCATAGTTAGCACTTGATTAGGATATAGACTAGGTGTTAATCCTGTCTAAACCTGTAATGGGCCAATTGGGCCTTTAAGGGGCTATGTTGGGCTGAAATCTAGGTCCACACAGCATCTGGGAAGGTCTAGCGGTCACTTAATTAGGGTATAGACTAGGTGTTAATCCTATCTAAATCTGTAATGGGCCAATTGGGCCTTTAAGGGGCTATGTTGGGCCAAAATCTAGGCCCACACAACATTTGGGAAGGTCTGGCGGTGGCACCGCCAGACCTAAGCGGTGGCACTGCCCCAAGTAGGAGATGGTACTGCTTGACAGGTGTTTGCAACCACCTGTGTCAGGCGGTGGTACCGCCAGTGCCAGGCAGTGGTACCACCTGACAGGTGGTTGCAACCACCTGTGTTAGGTGGTAGTATCTGCCTTGATGCCAGCGGTTGTACACTTTGCACCGAAAATTCGAGATGGGACTCTTTTGAGTGCCATTTTTGAATCCCAAAAGAGTCTACAAATACCCCTTTACTTCTAGCTGATAGAGCACCTTTTGCAGTGTTAGAATCGAGTCTAAGCTATAGCAAATTCTTGCTTTCAATTACTTAAGTGTTCACCTCTTTTCTTCTCCTTGTAAAAATTCTGTAAAGAGAGGGAACCTCTTGTAAAAGGCTGTAAAGGGGTGTTTGGTCCTTCCCTTTCAAGAGACTTGGTAGTGGAAGTTGGGAGCCTCATTGGAGGAGGCTTCAAGAGTGGATGTAGGTCATTTGACCAAACCACTATACATCGCTGCGTTCATTGGTTGTGTTTAAATTTCTGTATCGCAAATTTCTTAGCTGCAAATTGATCGAATTTCTTCTCGCTACCTTCTATCTAACTTAAGTGAATCATTTCAAGTTAAAGTCTCTTTCGTTGAATCAAGTTCCTATACGAATTTCTGGAATCGATTTTCAAACTTTCTAACTTTAATCCGCTGCACTAATTCACCCCTCCCTCTTAGTGCCGCTCCGAACCTAACATCATGGGCTCTAAGCATATACCCTTTGCTATTTTTGGTAAAGGTCCAAATAATCTCTTTACCATTTTTGGCAAAGGTCCAGACAATCTCTTAGCCACCATAGTACAAAAGGATAGGTGAGCAATAAAATTAGCACATTAGAAGCACATGTGGATCAACAATGTGCCTTTACGAGTCAATACGATGTAAACATAATCTTTCACAATTGTATTCAAATTTGAAAGAAAATAAAAGCAAGAGTATATAGGATTCAAAGCAATAATATCAAGCTCAGTCAAAGAAAGGATTATAGCCAAAATCAATTTTCCAAAGGAATAAACAGGAATAGGCAGAATCAACCAAAGCTCGATTTTTAGCAGAATTTGAGAGTCACATTACATGAATTGTTCGGATAACCAATTATGCTCTGATTTACTCAAGAAAGATGTCATTAGAAAGCTAATCAGTCTACTTTCAGATAAAATAAGTTTCATGCAAATTGGAGTTTCTAACAAGGAATTACAAATGATTTGGTGACCCAGAGTCAGGGAACAAAATCTCTATTTTCAGAAATTATAGGATCAAATTCAATAGAATTTCGGGCAATCATTTGGACTCCAAACCCTTCAATATAAGCACCAAAAGAAATATCTCTAAGTTTAGTTTCCAAGAAAGTAAGTTTCGTATAAATCAGAGTTTCCAATAGAGAGTTATAGGCAGTTTAGTATCAAAAGGTCAGAACTTATAGTCTCTATTTGACAGATTCCATAGAGTTGATTCAATTTGATGTTTGGATAGGCAAATTTACTCCAAATCATACATGTAAGTTGTCCAACGAAAGAATACAAGTCTACTTTCAGATGAAATAAGTTTTTCCTAAATTGGAAATCTATATAGGGATTTATAGCTGAAATAAAGTAGAAGAGTTAGAATTTTGATAATTATTCCAGATTCAAACCTTTACATTCCAAACAATAGAGATATCAGATTTCAAGGCTAGAATAATTCAAATTTCTCATATCCAAGGTAAAAGCAAAGATTAGAATTGCAGTAGAAAAGATTGGAACACTTGCCTTTCGAATATTTCGATCCAACGAAATTGTAAGCCCAAATCCTTCCACTTTTCCTCCATCTCTCCATGTATCATTTTCTTCACCTATCTTCTTTCTTCCTCCATAGCTGTAGCTCATACAGAATGTAGGAGGGTGCAGTCACCTGCTTTCCCTTTCTCTTTTTTCTCAATCATAGCTGTCGTAGTCGTAGCCACAGTCGCAACCGCAGCCGTAGCCATAGCCCCTTCTTTCCCATCTCTTCTTTCTTCCTCTCCTTCTCTTCTTTCTTCCTCTTTTGTTGCAGCTGCAACTGCCACAGCAGCAGCCTCTTCTTCCTCTCTTTGTCTTCTTCCTCTCATTTTCCCTTCCTCTTCTTCTTTTCCAGCCGCAGCTACCATAGCCGCAGCCACAGCCTCTTCTTCCTCTCCTCCTCTTCTTCTTTCTCAGCCACAGCTGCCACAACCATAGCCACAACCTTCCTTCCCTCCTACATTCTGCATGAGCTGCAGCTACGGAGGAAGAAAGAAGATAGGTAAAGAAAACGACACAGGGAGAGGAGATGAAGGAAAAGAGAAGGATTTGGGCTTACAATTTCATTGGATCGAAATATTCGAAAGACAAGTGTTCCAATCCTTTCTACTACAATTCTAATCTTTGCTTTTGCCTTGGATATGAGAAATTTGAATTGTTCTAGCCTTGAAATCTAATATCTCTATTGTTTGGAATGTAAAGGTTTGAATCTGGAATAATTATCAAAATTCTGACCCTTCTACTTTGTTTCAGCTATAAATCCCTATACAGATTTCCAATTTAGGCAAAACTTATTTGATATGAATATAGACTTATAAACCTTTCTTTGGACAGCTTACTTGTATGATTTAGAGTAAATTTTCCTATCTAAACATCAAATTAAATCAACTCTATAGAATCTATCAAACAGAGACTATAAGTTCTGACCTATCGATACTAAACTGCTTATAACTCTCTATTGGAAACTCTGATTTATACGAAACATACTTTGTTGGAAACTAAACTTAGAAATATTTTTTTTGATACCTAGATTGAAAGGTTTGGAGTCCAAATGACTGCCCATAATTCTGTTGAATTTGATCCTATCATTTTTGAAAATAGAGATTTTGTTTCCTGACTCTTGGTTACCGAATCACTTGTAATTCCTTGTTAGAAACTCTAATTCATATAAAACTTATTTTATCTGAAAGTAGACTAATTTAACTTTCTATTCTTAAGTAAATCGGAGTATAATTGGTTATCCGAATAATTCATGAAATATGGCTCTCAAATTCTGTCAAAAATCGAGCTTTGGTTAATTCTGCCTATTCTTGTTTATTCCTTTGGAAAATTGATTTCAGCTATAATCCTTTCTTTAACTGAGCTTGATATTATTGCTTTGAATCTTTGTATACTCTTGCTTTTATTTCCTTTCAAATTTGAATGTAATTATGAAAGATTATGTTTGCATCGTATTGACTCATAAAGGCACATGTACATTTTGTTGATCCGCATGTGCTTCCGATGTGCCAATTTTATTACTCACTTGTCCTTTTATACTCTGGTAGCTGTGGGATTATCGAGACCTTTGCCAAAAATAGTAAACTGATTATTTGGACCTTTGCTAGAAATGGTAAAGGGTATATGCTTAGAGCCCATGATGCTCTGACTTCTGTTTGGGTCCATGCTCTGAATGGACCATATTTTGTTCGAGTTAGAAAGTTTGAAAACTGATTCTGGAAATTCGTATAGGAACTTGATTCAACGAAAGAGACTTTAACTTGAAATGATTCGTTAAATGAGATAGAAGGTAGAGAGAAGAAATTCGATCAATTTGTAGCTAAGAAATTTGTGATGCAGAAATTTAAACACTCAAAACCAATGAACTCAGCGATGTATAGTGGTTCGGTCAAATGACCTACGTCCACTCTAGAAGCCTCCTCCAATGAGGCTCCCAACTTCCACTACCAAGTCTCTTGAAGAGAAAGGACCAAACACCCATTTACAGCCTTTTACAAGAGGTTCCCTCTCTTTACAAAATTTTTACAAGGAGAAGAAAAGAGGTGAACACTTGAGCAATTGAAAGCAGGAATTGCTATAGCTTAGACTCGATTCTAACACTGCAAAAGGTGCTCTACCAGCTAGAAGTAAAGGAGTATTTATAGACTCTTTTGAGATTCAAAAATGGCACTCAAAAGTGTCCCATCCTGAATTTTCGGGGTGCAAGCAGTACAATCGCCTGGCACTAGCGGTACTACCGCTTGACACAAGTGGTTACAACCACTTGTCAGGTGGTACCACCGCCTGACACTGGCGGTACTACCGCCTGACACAGGTTGTTGCAACCACCTCTCAGGCAGTACCACCGCTTGCCTAGGGCAGTGCCACCGCCTGCCTAGGGCAGTGCCACCACCTGGCCTTCAGCCATCTGGCGATGCCATCGCCTAGGTCTAGCGGTGCCACCGCCAGACCTTCCCAGATGCTGTGTGGGCCTAAATTTCAGCCCAACACAGCCCCTTAAAGGCTCAATTGGCCCAACACAGGTCTAGATAGGATTAACACCTAGTCTATACCCTAATTAAGTGCTAAATATGAACTTAAAACCAAATCAAATCGACACCGACAAGTCATTTTCCGAAGAGCTATTCAGTAATTTTCCAGTGGACTTCCGACACTCCCTCGGATTTTTTCCAGTGGACTCCCAGTAGACTCTCAGATTCTATGATGAGTTTAATGATGTTAGGGATCGAGCGGCACTAAGAGGGGGGGGGGGTGAATTAGTGTAGCGGATAAAACGATAGATTTTCAGCGATTTAAAACAACCTTTGGAAACTTCGTATGAATGAATGCAACATTTCGTTTGAACCCGGAAAGATTGCATTTTAACTTTAAAGCATACGTAATAAGATGATAAGGAAGTTGAGTAAATAAGATAGCAAGTAAAAATGGTTTGCAGCAAAGTAAATAGCAAGAATGTAAATGCAAACCAGATTTTTATAGTGGTTCGGTCATCTGACCTACATCCAATTCTGATTCCTCTTAGCTTGAGGACACCGACTTTTCACTAGCTTTCCTCCTTCCAATGGGCGAGGAAGAACTCCCTTGCAATACCTCTTCTTTTGATGGGCTTAGAAGATAACCCTTACAATGCTCTCACCCCTCTCTTGAACAAGAAAACACTTAAGAGTAAGAGGGAAGTTTTTGACACTATTTGAGCAGAGTTTTCCCTCAAGATTTTCACTCTTCTTGCTGCACTTTGAACCTGCAAAAGAGGAGAATTTATAGAGCTCAAGAGGACTCAAATTTGGAGCCAAAACTTAGAGCCAAAATTTGAGTTTCTCGGTGCTATCAGTCCTGGCAGACTGACACACCCAGGCGATGCTACCGCCTAGGCGGCGGTGTTACCGCCTAGTTTTCAGTATTTGGCGGTAGCACAGTGCTACCGCTTGACCAGGCGGTGCTACGCTGGTTTTCCAAGCGCTAAGCGGTAGCACCAGTGCTACCGCCCGACCAGCGGTGCTACCGCAGCTACAGAACCGGCGGTGCTACGCTTCACCCAAAGCGGTGCTACCGCTGCTGTAATAATCGCTACTGATACCAGGGCTACTCTGATACCACAGCTACAAAGACACCATGCATATAGCATGCATGCATCTTCTTTGGTCTTTGTTGGGCGGTGCCATCGCCCAGCACATTGGCTGCTGCTGGGCGGTGCCATCGCCCAGCACAAATCAAGGTTTGGTTTGGGCCGAAAACTCGGCCCAAACTGTTTCCGAACAAGGCCCAATGGGCCCATACTTGGGTTAAAGAATTAACGCCTAATCCTAACCCAAATTGATGTGCTAACTATGAAATTAAAGACATTCCTAAGCTATTACAAAGTCTGCAAGTCAAGTCTTCTTCTGGCGAGCTTCCAGCGAACTTCCAACGGTCTTCCGACGATCCCTCGGAAACCATCCTGCGGGCTCCCGGCAAGCTCTCGGACTCCACGATGATTTTGGCGAGTTCCCCCAAGCTTCTTTGGCAAGCTCCGATCTTTCTTGGCAAGCTCCACGAACTTCCGATGAACCTCCTGGCGAACTTCCGAAAACCCTTCGGTAAGCTCCCTACTCATTCTCGGCCAGTTCCGACAGCACTCCCAACGAATCTTCAGACTTCCATCGAACACTCGAACTCCCAATGATCCATCGCACTTGACTTCGACCCTTTGTTTCGCTTTACGTCTTCATCCTTATCGTAGTTACTCCTGCACAGACAAACACCAAAAACTCTACTTCGGTCTAGACAGTTATTACAATGCGAATTGACATTTAGTTACCCGGCACATCATTGGTCGGTGCTTCGTCCGATCCTTCGGCACATCGCCCTCTCTAGCGGCTTGTTGCCCAATCGACGATTGACCTCCGCAATCTCAATATCCATGGCGCAACTCCGCACTTCTTGGCCCGATGCCCAATGTACGAAGCCTCCTACCGATAGTCGATCAAATCTCCGACTCGACATCCAATATCCTGACGTGATCACCTCCGACGCAACGTCAATTCCTCCAGCGTCAATTGTCTAATCCTGATCGATAGTAGACCTGCGTAACTCAAAACACAGTTAGACCACAAATCACACTCAATTAGTTTTATCATCAAAATCCGAGATTCAAAAATCTCCCCCTTTTTGATGATGACAACTAATTGATGACTGACGGAGTTAACCAAAGCTCCCCGGAGTTTAACACAAACTCCCCCTATCAATATGCCATTGTTAGAACACTTGGATTATCCTAAATCCAAGCAACATTCATCACAATTAAGAGAATAAATCAAACCATCATGCAAATATATAAAATATTCAATCAATGCATGAAGTCATCAATCTACTTCTCCCCCTATGTCATCAACAAAAAGGAGAAGTAACATTATAGCTAGTTTTCAAGGATATGCAAATATTACAACATACTAGCTATCACATCATACAATACAACATCAAATAATACCATTCAATCATAGCAAGTTTCAAAGATGGGAAATGATGGTAATTTTCACTTATTTGTTGAGATGTGCAAGTTGCACTTTCTTTGCTTCCTTTGCATGTTCTAGCTAGCAAAATTTTTCTTTACAATACATAAGCTAGCAATAATTCTTCTCCCCCTTTGTTTTGTCAAAAAGTGGAGTACAAATAGCCAATGCTTTGATCATGACAAGATAAAAAATTTATAATTAGAATTTTTAGCATATTAAGTCATGAATTCAAGGGAGTCAAAAATCAAGATATGAGATAAAAAAATGATAAGCAAGTAATCAATAATGATAAGCAAGCTAACATATTTTGCGACACGCAAGTTAGCTTCCTTTCAATTCTTCTCTTTTGTAACTAAGTTTCACCTTTGCAAGCTATCAACTTTTGTTTGCAATGAGCTAGCAATTATGTATGATCACTTTAAACATATATGCTAACTTTTCATTTAAACATACAAACATAAAGGCATGTAACATTTCAAATTTTTAAAGTTTTGCATTTAGCTTCTTTTGATATAGTCAAGATAGTAATATTTGCATCCTTTGAAATAACAATCCTTCTTCTTCTTGTGAAATTGCAAGGTAGCAATTTTTCTCCCCCTTTGTCTTTGTCAAAAAGAAGGGAGGACTAAATGACTAAAAATTTCAATCATTATACAAGCCATTTTTCATATCAATTAAAAGTTTGCATCAATAAAAATATACATCAATTGTTCAATCATTACATGATGCAAATAAGATAACAATGCAAAAAAATCATGTCATGACGGATATCAATATATAAATTCAACAAGGATCACAACCAAAAGATATCATTCATGATTCATAATTTTCTTTTTAGCAAGATCAAAATTCATATTTATTAATTTTTTAATTCAAGATGAATATCATACAACCAAGAATCATGATATATAAAAGCATATTAATCTCATAGATCAAGTCATGATTCATAATTTATCATAAAGAAAATCAAATATTCAATTTACCACACAAGGTAAAGAAATCATATCACTTCTAGGATCATGAAATATATGACATCAAGGCTCATGATCCATTTGAAAAGATATAGCACAAAGAGTAACTAGATTCATGTATAAGAATTCCAAATATCAAATATCAAAATATCAAGACTTGGATTATGGCAAAGCTCATTCAAGTTCGAATCATCAAATTCATTACCATAGTTTGTGAGATTCACAAATGATATAAACTTGAATTATTTTCCTCTTTAGTAAATGATAAAAAGAAGTATTTATTTTTGAGATTCAAAATGCTAGCCATTTGCATTAATCATGACAAGTGATACATCAAAAGTCTACATCATTATTTCAATCAACAAGTCATGAAGCATACAAAGTAGTATTGAAATATGAGAGAAAAGTTCAAATTATCAAATCATAATCAATTCATCGAAATCACTTCTATAATTTATGAGATTCTTAAGATATCATGATATCATTAATCTCGATAAGATAGTAAATATAATTTCTTTATGTTTCATATAAGTATATCTTTTGCCTTTATATGCCAAATCAAAATATTCAAAACCGAAAGACAAACTTCATTATAAAAATTGTCAAAACAAAACATTGTTTCAAGACATGAGATTTAACTTATCATGATAATGTGTTTCATTTTGTTTCAAACAAGTGTGCTCATATTTCAAAAGATGAGTATCAAATTTAAGACCAAAACATGAGTTTGTCATCAAGATATGATATCACAAAGTCATTAAGCATGATAACAAACTTTTAGTATTTTCATTTCAATAATGATTTCATAATGTATGTTCAAATATTTATGTGGAACCCATCATTGTAGAAATTCAAAACATAAGTTTGTCATTAAATCCATCAAGATCATATGCATCAAACATCATGACAATATATTTTCTCATCTTTATGAGTTTCAATTTAAGTGATTTGATCTTTCATAAGAATGTTCAACTTTTTCATATGAAAATGTCATGCATTATATTCAAAAACGAAAATATCATCAAAATCATTTTAATTCTTTCTTACATTAGTTATAACAAGATGATCGATGCTCAAATTTTTGGTAAAATTATGCATCATTTTATAAATCTGAAAAATAATTTTCGTCATGAAAATCATCAAGTCCAAATGTAATACGCGGCAACATTAAAGCCATATTTCTTTCATTTTGAAAATTTGTGGGTTGGGTCTTTATAATTGATTTCATGAAGACATGTATCAATAAAAATTTCATCATAAAAAAAAGTTAAGACCCATTAATCCAAGATAGAAGTTTTTAGATCAACATCACTTCAACAACTCATGCATGATATAAAATCATCAAGCATCATGTTTAGAGATAATGTAAACCATCAAGATACTCATGCATGGTTTAATCCTAGCATTATCACAAATCTTACAATCGTCATTCATATTTTTACTTTTCAAAAATACTATAAAGAAAAGCATAGTATAATTTCGATTTTTTTTTAATTTCTAAAAACACAAGAAAAGCATAAAAAAATCCTACTAACTAAGTTAAGCATTCATGGAAATCATCAAGTAATTTCAAAATAATTCGAGGAAGTTAAGTTACTTACCTCATTGTCGAAGCCCATTAAAGCGTAGTTTGCTTCTTCTTCTTGGTGAGCCTTCTTCTTCTTCATTGGTCTATTCCTCCGTTTAAGTTCATTGTTGATTTTAGATTTTTATTTAATGAACTTATTAAGATCGATTAAAGATTCAAAGTCCTCTTCATTGTCCTCATCACTTGAGTCATCACTCAAGTGGCATTCTCTTGTTCTAAGTTCAAAAACCTTCTTGTTCTTTAGAAGGTGGTTCAAAAGTTCATCATGTTCATCATGTTCCAAGAGTGTCATTTCATAGGTCATTAATGACCCGATTAATTCTTCAAGTGAATAATCATTCAATTTTTTAGACTCTTGAATAGCCGTAATTTTTGGATCCCATTCTTTTGGAAGGGATCTTAAAATCTTGTTTACTAAATCAAAACTTGAAAAAGATTTACCAAGACTTTTCAAGCTATTGACAACATCCGTAAAGTGGGTGTACATACCGCCAATAGTTTCGCTTGGTGTCATTCGGAAGAGCTCAAAATCATGCAATAAGAGGTTTACTTTCGAGTCTTTAACTCTACTAGTTCCCTCATGCATGATTTCAAGTGTTCGCCATATATCAAAAGCCGTTTCGCAAGAAGAAATTCGATTGAACTCATTTTTGTTTAAAGCACAAAATAAGGCATTCATAGCCTTTGCATTTAAAGAAAAAGATTTTCTCTCTAAGTCCAACCATTCATTCGTCGGTTTAGAGGGAAGTTGAAAGCCATTTTCGATGATGTTCCACAAATCCAAATCCATTGAAAGCATGAAAACTCTCATTCGAGTTTTCCAATAAGTGTAGTCCGATCCGTTAAAGAACGGTAGACGAAAAACCGAAAAGTCCTCTTGAAAACCATTTAGAGCCATTTCTCATGGGTGTAAATCCGAAAGAGAAAGAACGTGGCTCTGATACCAATTGTTAGGGATCGAGCGGCACTAAGAGGGGGGGTGAATTAGTGCAGCGGATAAAACGATAGATTTTCAGCGATTTAAAACAAGCTTTGGAAACTTCGTACGAATGAATGCAACGTTTCGTTTGAACCCGGAAAGATTACGTTTTAACTTTAAAGCATACGTAATAAGATGATAAGGAAGTTGAGTAAATAAGGCAGCAAGTAAAAATGGTTTGCAGCAAAGTAAATAGCAAGAACATAAATGCAAACCAGATTTTTATAGTGGTTCGGTCATCCGACCTACATCCACTTCCGATTCCTCTTCACTTGAGGACACCGGCTTTCCACTAGCTTTCCTCCTTCCAATAGGTGAGGAAGAACTCCCTTGCAACACCTCTTCTTTTGACGGGCTTAGAAGATAACCCTTACAAAGCTCTCACCCCTCTCTTGAGCAAGAAAACACTTAAGAGTAAGAGGGAAGTTTTTGACACTATTTGAGCAGAGTTTTCCCACAAGATTTTCACTCTTCTTGCTGCACTTTGAACCTGCAAAAGAGGGGAATTTATAGAGCTCAAGAGGACTCAAATTTGGAGCCAAAACTTAGAGCCAAAATTTGAGTTTCTCGTCTTGTCGATCTGGCGGTGATCGACATACCAGCGGTGCTACGCCTGGTTTTCAGTCTTTGGCGGTAGCACAGTGCTACCGCCTTGACGAGCGATGCTACCACCTGATTTTCAGGCGCTGGCGGTAGCACGGTGCTACCGCCTTGACCAGCGGTGCTCGCTCACTAAGATGGCAAGCTCTGACCAGGGCTACGATACCTGGCTAAACACCATGCACGTAGCATGCATGCATGCTACTGGTGCTACTGGGCGGTGCCACCGCCCAGCACAAATCAAGGTTTGGTTTGGGCCAAAAACTCGACCCAAACTAGTTCCGAACAAGGCCTAATGGGCCCATACTTGGGTTAAAGGATTAACCCCTAATCCTAACCCAAATTGATGTGCTAACTATAAAATTAAAGACATTCCTAAGCTATTACAAAGTCCGCAAGTCAAGTCTTCTTCCGGCGAGCTTCCGGTGAACTTCCGACAGTCTTCCGATGATCCCTCGGAAACCATCCTGCGAACTCCCGGCAAGCTCTCGGACTCCACAATGATTTTGGCGAGTTCCCTCGAGCTTCTTTGGCAAGCTCCGATCTTTCTTGGCAAGCTCCACGAACTTCCGACGAACCTCCCGACGAACTTCTGAAAACCCTTCGGCAAGCTCCCTACTCGTTCTCGGCCAGTTCCGGCAGCACTCCCAACGAATCTTCAGACTTCCATCGAACACTCGAACTCTCAATGATCCATCGCACTTGACTTCGACCCTTTGTTTCGCTTTACGTCTTCATCCTTATCGTAGTTACTCCTGCACAGACAAACACCAAAAACTCTACTTTGATCTAGACAATTATTATAACATTAGTCGGCGCTTCGTCCGATCCTTCGGCACATCGCCCTCTCTAGCGGCTTGTTGCCCAATCGACCGTTGACCTCCGCAACCTTGATATCCATGGCGCAACTCTGCACTTCTTGGCCCGATGCCTGACGTACGTAGCCTCCTATTGATAGTCGACCAAATCTCCAGCTCGACATCCAATATCCTGACGTGATCACCTCCGGCGTAACGTCAATTCCTCCAGCGTCAACTATCTAATCCTGATCGATAGTAGACCTGCATAACTCAAAACACAGTTAGACCACAAATCACACTCAATTAGTTTCATCATCAAAATCCAAGATTCAACAAACGAGTCATTGACAACCTTCCGAACTTTTTCAGTGATCTCTGCGAACCTCTGATAATCTTTTCGGTGAACTTCCGAACCTTCGATAAGTCCCCGATTCCATCTCAGTTGGCTCTGGCAGCACTTCCGACGATCCTTCGGACTTCTGATGGACTCTTGAACTTCCAACGACTTGACTCCAGTAATTTGCTTTATGTTTATCATAGTTAATCCTGCACATTTATCTCAGAAATGGATTAGATCAATTAACCATCAATTGACTTCATCATCAAAATTCGAGATTCAATAATCTCCTCCTTTTTGATGATGACAATCAATTGATGATGGAGTTATTCTTAACTCCCCCTATCTATATGCCATATCATGAGAAAGTAAAAACATTTGAATTCAATCTCTTGAATTCAAGCCAAAACCGATAAGCTTCATCCTTTGAACTTATCATCATGCTCAACAAGCATGAAGTTTCATTCATAAAATGAATATTAAAGCATGACATTTAATTTTAAGTCGAAAGATGATAAGCATTTATTATTTCGACAAAAGATACCAATAATTTAAAATTACAACAAGGATCTTATGATTGAAAGGTGTTATATCATATTGGATACATCATGAGATGAAAACTTATCATGTCATTTGAAAGATGCCATTTGATAAACATGATATAGTAAGAATTCCAACTTTAAATTTCAAAATGTGATGCATGTGATGTATTGCAGTACTAAAAAGTTCATTGCGATGCTTCTTAAGGATTGCAACCTATTTTTGACACAAAGCATGGCAAGAGCAATTGAATTGCAAAATTAAATCTTTTGAGACATTTTTTCATTACACTTTATTTATCAAGTCATCAAATTATTTTGCATTCAACAAGTCATCAATTACACAATTTTCTCCCCCTTTGTCATCAACAAAAAGGAGATGATTAAAGTATATAATAGAAACTTGATACCAAAAGGAGGTGATTAAATCATAATGCCAAAATATGTCATTCTCGATAGACAAATCTGAAAAATATTTTGATCATTTTTATTCATGCTTATGAAATCCAAAAAATGATCATCGAGGCAAAATCAGATAAGAATTTTAGGTGATCATTCATGGTTCAAGACTTAAAAAAAATAAATCCAAGCATAAGCATAAAGCTAAAGGATGTATCACTTGTCATTTGTGAAGGGAGAAGATATCATAAACATAAAGCTAATCATCAAACATGTTAAAAAAAATGAGAGAGATATCAAAATTCATGATGAGATTCAACTTGCCATTTATGAAGAGAGAAGATCATAAAACCTTGAGTCATAATGATTAGAACATGAATAAAATCTTAAATAAACATTTAAGAGCTTGATTTTTATGCAGAATTCATGACATTGATCTATGCTTATGTCAAGTTTCATATTTAAATTATATAATCTATTTAGTCATCACAAAGGAGAGTATGATGTTATATATGCATCATCAAAAGACATGATCTTTATTGAATGGCATGATGTTAAAAAAAAATGAGAATATTAAAACCAAAGTTGAAATAGTTTTATCAACATGAAGGCTTCATCATCTTTTAATCGTTCAAAACATCATCATGAAGGCTTCATCAGAAATATTTATTGAAACATTTCAATCGAAGGATGAGTTCTTCATTCAAAACAAAATATTAAGATCAATGATTAAAAATGAAAGTTTCATTATATCATTTGAAAGTCCGAATGGATAATATAACGGTGAAACTATCAAAACCAAAGTTTAAACATTTTGGAAAACAAACATACACTTTTAAACATTAGGACAAATTTAGCATGCATAATTCTTTTCTAATGAAGTCAAATTATTTTTCATTTAGTGGTTTTATGAAGATGTCTGCTAATTGGTGTTTTGTATCAATAAATTCTAAAGTGACATTATTATTATTGACATGATCTCGTATAAAGTGATGCCTAATATCAATATGCTTAGTTCTTGAGTGTTGAATGAGATTTTTGGTTAGACAAATAGCACTTGTATTATCGCATTTTATGGGAATATTTTTTAAATTAATTCCATAGTCTTCTAAAGTGTTTGTCATCCAAACAACTTATGCACAATATGCACTTGCAGCTATGTATTCGGCTTTCGCCATAGATAGTGCAATCGAATTTTATTTCTTGGAGGTCCAAGAAACAAGTGCATATTCTAAAAATTGATATGTTCCAGATATGCTTTTTCTATCTATTCTATATCCGCCAAAATCAGCATCCGCATAAGCTTTTAACTCAAAGTTATTAGATTTTGGATATCATAATCTTAGATTAGGAGTTCCTTTAAGATACCTAAGGATTCTTTTAATAGCTTTAAGGTGAGATAACTTAGGATTAGCTTGGAATCTTGCACATAGACCTATACTAAACATGATATCTGGTCTAGTTGTGGTGAGATAGAGTAAGCTACCTATCATTCCCCTATATGGTTTTTGATCAAAGTTTCTCCATTTTCATCCAAGTCAACTTGGTGGAAGTACTCATTGGAGTGTTGATGGCTTTAGAACTATCCATGTTAAATCATTTTAATAATTCTAATGTATACTTTGTTTGATTAATAAATGTACCATCACTAAGTTGTTTAATTTGTAATCCTAAAAAGAAGTTTAACTCACTCATTAGACTTATTTCAAATTCATGACTCATACACTTATCAAATGATTCACATTGTGATTTATTCGAAGAACCAAAAATAATATCATCAACATAAATTTGAACAATAAGAAAATTATTTTTAAAATATTTAATAAACAATGTAGTATCAACCTTACCTTTAGTAAAATTATTTAAAATTAAGAAAGAACTAAGCCTCTCATACCAAGCCCTAGGGGCTTGTTTCAATCCATAGAGAGCCTTAGTTAGTTTAAAAACATGATTGGGAAGAAGAGAGATTTCAAATCTGGGTGGTTGTTCAATATATACTTCTTCGGAAATAAAGCCATTCAAAAAAGTACTTTTGACATCCATTTGAAAAAGCTTAAAGTTATTACTATTAGCATAGGCAAGGAGCATCATAATGGCTTCTAATCTAGCCACAGGAGTGAAGGTTTCTTCGTAATCGATACCTTCTTCTTGGTTGAAACCTTTGGCCACTAATCTAGCCTTGTTTCTAACCACAATACCATATTCATCTTGCTTATTTCTAAAGACCCATTTAGTACCAATAACTAAATAGTCACAAGATCTAGGAACAAGCTTCCACACCTCATTTCTCTCAAATTAGTTCAATTCCTCTTGCATTGTGATAACCCAAGAATTATCTTTTAAGGCTTCATCAATGCTTTTAGGCTCAATTTGAGAAAGAAAAGCGGCATGAGCACAAAAATTTTTAAAAGAGGAACGAGTTTGAACCCCTTTCGATGTGTCTCCTATAATTAGCTCCTTAGGATGGGCATCTACATACTTCCATTCCTTAGGTAAGGAAAATTCGGAACAAGATGCTTCCAAGTTGCTATTTTGAGGAGAGAGTTCATTTAAATTTAAATGATCAAAACCGAAATCATCATCAAGATCATTGTTCTTAATTTCGGAAGCTTCATTAAAAACCACATGAATAGACTCTTCTATAACTAAGGTTCTTTTATTAAAAATATAAAAAACTTTAGAAACAGAAGAGTAGCTAAGAAAAATACCTCTATCGGATTTAGCATCGAATTTTCCTAAGGCATCCTTTTCATTTAAAATAAAGCATTTGCAACCAAAATCTTTAAAGTAAGAAACATTAGGTTTTTTGTTATTCCATAATTCATAAGGAGTCTTGGATAGAGATGGTCTTACTAGAACCCTATTCATGATATAGCAAGCCTTATTTACTACTTCAGCCCAAAAATATTTGGGTAAACTATGTTCATTTAACATGGTTCTTGCCATTTCTTGTAAATTTCTATTCTTTCTTTTTACTACTCCATTTTGTTGAGGATTCCTTGGAGTAGAGAAGTTATGGTTATACCCATTTGATTCGCAAAAATTTTGGAAGTCACAGTTTTGGAATTCACCACTGTGATCACTCCGAATTGATGAAATCATGAAACCCTTTTCGTTTTGAGTGAGTTTACAAAATTTAAAAAAAATTTAAAACAATCACTTTTATGAGTCAAGAAATAGGTCCATGTGAATTTACTATAGTCATCTACAATCACAAAGACATATTTGCTACCTCCTAGGCTTGTTGTGTCAATTGGTCCAAATAAATCCATATAGATCAATTGTAATGGTCTAGAGGTACTTATTTGATTTTTTGGTTTGAAGCTAGTTTTAATCTGCTTTCCTAGTTGACAAGCATAACATACTTTATCTTTAATGAACTTAACCTTGGGAATGCCTCTTACAAGGTTTTTAGATGTGATTTGAGAGATTAGTTTTATGCTAGCATGACCTAATCTTCTATGCCAAAGTCAAGCATCATCATTTAAAGCTAAAAAACATATTTCACTACTAAGGTCATCAAGGTTAATAGTGTAGACGTTATTTTGCTTGATTGCAATTATAGATGAGTTGTTGTGTGGTTTTTCGATGATACAAGCATTAGATTCAAATCTTACAATATAACCATTATCACATAATTGACTAATGCTCAAGAGATTATGTTTTAAACTATATACTAATAACATATTATCAATTGAAAAGGTTAATTTGTTACCTATAGTACCCTTGCCAATGATTTTACCCTTGTTGTTGTCTCCAAAGGTGACAAACTCTTCGCTTGGCTAGAGAGCTTAGAGAATTGAGATGGATGTCCGATCATGTGCCTTGAGCATCCACTATTAAGGTACCATCTCTTGCTCCTAGCTTGAGTAGGTGTTTTTGTCTACAAGAAAGGATGATTTTTAGGTACTCATTTTGACTTGGGTGCCTCAAAAACTGATCTACTAAATTTATCATTATTTAACGAGTTCCTAATTGATCCTTTAGGATCCCATACTAATTTATGTGGGCTAAGTTTCCTATATGGACATTTATAAATAACATGTCTGAATTTACAACAAAAATTATATTTTAAATGAGAGGATACATGTAATGTTGGCCCTTTAACGAAGGTGGTTTGAGTTCGATGAGATCCACTCACGAATCTAATTCCACATCTATTTCCGACGTGACCCTTGTTTGCAAGAATTGTCTAAGCTCTTGCTACTGATCTTAAACTTATTTAGGGTCTCTTTGAGTAGCAAGTTCTCCTTTTTGATTGCTTCTAAGTGATTACACTTAGAGCATGGGAGTAGAGGGAGAGAATCATGCTCAAGACTCTTAAATTTATCTAGCAATAAAGCATGTTCCTTTTTTAAAGAATTAAATCTTTTTGTAATAGTTCTACATTCATCAAATAATTCATGGAAAGTAATTAAAAGCTCATCGAAAGATAAATCTTCATTAAGTAAATCACTTACCTCTTCTCCCAAAGTCATTAGAACAAAGTTGGCCTCCTCTTTGATGCTTACTTCTTCATCCTCGGAGTCACTCGAGTCATCCCATATAGCCTTCAATGCCTTCTTCTTCTTGAGCTGCTTCTTCTTGGCTTGGGGGCATTCATTTTGAAGTGCCCCGGCTTCTTGCATTCATAGCATATGACTTGGTACTTTTTTGGTTCAAGTTTGTTTTTGAATTCATTTTTAAATTTACCTTTTTTTAATGAATTTTTTAAATTTTCTAGTTAAGAGTGCAATGTCTTCGTCAAAGTCCTCATCACTTGATGTTCCTTTCGAGTGGTCTTCTTGAGTTCTTAATGCCATATCCTTCCTGTTCTTTGGAAGGAGGTTCTCTAGCTCATCAAGAGCATGACATGTCATTTCAAAGGTCATTAAAGACCCTATGAGTTCTTCGATAGGAAAAATTTTAAGATCCTTGGCCTCTTGAATGGCTATAACCTTTGGATCCCAACTTTTCAAAAGGGATCTTAAAATTTTTGTTACTAATTCAAAATTAGAAAAATCTTTACTAAGTGCCTTGAGTCTATTGATGACATCCGTAAAGCGAGTGTACATGTCTCCAATGGACTCACTTGGTTTCATTCGAAAAAGCTCGTAAGAATACACAAGAATATTGATTTTGGACTCTTTCACTCGGCTAGTGCCTTCATGAGTGATCTCAAGAGTACACCAAATATCAAAAGCCAATTCACAAATCGATACGCGATTAAATTCATTTTTGTCTAGTGCACAAAACAAGACATTCATAGCCTTTACGTTTAAAGCAAAAACCTTCTTCTCCGACTCATTCCATTCGCTCATCGAAAGAGAAGATTTTTGAAAACCATTTTCAACGATATTCCAAGCTCAAAATCCATAGAAATAAGAACCTCATATGAGTCTTCCAATACGTATAATCCGACCCATTAAACATAGGCGGACGAGTAATAGAGTGACCCTCTTGCATGTCAGAATAGGCCATCTCTCTTGGGTTTTAAACCAAATATGAGAGTGAACCTTGCTCTGATACCAATTGTCAGGTTCGGAGCGGCACTAAGAGGGAGGGGTGAATTAGTGCAGCAGATTAAAGTTAGAAAGTTTGAAAACCAATTCCGAAAATTTATATAGGAACTTGATTCAACAAAAGAGACTTTAACTTGAAATGATTCAGTTAAATGAGATAGAAGGTAGGGAGAAGAAATTCGATCAATTTGCAGCTAAGAAATTTGTGATGTAGAAATTTAAACACTCAAAACCAATGAACACAGCGATGTATAGTGGTTCGGTCAAATGACCTACGTCCACTCTTGAAGCCTCCTTCAATGAGGCTCCCAACTTCCACTACCAAGTCTCTTG
The DNA here is from genome assembly GCA_024322285.1 of Musa beccarii. NCBI lineage: Eukaryota > Viridiplantae > Streptophyta > Magnoliopsida > Zingiberales > Musaceae > Musa > Musa beccarii. The sequence continues at coordinate 66,399,014 of CM044395.1, forward strand.
AAGGGGAAGGACCAAACACCCCTTTATAGCCTTTTACAAGAGGTTCCCTCCCTTTATAGAATTTTTACAAGGAGAAGAAAAGAGGTGAACACTTGAGCAATTGAAAGCAAGAATTTGCTATAGCTTAGACTCGATTCTAACACTGCAAAAGGTGCTCTACCAACTAGAAGTAACAGGGTATTTATAGACTCTTTTGAGATTAAAAAATGGCACTCAAAAGAGTCCCATCTTGAATTTTTGGGGTGCAGGTGGTACAACCGCCTAGCACTAGCGGTACTACCGCTGGACACAGGTGGTTGCAACCACCTGTCAGGCGGTACCACCGCCTGACACTGGTGGTACTACCGCTTGACACAGGTGGTTGCAACCACTTGTCAGGTGGTACCATCGCCTGCTTGGGGCGATGCCACCGCCTGGCCTTCGGCCATCTGGCGGTGCCACCGCCAGACCTTCCCAGATGCTATGTGGGCCTAAATTTTGGCCCAACATAGGCCCTTAAAGGCCCAATTGGCCCAACACAGGTCTAGATAAGATTAACACATAGTCTATACCCTAATTAAGTGCTAACTATGAACTTAAAACCAAATTAAACCAACACCGACAAGTTATTTTCCGAAGAGCTATTTGGCGATCTTCCGATGGACTTTCGATACTCCCTCGGATTTCTTCTGGTGGACTCCTAGCAGGCTCCTAAATTCTATGACGAGTTCAATGAGTCTTTGGCAACCTTCTGAACCTTCTCGGTGATCTCCATGAACCTCCAACGATCTTTCTGGTGAACTTTCGAAACCTTCGGTATATCCCCGATTCCATCTCGGTTGGCTCCGGCAGCACTTCCGATGATCCTTCGGACTTCCGGTGGACTCTTGAACTTCCAATGACTTGACTCCAGTAATTTACTTTATGTTTATCATAGTTAATCCTGCACACTTATCTCAGAAATAGATTAGATCAATTAACCATCAATTGACTTCAACATCAAAATCCGAGATTCAACAACTCAATCATGTGATTTTGCCTATTCATGTTTCATCTCTTTGGAAATTGAATCCAACTAGAATCCTTTCTTCGATTGAGCTTTATATTATTGCTTCAAATCCTTGTATACTCTTGCTTTTATTTTCCTTTCAAATTCGACCGAATTTGTGAAAGATTATGTTTGCATCGTATTATTTCGTAAAGGCGCATGTACATTTAATTGTTCTGCATGTGATTCCGATATGTGCTAGTTTATTATTTATACTATTCTTTTTGTACTCTGGTAGCTGTGGGATTGTCTAGCCCTTTGCCAAAAATGGTGAAGGGGATATGCTTAGAACCCGCGATACTCTATTAGCCCCCTCTAACTTTACCCAAACATGAGTGGATGGAGCTCCCAGACATAGGAGACTTGTCTGGTGGTCATCCAGAAATGGATGGACCATATTCTATTTGAGATCCTACTACGCCCTCCGTGTTTTTGATATAATATCCAAAGCATTGCTTATGTGTTTATATGTGTGTTTTGGATGATAAGAAAATGAATGAACATCAGATATGATATTTAAGCTTCTGTTTCTTATTTGATATATGGATATGTTTTAAGATATCTCATATGCCATTGTTATGCTTTGAAATATGTTCTGAATCATTTCATATGCCATTTGATATGTTCTGATATGTTTCATTCGCTCTTGATATGCTCCGAAACCATTCATACGTCACTGATATATTCCGAAATGTTCCTTCTACTCTTGATATACTTTGAAACATTTCATACATCTTTGCTATGTTCCAAAATATTTCATTTGCCCTTGATATGCTCTAAACCAGTTCATATGTTATTGATATATTCCGAAATATTTCATATGTTGTTGATATGCTCTGAAACATTTCATACGTCATTTATATACTCTAAAATTGGTAGAAATACAAGAATTCATAGGAATAAGCTCATGAGATATAAAATCGCAGATGTCATTTCATTCAAAACATATTTGATTCGTAACAAATAGAGCAAAGAGTAATTAGAGCATATTAGATGATGTAAATAGTATTTCAGAGCTTATCAAATGACACATAAGACATTACGAATCATATCAATAGTGCACAGGATATTTCAGAGCATATCAATAACATATGAAATGTTTCGGAGCATATCAACAACATATGAAATATTTCGGAACATATCAATAACATATGAACTATTTTGGATCATATCAAGGGCAAATGAAATATTTCGAAATATAGCAAAGACGTATGAAATGTTTTGAAACATATCAAGAGCAGAGGGAATATTTTGGAACATATCAGTGACGTATGAATGGTTTCGGAGCATATCAAGAGCGAAAGAAACATTTTGGAACATATCAAATGACATATGAAATGATTCGAAACATATTACAAAGCATAACATTGGCATATGAGATATCTTAGAGCATATCCATATATCAAATAAGAAACAGAAGCTCAAATATCATATCTGATGTTCATTCATTTTCTTATCATCCAAAGCGCACATATAAACACTTAAGCAATACTTTAGATATCATATCAAAAACACAGAGGGCGTAGTAGGATCTCAAATAGAATATGGTCCATCCATTTCTGGATGACCACCAGAGAGAAGTCTCCCACGTCTTGTCATGGACAAATTATAAATGGCTTGTTCGGTGTAATGCTTATGTATGTCCATGTCTTTTCGATTTGTTCTTACTTTGCAAAGTATATAAAGGGCTAGCCAAAGGCCAAATAGCCCTATTTGAGTGAGTTTGGTAGCCGTTTTAGGCTTGTACATAATGATGGTGTCATGTGGACACTTGTACGAGATTTCGATCTATAGTGGACCAATTTTATACCTTTGTTGTACAACCGTTCTGAGCTTGTGATATCCATGGTTGAAATTTGCATTGGCTATAAATTGTTTGCTGAAAGGTTTGCTTGTGGATCTCGTGTGAAGCGCTTTCTCTGTCATGTCTTCTCTTTTGTAGGTCCTAAGGGATCATAGGAGGTTTCAAGGAGGCTGACCTTCGTGGACGACACACAATGGTGCTGCACGGCTTAGGCAAAACTAGCTAAGTCCATGATAGTTGGTATCAGAGTGAGACAAGCACATATAGAAACACTTAGCATGCAAACGTTGGGGACCTAGCAGGGCTGCGTTGAGGACTGCCAACATGCACGACCGTTTGGAAACGGACATGGAGTTGTAGGGGAAGGAGTCACTTAAAGGAGCGGGCATCCGAGGATGACATTCAGAGGAATGGCCAACCTTTCGCATAAGAGGCACCATGAGGATAAACAAGCTAAGAAGAACTACGTAGCATACAAAGGTTGGGATGGTTGAGTTCGAGCAGTGACTCGACGTTGGCACCCAAACTTCACGATGCTCGAGGCAAGCGGGGCGCTTGGTAAAGGATGAGACTGTGCAAAGTGGAATGGGTTGTTCAGCGATTGAAAGAGTTGTGCAAAACTCACAAAGGTGAGGGGAGTTACAAACTCAAGGAATTTGATACTCATACCAGGGCTTGTATACGGGCGATAGACTGTCCGTGGTCATCCCAAGGTGGCCGAAGGTCGGTGCCATGGAGCATTGAAACTTTCTCTTCGACATGTGTAGGATATGTTCATAAGAGGCTGAAGTGTGCAGCTAGTTCAACATGTTGCTAGACCCAAAGGGTGTTAGGGATCGAGCGGCACTAAGAGGGGGGGTGAATTAGTGCAGCGGATAAAATGATAGATTTTTCAGCAATTTAAATCAAGCTTCGGAAACTTTGTACGATGAAAGCAACGTTTCATTTGAAACCGATTTGATTGCGTTCTAACTTTAAAGCATGCGTATGAAGATAAAAAGGAAGTGGAGCAAGTAAAGTAAAGGCTTGCAGCAAAGTAAAACAGAAATTTAATACTCACACAATCAAGATGCAGCGATGTATAGTGGTTCGGTCAAAGTGACCTACATCCACTTCCGAAGCCTTCTCCGATGAGGCTCCCTTCTTCCACTACCAAATCCTTTGAAGGGGAAGGATCAAATACCCCTCTTACAACCCTTTACAAGTGGTTCACACTCTTACAAGATTTCACAAGAAGAATGAGGTGAACACTTAAGCAAATGAAGAACAAGACTTTCCCAAGACTTATTTTCAAAATCTAACTCTCTAAGGGTTATGTTTTTCAGCTGAAAAGGAAGGGGTATTTATAAGCCTCAAAGTGATTCAAATTTGGAGCCCAAACTTGGAGCCAAAAATTTGAATCTTTTGAGTTTTTTGGTCTTTGTCGATCGGCAGATCGACACACCAGCAAAGTTCTACCGCCTCAGCTAGGTGGTGCTACCGCCTGGCTTTCCACGCACCAGCGGTGCTATCGCCCAGACCAGCGGTACTCTGCGCGGCTGTGATCGACTACAAGAATGGCAAAGCTCTGATGCCATGCTCTGATGCCATGCACGTAGCATGCGTTAGTCTTTATTTGGGCCAAAAACTTTGGCCCAAACTAAGGCCCAATGGCCCCTACCGGGTTAAAGGATTAACCCTAATCCTAACCCAAATTAATGTGCTAACTACGAAATTAAAGACATTCCTAAGCTATTACAAAGTCCGCAAGTCAAGTCTTCTTCCGTCGAGCCGGCGAACTTCCGGCGGTCTTCCGACGATCCTGGAAACCATCCTACGGACTCCGGCAAGCTCTCGGACTCCACGATGATCTTGGCGAGTTCCCCGAGCTTCTTTGGCAAGCTCCGATCTTTCTTGGCAAGCTCGCGAACTTCCGACGAACCTCTCGGCAAACTTCCGAAAACCCTTGGTAAGCTCCTACTCATTCGGCGATTCGGCCCGACAAAGACTCCAACGAATCTTGGACTTAGTCAAACTCTCGAACTCCCAACGATCCATCGCACTTGACTTCGACCCTTTGTTTCGCTTTACGTCTTCATCCTTATCGTAGTTACTCTTGCACACAAACAACAAACACTCTACTTCGATCTAGACAGTTATTACAATGCAAATTGACATTCAGTTGCCCGGCACATCATTGGTCGGCGCTTCGTTCGATCCTTCGGCACATCACCCTCTCTAGCGGCTTGTTGCCCAATCGGTAGTTGACCTCCGCAACCCCAATATCCATGGCGTAACTCTGCACTTCTTGGTCCGATGCCCGACGTACGAAGCCTCCTGCCGATAGTCGACCGAACCTCCGGCTCGACATCCAATATCCTGACGTGATCACCTCCGGCGCAACGTCAATTCCTCCAGTGTCAACTGTCTAATCCTGATCGATAGTAGACCTGCGTAACTCAAAACGCAGTTAGACAACAAAACACACTCAATTAGGTTCATCATCAAAATCCGAGATTCAACAAAGGGGTGTGTGGGAGCTATATTGGTGAAGAGTCACAATCTAGCATATGCATTTGCGGAGGCAGAATAGTGCACAGTTTGTTCAGCAAGATGAAGTAGTCCAAGAGGATGGTGATCTCCAAAACTTTCAGAGGGAAGGATGCGAAGAGAGAACTGGCTCCAACGGGGCTGATATCCAAGAGGGATAAGTCTCGGTTCTCTAGAGGGAGAATCATATGCAACAGACTACACACGTTGAGGAAGAGTACCTCAAGACAAAGCTCAATGGATTGAGCGAGTAGCGAGGAGTCATTGTATGATCTCGCAAGAGGTAATGCGTTGGTGGACGTATAGCGAGATCAAGTGGGAGAGCGACCTAAGGTAACACAAAGTAAAAGCACATTTGGAGCCGATATGGAGATTGGACTCAACAGAGGGCTGACTAGTGGAATGGTGGGCGTGAAGACTACCATTAACTCTATATAAATTAAGAAGTGGAGCAACTTGGGGATAACTTGGTTAAACACCCAATCCACATGAAGGGAGTGGCATAGAAGATAGAACATGGAGCGAGGGCTTAGAGCTTTCCTTAGACAAAGGTCAAGAACATGGACTCTTGCAGAGGTAGGAGTAGGATTATGTTGTTTCATGGGTTTCTTATTCTAATGGAGTAGACTCATCTTGCATGGTGCTAAAGACGAAGGGAACTTCGAGGCATATGCACCTTATTTCAGTGAAGCATTTGATGGAGTTACTAAGGTGACACAGCTTGTAGATGCAAAGTTGGTACTAGAAGGCCTTGGCACTGGGTAAGACGATGCAGAGGTAGGTACTCTTGAAGAATATGCCATAGTGTTACTATTCGAGTTACCATAAGAAAAGCGGTGCGCAGTAGAGATTATGCTGGTAGGTGAATAGGCCCAGGATCTAGACAATGGTGCACCAATTTCAGTGAAGTCAAGAGACTTCAGAGGAGCTGCTAAGTGACAGACTGTCCTAGAGCTAGGCTTCATCTGAGTGTGACCTGAGAATGGGTGGATGAAGGTCGATTGCCAAAGGAGTGAACAGAATCGAAGGTGGCAAAGGCCCTGCGATGTGTTGGCGGAGTCCACACAGAGATATCATAGTTCAAGTTCATACCATAGGGATCAGAAGGTAAGGAGACATCACTAGGAGGCGACATGATACAGCGGATCGTGGTGGAATGGTTCATGGCAAGGCGACATACACAGTGAGTCCCGTGAGGGACAAGGTCATACGGAAATATGATTGGGAGCACAACTAGGAGCTCTATTTCGGTGAGCAACACGATGGTAAGACGAGCTATGGATTCAAGTAGTGAATGCCATGGTACCACAGAGACGGGTCTTCAGTGTGTGTATCGAAGATTGTATTAAATGGAAGCCTTGTGCATCAGCTTATGGGGGCTGTGCACTATCGAGGAAGAAGTTCAGATGCAAGTACCAGTGAATCCCATGTGGGGACTAGATCATGCAAAGATATGATCAGAGCGGTTGAAGAGTTGGATTGCTTCAGAGCTCACATTCTCTTAAGGGAGCCCGACAAGTCAGAGGACAAGGCCGAGTAAGCGAATATTGCGACCAATGAAGCTAAGGAGAATAGAATCGGTGGAAGCCCTGCAACATGATGGCGGAGGTCATGCATGGGAGTTACAGTCTGTCTTTCCATCAACCAAGGGAAACTACTTAGAGAACATAGATGTGTTGAAGTAGGTGGTTGAAAAAGGGGCGAGGAAGCAATGATGAGTCCAGAGGGACTCAACTACCCAAAAACCAAGCATTAGTTAGAATGAAGGTGGACTTAGAGGAGTGTCATTGTGCTATAGAGGCGGATCTACCGATCGTGAAGAAGAGACGCTGATGTGAGCCAATGGATAGTAGTGCCATGGGCATATCAGCACCATGGTACCATAGAGGTGGGACTTCCGTGGAGTCATCGATCCCTTGCTCTTATGGAGGGAGAGCGCTTGGTTATGAGATGGCCTAGGGGATAGAGAATGCAGAGTCAAACTCCAAGTACCAAGACAAGACTGAAGGGCAGAGGCCATGGAACTTCGTAAGACTGGTGTCAATAGATTTCTCATCAAGATAGCCGTAAGTGAAGGACTTCGGGTCGATGCAAGGGTGCATGACCAAGGATTAGAGCAGGTAGTACGCGGTGCTATACCTTTGCTACTCAGAGGAGTAGGCGACAGAAATGATGGAGAAAGCGGTACAATCTCAAAGGCGACCAAATCTATCAAAGACTTGCTTTAAGTTAGAGTGATAAATTCCTATATTCCAAAAGTTCAATAGCATTAAGAAGGTGAATCACAGTAGCTGACTCAGCGCAAGGATTGTAAACACTTTAAGTACTTCGGAAGTGTGAGCTAAGAGCAGGCGAAGTCTAGTACCCAGCTCAACGCATGAAGTATAACCTCAAGGAGGTGGGCAAAGTCAAGTAACCTTTACCTTCTCAACTCTCAAGAGAATGAGTGAAACTGAGTACCCCAACTCTCTTAGTTATCTAACAGAGGAGCTCTGCATAGATTTGAAGACCCTTCGAAGAGACTAATGGAAGACAATAGTTGTCAAGTCCTCACCAATGGTGATCAGTGCTATTGAGAGTAGATTATCCACTTCATTTCGCAACTGAATGCCAATCGAAAGCGGAAGTGATGCGAACCTACTTGGACGAGATAACAAAGTGGAAGAAGATTCGATGGGAAAACTTTATGGAGGAAGGACCTAAAAACTTCAAAGGTTCCGAGGCGATACTTGTTAAAGCTTAAACAAGCATTTATCTAGTTTAAGGGACAAGAAGAATTTGAAGACTAGTGTATATCAAAGATGGTCTTTTCCTTCATCAGATGAATCTGCAAGAACCCGTAAGGATCAGCACAACTCTACCGACCCTACACTAGAGTTAGAGTCATTGGCAAGTTAAAGCAACATGGCAGATTAAAGTTCGATGACTCAATAACAACAAGCAGAGAACAATTGAGAGCCAAGGGGCGCATCGCAGTGGGAGCAGAAGATTAAAGCTCTAGCAAAGACAAGGAGTTGTAGCGTCAATGAAGGCTTTGACGAGGATGTCAAAGGAATAAGTTGGGAGAATATCACGGACAAATTGTAAACGGCTTGTTCGGTGTAATGCTTATACATGTCCGTGTCTTTTCAGTTTGTTCTTATTTTACAAAGCATGTAAAGGGTTGGCCAAAGGCTAAACAGCCCCATTTGAGCAAGTTTGGTGGTCGTTTCAGGCTTGTACATAATGATAGTGTCATGTGGACATTTGTACTAGATTTCGATCTGTAGTGGACCAATTTTATACCTTATTGTACAACTGTTTTGAGCTTGTGATATCCATGGTTGGAATTTGTATTGCCTATAAAGTGTTTGCTGAAAGGTTTGCTTGTGGATCCTGTATGAAGCACTTTCTCTATCCTGTCTTCTCTTTTGCAGGTCCTAAGGGATCGTAGGAGGTTTTGGGGAGGCTGACCTTTGCGGACGACACGCAATGGTGCCACATGGCTTAGGCAAAACTAGTTAAGTCTATGATAGTCTGGGAGCTCCATCCACCCACGTCTGGGTGAAGTCAGAGGGGGCCGGTAGAGGATCGCAGGCTCTAAGCATATGCCTTTCACTATTTTTGGCAAAGGGCCAGACAATCCCACAGCTACCAGAGTACAAAAGGATAGTGTGAACAATAAATTGACACATATCGGAAGCACATATGGAACAATGAAACGTACATGCGCCTTTATGAAATAATACGATACAAACATAATCTTTCACAAATTCAGTCGAATTTGAAAGGAAAATAAAAACAAGAGTATACAAGGATTTGAAGCAATAATATAAAGCTCAATCAAAGAAAGGATTCTAGCTAGATTCAATTTCCAAAGAGATGAAACATGAATAGGCAAAGTCATATGATTGGGTGGTATTATATCAAAATCACAGAGGGCGCAATGGGATCTGGAACAGAATATGGTCATTCAGAGCATGGACCCAGATAGAAGTCAAAGCATCGCGGGCTCTAAGCATATACCCTTTACCATTTCTGGCAAAGGTCCAAGTAATCCCTATACCATTTCTAGCAAAGGTTCAAACAATCCTATAGCCACCAGAGTACAAAAGAATAGGTAAGCAATAAAATTAGCACATCAGAAGCACATGCGGACCAACAAAACGTATATGTGCCTTTACGAGTCAATACGATGTAAACATAATCTTTCACAATTGTATTCAAATTTGAAAGGAAATAAAAGTAAGAGCATATAGGATTCAAAGCAATAATATCAAGCTTAGTCAAAGAAAGGATTATAGCTGAAATCAATTTTCCAAAGGAATAAATAGAAATAGGCAGAATCAACCAAAGCTTAATTTTTGGTAGAATTTGAGAGTCATAATTTATGAATTGTTCGGATAACCAATTATACTCTGATTTACTCAAGAAAGATGTTATTAGAAAGCTAAATCAGTCTACTTTTAGATAAAATAAGTTTCATATAAATTAGAGTTTCTAACATGGAATTACATGTGATTCGGTAACAGGGAATCATGGAACAAAATCTCTATTTTCAGAAATGATAGGATCAAATTCAACAGAATTCTGGGCAGTCATTTGAACTTCAAACCTTTCAGTATAGGCACCAAAAGAAAGATTTCTAAGTTCAGTTTCCAACAAGGCATATTTTGTATAAATCAGAGTTTCCAATAGAGAGTTATAGGCAGTTTAGTATCGAAAGGTCAGAACTTATAGTCTTTGTTTGACAGATTCCGTAGAGTTGATTTAATTTGATGTTTGGATAGGCAAATTTACTCCAAATCATAGAAGTAAGCTATCCAAAGAAAGGTTTACAAGTTTATATTCATATCAAATAAGTTTTGCCTAAATTGGAATTCTGTACAGGGATTTATAGATGAAACAAAGTAGAAGGGTCAGTATTTTAATAATTATTCCATATTCAAACCTTTACATTCCAAACAATAGAGATATCAAATTTCAAGGCTAGAATAATTCAAATTTCTCGTATCCAAGGCAAAAGCAAAGATTAGAATTATAGTAGAAAGGATTGGAACACTTGCCTTTCGAATATTTTGATCCAACGAAATTGTAAGCCCAAATCCTTCTACTTTTCCTCCATCTTCTCTCCCTGAATTATTTTCTTCACCTATATTCTTTCTTCCTCTGTAGCTGCAGCTCATGCAGAATGTAGGAGGGTGCAGTCACCTGCTTTCCCTTTCTTGTTTTTCTCAACCATAGTTGTCGTAGTCGCAGCCGCAGCCACAGCCATAGCCATAGCCCCTTCTTTCCCGTCTCTTCTTTCTTTCTCTCATTCTCTTCTTCCTTCCTGACTCTGGGTTACTAAATCATTTATAATTCTATACTCACGTATGGTAGCAATTCGCACACCCTGTAAACTGGCTTACTGAATATGCAACCATCTCCGCTACGTATAGACCATGATCTCCCCCATCCTTACCGACATAGGATCAATGCAACCTACCTGACCTCCTAGAGCCAGGAGCCTACGGGTCGGGCGTGACATTCTCCCCCACTCAGTCAAGGCATGGGGTGGCTCTGATACCAATACTCACGTATGACGGCCATTCGCACACCCAACATACCGATTCACTAAATGTCCAACTGTCTCCGCTACGTATAGACCATGACCTCCCCCATCCTTACCGACATAGGATCAATGCATCCCACCTGACCTCCTAGAGCTAAGTAGGCCTCTCAGGAGCCTACGGGTCGAATGTGACATGAGTTCTCGATGAACTTCTTGGTGAACTCTCGATGAACTTCTCAGCAAACTCCCGATAAACTTCTCAGCGAGCTTTTGATGAACTTCTAGGTGAGCTTCGGCGAACTCCCAACAAACTCTAGGTGAACTCTTGACAAATCATTCGATCTTTGACTCTGGCCCAACATCTGATTTATGCCTTATTTATAATCGTAGTTAATCTTACAATACTTTTCTCAACATATGGATTAGATGAATAATTTATCAATTGATTTCATCATCAAAATTCGAGATTCAATAAGGTTGACGATGAACTTGTTGGAGCAGGATAGGATTTATCACTTGATTCTATAGAGTGTCTAGTTCTATTGGAATCTGAATTTGTGTTTCATCTTTATTAGTCTCCCAATTTCAACTTACCCTTTCATCAAACATAATATTTCTACTAATAATAACTTTACCACTAACAAGATTATATAATCGATATGCTTTGGATTGTAAGGAATAACCAATTAAGGTATATTTTTTAGATTTTTCATCAAGCTTGTGATGGTTTTATAAATTTACTAAAGCATACGCAATACAACAAAAAAATTCTTAGATGACTTGCACTTGGTTTCATACCATACCAAGCCTCAAAAGGAGTTTGATTCATAACAGCCTTTGTTGGTGAAATATTCAACAAATAAACTACGGTTACAATTGTTTTTGTCCAAAACTGATTTGGAAGGTGCTTTCCTTTAAGTAAACTTCTTGCCATTTCAATGACAATTTGATTTTTATGTTCAGCTACACTATTTTATTCCAGTGTATATGGTGTTGTTAATTCCCTACAAATATCATTTTCTTTACAAAAAGAATTAAACTCATTAATAAAAATTCACCACCTCTATCTATCTGAAATGTCTTTATGCATCTACCACTTTACCTTTATATTAGTGCCTTGAATTTTTGAAAATTATCAAATGTTTCAGATTTCAGTTCTAGAAAATATACCCAACTCATGTGGTTATAATCATTAGTAAACAATAGAAAATATCAACTTTTGCCAAATAATTTTATATTCATAGGTCCACATAAGTCAACATGAATTAATTCAAGATAATTCGATGCTCTTCATGCTTTTTTAACAAGAAATGATTTTTTACTTTGTTTGTCATAAATGCATCCTTCACATATATTAAGTGTATTAATTTTGGACAATCCAAAAATCATTTCTTTTTTATTTAACAACCTTAAACCCTTAATGTTAAGGTGTCCATATCTTAAATGTCATAAATTAACTCATTCTTTTGAGTTGTAACAAGAGCATGCTTTTCAATATTTGAAATATCAAGTGGAAACATCTTGTTTTGCATCATGCAAATATTTATATGAATTAAATCAGATTTTTTATCTTTAATAGTGCATGAACCATCATCAAATATAATAGAATATTTATCATCTATCAATTGTCTAACAATCAATAAATTATATGATAAACTAGAAACAAAGAAAACATTATCAAGGTGTTTTACCTTTCCTTGACTTGTCTTTATCACAATTATTCCTTTTCCTTCCACTTGAATTTGTTTGTTCTCTCCAAGTCTAATCTTCAACTTGTAAGTTTCATCAATATCTCTAAACATTGATCTTATGTATGACATATGATTAGAACATCTACTATCCAAAAATTAAATATCGTTTGAGATATCATTAACTTGTGAATGAGTTATAAACAATTTACTATTTTCTTTATTTTCCTCCACATAGCTTACTTGTTTTTCTCTTTTCCAGCAATCTACATTCATATGACCAAAATTTTTACAATAGTGACATTGAATTCCACTCTTATAGTTTTTCTTATCATAATTTGATTACTTTTGTTCATCATGCCCATCAAAGTGTCCTTTGCCTCTTCCTCTTCTCTACCAATAAATCCTCCTTTACCATATCCTCTTCCTATTAATTTTTTGTCTTCTTTTGAAGTAGAAGACTCCCTCTTAACCTAAAATACTTGTTTTTCACTTTTTTCAAGTGACCTGTTCAACCTTGCTTCATGTGCTTACAAGGAACCCATTAGTTCATCAAATAAAATTATAGATAAATATTTTAACGCGTCAATTGTGGCAACAATATGATCAAATTTTAGAATTAAACTTTTCAAAACTTTTACAATAATTATATGATTATGAAAATGTTCACTATAAGATTTCATGTGACTAACAATTTCAATCACTTAATAAAGAAAATCTTGCACCGATTCATTGCTTTTCATGAATAAAATTTCAAACTTACGATGAAGGGTTTGAAGTTTTACTATAATCATTTTTTATGAGTCTTGAAATTCATTTTAAAGTATCAACCAAGCTTACTTTAAGGTTGTTGTTACTGTAATTTTTGAGAAGATTGTCTCATGTGCAACTTGTTGATTGAAAAACAATAGCTTTTAGTCCTTCTTTCTATTCTCTCTCAATCTAGTTTCTTTATCTGGATTTGTATATCCATTCTCTATTAAGTCTCAAAGATTCTGAAACTTGAATAGAGTCTTCATTTTGATACTCCAAAATTCATAGCATTTGTTTGAGATGATGGGAATAAGGGGTTGAGATATGGACTTACCATTAAAAGCCATAATGTATAGTTTAAATTAAAACTAAGCTCTGATACTACAAATGTTGGGGATCGAGGAGAAAGGAAATAATAAAAACAGAATACAATGATGTAATTAAAAAGAATGTTTTCAATAAAAAAAAATTGATGTAGTATTTAAACAAGAGGTAAGACATAGAACACTTATAAGATATTCCCAAGTGCACACACTCTATCTTGCTTCATGAATTATGGTCATATTTATAGGACCTAGTGGTAGATACCTCACTCTATTATGTCACCCACGATTAAGTTATGTGTTGGAAGAGGTAACTTCTAGATCATGGGCTACTACTTAGAACATGCCTATAACTATCTAGAACATGACAACTACCTAGATAACCACTATAAATCAATTCTCAATACATACATGAGTATCTTGATTATTCATGAGAGATTCTAAGGATTGCCTAAATCCCTAGCCATGATCATATACAGATTCTCTCATATAGGAGAGTTCTTACTAAGAATGTGTCTAGAGTCACATCTCACAAAAAGTACCACCTCGGATCTCTTTCAAAGTTATATTCTTCTTATACTTCTACATATAAGTGCTAATCACCATAGGGATAAGGTTAGAGGTAAACTCCATATCTATATGCACTGAAGTTCTAACCATTATGCTCCTTAGCCAATCAGCTTGTTATTATTATATTGAACCTCTTTCAATAGATCGTTTATCACAGAGATCGGGTTTTCACAGTTGAAGGCTTATTTTAGGTAAAGACCTATCTCCCTCAATGACACTAAAACCTTAGTCCTATTTAAGCCTTTGGTAAGATAGTCAGTTAGCTTATTATCAATTTTAATATAAACATAAAAAATAACAATGAGAATCTAGCCATCTAATATATTTTTGTCTAATCTTTATGTTTCTACTCATTTTAGTATTTATAATTTTTTTTATAAAAATCTATTACAACTTTATAATAACAATGAATAGAAACACGAGAACTAGGGTTTGAGATCATAAGTAGAGTAGAAATTAGATTTTTAAGTTATTTTGTTTTAGTACAAGTTGTGTCAAGTGCTACGAGCTCAGCTTCCTTAGTACTTCTAGCAATAATATTTTATTTAGTTGATTGCCAAGATATGACACTTCCATCAAGAAGAAATACATATCCAAATATAGATTTAATATATAAAGAATAAAAAATCCTGACATCCTTGTAACCTTCAAGAATTGAAAGATATCCTATAAAGTTAAGTTCATAATCCAAATTATTCTTAAGATATCTAAATACTCATTCAAGAGCATTCGAATGCGCTAAACTTAGGATACTACTATATCTACTAAATATGGATATTGCATAAGAAATATTAGGTCTAGTCTTATTTGATAGATAGAAAAGAGATCTGATGATTTAAGAGTATCCTTTTTTATTTATAGGATTGTTAGTATTTTAACTAGATAAATATTTAGATCATAAGGAGTGGAGACAAATAAATAATCAAAATATTTAAAAATTTTAATTATTTTTTTATATAATGAGATTGAGATAATGATATAAAATTAAAAGATTTTTAGATATTCATTCATAAGATGATATTAGCTTCATTAAGATCTTTCATATCAAAGTGATGAGATAAGAATAATTTAATATCCAAGATCAAATCTAAATCCGAAGTAAGAATTAAGATATCATCAACATAAAGATAAAGAAGGATAAATGTATTCTTTATCCTTTTATAATATAGATAGTTATCATATTCATTGATTTGAAATTCAAAAGATAGAATTACAAAATTAAATTTTTTGTGTCATTACTTAGGTGTCTGCTTGAGTCTATACAATAATCTAATTAGCTTGCATACTTTTTCTTCTTGTTTAAGCATGACAAATCCTTTGGATTTACTCATGTATATCTCTCCTTTTAGCTCTCAATGTAGAAAAGTAGTCTTTACATCCATATGATGAATAAGAAGTTTATGGATGAAAGTAAAAGCAAGTAGGTATCATATGGTAGCAATTTGCATTACAAGTGCAGAACTGTGAAAATAATCAATGTCAGGCTTTTGTTGAAAACCTTGAGCAAGAAGCCTAGCTTCATATTTTTTTAATTGTATCATCGATTCTAATCTTCTTCTTGAAACTCCATTTGTCACCTAGGGGTTTATTCTTAAGAGGTAAGTCATTGAGGATCCATGTGTGATTATTAATTATGGATTTTATTTCACTATTAACCATCTCTTTCCAGCTTAAAGCATTGAGAGAGCACATGGCTTCTTGAAATGAACTTGGTATATATTCTATCATATAAAAGACAAAATCATCACCAAAGTTCTTTTCAATCCTTCCTCTATTACTTCTTCTAGTATCCATGTTGAATGTTAGATTCTATAAGAATTGGGAAGGACGAAGAATAATTACTTGAGATATTAGTAAATAATCTAGTTTTAAAAGAAAATATATTTTTAAAGAATGATGAATGTCTAGATTCAATTATAGTATCATTTGAGATATCAGATATTTTAGAATTTATTACAAAAAATCCATAAGTGTTGCTATCGAGGGAGTATCTTACAAAGATAACATTCACTATTTTGGGACATATCTTCTTTATCTTGGATTCTATGATACTAACCTTAGCTAAACACCCTCATATTCAGAAGTAACTTAGTCTTGGTTTATAACCCTTCCAAATGTTGAATCTCGGATTTTGATGATGAAGTTAATTGATAGATTATTTGATCTAATCCATATTATTGAGATAAGTGTGCAAGATTAACTTTGATAGCAATGAAAACATAAAATAATTTGCTAGAGTTGAATATGTTGGGAGTCCGAGAGTCCATCGGAAGTCTAAAGGTTCGTCGGAAGTGCTGCCGGAATTGGCCGAGAATGAATTGAGGACTTGCCGAAGGTTTCGGAAGTTCGCTGGAAGGTTCATTGGAGATTCGCGGAGCTCACTAAGAAAGTTCGGAAGCTTGCCTGAAAAGACTCGTTGGAACTCACCGTAAAGTCTGGGAGCTTATTAGGAGTCCGCTAGAAGATTGTTCGAGGGTTCGTCGGAAGTCCACTAGAAGTTCGTTGGAAGCTCACCAGAAGAAGACTCGACGTTGCCAGATTATAGTTTACTTAGAAATATATTTTTAATTTCATAGTTAACACATAATTAGGGTTAGAATTAGGTAATAATCCTAATTAACCTTAGTAGATGCCAATTAGGCCTTAATTAGACTAGTTTAGGTCGGATTCAAGGCCCATCCAGATTGCTTTCAATCTGTCTAGAGGTGGCACTACCAGATTAGGGTAGTGGCATCGCCCCGGGAATAGGTTCCATAGTGGTCTGTGTGGTGGTACCACCCCAGGTCAGCAGTGATACTATTGATAGTTATTACCTGTCAGCAATGGTACCGCTTGACAAGTGATGGTACCACCCCTCCACAAAGCCCAAGGACTCTGTCAAGCGGTAATACCGCTAGACTAGGTGATGGTACCACCTAGTACATTGACA
The DNA here is from genome assembly GCA_024322285.1 of Musa beccarii. Taxonomy (NCBI): domain Eukaryota; kingdom Viridiplantae; phylum Streptophyta; class Magnoliopsida; order Zingiberales; family Musaceae; genus Musa; species Musa beccarii. The sequence continues at coordinate 66,416,170 of CM044395.1, forward strand.
AAACAAGGTCAACTAGTAATGGTACTGCTAGTGACAAGCGGTGGTACCGCCAACACCAGAAAATCCAAGATACGACTCTTTTTGACTCTAATTCTAAAGTCAATTGAGTCTATAAATACTCCTTACTGGCTAAGTACATTGAGAAGTGATAAGAACTGAGTCAAAACTCTAGCAAAATTACTTTCAAAAGTTTGAATATTCACCTCCCAAAATCTCATTTATAAATATGCTATAAGAAAGTGTGAACTACTTGTAAAAGTTTATAAGAGGAGTGCTTGGTTCTTTCCCTTTAAGAAGATTTGATAGTGGAAGCCGGAAATCTCATTAGAGGAGGTTTCGGAAGTGGACATAGGTCATTTGATCGAACCACTATAAATCGCTACGTACTTCTCTTGGTGTGAGTTTTTAAATTGTTACATTTTAATTTTACTTAGCTGCAATCTCTCAATCTCCTTCTCTCAACTCTCTTTCGTATTCAATCAAAATATTCCCTTTGCCGAATTCATTTTCGTCGGACCAAAACTTCTCAATGCACAACTCTTTTCGGAATTGATTTGAATTTATAATTTTTTTTCACTACACTAATTCACCCCCCCCCCCTCTTAGTGTCGCTCTAGATCCTAACAGTTGGTATCAGAGTAATGTCACTCTCATTTGGTTTAAAACCTAAGAGAGATATATTTTTCGACATATAAGAGGGTTATTCAAAATCACACATCAGCCTATGCTTAATGGGTTGGATTATACTTATTGAAAGACTCGCATGAGAATTTTTCTTATTTCTATAGATTTTGAACTTTAGAATATTATTGAAAACGACTTCCAAATATCTTCTCTTCTGGTGAACAAATGGAATGAATCAGAGAAGAAAGTTTTTGCTCTTAATGCAAAAGCTATGAATGCCTTGTTTTATGCTCTTGATAAAAATAAATTTAATTATGTTTCAATTTATGAATCAACTTTTGATATTTGGCATACTTTTGAAATCACTCATGAAGGCACTAGCTGAGTGAAAGAGTCCAAAATCAACCTTTTGGTGCATTCTTATGAATTATTTCGGATGAAACCAAGTGAGTCCATCAGAGATATGTACACCCATTTTATAGATATCGTTAATGGATTAAAAGCACTTGGAAAAGGTTTTTCTATTTTTGAACTTATAACTAAAATTTTAAGATCCCTTCCAAAGAGTTGGGATCTAAAAGTTACAGTCATTCAAGAGACTAAGGACCTAAAGAGCTTTCCTCTTGAAGAACTAATTGGGCATTAATGACCTATGAGATAATATGCCAGACTCATGATAAGCTCGAGAACCCCCTTCCAAAGAACAGGAAGGATATGATATTGAAAATATAAGAAGACCACTTGAAAGAATATTCAAGTGATGAGGATCTTGATGACAAACTTGCACTATTGACACTAAAATAAAAAAAAATTCATAAGAAGAAACAAATTTAAAAATGACTCAAAATAAATTTTAACTAAAGAAAGAATAAGTGATATGTTATGAATGTAAGAAGCTGGTACATTTCAAAAGTAAATGCCCTAAGCCAAGAAGAAGCAACCAAAGAAACAAAAGCCTCTAAAGATAACATGGGATGACTCGAGTGGCTTCAAAGATGAAGAAGCAAGTAACAAGGAGGTGGCTAACTTCGCTTTAATGGCTTTCAGAGAAGAGGTAAGTGAGTTATTTAATGAAGATTTAACTTTCGATGAGCTTTCAAATACATTTCATGAATTATTTGAAAAATATAGAGTAATGAGTAGAAAGTTTAACTTGTTGAAAAAGGAGCATGCTCTCTTAGTGAGTAAATTTGATAGTCTTAAACTTAATACTCTTTTCCCTCCTTGCTCTAAGTGTGAACACTTGGAGGTATTAAAGAAAGAGGACTTGCTACTCAAAGAAACCTTAAATAAATTGAAGTTTGGTAGTGAGACTTTAGACATGATCCTTGCTAACAAGGTTCATGTCCATAAGAAGAGTGGAATCGGATTTAAGAGTGGGTCTCACCAAAATCCAACCACTTTCATTAAAGGACCTACATTGCATGTTCTACCATACATAAAGTGCAACTTTTGTTGCAAGCCCGGACATATTATTTACAAATATCCATTTAAGAAACTAAGTCCACATAAATTGATATAGGTTCCTAAAGGAACAATAAATAATTTAATGCAAAATGACAAAATTAGGAGATCAATTTTTTAGGCACCCAAAGTCAAATGGGTACCCAAAAATCCTTTTTTATAGGTATCCTAACCATCGCAAGCTAGGAGCGGGTAACGATACAATACATAATCATTATCAAACTCACTAACTCGAGTAATAAAAGACCCTTGAGTGTTATACATTGTTTGGTTATGCACCATAATTACTAAGGCTAAAACATATTTACATTAAGTCTGTTGAAAAATGATTTCGATGAGAATATTTGTGTCATTTTACAATTTGAAATCCAATGTTTTGAAATGATGCGGTGTTAATGGATTTGACGAAACCTTGTTTGATGGTACTAGGCTTTTATATTAAAAAAATATATATCTTCTTTGAACATTCCTATGAAATGTCAAATTTACTTTATATTTAAATTATATTTTCCATCTATTCAAGACCTACAAATTCATTTATTTTGTGAATCTCGTATGTGATTTTAATGACGAATTTGGAGTTAATGAATTGAGCTAGAATGAGGTTCTTCAAATGATTCATAACTTCTAAATTTTTGGAATCACAACTTTATTTTGATTAAAAACATGACTTATAGTGTATTGATGGCTTGAATGCTCTTGATACTCAAATTTTCTTTTGAATTCGATGACTCAATTCTCCTAATGCATGAATCGATAATTCATTTTTATTCCAGACTCAAAATTTTCTTCCCTTGATCTCTATATCTCGGACTCATAACTTGAGATAATGTGATTCATGATTTTGATATTTATGAACTATGAATGACATCTTTTGATTGAATTTTACATCATTCATGATTTTACAAATTGATTGTTGTTAATTTTGATTATGATATGCAAGTTTTCATAACCTTTGGAATTCACTTTTCTTTTATCATTCGAGTTTTGTTCTCTTTACGTTATCATTCTCTCTCGATCCTATCAAGGATAAAGTTTTCAATGTCTCTTGATTACAACTTTTTTATTATGATTAATTGTTTAAATGATTTGATAAGTCATTGTGCTTAATAAAAATTACCTCATAATTAATATGAGATTGGAAGTAATTCAATGACATCATTTATCTCAAAAAAATACATGACGATCAAATTAAACATATATAAGATAGATGTTAAATATAAAAGTCAAGTTGATCAAATAGTCAAGGTGCTGTAGCCCCTGAAAAATTGTCTAAGTCAGGGTGCCAATGGTGGCACCGCCAGAACTGGCGATAGCATCGCTTGGGCATTCTGTTTCCAGGTGGTGGCACTACTAGTTAGCGATGGCATCGCCCGAGAGCCCCATAATATAAAGGGGCTTTAGGGTCGATGGTGGAACTGATCCTAACTCTTGTTGTAGCCTCCAAAATTACTCTCCCACCTCTCCATCTCTATTTTTTCTCAAGAAGACCGAGAGAGGCTTCCATCCTCTCAAATCTTAGATCAAGATCACTATTTTTCAAGAAATCTCTACTAAGGTAATCTTTGACACTCCTTCTTTGAATTCTTAATACATGGCTACCCTTTTATAATTCTCTTTCACTATCATCATTTTTAGATAAATGGCTCCTAGGAGATTATCTAGGGACAAAGGGAAGAGAAGGGAAGGAGATTCATATGATCCATCCCTTTTTAACTCTAGTGAAAATGCCCTTAGGTACCATAGTTTTAAAACAAGAAATATGCATAAGGGTAAGCATGTTGGTCTAAGTGAATTAGGAGACCTAGAACCTATTAGTTGGTCAATTTAGATGTCTTGCTTATTTTATAAATTAGCGAACTAATTTACCCTAGGCTAGTTCGATTGTTTTATACGAACCTAAACATAGATAAAGATGACAATGTGTCAACTTACCTGTTAGGAAACCAAATCTCAATTACAGATAGCACAATTTATGATTTAATAGAAATTTAAAAAAAGAAGGGGTTGTTATTTTAGAGGACAGTGGGATTTGGACTCAATTGGAGTAACCTACTCCGAGGCTTTAGGGATCATTTTTGAAAATCCTAACTTAGCCATAGTTCCTAAAAGCTATGAGCATTTGCTACCATTTAGTTCTAATGTTCTCCGTCACATCATTATTAGTATCCTAATCCCTAAACAATATCATCAAGATGAAGTTAGTCAAATGGAATTAGGAACTATATACTGGATAATGACTGGACAAGAAAATTATTTTGGATACCTAATTCGGTAAAACATGATGGGCATAACATTTAAGGATTTAATGCTACCATATGGGGGGTAAATCACTAGATTTTTACATACATATAATATTAGAATACCACCCAATGAAGAAGTAATAAAAGTAGATAGATACAATGTCATAAATAAAAACCTACTTAAGTGATTAAGGTGCACATTTAGGAATGAAATCTAGACTAGGCAGCCTAGAAGGACTGATCCACCCCCTCCAGTAGAAGAACTCGAAATACCTATATTTAGGGGTAATGAATCTCCTCTTCCTAGTCCCTTTGGTGTGACACTAATAGATCCATCTTCTGCTCCATCTTCTGAAGATCTGATCATGACTAAAATAAATCAACTCAAATCACAACAAGTTAAAATCCTAAATGTAGTGCATCAAATGAATCAGAAGTTGGATAATTTGTATAGGCATTTTGATATTCCACCTGAGGAATAGTTGTAAAAATTCTATATTGACTTCATGAGTTGTAATGGAGCTTATGACTCCCATTTTGTACTCTTTATGTTATTTTGACATACTTTAAAGTTTCATATGTGTTGAACTTAATACATGAGGTTATTGTATGTTTCTTTTCAAAAATTTTCAACTTCGTATTATCTCTTCGGTTTTCATGGACTTGATATTATCTTTTCCAATTTAGGTATGCTAAATTGTCCTAATGACATCTTTTCAAATTCGTATTTTGAACGAAACTTTCACTTCCAATCTTGAATTGATACTCTTGTTTCATCTATTGAAGAATTTTAGCCTCATATACATGACTCTTGGTTGATGATTTTTAATTGATATCATGCCCTTTTAATGACTTGGTCAAATTGATTCTATCAATTTTATCTTCCCTATACTTCTATTGGAATGAATGACTGGATTTCATTATTTATTTTTCCTATACTTTCGTATCATTTGAAGTTTGATAATTTTTGCCTTCATGACACATGCAACTATTCTTTTATACATATCGTTATGTCATGAACTTTGCATGAAAAGGAGAAGCTCTCAAAATTTTTATTGCTTGAATACTCTCTTCGGACTTCATGCGAATTTGATGAATTCTTAACTCATGTGTCAATTTCTACGTCTTGAGCTTTTATGACTTGATTGGTTATTTTCCACTTAATGAATGAAAATGCCAAGTTAGCCCTTTAAATTTCTATAGCAAATCAAATCAAGAAACTAATCTAGATGAAATTTTGGTAGTTAGAGAGTTCCTTGGTGTATTCTAAGATGATTTGCTCGGATTATCTCCAGATCAAGAGAGTGAATTTACTTTTGATTTGGTCCTTGGGACAATCCTCTATATCTAAGCCTCCCTATAGAATGACACAACTTGAGTCAGTGGAAATAAAAAAGCAACTACAATGACTGTTAGAATAGGGATTTTATTTGGCGAGTGTTTTACCATGAGATACTCCGGTGTTATTAGTTAAGGAGAAGGAATATAACATTGAGGTTTTATATTGATTATAGACAATTGAATCAGGTGGGAAAAAAAAAGAGAAAAGGAACAGGTATCCTTTACCTGGAATTGATGACTTGTTTGGAAAATTACAAGGTATATAAGTATTTTTCCAAGATTAATCTGAGATTGGGTCACTATCAATTGAAGATCAAGAAAGAGGACAATGATGAGATGCACATTTAGTGTACTTGAGGAATGAAGTAGAAATAGAGATTGAAGTCAAATTTTTAAATTTCAGAGGATGGCATGTTGAGATTTGGGGATAGAGTATGCATCCCTAACGATAAAAAAAAAATCCTCTAGTCAAAGTGATTTGGAAGTATTATTCTATTGATATAACTATTTGGAAGCTAAGGAACTGAAGAAAATTTATCTTCATCTTTTCATTGATTGAGATATGATCAATTTAGAGGACTATATTTTCTTTTAGGGGGGGAGAGTGTAACATCCCTTGTATTTCTCGTTTCTAAATTTTTGTATAAAAGTTTAATAATAAAATTACTATCTATTTTAAATTCTGTAGATAAGCCCAAACGATACTGAAAAACCTATTTATATGATGTGAGGATCTGTGTAAAATTTGAGGACCTATTTATAAATATTAAAATTTTAGGGATAAAACTATTAAGTTATATTAAAAAAAAGGAAAAATAGCAATGGTTATCCCACCGCCTCTTTCCTCGTGCACACCTTTGTTGCTTGCATGAGGAAAAGAGAGGAGGTGAGTGGAAGGGGAGAAGGGGAGGAAAAGGAAAGAAGAGAAGAAGAAGGAGAGAAGAGGAGAGGAGGCTGTGCTGTGGAGAAGAAGGGAAAAGGAAGAGAAGAAGAGAGAGAAGAGAGGGAAGAAGAAGAGGGAGGAAGGAAGGCTGTGGCTGTGGGTGTGGCAGCTGTGGCTAGGGTTGCTGCACCTCTGTTTCCTGCATGAGGAAATAGAGGAGGTGCTGTGCGTCGGTGGGGGAGAAGGGAAAGAGAGGAAGAAGAAAAGAAGCGAAGGGGAAGGAGGGGAGAAGAAGAGATGAGGAGGGAAGGAAGGAATTTGTGGTCTGCGGTTGTGGCAAATGGTGAGAAAGAAGAAGAGGAGGAGAGCAAGAAGAGGGTGTGGCTGTGCTTTGTGGCGATTCATTTGGGAAAGAAGAGGAAGGAAGAAGAAGAAGGAGAGGGAGAAGAGAGAGAAGAAGAAGAAGAGAGGAAAGAGGGCTGCGATTGTGGCTGCAGCTAGGATAGAAGAAGAAAAAGGGAAGGGAGAGGAGGAGAAGAAGAGGGAAAAGAGGAAGGGAAGAGGAACGAGGGCTGCAGCTGTGGCTGCGACTGTGGCAGCTGTAGCTGGGAAAGAAGAAGAAAAAGGGAAGAAGAAGAGACTATGGCTGCGGCTATGGCAGCTGCGGTTGGGAAAGAAGAAGAAGAGGGAAGAAGAAGAAGAGAAAGAGGAGAGGAAGAGGAACGGGAGAAGAAGAAGAGACTGTGGCTGTGGTTATGGCAGCTATGGTCGGGAAGGAAGAAGAGGAAAGAAGAGGAGAAAGAGAGGAAGAGGAGCAAGGGAGGAAGAAGAGGCTATGGCTGAGAGAGCAGAAATAACACAATGGAAGGGATTGTGGCTGTGGCTATGGCTGCGGCCGAGGCTGCAGCTGTGGCTGCGACTGTGGCTGCCACTGCAACAGCTATGGTTAGGAAAAAGAGAAAGTGAAAGCAGGTAACTGTGCCCCCTTGCATTCTGCACAAGCTGTAGCTAAGGAGGAAGAAATAAGAAAGGCGAAGAAGAGAGGAGATGGAGGAAAGGTAGAAGGATTTGGGCTTATAATTTTGTTGGATCGAAATATTCGAAAGGCAAGTGTTCCACTCCTTTCTACTTCAATTCCAATATTTGCTTTTGCCTTAGATATGAGAAATTTGAATCGTTCTAGCCTTGAAATCTGATATCTCTATTATTTGGAATGTAAATGTTTGAATCTGAAAAATTATCAAGATTTTGATCCTTCTATTTTTTTGGCTATAAATCCCTGTACAGAATTTCAATTTGGGTAAAACTTATTTGATCTGAATATAGACTTGTAAACCTTTCTTTTGACAGCTTACTTGTATGATTTGGAGTAAATTTTCCTATCCAAACATCAAATTGAATCAGCTCTACGAAATCTGTAAAATAGAGATAATAAGCTCTGACCTTTTGATACTAAACTGCCTATGACTCTCTATTGAAAACTCTGATTTATATGAAACTTACTTTGTTGGAAACTAGACTTTTTGATCTTTCTTTTGATACTTAGATTAAAAGGTTTGGAGTTCAAATGACTGCCTAGAATTCTGTTAAATTCGATCCTATCGTTTCTGAAAATAGAGATTTCATTCCTTGACTTTTAGTTACCGAATCATTTGTAACTCTTTGATTGAAACTCCTATTTGAATGAAACTTATTTTATCTAAAAGTAGATTGACTTAGCTTTCTAATGGTATCTTTCTTGAGTGATTTGGAGCATAATTGGTTATCTGAACAATTCATGCAATGTGACTCTCAAATTCTGCCAAAAATGGAGCTTTGGTTGATTCTACCTATTCTTGTTTATTCCTTTGGAAAATTGATTTTGACTATAATCCTTTCTTTGACTGAGCTTGATATTATTGCTTTGAATCCTTGTATGCTTTTGCTTTTATTTCCTTTCAAATTTGAATGCAATTGTGAAAGATTATGTTTATATCATATTGACTTGTAAAGGCATATGTACGTTTTGTTGATCCGCATGTGCTTCCGATGTGCCAATTTTATTGCTCACCTGTTCTTTTGTACTCTGGTGTTTGTGGGATCATGTGAACCTTTGCCAGAAATGGTAAAGGGAGTTATGCTTAGAGCCTGCAATGCTCTAATTTCTGTCTGGGTCCATGCTTTGAATGGACCATATTCTGTTTGAGATCCCACTACACCCTCTGTGTTTTTGATATGATACTACTCAATCTCATGATTTTGCCTATTCATGTTTCATCTCTTTGGAAATTGAACCCAGCTATAATTCTTTCTTCGATTGAGCTTTATATTATTGCTTCAAATCCTTGTATACTCTTGCTTTTATTTTTCCTTTCAAATCTAACTGAATTTGTGAAAGATTATGTTTGCATCGTATTATTTCGTAAAGGCGCATGTACGTTTCATTGTTCCGTATGTGCTTCTGATATGTGCCAATTTATTATTCACACTTGTCCTTTTGTACTCTGGTGTCTTGTGGGATCATGTGAACCTTTGCCAGAAATAGTAAAGGGAGTTATGCTTAGAGCCCGCGATGCTCTGTCGGCCCTTCTGACTTCACCTAGACGTCGGTGGATGGAGCTCCCAAACGTGGGAGACTTCTATCTGGTAGTCATCCAGAAATGGATGGACCATATTCTGTTTGGGATCCCACTGCACCCTTTGTGTTTTTGATATGATATCCAAAGCATTGTTTGTGTTTATATGTGCGCTTTGGATGATAAGAAAATGAATGAACATCAGATATGATATTTGAGCTTCTGTTTCTTATTTGATATATGGATATGCTCTGAGATATCTCATATGCCATTTGATATATTCCGAAATGTATCATTCGCTCTTGATATGCTCCGAAACCATTCATACATCACTGATATGTTTCGAAATGTTCTCTTTACTCTTGATATGCTTCGAAACATTACATACGTCTTTGATATGTTCCGAAATGTTTCATTGCCCTTGATATGCTCCGAATCAGTTCATACGTTATTGATATGTTCCGAAATATTTTATATGTTGTTGATATACTCTGAAACATTTCATACATCATTAATATGCTCTGAAATATCTTGTGCATCATTGATATGCTCCACAATGTCCTATGTGTCATTTGATATACTCCGAAATACTATTTACATCATCTGATATGCTCCAATTACTCTCTACTCCATTTGTTACGAATCAATTATGGTTTGAATGAAATGACATCTGCGATTTTGTATCTAATGAGCTGATACCTATGAATTATGGTATTTCTGCCTTGTATTTTGATACCAAGTTTGTTTGAAACTATCATTCCTTGTTCTGGATATGTTTTCCCACTTGCTGAGCTTTGTAGCTCACTCCGTTGTTATATAATCCTTTTTCAGGTTAGCTTATCATTCACTGAGATGTTTAAATTGAGCTAAGGTAGTGGAAAGCTATTCAGATTGTGGCAAGCCTTTGTGGGTTGTTATGTTATTGTTGTATAAGTATGTTTTGTATGTAATGAAATATTGTCGATGAATCTGAATTGATGTATTATGTAAAAGCTTTTAAAGACCTCACATGGTTGGAATTTTGGAAATGTTGAGTTCAGGGTATGATGATATGAATTTATGGTAAATGGTTGGAGTTTTGATTGTATAAATTCTTATGCTTGTGGAATTATAAGTGAGGTTGATATTTTGTTAAGTTGGTTTGGGTTCTTATAAAGGTTTGTGTGATGTGATGTATGATTATAACTACACAGATGTTATACATATGAATGATATTTGAATGTTTCTCTGTATCCTTAAATAATTGTTTGGATCCTGGGATCGGTTTGTTATTTGAATTTTAATGTTATGAATTTTAAGATAAGGTCACTCCATCCTGGAATACGATAATTTTGGGAGGGGCGTGACACAAGGCCCATTTCCTTTTTGTTGATGACAAAGGGGAAGAAAAATGTGGCAAGTTGAATTGATGACTTGATGAAATAATAAATGCCTTGTATGTATCGCAATTGCCATGCTTTGTATCGTAAATTGCTTGCTATCTTTAAAAGCATCGCAATGTATTACAATTATATATAGCATATTGCAATTGTATTGGAATGTATCGTATGCATCGCAAATGGTTCATGCATGCTTATAATGTTAATTTTTGTAAGATCATTATCGTATCATGTTTAAATTTGGTATCTTTCAATGATATGATAAGTTATCATTTCGTTTGAATGATGTAACGTAAAATGATATCATGCTTTGGATTTGTAAATTTTATTTTGATATCATTTGATCCTTGCTACATTTTAAAATTATAGTTGGTATCATGTGTCGAAATAATGATTGTCCATCAGCATTCGACATTGAACTTGAAAGTGGGTGTCATGCTTGACATCATTTTTGGATTATGAAAAATATAAAGTTTCGTATTTATGGATGAAAGATCATGCTTGTTGAGCATGATGATAAATTCAATGAATGCAACTTATTAGTTTCGACATGAATTCAAGGGGTTTGAATTCAAGTGTTTTCTTTCTTAAAATATGACATATAGATAGCGGGAGTTAAGGTTAACTCTGTCATTAATTGCTTTCAAAAGTTTGAGTATTCACCTCCCAAAGTCTCATTTATAAAAGTGCTGTACGAGAGTGTGAATCACTTGTAAAAGTCTATAAGAGGGGTGCTTGGTCCTTCCCCTTCAAGAAGAATTGATAGTGGAAGCTAGAAACCTTATCGGAGGAGGTTTCAGAAGTAGATGTAGGTTTCAGAAGTGGATACAGCTCCATATATCATGAGTGTAAGTGAGTCTAAGAGGAAACGAGAAGAGGTGAACAATGCATATCTGTGGCGTTAAAGGCTAGGTCACATCTATGAGGGAAGTATTCAAAAGTTACTGAAGAATGGATATCTAGATCCATTTAACTATGAGTCATATACGACTTGTGAACCTTGCCTTCGGGGAAAGATGACCAACTCTCCATTTAGTGGAACTGGAGAGAGAGCCACTGAGTTACTAGAACTCATACATAGTGATGTATGTGGTCCCATGTCGACTCATACCATAGGTGGTTATTTCTATTTCATTACTTTCACTAATGATTTCTCAAGATACGGATATGTGTACTTGATGAAGTACAAGTTTGAGGTTTTTGAGAAATTCAGGAAATATAAGAATGAAGTAGAAAACCAGATAGGAAAGAGTATTAATAACCTTCGATCAGATCGAGGAGGTGAGTACTTGAGTACAGAGTTCACCTAGTTCCTCAAAGACCATGGGATTTTATCCCAATGGACACCTCCTTATATACCGTAACTTAATGGTGTATTAGAAAGGAGGAATCGTACACTGTTAGACATAGTGCGTTCTATGATGAGTTTCGCCGACCTACCCATCTCATTCTAGGGATATGCCATAGAGACCACAACTTACCTTTTGAACAGAATTCCAACTAAGTCAGTAATATCTACTCCATATGAAATATAGAATGGGAAGAAGCCCGATCTTAATGTTATTAAGATTTGGGCTACCTTGCCCACGTCAAGAGATACAACCCCGATAAGTTGGAATTCAGGATGGAACGATGCAAGTTCGTGGGATACCCTAAGAAAACTTATGGGTATTATTTCTATCACCCTAAGGACCAAAAGGTCTTATAGCCAAGAGAGCAGTGTTCCTTGAGAAGGAACACATTCTTAGTGGAGATAGTGGGAGCATGATAGAGTTGAGCAAGGTTGGAGAACCTAGCTCAAGCACCATTCCACAGTCAGAATCTGTTCAGATACCTAGCACACAAGTTCCAACTTTATATAGGTCCAATAGAGTATCCCATCCTCCTGAGAGGTATGTGGGACATATCAGAGGAGAGGATGTTGAGGATATTAATCCTTAGACCTACGAGGAGGCTATTATGAGCATAGACTCTAGGAAATAGCAAGAAGATATGAATTCAAAAATGGATTCTATGTACTCCAAGATAAGCCTTGTGTGTACAGATCTTATGACTACGTTAAGAATGAAGATGAGCCTTGTGTGTACAGGAAGGTAAGTGAGAGCACTATCACCTTTTTGGTATTATATGTGGATGACATCCTGATCATTAAGAATGATGTAGGAATGCTCTCCACAGTAAAGACTTAGCTATCTAGGCACTTCTTCATGAAGGACTTAGGGGAAGCATCCTGCATATTGGGGATACGGATCTATAGAGATAGATCCAAGAGGATGCTTAGCTTATCCTAGTCCAGGTACATAGACACTATTGTTGAAAGGTTTGGTATGAAAAATTTCAAGAGAGGTCTCATACCAATGAGATATGGAACATCACTTTCTAGGATTATATCCCCAAAGACTCCTAAAGAAAGGGCACACATAGATATAACACTATATGCCTCAGTGATAGGATCTATCATGTATATTATGCTATGTACGAAGCCTGATATAGTGCATGCTTTGAGTGTTACGAGCAGGTATCAAGAAGATCCAGGCTTGGAGCACTATAAAATAGTAAAATGTATCCTTAAGTACTTAAGAAGGACTAAGGATCTTTTACTGGTATATGGATGTAGTAGCCTTAGGGATAAGGGCTACACGGACTCGAGCTTCCAGTCCGATGTCGATGATAACAAGTCTAATTCAGGGTATATGTTCACTCTGAATGGAGGAGCAGTATGCTGGAAGAGTTCCAAGCAAGACACTATTGTTGACTTGACCACAGAGGCGGAATACATTGTTGTGGTAGTGGCATCAAAGGAGGGAGACCGGATGAAGAACTTCATTATAGATTTGGGAGTCATGTCGAGCAGCGAGGAGCCAATTCCCTTATATTGCGACAACTATGGAGTGATTACTCAAATAAGGGAACCTGGGTCTCCTCAGAAGTGTTCTGAGGTGGTTCTTACTTATTAGAGAGATCTTGGCCTGAAAAGATGTAGTAGTGGAAAGAGTTCCATCTGAAGATAACATTGCAGATCCACTGACAAAGCCAATGTCTCAAACTATCTTTGAGCGTCATAGAGGCCTGATGGGGATCAGACATGTAGTGATTTGCTTTAGGTCAAGTGGGAGATTGCTAGTCATATATGCCCTGTGAGCCAATCACATGAGTGATGGCACTTGTGACTTGATATGCATTCTTTCTCTTTGCTTATTATTAGGCATTTTATCACTTTATCTTGTGTGTTACATATATTGTGATGTCCTTGGATCTATTCAATGGGAATCGGATCGTGATGAGGTCACGATAATGAGACTGATTCATTTTTAAACACAAACCCTAAATAATCCTAGTCATTGGTTACTCGAGAGAGACATCGAGATAACCGAATAGATTGATGTGCTGTATACCCATCCATATGATGGAGGTGGCTGGTCTCATAGCTACTTATATGGGAACACTAAAAGTACAGTGCAAGTGCTCATTGGGGAATGAGTTCACTGATTGATTCACCTATGGAATGCTAGATGTTTATTAATACCTCACGTCAAACAATGATTCCATAGTCCTAGTAGTGTATCTGGTCCTTAGACTTGAGACAGCAAGGATGTCTTGTATGAGTACTCCACTCTTTGATACCAGACTTATAAGTTTGAAAAGTTCTAGATCTAGTACAATCAGTTATTAGGAGTGGTAGCCAACCTTACGAGGGTTATTAAGTGTCAATATAGGATTATCCGCTCTCGATATCATGAGAGGAATATTTCATGTATTCTTACTTGAACAAATCCTTGGCCAAGGTTATTCAGATTGAGAGAGAAAGAGTTCTTCGAGAGAATCTGACAAGACTAAGACTCGAGAAGAGACTATATGGGCCTGACAGCACCATGCCTGATATAAGGTCTCTGGGATATTAGTTGGATGAGGGACTATAGATACATGGTAACTGAGGATAGATAGGTCCAAAAGATTAGATTCCCCTGTATCGTTTGGGGGCTGCGGCGTAGTAGCCTAGTACATCCACAATCGATGAGTTGGGTGAATTATTATAGAGATAATAATTCACTAAGTCAGAAGGAGTTCTGACAAGCATGACTCACGGTCAGCTCGATATTGGGCCTAGAGGGTCACACACATATGGTAGGTATTATGATGAGTAGAGGTTTGGATATGAGATATCTACTAGAGCCCCTATCTTATTGGATATCCATTAAGCTCCTAAATTATTAGATCCTAAGATGAGATCCAATAATTACTAATAAGAGATTATTGGGTAGAGACCCACTAATCTAAGAGGCTTGGGTAATTGGATGGAGATCCAATACCCAATAGGGCAAGATCTATTAGAGTTTATAGGAGGCCTCTATAAATAGGAGGGAACCAAAGCTCTATAGGCTAGGGGTTTCTTTTTGGTGGCCACCTCCTGTTCTCCTCTCCCTAGAGAGATGCATCGTCGTAATCCCTGTTGTGTGGATGCCGCTAGAGAGGAGGATGCTTCCTACAGATCTGTAGGGATTCAGGGATATATGATCTCCCTAGGTATTTTCTTTTACATATGCAGTTTTCACGAATTTGTTTTGACGAACCAATCTTCGCACGATGACAGAACCTTTCTACGGGAAATATGTAGTTTTGTTTTTTGTTCTTCCGCTACGCATGAGATGTCGCCCCATAGGATTTTTCAACAATAAATACATCGCATGCAAATATATATAAATATCTAGTAGGTGCACAAACATCCATATATCACACATAAGCAATCACACTAGATGATCATGGATCATAACCTAATGTGATCAAGCTTGAGCCAGTGGGCTCAATCACTAACAAAATAATCTATGTATGCATCGGTGTATCCCTATACCCTGTGATCATCCATCTCATCCTCATTAGTCCTGTCAGCACCTCAACATGTCTCCATGCATAGTGATCATCCATCTCAGCCTCGTGGGTCTCGCTAGCATCTCCATTCTCCCGTCATGTAATTATAATATAATTATAGGCACATAAGCCCAATAATAATAATCACAAATATGAGAAAGAGAAATAACTCATAGGCTCTAATAATAATAATAATAATAATAATACATACATACACATCACATAATCCATGATCATCCGTCCACATTATACATCACATGTATACATTATGTAAGGCTACTAGATAATAATAATTATTAATTAAACTATTTTAATTAATTTTTTGTAGACTTTTGGGGAACCCTACACTAGGGTGCCCCACGCGACCAGGAAACCCTGTCGCTAGGTTTACCCCTACAGCCAGGAGTCCCTAGCCGTAGGACTACCTTGTGTGGCTAGGAAACCCTAGCCACCAGGGTCTCCCTTGTAGCTAGGATTCCTTAGTTGTAAGGCTAACCATGGGCAACTAGGAATCCTAGCCACTAACTTGCCCCTATTGAATCTCTAATTTTCATGGTGAAACCAATTGATAGTATTTGTAATCTAAATGTGTTTTGAGTGATGTAGGACTACCTTCGATCAGGAATCGACAATTGAAGCAGGAAGAATTAACATTGAGCCGGAGGAGAATATGTCAAAAGATTGGACGTTGAGTCGAAGGATTGGTCGACGTATTAGTAGAAGGCTTCAGATGATGGGTTCGGACATCGGGCCAAGAAGAGCGAAATTATACCAAGAAGATCAAAGTTGGTCGATTGGGCAATAGGCTATAAAAGAGGATGATGCATCGAAAAATCAGACAATGTCGGATGAACCAATGACATGTCGGATAATATTTGATTAAGCTTTGTAATTATTATCTAGATCAAAGTAGGTTTTAGGTCTAATTGAATTGAAATTGGGCCAACTCAATTAGGAGCCAATTTGACCCAAATCTGGACTAGTTTGGGTAAGACTATTAGCTCAAACAGTGTGTTGAACTTTGTTTGGCGATGGTACCACTAGAATTGGGTGGTGGAACCACCTAGGGCTTAGTCTCCCAGGAGTTTGGGCGGTGGTCCCGCTTGCAGTTATTAACTGCTAGGCGGTAGTATCACTAGACATAAGCAGTAGTACCACCCAGTATCAGAAAGCTAAGGCGGTGGTACCGCCAATACCCTAAAATTTTAGGGTGTTTGAATTTTGGCTCCAAGATTTAAAGCCACTTAGGGTCTATAAATACCCCAGCTATTCATGCTTAGGAGAGCAAGAATTAAGTTAAAAAAGAGAGCATTATAAATCAGGAGTGAACGTAGGTCGGATGATCGAACCATTATAAATCGGTGTGTTCTTTCCTTGCTATGCTTTGTTGTTTACGTTCATTACATTTTTACTTAACTGCAAACTGCTCTATTTGTTCTCTACCCTCTTCTATTATTATTTTCAAAGTTAAACGTCTTTGTCGAAATATGTTTTTATTGAATGAAGCCTTTCATACGAAACGAGTTTTTCGAAATTGTAGTTTTTACCGCTACACTAATTCATATCGCTCCCCATCTTAGTGGTGTATTATTCCTAACAATTAGTATAAGAGCATCGTTATTTCTCTTTTAGATTAACACCTAAGAGAAATGGCTCTTTTTGGCTTTCAAGAGAATTATTCTATTATTCATCCTTCCATGTTCAATGGGATGGACTATTAGGATCAAAGAGGCACTAAGAGGGGGGGGGAGGTGAATCAGTGCAACAGATTAAAACTCGTAAGTTTGAAACTGATTTCAGAAATTTTGATTCGATGAAAGATGACTTAGTTGAAGTTGCTTGAGTAAAGGAGATGAAAAATCGAACGATTTATAGCTAAGTAAAGAAACAATTCAAAAATTTAAACACACACACATTCAAGAACGCCACGATGTATAGTGGTTTGGTCAAGTGACCTACATCCACTTTCGAAGCCTTCACCGATGAGGCTCCCAACTTCTACTAGCAAATCTTTTTGAAGGGGAAGGACCAAATATCCCTCTTACAACCCTTTAACAAGAAGTTCACACTCTTACAGATTTTTCAAAGAGAAAGAGGGAGGTGAACACTAGCTATCAAAATAAGACTTTGCCAAAGCTTTTACTTAATTTCTAACTCTCAAAAGGGTGATCTTTTTGCTGAGAAAGGAGGAGTATTTATAGACCCCATAAGGATTCAAATTTGAGCTCCAAAATTTGAATTCTATTTGGGTTTCCCGATGCTGACGGTGCTATCGACTGTTAGTGGCGGTGCCACCGCTTGTCAGTTGTCAGACTAACAGTGTACAGGGCAATTTCACCGCCCAAGGCAGCAGTGCCACCGCCCATGTACTCGGGTGCTGGGTGGTGCCACTGCCCTAGGCTGGGGCGGTTCCACCACCCACACTTGGCCACTAGGCGGTGCCACCACCCAACATGCTATTCCTGGGCGGTGCCACCGCCCAACACTTTTCAGAACATTGGTTTGGGCCTTAAACTCAGCCCAAACTGATCCAAATCAAGGCCCAATGGGCCCCTACATTGGGTTATAGGATTAACACTTAATCCTAACCCAAGTTACATGCTAACTATAAAATTAAAATATAATTCTAAGTGATTTAAATTGACATTGTTCAAGTCTACTTCCGGCGAGCTTTCCGGTGAGATTCTGATAGACTTCTGACACTCCTTTGGATTTCTTCTGGCGGACTCCCAACATGCTCTCGGATTTTATGGTGAGCTCAATAAGTCTTTGGCAAGTTTTCGAAACTTCTCAGTAATCTCCACGAACCTCTGACGATCTTTGCGGTGAACTTTCGAAACCTTCAGCAAGTCCTTGATTCAATCTCGATTGGTTCCAGCAACACTTCCGATGATCCTTCAGACTTCCGGTGAACTCTCGAACTCCCGACGAACTTGACCTCGGTAAATCGCTTTATGTTTTCATCCCATCATAGTTAATCCTGCATACTTATCTTGATAATATAGATTAGAACAAATAATTCACCAATTGACTTTATCATCAAAATCCGAGATTCAACAATCTCCCCCTTTTTGATGATGACAATCAATTGATGATGGAGTTAATCTTAACTCCCCCTATCTATATGCCATATCATGAGAAGGTAAAAACACTTGAATTCAATCTACTTGAATTTATCCCAAACCCGATAAGTTTCATTCATTAAACTTACCGTCATACTTAACAAGCATGATCTTTCATCCATAAATATGAAATTTCATATTTTTCATAATGTCATGACATGTTATGCATTTTCTAGTCGAATGATAGACATTCATCATTTCGACAAGAGAAACTAATCACAAATTGAATTACTATACTGATCAAATGATATCAATGAAGTGCATAAGATCAAGGCATGATATCAAATGAAATATTAGTTTATCATATCAACAAAAAGAACCCAATGATAAGATATCGATCTCAAAACACTTGAATTCAATCTTCTCAAGATATTTTATCAAGTTATTTTCATATGTCTCATCAATTTACACATTCTTCTCCTCCTTTGTCATCAACAAACAAGAGGTGAAGTAGCCACCACAAGGTATTATACTACAAAAAAAATGAGTGGTCAATTATCAAGCATATGATAAATGAGTAGAACATAATGCAAAATATGTCATCCTTGATGGAGAAATCCGAAAAATATTTAAATCATTTTTATTCATGTTCATGAGATCTGAAAGAAAACATTAGTGTCAAAATGCTCATGAAGAATTCATACATGAAGAATATAAGACTCATTTTTTGATTGAGAATTCATAGACTTATGAAAGGATAGATAATTAAAGTCATTCATTAAGAATTTCATATTTCAAGGTAAACTCCATGATAATGAGATGTCAAAACTCATAAAACTTCAACGAATGAAATATATCAATATCAAAAATTTGAAGAAAAAACTTTGACATGATATTCTTGTAGTGATTCATGAGGAGGAAGCCATAAAGCCTTGAATCATACCGATTAGCACAAGAATAAAAATCGAAAATGAACATTTAAGAATACCACTATTTAAAGGAGGAAAACAACATCATGATAGCTTTCATCAAGATTAAGATCAAAAGATAAAAATGAGAGCTCCATGATATAAAGATGTCATCAAAATGCAAAAATATAATATCAATGTGAAACTATCAAAACTGAAAATTTAATCATTTCATCAAAAGTCATAACTCAAAAATTCATCAATCGGAAGATCAAAATGCCAAGATGATATTGTAAAGATGTCATTCAAAAATAAAGAGGTGATATTATGATGATACAATCAAAACAGAAGTTGAAAAATTTCAGAAAAGAAACATACAACATCATGTATTAAAACAATTCAACATGCCTAATTCTCTTATAATGAAATCAAATTATTCTTCGTTTAGGGGTTTTATGAAAATGTCCGCTAATTGGTATTTTATATCAATAAATTCTAGAATGACATTATTATTATTGACATGATCTTGTATAAAGTGACGTCTAATGTCAATATGCTTAGTTCTAGAGTGTTGAATTGGATTTTTAGTTAGACAAATAGCACTTGTGTTATCACATTTTATGTGAATGTTCTTTAAATAAATTCTATAGTCTTCTAACATATTTTTCATCTAAACAACTTGTGCACAACATGCACTTGTAGCTATGTATTCGGCTTCCACCATAGATAGTGCAACCGAATTTTATTTGTTGGAGGTCCAAGAAACAAGTGCATGTCCTAGAAATTGGCATATTCCAGATGTGCTTTTTCTATCTATTCTACATCCACCAAAATTGGCATCCGCATAGGCTTTTAAATCAAAGTTATTGGATTTTGGATACCATAATCCTATATTATGAGTCCCTTTAAGATATCTAAAGATTCTTTTAACGGCTTTAAGGTGAAATAACTTAGGATTAGCTTGGAATCTTGCACATAGATCTACACTAAATATGATATCCGATCTAGTTTCGGTGAGGTAAAGTAAGCTACCTACCATTCCCCTATATATTTTTTGATCAAAATTTTCTTTACTTTCATTCAAGTCTAACTTGGTGGAAGCACTCATCGGAGTACTGATGGCTTTTGAACCATCTATATTAAATCATTTTAACAATTCTAATATATACTTTATTTGATTAAGAAATATACCATCACTAAGTTGTTTAATTTGCAATCCTAAAATGAAGGTTAATTCTTCCATTAGACTCATTTCAAATTCATGACTCATACACTTGGTAAATGATTCACATAGTGATTCATTCGAAGAACCAAAAATAATATCATCAACATAAATTTAAACAATAAGAAAATTATTTTTAAAATATTTAATAAACAATTTAGTATCAACCTTGCCTTTAGTAAAATTATTTGAAATTAAGAATGAACTAAGCCTTTCATACCAATCCCTAGGGGCTTATTTTAATCCATAGAGAGTCTTAGTTAGTTTAAACATATGATTAGGAAAAAAAGAATTTTCAAATCCGGGTGGTTGTTCAACATACACTTCTTCGAAAATAAAACCATTTAAAAAGGCACTTTTGACATCCATTTGAAATAATTTAAAATCATTACTACTAGCATAGGCAAGGAGCATCCTAATAGATTCTAATCTTGCCACAAGAGCGAAGGTCTCTTCGTAATCGATACCTTCTTCTTAGTTGAAACCTTTGGTCACTAGTCTAACCTTATTTCTAGCCACGATACCACATTCATCTTGCTTGTTTCTAAAGACCCATTTAGTACTAATAACTAAATGGTCATTAGGTATAGGAACAAGCTTCCATACCTCATTCCTTTCAAATTGATTCAATTCTTCTTACATTGTGATAACCCAAGAATCATCTTTCAAGACATCGTCAATGCACTTAGGTTCAATTTGAGAAAGAAAAGCGACATGGGTACAAAAATTTTTATAAGAAGAACAAGTTTGAACCCCTTTCGATGTGTCTCCTATAATTAACTCCTTGGGATGGGCATCTACATACTTCCATTCCTTGGGTAAGAAAATTTGGGAAGAAGATGCATCCAAGTTGTCATTTTGAGGAGAGGGTTCATTCAAATTTAAATCATCAAAACCAAGATCATCATCAAAATCGTATTTCTTAAATTTAGAAAGTTCATTAAAAACTACATGAATAGACTCTTTTATAACTAAGGTTCTTTTGTTGAAAACCCAAAAAGTTTTAGAAATAGAAGAGTAACCAAGAAAGATGCCTTTATCGGATTTAGCATTAAATTTTTCTAAAGCATCCTTTTCATTTAAAATAAAGTATTTATAACCAAAAATTTTAAAGTAAGAAACATTAAGTTTTTTATTATTTCATAATTCATACGGAGTCTTAGATAGAGATGGTCTTACTAGAACTCTATTCATGACATAGCAAGCCATGTTCACGGCTTCGGTCTAAAAATATTTGGATAAATTATATTCATTTAACATGCTTCTAGCCATTTCTTGTAAATTTCTATTTTTTCTTTCTACTACTCTATTTTGTTGAGGATTCCTCGGAGTAGAGAAGTTATGGTTATATCCATTTGTTTCACAAAAATTTTGGAAGTCACGATTTTGAAATTCACCACCATGATCACTCCGAATTGATGAAATTATGAAACCTCTTTCGTTTTGAGTAAGTTTACAAAATTTAAAAAAACATTTAAAACAATCACTTTTGTGAGCCAAAAAATAGGTCCAAGTGTATCTACTATAGTCATCCACAATTACGAAGGTATATTTGCTATCTCCTAGGCTTGTAATGTCAATTGGTCCAAATAAGTCCAAATGGATTAATTGGAATGGTCTAGTGGTGCTAATTTGATTTTTTGATTCGAAACTAGTTTTTATTTGTTTTCCTAGTTGACACGCATCACATACTTTGTCCTTGATAAACTTCATATTGGGAATCCCTCGTACTAACTCTCTAGATGAAATCTTGGATATTAGTTTCATACTTGCATGGCCTAATCTCCTATGCAAAAGTCAAACATCATAATTCAAAATCGAAAAACACATTTCATTACTTAGATCATCAATATTAATGGTGTAGACATTATTTTATTTTAAAGCAATCATAGATATGTTATTGTTTGGTTTTTCAATGATGCAAACATTAGATTCAAATCTAACAACATAACTGTTAGAACCCTCCACGGATTCTAAGCTTGGGGTTGATCTCTATAGGGGATCAGCCTCCTTGGAACTCTATAGGGGTTCTTTCCTCCAAGTTACTGCACAAAGGCTGCTAAAGGATTGATCTATTCATTGATTAAAAGAGGATGAATACATGGTTATTTATAGGGCTTCTAAGCCCTAACTCCTAATAGGACTCTTACTCAAGACTCCTACTTCTAACCAACTTCTAATTAGTACTCCTTCTCTAGTAGGATTCCTAATTCTAATAGGACTTTTTCCCTAATAGGACTTCTACTTCTAATAGGACTCTTTTCCTAATAGGACTTCTACTTTTAATAGGACTCTTTTCCTAATAGGACTCCTACTTCTAATAGGACTCTTTTCCTAATAGGACTCCTATTTCTAATAGGACTCTTTTCCTAATAGAACTCCTACTTCTAATAGGATTCTTTCTCTAATAGGACTCTTTTCCTAAGACCTAACCCTAACCTAGCCGGCCTCTTCACCTCTTTAATAAGGGTCGGCTAGATAGGATTTATATGAATGCCCTTATCAATGAAACTAAATTAGGACTCTCATAGCTAGAGTCCTAACAGACCCGCCCTCTTCAAATCAGCCTTGTCCTCGAAGCTGACGTTCCATGAATTCTGGGAATTTGATCTTCAAGTCGTCGTAGTTCTCCCAAGTGGCATCTTCTGCTGGTAGGTTTGCCCACTATATTAACACTTCAGTAGCAGGTCATCGTCGTCGAGTCATGATTCGTCGATCAATAATGGCACTTGGTTGGGTCTGGAGCTCTCCTTGGGTAGTTATATTTGGTAGATGGCTTTGGGCTGTCTCATGTTGTCCCAACTTGAGCTTCAAACATGATACATGGAAGACTGGATGGATTTGGGAGCTGGTGGGTAAGTCCAATCTATATGCTACTACTCCGATGCGCTCCAAAATCTGGTAGGGTCCATAGAACCGAGGTGAAAGCTTCATAGATGCTCTGGTTTGGATTGATGTTTGCTTGTATGGCTGGAGCCGTAGGAAGACCTAATCTCCTACTGAAAATTCTCTTTCGCCTTTGTGTTGATCATATTGCTATTTCATCCTTGCTTGTGCTATAGTGAGATTATCTTTTAGCAACTTCAGCATTTTTTCTCTATCTTATAGTTCCCTGTCTACTTGTTCTACTTTAGAGGTGCCCAACACATATTTTGGAATTACGGGGGGGGGGGTCGGCCATACTTGGCCTCATAGGGAGTACATTTTGTAGAGGAATGATAAGTTGTATTATACCACCACTCGGCCTAGGGAAGCCACTTTGTCCATTCTTTTGGTTGGTCACTGGTGAAGCATCTAAGGTATATCTCCAAACACCTGTTCACCACTTTAGTTTGGCCGTCGGTTTGTGGGTGATATGCCGTACTCATCTTTAATTTAGTGCCTTACATCTGGAATAACTCTGTCCAAAATTTGCTCATGAAGACCCTATCACGATCACTTACAATAGATCTCGGCATCCCATGTAATTTTACAATATTCTCCATAAATGTTCGAGCAATACTAGAAGCAGTGTAGGGATTACGGATGGCACAAAAGTGTGCATACTTTGTAAGGCGATCAACCACGATAAAATTTGTACCTTTTCCTTGTGATGAGGGAAGCCCTTCGATGAAATCCATTGATATATCAGTCCATATTGATTCTGGGATGGGTAGAGGTTGTAACTTTCCGGGACTTGCCACTATCTCACCTTTGTGTCATTGACATATATCACATTGTGCTACAAATTCAGCAATAATATTTTTCATCCCTATCCAATAAAAATTTTGCTTAATTCTTTTATAGGTTCTAAGGAACCCGGAGTGCCCGACCGTAGGTGTGGAATGCATCTCTTGAAGGATGGTCTTTATGCAAGTAGAATTTGGCACAAGCATAATGCGTCCTTTATATCGCAAGTCCTTTGAGTCCCAACTGTAATGAGCCATAGAGCTTGGTGCTTCCTTTAATTTTTTTATGATTTTACTTGTTTCTGGATTATCTTGCCATTCCCTCCTAATATCCACAAGGAAGTCATTGGTCGGAAGTGAAACAGCCGAAAATTCAACTTGCTCGAGTAGCCGTGAAAGCGCATCTGCAACAACATTATCTTTCCCTTTTTTGTAAGTTATTTCATAATCATATCCAAGAAGCTTTGTTACCCATTTTTGCTGCTCAGGGGAAGATATCTTTTGCTCCAAGAAATATTTTAGGCTTTTATGGTCGGTCTTGATGTCAAAGCGTCGCCCAATTAAGTACGGTCTCCATTTGGACACCATATGCACAATCGCGAGCATCTCCTTGTCGTAAATAGTCATCTTGAGGTGGGAAGGAGATAACGCCTTACTAGTATAAGCGAGAGGTCGGCCATCTTGCATTAGTACAGCACCAATTCCTGCTCTGGAGGCATCAACTTCAATAATAAAAGTCTTGCCAAAGTCGGGTAATGCTAGTACTGGTGTTGTTATCATTGCGACTTTAAGTTCACCGAAGGTGGTGGTGGCTTTGTCCGACCACTGGAAAGCATCTTTTTTCAGCAAGGAAGTAAGGGGTGCACTGATCTTTCCATAGTCTTTCACGAACTTACGGTAGTAACCTATTAAACCGAGAAAGCCGTGCAGTGATTTTATGTTCCTTGGGGTCGGCCAGTTTTGTATTGCTTTAATTTTGGAGGGGTCCACAACCACCCCTTCCTTTGATATGATATACCCAAGATATTCTACCTTTTGTTGAAGAAAGCTACATTTCATTTTTTTGACAAAAAGAACATGTTCTCATAAAATTATCAAAACAAGTCGTAAGTGCTGAATATGACTTTCAAGAGAAGGGCTATAAATAAGGATATCATCGAAGAAAACTAGCACAAACTTTCAAAGATAACTCCAAAAAATATTATTCATAAGGCTCTGGAAGGTGGAGGGAGCATTGGTGAGACCAAAGGGCATTACCAAAAATTCGTAGTGACCGTTATGCATTCGAAAGATAGTTTTCGGTATGTCTTCGTCGTACACTCATATTTGATGATACTCGGATCGAAGGTCCAGCTTTGTGAAGACTCATGCTCCCTTTAATTCATCAAGCAATTCATCTACTACTGGAATAGGGTACTTGTCCTTGATGGTTATGTCGTTGAGAGCTTGGTAATCAATGCACATTCGTCATGTTCCATCTTTTTTTCGTACGAGGAGCACTGGTGAAGAGTAGGGGCTGCAACTAGGCTGAATAACTCCTATTTCAAGCATCTCTTTTACAATCCTTTCTATTTTATCTTTTTGGAGATGTGGATAATAATATGATCGAGTATTTGCTCGAGGTTTGCTTGGAAGAATCGGTATACAATGATCATGCCGGCAGTTAAGAGGTAGGCTCCGTGGTTCGTCAAATATATCTGAAAATTCAGCAAGCAAGGGAAGTAGGTTTGGATCTTTAAATTTGGTTGGATCTCCCTTAGATTGCTGCTCAAGTTGTACCAAAAAGCCCCTGCATGCTTTATGCAAAACTTTCTCCATTCATTGCGTGCAAATTATTGTTACGTCGCCCCCACGTTTCCCATATAGTATCACATGTTTCCCCTTACTGTAAAATTTCATAATTAATTTCAAAAAATTCCAAAAAACATCACCTAATGTCGTCAACCATTCGATGTCAAGCACAACCTCATAATCATTGAAAGGGAGGAGGAAAAAATCGGCAATTATCTCTTGGTCCTGTAGCAATAGTTTCACCCATGGGCACCTACGATCACACTTCAAAATTCATCCATCTACGACCTTAACATCAAACCTACTGTAATTCTCAATAGGTAAGGCCATCCAAACAGTAACATGTTAAACCAAGAAAGCCGCATAGTGATTTTATGTTCCTCGGGGTTGGCCAGTTCTGCATTGCTTCAATTTTGGAGGGGTCCACTGCCACCCCTTCCTCTGATATGATATGCCCAAGATATTCCACTTTTTGTTGAAGAAAGCTACACTTCGTTTTTTTGACAAAAAGAACATGTTCTAAAATTGTCAAAACAAGTCTTAAGTGCTGAATATGACTTTCAAGAGAAGGGCTGTAAATAAGGATATCGTCAAAGAAAACTAGCACAAACTTTCGAAGATAACTCTGGAAAATATCATTCATAAGGCTCTGGAAGGTGGAGGGAGCATTGGTGAGACCAAAGGGCATTACCAGAAATTCATAGTGACCATTGTGCGTTCGAAAGGGAGTTTTCGGTATGTCTTCTTCGCACACTCGTATTTGATGATACCCGGATCGAAGGTCCAACTTTGTGAAGACTCGTGCTCCCTTTAATTCATCAAGCAATTCATCTACTACTAGAATAGGATACTTGTCCTTGTCGGTTATGTCGTTGAGAGCTCGGTAATCAACGCACATTCGCCATGTTCCGCCTTTCTTTCGTACGAGGAGCACTGGTGAAGAGTAGGGGCTACAACTTGGCTGAATAACTCTTGTTTCAAGCATCTCTTTTACAATCCTTTCTATTTCATCTTTTTGGAGATGTGGACACCGATATGGTTGAGTATTTGCTGGAGGTTTCCCTGGAAGAATCCAGATATCGATGATCGTCTTGGCGGTTAGGAGGTAGGCTGCGTGGTTCGTCAAATATATCTGAAAATTCAGCAAGCAAGGGAAGTAGGTTTGGATCTTCAAATTTGGTTGGCTCTCCCTTAGGTTGCTGCTCAAGTTGTACCAAAAAGCTGCTGCATGCTTTGTGTAAAACTTTCTCCATTCGTTGTGTGCAAATTGTCGTTACGTCGCCCCCACGTTTCCCATATAGTATCACCTGTTTCCCCTTGCTGTAAAATTTCATAATTAGTTTCAAAAAATTCCAGGAAACATCACCTAATGTCGTCAACCATTCGATGCCAAGCACGGCCTCATAATCATTGAGAGAGAGGAGAAAAAAATCTGCAATTATCTCTTGGTCCTGTAGCAATAGTTTCACCCATGGGCACTTACGATCACACTTCAAAATTCGTCCATCTGCGACTTTAACATCGAACCTGCTGCAATTCTCAATAGGTAAGGCCATCCGGACAGCAACCTTGCTGTTCATAAAATTATTAGTGCTCCCGGTGTCAATAAGAACAGTGATTGGTTGTTGCTTCAGAAATCCTCCCACTTTCATTGTTTGCGGGTTTGCATAACCAGCAAGGGCATACATCGTAATATCAATTGGCTGTTATTCTTCATTCGTAACCTCTTCCTCATGCTCCTGGACCTCCTCCTCCCTGTCTTCAAGAGGTTCAATGAATAGGAGGCAGCCCCTTTTGCAGCGATGATCGCGGTTCCACGGCTCGTCGTAATGCCAACAAAGACCCTTTGCTAATCGATCACGTAGTTCTTCTCTTGTCAATTTTTTGGGCAGCGAAGGATGGCTGAAAGCAGAAGGGGGTTTATATGTTGAGGTTCTAGGAGTGGTTCTCATCCTTCGAGAATCTTGGTTGAGTCGTTCTTCTTGTATTCGGGCAAAAGAAATCGCAGCCATCACGGTACGGGGCTGTCGTGCCTTAACTTCCCCTTTTATCTCTGGCTTGAGTCCTTCGATAAATGTTCCTAACAATTGACGGTCAGTCCAATCACAAGCAAGGTAAGATAGCTTCTCAAACCTGGTTTGGTACTTTGAATCGAGAGGTTTGTCGAATCTTTGCGAGTTGGCGTCGATATTTTCATACTCCGTAGGTTGAAGCAGTTCGGTCAAGAGTGCATTCTTAAATTGATTCCATGTCGGAGCCCCATGATTATATTCCAACCAATTATACTATTGAATAGCATCTCCTTCAAGGTGGATGACAGCAATCTCCACCATAGCATTATCCGACGTTCAGTAGTAGCGAAAGTAACGTTCTGTAGCGCAAATCCACCCATTGGGTCTCCTTCTTCCCATCGTGGGAAGTCCACCCTCATGCGTGGCTGAAGCATGTCCAAGGGTTGTTCCTCCTTCTCTGGGGTCCTTTCTAAATTCTCTCCTTGCTGCAGTTTGGTTGGACTCGATGGTTGTCCAATTCTGAATTCTGCAAACAAAGCGCGCAAATTGTCTTCCAAGCGTGATTCAAGCCATGATTTAATCCTGTTGAATCTCAGATTTTGATGATGAAACTAATTGATTGTGGTTTATTGTTTAACTATGTTTTGAGTTACGCAGGTCTACTATCGATCAGGATTAGACAGTTGACACTAGAGGAATTGACGCTTACTGGGTGATCACATCTAGATATTGGATGTCGAGCCGGAGGTTCGATCGACAATCTACCTACAAGGCTTCGTACGTTGGGCATCGGGCCAAGATGCATGTTGCGCCAAGGATATTGGGGTTGCGGAGGTCATCCGCCGATTGGGCAACGGACCGCAAAAGAGGACGATGTGCCGAAGGATCGGACGAAGTACCGACCAATGACGTGCCGGGCAACTGAATATCAATTCGTGTTGTAATAACCGCTGTCTAGATCGAAGTAGAGTGTGTTTGTTTATGCAGGAGTAACTACGAAAGGGATGAAGATGTAAAGCGAAACAAAGGGCCAAAGACAAGATTGATGAATCATTGGGAGTGCGAGTATTCAACGGAAGTCCGAAGATTCGTTGGGGCGTTGCCGGAACCGACCGAGAACAGTAGGAGCTTGCCGAAGGGTTTTGGAAGTTCGCGGGAGGTTCGTCGGAAGTTCGCGGAGCTTGCCAAGAAAGATCGGAGCTTGCCAAAGAAGCTCGGGGAACTCGCCAAGATCATCGTGAAGTCAGAAAGCTTGGGACTCGCGGAATGGTTTCAGAAGGTTCGTCGGAAGACCGCCGGAAGTTGACCGGAAGCTCATTTGGAAGAAGTTGTCATGTGGACTTTGTAATAGCTTAGGAAACGTCTTTAAAATTCGTAGTTAGCACGTATTTTGGGTTAGGATTAGATAACCCAAAGTGGGGGCCCATTGGGCTTTGATTAGGATGAGTTTGGGCCAAAATTTTGGCCCAAACCGAACCAACTACGTGCATTGACGTTGCATGCATCTTTGGCGGTGGCACCACCCAAACAACTTGCTGGGTGGCGTAGCACCGCCCGCCACTCTTGTAGCGCGCCGACGATCTTGTAGTGCGTCCAGGATCATGAAGGGCGCTCTCAGAAGCGCGCCCGCTATAGAAAGCGGTAGCACCTTTGTCTGAGGCGTGTAGCACCGCCACAGATACATCGACGGCGGTGGAATCGCTGCACGGGCGGTGGCACGCTTCATCGCACGTCGATCAAAGATCGACACTGCGGTGGCTTCGCTTCGACAATGTGTGGCACCGCTTGACCACTGAAACATGGGAACTCCAAATTCACTTAGAATTTGGAGCCCAATTTTGAATCCACTTTGGATCTATAAATACCCCCCCTTTCTCAGCTGAAAGGGAACCCTTTTGAGCAAGAAAAAGTTTGAGTCTTGAGCTTTTGAAGAGTTTTGAAAAGTGTTGTTTTCTTTGCTAAGTGTTCACCTTCTTCTTCTTCTTGAGAGATCTTGTACAAGTGTGAACATCTTGTAAAGGGTTGTAAAAGGGGTGTTTGATCCTTCCCCTTCAAAGGACTTGCTAGTGGAAGAGCGGAGCCTCATTGCAAAGGCTTCAAGAGTGGATGTAGGTCATTTGACCGAACCACTATACATCATTGTGTCCTTAAATGTGTGAGTGTTTATATTTCTGAATCATTTCATTTCTTGGCTGCAAGTTCATAGTTAGTTCCTTTTCACAAGCAATTACTTTCAAGTTCTCTTTCGTCGAATCGAAATCTTCCTACGAACTTGTGTTTCTTTGCGAAATCGGTTTCAAGAATACGAGTTTAATCCGCTGCACTAATTCACCCCCCCTCTTAGTGCCTTTTGATCCTAACAATTGGTATCGAGCCACGTTCTTTCTCTTCGGATTTACACCCGTGAGAAATGGCTCTAAATGGTTTTCAAGAGGGCTTTTCGATTTTTCGTCACCGTTCTTTAACGGTTCGGACTACATATTGGAAAACTCGAATGAGAGTTTTCATGCTTTCAATGGATTTGGATTTGTGGAACATTATCGAAAATGGCTTTCAACTTCCCTCTAAACCGACGAATGAATGGTCGGACTTAGAGAGAAAATCTTTTTCTTTAAATGCAAAGGCTATGAATGCCTTATTTTGTGCTTTAAACAAAAATGAGTTCAATCGAATTTCTTCTTGTGAAACGGCTTTTGAGATATGGCGAACACTTGAAATCATGCATGAGGGAACTAGTAGAGTTAAAGACTCGAAAGTAAACCTCTTGTTGCATGATTTTGAGCTCTTTTGCATGACACCAAGCGAAACTATTGGCGATATGTACACCCGCTTTACGGATGTCGTCAATAGCTTGAAAAGTCTTGGTAAATCTTTTTCAAGTTTTGATTTAGTAAACAAGATTTTAAGATCCCTTCCAAAAGAATGGGATCCAAAATTACGACTATTCAAGAGTCTAAAAACTTGAATGATTATTCACTTGAAGAATTAATCGGGTCATTAATGACCTATGAAATGACACTCTTGGAACATGATGAACATGATGAACATTTGAACCACCTTCTAAAGAACAAGAAGATGTTTGAACTTAGAACAAGAGAATGCCACTTGAGTGATGACTCAAGTGATGAGGACAGTGAAGAGGACTTTGAACCTTTAATCGATCTTAATAAGTTCATTAAACAAAAATCTAAAATCAACAATGAACTTGAATGGAGGAAGAGACCAATGAAGAAGAAGAAGACTCATCAAGAAGAATCAAGGAAAGAAGAAGCAAACTATGCTTTAATGGGCTTCGACAATGAGGTAAGTAACTTAACTTCCTTGAATTATTTTGAAATTACATGATGCTTTCCATGAATGCTTAACTTAGTTAGTAGTTTTTTTTGTTTTTGTCATGCTTCTCTTGTGTTTTTGGAAATTTAAAAAAAAATATTTTAAAAATTATACTATGCTTTTCCTTCTAGTATTTTTGAAAAGTAAAATTTTTGAATGGTGCATGCAACATTATGTATGATGATTGAATGATTTGTAACAATGATTGTATATCAACTACATGTTATTCTTGAAAATGTTTAATGATAATTTTATAGTATCATGCTTACAATTTGAAAATCTCTATCTTGGATTAATGGCTCCTAAACATTTTTATGATGAAATTTTTAGATGATGTATACCTATATGAAACAAATGAAACACATAAAAAAGGGGAAAGTATATGATCATGATAAGTTCATGAATCTTGATGATTTAACATTGTTTTTTATTTCAAACAAGATGCATGATGTTTGACATAAAAATTTAATAGCATGTTTCAAGATAATGCTTGCACACCAAATATGATTAAAAGATAGAAGCAAGCATATTGATGACTTTGTTTTTACGTGAAAATTTGAACATGCTTATATAAGATCAACCACATAAAATAAAACACAAAAGTTAAAAATGTTTTATTCATGATGTTTTATTTGTGATGTGTTTGATCTTAATGGTTTTTATGATAAAACTTATGTCTTGCTTTGAAATGTTGATACATACACACATGTAATCAATTTATGTTGCTCTTATTAAAATTTTCGAATGAAAGATTTCAATGCACTTGATCATGACTGGTTTAATGATAAAACTTATATTTTGAATTTATAAGATGATGGCTTTCATGAAAATATTTGAATATACCTTATGAAATCATCACTGATACAATGAAAATGTTAAATGGTTGTTATCATGTTTAATGACTTTATGATATCATATCTTGATGACAAACTCATGTTTGGTTTTAAAATTTGACACTCATCTTTTGAAACATGAGCACACTTGTTTGAAACAAACAACTTAAAATAAAAACACATTATCATGATAAATTGAATCTCATAATGTATTATATTTTTGTCTTGATAATTAAGTTTGTCTTTCGGTTTTGAATATTTGATTTGGCATTAAAAGATAAATGCATGCTTAGACGAAATGAATTACTCAAAAGAAAAGCCTCTTCTCTATCTTATCGAGATTGAAGTTTTTTTTTTTTCTTGTAAATGATTTTGATGATTCATTTTATAAAATAGAATGAGATTTTGCTTCAACCGAATCATGAACCTTCTTTTGACCTCTTGGCTTGAGAATTTTCAAGAAATATGATTATTACTTGATTCTTGAAATTTCTTATGAAATATTATCTTATTGAGATTTCTTATGCATCAAACAAATTGTTCTCTTTGCTATTTGCTACCAAATGAATCATGAAATTGGTAATCTATTTGTCATTTTGAATCTTTATAAAATTGATGATGTAAAAGTGGTTTTGCACTTAAATGAATCACCTATCGATATTTACGATTGCAATATATCCTTTTGAAATATCTTTCTAAAAAGATTTTGACAGATTAAGATGTCTTTTGGAATTCATCACTTGATCGAATTATTGATTTATTCTTCCTTATCATGAATTAAAAATTGATGTTAAAATATATATGTTTGAAAATCATGATCTTGATGCTTGGAATTTTCCTTAAAATACGATTTTGATGGGGATGCTTCAAGTAGCATGTTTTGCTATTTATTACCTCATGAATCTTGACCTTGATCTTGTTGAAAAAGAACATATTATTTGAAGTATTAATTCTTCTCTTCTTTTCGACAATGACAAAGGGGAAATTAGCATGCTAGCTTGGATATCACAAGAGAAAGTGGCAAACATAGCTAGCTAGAAATTACAAAGTTTTTTTAAACTTGTGAGCTTGCATGTTTAAGAATGCTGTAAATTTTACAAAATTGTTAACTCATTGCAAACAAAAATTTGATAGCTTGAAAGAAAAACTTGGTTGCAAAAATTGAAAGAGAGCTAGCTTGTGTATTGCAAAGAATGCTTGCTTGCTTATTAACAATTGGTATCATGATTTATTTTTTCTTAAATGGTTAATTCGTATTCATGACTTCAAAATTTTGATGATTGAAGCATTAATGTCAATATTCATTTTGATATCTTGCTAGCCATAAAGGAACTTGCTATCTTGACAATAACAAAATTGCTACCTTGCAATCTCAAGAAAAGCAAAGTGCAAACTAGCACAAGAAGCAAGTGTTGAATTATCATCATCACAACAAGTGCTATCTTGCATATGATGATAAACTTACCGTGATTGAATGGTAATGAAAATCTAGCTAGTATGATTTAAAACCTGAACCATAACTTTTAAAAACTACCAAAATATTACTTCTCCTTTTGTTGATGACAAAGGGGAGAAGTGTAGATTGATGAGTTCATGCAATGGGATCTTTGATTGAGTATTTTATAAATTTGCATGATGGTTTGATTGATTCTCTTAATATTATAATGAATGTTGCTTGGATTTGGGATAATCCAAGTGTTCTATCAATGACATATTGATAGGGGAGTTTGGGTTAAAACTCAGGGAGTTATGGTTAACTCGTTAGTCATCAATTAGTTGTCATCATCAAAAAGGGGAGATTGTTGAATCTCAGATTTTGATGATGAAACTAATTGATTGTGGTTTATTGTTTAAGCTGTGTTTTGAGTTACGCAGTCTACTATCGATCAGATTAGGCAGTTGACACTAGAGGAATTGACGTTATACCGGGTGATCACATCTAGATATTGGATGTCGGCCGGAGGTTCGATCGACAATAATCGGTGAAAGGCTTAAATGACGTTGGGCATCGGGCCAAGATGCATGTTGCGCCAAGGATATTGGGGTTGCGGAGGTCATCCGCCGATTGGGCAACGGACCGCAAAAGAGGACGATGTGCCGAAGGATCGGACGGCACCGACCAATGATGCGTGTCGAACTGAATATCAATTCGTGTTGTAATAACTGTCTAGATCGAAGTAGAGTGTGTTTGTTTATGCAGGAGTAACTACGAAAGGGATGAAGATGTAAAGCGAAACAAAGGGCCAAAGACAAGGTTGATGAATCATTGGGAGTGCGAGTATTCAACGGAAGTCCGAAGATTCGTTGGGGCGTTCCGGAAGCCCGAAACAGTAGGAGCTTGCCGAAGGGTTTTCGGAAGTTCGCCGGGAGGTTAAATCGGAAGTTCGCGGAGCTTGCCAAGAAAGATCGGAGCTTGCCAAAGAAGCTCGGGGAACTCGTCAAGATCATCGTGAAGTCAAAGCTTGCTTAGGGACTCGCGGAATGGTTTAGAAGGTTCGTCGGAAGACCGCCGGAAGTTGATCGGAAGCTCATTTGGAAGAAGTTGTCATGTGGACTTTGTAATAGCTTAGGAAACGTCTTTAAAATTCGTAGTTAGCACGTATTTTGGGTTAGGATTAGATAACCCAAAGTGGGGGCCCATTGGGCTTTGATTAGGATGAGTTTGGGCCAAAATTTTGGCCCAAACCGAACCAACTACGTGCATTGGCGTTGCATGCATCTTTGGCGGTGGCACCGCCAAACAACTTCTTGGCTGAGGCGGTAGCACCGCCGCTCTTATCGCAGCGCGCCGACATCTTGTAGTGCGTCCGGATACTGTAGCGGCGCTCTATTGTAGCGCGCCCGCTATCGTAGCAAAGCGGTAGCACCGCTTTATCTGGGGCGGTAGCACCGCCGCTGTGCTGGGGCGTAGCACCGCCAGATACATCGACCTATGACGGCGGTGGAACCGCCTTACAGAAGCGGTGGCACGCCCATCGTCGATCAAAGATCGACAGTGCGGCACCGCCGGCACCTTGCGGTGGCACCGCTTAATGCGGTGGCACCGCCTTGACCACTGTGAACATGGGAACTCCAAATTCACTTAGAATTTGGAGCCCAATTTTGAATCCACTTTGGATCTATAAATACCCCCTTTCTCGGCTGAAAGGGAACCCTTTTGAGCAAGAAAAAGTTTGAGTCTTGAGCTTTTGAAGAGTTTTGAAAAGTGTTGTTTTCTTTGCTAAGTGTTCACCTTCTTCTTCTTCTTGAGAGATCTTGTACAAGTGTGAACATCTTGTAAAGGGTTGTAAAAGGGTGTTTGATCCTTCCCCTTCAAAGGACTTGCTAGTGGAAGAGCGGAGCCTCATCGCAAAGGCTTCAAGAGTGGATGTAGGTCATTTGACCGAACCACTATACATCATTGTGTCCTTAAATGTGTGAGTGTTTATATTTCTGAATCATTTCATTTCTTGGCTGCAAGTTCATAGTTAGTTCCTTTTCACAAGCAATTACTTTCAAGTTCTCTTTCATCGAATCGAAATCTTCCTACGAACTTGTGTTTCTTTGCGAAATCGGTTTCAAGAATACGAGTTTAATCCGCTGCACTAATTCACCCCCTCTTAGTGCCTTTTGATCCTAACAAATCCGAGATTCCCATGCTTCAAATTTGGCATTAATTGGATCTTGGGAAGCCATAGCATATGTCTGTAGATCAGAGATGCCCTTGTCTTTTTTCTGTTGATGGGTTAATGGCATGAGGTGGTGGAAGGTTCAGACAATAGATCGGTGATTGAAGGGTTCAGCTATAATGGTTTACTGTTTTGGGCTGTGGTTTTTGATCCTGTTAGGGTTATGAAACTAGGTTATGATGGCTACATCTTGAGGCTAGATGGATGCCCTAAAGATGTCTTGGTTTGTGGCAGCAAGGTGGCTAGGGTTTGGTAGTTTACGGAGAAGAAAAAAGGACAAAGGTGCAATACCAGATTTTTCGCCGAAAAAATTCCAACAGTAAAGATGTAATTTTTTCAGAAATTTTCAAAAGAGATTCAAGTAAAACTCAAAGGGGATCTACTGATAAGGAAGAGGTAATACTGTAAAAAATTTCGTAGTTAGAAACGACAATAAGAGGTTTGGCAAAATTGAGAATCAGAGAGAGGTATTATAGCAGATTTTTACATCTAAAGTGCAGCAGATTGGACGTAAAAGATAAGTGGCTTTTATTGAGAATTTTTCAACAAAACCAAAGGGAAAATCACTGTTAGGAAGTGTCAAAGCCATCATAAAAATTTCATAGAGATTTGGATAGAAAAAATACAGTAGCAAGATCAAAAAGGTAGTGCTATGCGGCTAAAATTCTGCAGTGCGACTTTCGTTGTAGAGATAAAAACTTTGCGACGAAAAGTTTATGCAGCAATTGTAGGAACGAATTTTTTTGGATTTTTTGAATAAGGATAACTAAATTGCAGCAGCAGTAGGGTAGATAACCAGAACCTGTTGCAATTCACGGGAAGATCAAAAGATGATCTACGGTGGTGGAGATGACGGCGAAATTCAGCGATGATCTTCTAAGCAATTGTGGGAATTGCTTTGCGCGGTTGTAGAGGGCTGGTGGATGGTTGTGGAAGGACAGCGAGATGCCAAAAATGCTGCTCTGATACCAAGTGTTAGAACCCTCCGCGGATTCTAAGCTTGGGGTTGATCTCTATAGGGGATCGGCCTCCTTGGAACTCTATAGGGGTTCCTTCCTCCAAGTTGCTGCACAAAGGCTGCTAAAGGATTGATCTATTCATTGATTAAAGAGGATGAATACATAGCTATTTATAGGGCTTCTAAGCCCCAACTCCTAATAGGACTCTTACTCAAGACTCCTACTTCTCACCAACTTCTAATTATGACTCCTTCTCTAGTAGGATTCCTAATTCTAATATGAATTTTTACCTAATAGGACTTCTACTTCTAATAGGACTCTTTTCCTAATAGGACTCCTACTTCTAATAAGACTCTTTTCCTAATAGGATTCCTACTTCTAATAGGACTCTTTTCCTAATAGGACTCCTACTTCTAATAGGACTCTTTTCCTAAGACCTAACCCTAACCTAGCCGGCCTCTTTACCTCTTTAATAAGGGTCGGCTAGATAGGATTTACATGAATGCCCTTATCAATGAAACTAAATTAGGACTCTCATAGCTAGAGTCCTAACACTCGAGTAAAGGAGATGAAAACCGAATGATTTGCAGATAAGTAGAGAAATGATTCAGAAATTTAAACACTCACACATTCAAGGAACACCATGATGTATAGTGGTTCAGTCAAATGACCTACATCCACTTTCGAAGCCTTCTTCGATGAGGCTTCCAACTTCCACTAGCAAGTCACGTTGAAGGGGAAGGATCAAATACCCCTCTTACAATCTTTTAAAAAGTGGTTCACACTCTTACATATTTTTGCAAAGAGAGGGAGGTGAACACTTAGGCTATCGAAAATAAGGCTTTGCTATGGCTTTTGCTCAATTTCTAACTCTCAAAAGATTACACTCTCAGTTGAAAAAGGAAGGGTATTTATACACCTCAAGAGGATTCAAATTTGGGCTCCAAATTTGAATTACTTTTGGGTTTCTTGATGCTGGCAGTGCCACCGCTTGTGAATGGCAGTGCCACCTCCTGTCAGTGTCAGACTGACAGAGTACTGGGCGGTACTACCCAACCTGGGCTCTCGGGTTGTGGGCGATGCCACCGCCCAGCTTGGGCTCTCGGGTTCTAGGTGGTGCCACTGCTCGGGCTCTTCAGCAAAACTGAATGAGCCTTAATTTCGACCCAAATCAGCCCTATAAGGGCCCGATTGGCCTCTACCAGGTTTAAACAGGATTATTTCTTAATCCATACCATAATTACATGCTAACTACAAAATTAAAACATAATTCTAAGTAGTTTAAACTAATATTCTTTAAGTCTTCTTCCGGCGAGCTTTTCGACGAACTTCCGATGGACTTCCGACACTCCTTTGGATTTCTTCCGGCGGACTCCCAACAGGCTCCTAGATTCTGTGGCAAGTTCAACGATCTTTAGCAAGCTTCCAAATCTTCTTAGTGATCTTTGCGAACCTCCGACGATCTTTCCGATGAACTTCTGAAACCTTCGGCAAGTCCCTGATTCTATCTCAGTTGGTTCCGGCAACACTTCGGACGATCCTTTAAATTTCTGGTGACCTCCCGAACTCCCAGTGAACCTAACCTCGGTAAATCACTTTATGTTTTCATCCTATCGTAGTTAATCCTACACACTTATCTTGACAATATGGATTAGAACAAATAATTCATCAATTGACTTCATCATCAAATTCGAGATTCAATAACCCTCTAGGCCTAATATCGAGCTAGTTGTGAGTTATAATTGTCAGAATTCCTTCTAACTCAATGAATTATTATTTTCATAATAATTCACTTAACTCATCGGTTGTGGACATACTATGTTACTACGCCGCAATCCCTAGACGATATAAGGGAATCCAATCCTTTAGACTTATCTGTCCTTAGTTACCATGTACCTATAGTCCCTCATCTATCTAATATCCCCGAGATCATATATCGGGCATAGTACTATTAGGCCCATACGGTTTTCACTCGAGTGTCGCTCTAATCGGATTCTCCCGAAGAACTTTCTCTCTCAATTCGAATGACTCTGGCTAGGGATTTGCCTGAGTAAGAATACATGGGATATTCCTCTCATGATATCGAGAATGGATGATTCTCTATTGATACTCAATAGCCCTTATAAAGTTGGCTGCCACTCCCAATAATCGATTGTATTAGATCTGGAACTTCCAAACATATAAGTCTAGTATCAAAGAGTGGAGTACTCATACAGGATATCCTTGGTATCTCAAGTCTAAGGACCAAATACACTACTGAGACTACGGAATCGCTGTCTAACGTGAGGTATCAATAACCATCTATTATTCCGTAAGCGGATCAATCAGTGAACTCATTCTCCAATGAGCACCTGCACTTTACCCTTAGTATTTTCACAAAGTAGCTATGAGACCAGCCACCTCCATCATATGGATGAGTATACAACACACCAGCCTGTCCGGTTATCTCGATGTCTCCCTCGAGTAACTTATGACCGGGATTATTTAGGGTCTATGTTTAAAGGTGAATCGATCTCATTATCGTGATCTCATTATGATCCAATTCCCATTGTATGGATCCAAGGACATCACAATATACATCCAGATAATGTGAGAAAATATCAATAATCATAAGCAAAGAGATTGATGCAGCATGTTATAAGTGTCATCACTTACGTGATTGGCTTGTAGGGCACCTATAACTAGCAGTATGTATGTGACATGTCATATTAGGAGATCAAATCAAAATCCCCTCTCTCGATAAGATTAAGTCGATAAACGTACGACAATTAGATTAACCCATGTGGCCTTCCATTATTATAGGTAGGAATTGATTTCGATGTAGGTTAAGTTGGTCAAGTCCCTCGAGGCTCCCTTATATTGTGATTTAATATCTTATCTATGACATAAAGATGTCACCAGTGACTTGAGGACATAGTATGCTTAGTCGAGTCCCTCGAGGGCATATCATCAAATCAAACTCATCTTATAACGATGGTGATGACTTAACTGAATGCCATGGTTGGACGAGTCCCTCGAAACCATGATGGCTTAAAGGCCGAACAGGACGGGAATTACAAGGAGTTGTGATCGGCAAGAGTTGCATACCTTTCCGGGCTTAGCATGATTGGTCGAGTCCCTCGAGGTTATGTTAAGACACCGATTAGATCTTGATCCCCACTAGAGATCCATTGGGGATCTCTGATTCACATACCGGAGGGAGTTATATATTTCGTGAGAAAAAAGTGGGAGTAGATTAAGATATAAGTCCTTATCTTGATTATTTATTTTTATAAAATCTATATTTTATTTATTTTTGTGCATCTTTATTTTAAAAAAATATTACTTTTAAATCCCTTTTGTGGTATACTTGATGTCAACCAGCTCATTAGTCCAAATTATGTGAATTGGCTCCGCAACCTGAGAATCGTTCTCACAGCAGAGAAAATTATGTACATTCTTGATACAGTGATGCCTATGCCCAAGGAAGGGGCAAGCGAAGATGAGATTACTCGCTATATAAAGTATATAGATGACTCCATCCTTACTCAATGTTACATGTTGGGCTCCATAACTCCCGAGTTATAAAGACATCATGAAAAGATGGATACCAGATCCATACTCCTACATATTCACAAATTATTTAAGGAACAGGGAAGAACTCAACGATATGAGATATCAAAAAGTCTCTTTCATGCTAGGATGACTGAGGGGACATTGTTCAGAACCATATTCTTAAGATGATTAAGTGGATAGAGAAACTCACAGGTCTAGGAATGGTCCCAGAGGATAACCTATATATAGATCTTGTCCTTCAATCCATACTAGATTACTTTTCATAGTTCGAATTTTAATATGAAGAAGCTTAAGTTGACTCTTCCTAAACTCCTTAATATGTTGAGGAAAGTAGAGAGCACCAATAGGAAAGATAAGCCAATTCTCTATGCTAGTGAGACCAGAAAGAAAAGAAAGACAAAGAAGTCCCTTAAGAAGGGCATGAGTAGACTAGGTAAAGCAAAGGTTAATAAAAAGGACCCAGTAAAGGACAAAGGTCAGTGCTTCCACTACAACAAAGACAGGTACTGGAAAAAGAACTACAAAAGTACCTTACAAATAATTCAAAAAAGAAGCCCAAAGAAGCTTCAAGTACATTATCATCAGTTTCTATTTGCCAAATTCTTATGATAACACATGAGTGTTAGATACTGGCAGTGCTTATCACATTTCAATTCATTGCAGGTTATGATAAGACCTTGGAGATTAGCGAGAGGTGAGATAGATCTTAAGATGGAAAATAGAGTAAAAGTTGCTATAGTGGCTGTTGGCGAGGTCACGCTACATCCGCTTGGTGGAGATACTATTGCATTTGATGCATGCTATTTTGTTCCCTCTATTATCAACATATTATTTATATTTCATGTTTGATAATTAGTTGATATAAATTATTTTTTAAGAATAATGGTTGTTCAATATTATCTGATGATAAGATTATCAAAAGAGGAATATTGTATAATGGTTTGTTTATGTTAGACACTGCTCCACATGTCATGAATATAATGATAGGATCAAATTCACTAAGAGGGGGAGGGGGGTTGAATTAGTGCAATGATAAAAATATAGGAGG
Source organism: Musa beccarii (assembly GCA_024322285.1). NCBI lineage: Eukaryota > Viridiplantae > Streptophyta > Magnoliopsida > Zingiberales > Musaceae > Musa > Musa beccarii. The sequence goes on from CM044395.1 coordinate 66,457,584, forward strand.
AAGACACTATATTTTTACAAAATTTTTGCTCTCTTTTACTACTCAATTGTTACTATCCCAAGCAAGAATAGCTAGGGCATTTATAGACCGCAAGTAACTTCAAATCTTTGAGTCAAAATTCACCTAAATTTTGGGGTACTAGTGGTACCATTGCCCAAGCTTTTTGATACTGAACAATTACCGCTCAATCTAGCGATACCACCGCTTAACACTGGGCAATACCACCTTTTTGATACTTAGCCTTAGAGGCCGAGCCTTCAGGTGGTTCCACTGCCAACCCTAGCGGTGCCATCGCCTGATGTGGCTCTAAGACACTATTTGGGCCTTTCATCCAACCCAACATAGTCTTGATTCGGGCTCAATTGGCTCCTAATTGAGTTGGCCCAACGTTCGATTCTTTCTGCTTCAATTATTTATTCCTGATCGAAGGTAGTCCTGCATCACTCAAAATATAGTTAAATTACAAATATTATCAATTGGTTTTATCATCAAAATTCAAGATTTAATAATCTTCCCCTTTTTAATGATGACAATCAATTGATGACAAAGTTAACCTTAAGTCCCCCTATCAATATGCCATATTGATAGACAATTCAAAATTTAAAAATTTTGAATAAATCATATAAAATCAAAATGTTCAATACATCATACAATGCATGATCATTATCATACTTCTCCCTCTTTGTCATCAACAAAAAGGAGAAGTTGTATCTAGCAAGTGTTTCGAAGATATGCAAATTTTATAATATACAAGCTAGCAATCACTTTACAATATTTACGATCACCAAAACATCAAGTTTATAAAGATGTGCAAGATTGTAAGTTTTTCAAGTTTATACTTTTGCTTCTTTTGATATAGCACTTCTTTGCTTCTCTTTGCGATATTCTATTCTAGCAACTTTTGTTTCTTCTCTTTTGAGAAGTGTAAGTTTTTTCTTTCTTTACAAGGTAGCAATTTTGGTTCCTTTGTAATGTTGTTGTTGGGAAATCCATAAGGGGAGCGATATCACATGTGCAGCGGAAGAATAGAAAACAAAATCCTAGATTTCTCGTAGAAAGTTTTCATCATCGTGCGAAGATCCGTGCATCAAAAATAAATCCGCAAAACTGCACGTGTAAAAGAAGATACCTAGGGAGATCGTATATCCCTGAATTCTTGCAGATCTATGGGAGAGGATAAAAGAGGTCAAGCGTCCTCCTCTCTAGCGGTATCCACACGGCAGGGATTGTAATGATGCACCTCTCTCTAGTGAGAGGAGAATAAGAGGTGGCTACCAAAAGAAACCCCCAGCTTATAGAGCTTTGGTTCCCTCCTATTTATAGAGGCCCCCTGAAAACCCTAATAGATCTTTTGCCCTATTGGGTATTGGATCTCCATCCAATTACCTAAGCCTCTTAGATTAGTGGGTCTCTACCCAATAATCTCTTATTAGCAATTATTAGATCTCATCTCAGGATCTAATAATTCAGGGGCTTAATGGATATCCAATAAAATAGGGGGTTCAGCAGATATCTTATATCTGAACCTCTATTCATCGCAACACCTACCATATGTGTGTGACCCTCTAGGCCCAATATCGAGTTGGCCGTGAGTCATACTTGTCAGAACTCCTTTTGACTTAGTGAATTATTATTTCTATAATAATTCACCCAACTCATCGACTGCGGACGTACTAGGCCACTACGTCACGGCCCCCAAACGATACAAAGGAATCCAATCCTTTAGACCTATCTATCCTCAGTTACCATGTATCTATAGTCCATCATCCATCCAATATCCTAGAGACCCTATATCGGGCATGGTGCTATCAGACTCATACGGTCTCTCCTCGAGTCTTGCTCTTATCGGATTCTCCCGGAGAACTCTTTCTCTCTCAATCCGAATAACCTTGGCCAAGGATTTATTCGAGCAAGAATATATTGGATATTCCTCTCATGATACCGAGAACGGATGATCCTCTATTGACATTCAATAGCCCTCGTAATGTTGGCTACCACTCCCAATAACTGGTTGTACTAGATCTGGAACTTTCCAAACCTATAAGTCCGGTATTAAAGAGTGGAGTACTCATACAGGACATCTTTGGTATCTTAAGTCTAAGGACCGAGATACACATCTTTGGGACTACTGTAATCATTGCCTCGGACGTGAGGTATCAATAACCATCCAGCATTCCATAGGCGGATCAATCAGTGAACTCATTCCCCAATGAGCACCTACACTGTACCCTTAGTGTCCCCACACGAGTAGCTATGAGTCCAACTACCTTCATCATATGGACGGGTATACAACACACCAGTCTATCCGGTTATCTCGATGTCCTTCTCGAGTAACCTATGACCAGGATAATTTAGGGTCTGTGTTTAAAGGTGAATCGATCTCATTATCGTAATCTTATCACGATCCGATTCCCATTGCACAGATCTAAGGACATCACAATATATGTAACATGCAAGATAAAGTAATAAAACACCTAATAATAAGCAAAGAGAAAAAGTGCATATCAAGTCACAAGTGTCATCACTCATGTGATTGGCTTGCAGGACACATATAACTAGCAGTTGTAGCTAGCAATCTTTCTTTCTCTTGTGATGCACAAGCTAGCAAACTAACTCCCCCTTTGTCATTGTAAAAAAAAAGTGAAAAATACAATGTTGCAAGATTTTTACATCAATTTACAAATCATGACAAAAGGTATATAATCAATATAAAAAAATCATGATATAAAAGATATCAATATCAACTATTATGAGAAATTAAATCATGATTCATTTTGATGTCTCTTCTTTTGTAAATAGCAAAAAAAATCTTAGGAAAATAAAGAAGAGATCTTGATTTATGCATAATATCTCTCAATTTATTATGAATCATAAGAAATTTAAGTTGTGATTCCAAAAAATTCATGATACATTTAGAAAGTTCTTCTTTTTAGAAAATGATAAGAAGAAACATATGAGAAAAGCTCTCGATTCAAGCATAAGACATCTCAAGTCATCAAGATCACATTTCATAAAAAAAAATTCAAGTATCAAATATCGAGATATCAAAATCATGATTAAATGTTCTCTTAAAAGAGTAAATCATACGAGAATCAAAAAAGATATTTCATATAAAATAATCACAATCGTAAATATCGATAAATGATTCATTTGAATATATCATCTCATTAGTAAAAGACTAATATGAGAACTTGATTCATACATAAGAAATCTCAATTCATCGTGATTCATAAAAATCAAGTTATGATTCCGAGAAATCAAGAGAAAGGGTCATGAATAATTTAGAAAAATCTCATTCAAATTCAATTCGTCAACTCCAAACTCATTATCAAAATCACTTTCGAGATTCATAAAATAGCATAAATAGATTTATTAACATATCATCATAATCTCTTTCATAATTTAAGAGATTCACAAAAGATAATCTACATGGGTCTTTTATTCAAAAATTAAAAAACTTTGAGGATAGAGAACTTTTTATGGAAAAAAATGCATTTCTCTTTTAGTGATTTGTTTCATACAATCATGCCTTTATCTTTTTATGCCAAATAAAACCATGCATCAATGTTAAGGATCAATAAACAAATTTCATCATAAAAACCATCAAGTCCAAAAATATAACACATTACACATAAGGCATCTTCAAAAGATTCGATTTATCATGATAACTTGTTTCATTTTAAGTTGTTTGTTTCATATAGGTATGCTTAAGTTTTTTTTTTTATACAAAATACGTGTATCATGTTTAAAATCAAAACATAAGTTTCATCATAAAAAATATAACACCTTATTTCAAAACATAAGATCAATACTTCAAATTCATGCATAATACAAAATCATCAAGCATGATACCATAAAGCATCTTCACAATCATTTTAATTCCAAAGATCTTTCTTTTTATTGTTATTGATTGTAACAAGATATTTTCTTTTTAAATGAATTTAACATTTTATGTTTAGTGCAAGAAACCAATATGAAATAGTCATGATCAAATTTTCAAAATCAGTAGAAAAAAAAGCATGATATATTTTTATAATTTTTTTTATTTCTTACAACCTAAATCAAGCAACTCATGAAGAGATCACGTAATTTCATAATAAGGTAAAAACATTTCAAGTGAGTCATATACCTTATTGTTGAAAGCCGTCAAGGCATAGTTTACCATCCCACTTTAAGATATTCTCGATTTATCCTTGAGTTCTTTCTTCTTCTTTGGAGCCTTCTTTTCAAGTTCATTTTTGTTCTTTAATTATTATTTTATGAATTTTTTAAATTTTATAATTAAAAGTTCAAGGTCATCATCCTCATCATCATCATTACTTGAGTCATCACTCAAGTGGTATTCTATTGTTCGAAGTCCCAAATCCTTTTTGTTCTTTGGAAGGTGGTTCTCATATTCATCATGTTCTAAGAAGTTCATTTCATATGTCATCAATGAGCCAATTTGTTTTTCCAATGGAAAAATGTTCAAGTCTTTTGTTTCTTGTATCACTGTTACTTTCAGATCCCACCTTTTTAGAAGAGATCTTAAAATTTTGTTTACAAGTTCAAAATTAGAAAAATATTTATCAAGACTTTTCAAACTATTGACGACATTCATGAAACGAGTGTACATGTCACCAATAGTTTCGTTTGGTGCCATTCAAAAAAAATTCAAAATCATGTATCAAAAGATTTATCTTAGAATCCTTAACTCTAGTAGTGCCTTCGTATGTGATTTCAAGAGTGGCAAATGTCATAAGCCATTTTGCAAATAGAAATCTGATTAAACTTGTTTTTGTCCAAGGCACAAAACAAGATATTCATAACCTTTGCATTTAATGTAAATAATTTTTTCTCAAAATTATTCCATTTATTCATGGGTTTAGAGGGTGTTTGAAAATTATTGTCAATGATGTTCTATAAATCCAAATCCAAAGAAAGTAAGAAAACTCTTATTCGAGTTTTTCAATAAGTGTAGTCCATCCTATTGAACATGGGAGGATGAACGATAGAAAAACTCTCTTGAAAGCCGAAAAGAGCTATTTCTCTTAGGTGTTAATCAAAATAAGAAATACCATAGCTCTAATACCAATTGTTAGGATCAAGTTTAGCACTAAGAGGAGGGAGGCGGGGGGTTATGAATTAGTAAAACGATAAAAATGGCGGTTTCGAAAAATTCATTTGATTCAAAATGCTTTCGTTCGATGGAAGTCATATCGCAAATCATCTAATTTCGTAAATATTCGTAAGAAGAGTAGAGAAGAAGTAGAGCAGTTTGAAAGATAATTTGTAATATAAATAAAAAACAGAATAGAAATTGTATTGCAAGAAAATAACACATCGATTTTTATAATAGTTTGGTCATTCGACCTACGTTCACTTCCGATTCCTCTTTTGTCGAGGCCACCGGTATCCACTAATAGTCTTCCTTTAATGGACGAAGATGAATCACCCTTTTACAACCCTCTTTTATAAGGTTTCCCTCACACTCTCCCTTAGAGAACTCTCTATGCTTAAGGAAGAGAGACACTATCTTTTACAAGGGATTCAACTTTGGATTCACAGAGTTTTTGCTCTCTTTTTCTGCTAAATTCTTACTATCTCAAGCAAGAAAAGCTGGGGTATTTATAGACCCCAAGTGACTTCAAATCTTTGAGCTAAAATTCAAACACCTCAAAATTTCAGGATACTAACGGTATCACCGTCTAGGCTTTTTCATATTGGGCGGTACCATCGTCTAGTTTGGGGGTACTATCACTTGACATACTAAGTTGACAGTGAACTGGATAGTACTAGCACTTAGTCTAGTGGTACCACTGTCCAAACTCAACCTTGGAGGCCGAGCCTTCAAGCGGTTCTACCACCAACCCTAGTAGTGCTGCCGCCTAACATGGCTCTAAGACATTGTTTGAGCCTTTCATCCAGCCCAACACTATCTTGATTCAACCCAATTGACTCCTAATTGAGTTGGCCTAATTTTAACTCAATTATAAATTAAATTGTGTGCCTTGTCTTTTTGCTGGCATCCCTTTCCAAATTCGAAATTGAATATATTAAAATATGAAGAACGATCAACTGTTCGTAGGTTGAGGTATCTAATTATTTATTATTATTATTTTGTATTAAATATTTTATATAAAATTGTGTTGTGGTATTAATGGAAAGTATTATGCATTCTCTCTGAAGGATGAACTTTATCTTCCTGTCAAATGCGACAGAGTCAAAGTAGAACCACAAGATATGTCTTATTTATTCTTGGAAGTCAGCCTTATAAGCAACATTGTCAGTTAAGCTTAGCTTGCAATAACTTAAATCTTCACGGCGGCCTCACAGGGACCAGGATAGGAGCAGATGAAATAACTTTAATCTTTAGCTGTTCCTAGGTTGAGGTATATAGATTCTTATTATTTTTTTCGTTAAATATTTTGTATAAAATTGCGTTGTGGTATTAATGGAAAGTATTATGTATTCTCTCTGAAGGATGAACTTTATCTTGTTGTCAAATGCGACAGAGTCAAAGTAGAACCACAAGATATGTCTTATTTATTCTTGGAAGTCAGCCTTCCGAGCAACGTTATCAGCCAAGCTTAGTTTGCAACAACTTTAATCTTCATGCCGGCATCACAGTGACCAGGAAAGGAGCAGATGAAATAACTGGTTCCTTTAGCCAGAGTGATCTTATCGTTCCCAGATGTGTAGGTCTTGGAACCAGGCTTGGCTTTGCAGCTATCATGGCCTTCGGGATCGACCACCGCCACGTTATGCGCTCCCTGCCCATATTTGAACACTGCATGCACACGTTTCCACATAAGAAGATCAAACACATGCAAATGCTTCCACAGAATCAAAACGATCAAAGATGGAGAAGGAAGGATGTGGATGATACCGAGGACGTCGCCTGCTTTGAAGCTTTTGCCGTTGGGCCAGTTCTGGACGTTAAAGCTCCAACCAGCAGAGTCTCCTACGGTGAACTCTGTGGCCGCAGTGATCTCCAGGTGGTAGAAGAGGCATAGGCAGAGGAGCGCTAAGGCAGCGATGTAGCTTCTACCAACCATGGTCTTCAATATCACAGACAGACTACGGAGGATGACAAACGATTTCTTTGATGTGGGAGGGGGACTCGGTGGTGATTTATAGGGTTTTGGATTGCACAATATTGCCAGCGTATCTATTCCATTCACGTATCTATTCATGAATGGAAGGAAATGAATAAAAATATGTTTAGTGAATTTAACTTTCTAACTAAGGATTGCTATCCAGATATCCAAGTTAGATTTATGTATTATTGTAAATTGATAGGTTTCATGTTGGAGTCAAACTTGTGAACTTCATATATGTTATTTGATATAATAAAATTTTTAATTTAAAATTTTTTTAACTTAAACACTACTGGTGCAACAATCCATAATAAATGGCCTTCAACTTAGTAATACGATAAATATTCACCCTCAATTGACACGTGATGATAATCTACAAGAAACAGCAAACACCTCCCAGCAATGCAATCACATAAGCCAAAAGAATCCTAGTGGAATATTTTATCGATACAGCAGAATTTTTTTTTAGGTCAAACCCACCATAAAAACTCATCATACTATTGTTACTGAGGTAAGTTACTGTTTACTTAAAACTAGCCTTAGCCATGATTTGATTTGAATAGGAATCGAACTGACCTTATAATTTCGGTTTCAGTGGTTAAATTTTAGGTATAAAGCCAATTAACTTAGGTTTGAATTTAGATAGAGTCATTTAGTCTGACCAAAAATTTTATAATTTTATTTTTTTAATCAACTTTTTAAAGTCATTACACTCATTATAGTTAACCATCTATTTTGTAAAATTTTAAAAATAAAATTATAAATTTTTTATCATATTATAACTATTTTTAATTAAAAAATAATAATAAATTAATAGTTCAAACTAGAACCTGAACCGCTTGAATCGAAATTAGTTCTAGGAGATTCGATTTAGATTTTTAATTTTGAAAAACTAAACCGATGATTTCAAAACTACAATAAGGGCTACTTGAGACTCCTTTGTTAAGCACCTTATGAAATTTTTATCTTTATAAAGTCAACTATTTCGTGGATGCTCGACCAATCTTTTTCGTCACATTGGACTCGATACACATGTGGACCCAAACTAAGTTGGATTGATTCCAATATCACCAACATCTATCGCATCACCTAGTGTATTCATGATGTCTTTCATGGTGAATCAAAATTTAAAGTAAAGAGAATCTGAAGAGGTGAATGTACTGAATTGACTCTGTAGTGTGAGATATATAAATGGATATTCATATATATATATATAATCTTATTAATCTTCGTGCATTAGAAATTTAACTAATTCCAAGTTTTGTTAAGCAATCTTATTCGTGCATCGTAGAACAGGGGATGGGCAGAAGCAGGAATCTTGATATCCCATGGAGTACGGCAGATGCATGCTTCTTTGTGCAGATGAAAGTCACATTCGTCTTCAAGAATGACGCACGGTTTACAGAATTCCTTCTCTATCTAAGCCACTATTGCCATATGGCCAAGGGAGAATGCAACTACTCAACTAAGTGGAGAGGAGAAGAAACATGCACGTACAAATTTTTGTTTCTAATGACAATCCATACCAATTCCGAAACACATTTAGTCCACAAGATTACAAAATATAAGATCACCAGTTCATAAAATCCAGATAGTCCAAAAGTAGAAACAACAAATCACAGCCTTCTTTTACGCAGAGAATTTGTATGGAGTTGCATAAAATTTCCAACCTTCCAACTAAATTTCATAAAATTCATAAAAGGACAACATTCCAACTAAATTTCCAACAGCCTTACGGAGATGCATAATTCAATGAGCAGTCAGCATTGAGGAGCATAACCATTCCACTTGAGAGGAGCACAAACTACAGAGACAACAGTACTTCAACCTTCGCGATCAGTTCTTCATTCTTTGGAGTAGGGCTTCTATTTGCTTCGTCAAAAAGATAATGCTTCAATTTTTCTGCCTGGAAACCACTCTGTCGGTACATATTTCTCTCACCATATCTTCCTGTGAATCTTGCCCAACCCCTCACGTCCCTGCCATCATGCATCTCCCTTGACTGATCGCCAGCTCTGCGCATTTCATTTCTTTGCAGATATCTTTCTCCTCTCTTATCATATCTATCGTCAGCTCGACTGAAATATCTCTCAGGCTTATCACCACGTGAAAAGTTGTTTCCCTTTTCTTCCCTTGCAGTACCAAGCATTTGATGATCATGGTGGTTTCCCGATTCTGGTCCCAGTGGGAAGGGTCGTCACATGATAGGAAATATTTTTGTATCAGAGCGATAGTTGGTAGCCATCAAGGAGCAACATAGAACGACCTGACATGTGCCCAATGGGGAGAGAAGCCGAACTAGCAGACAGCATATGACCAACTTTGCATCGCCTAGAACTGTATGGGTCAACACCCCATAGCAAAGGTCCAGATGGGTTGACCCATGCCGTTGGGAACATATGGGTCAATCGTTTGCACGATGGGCATTAACAACTCGTGTACCTTTGGGCCAACTCCACAGGTATAAATGTCGACCCCCTAACTTCGAAAAAGGGAATCGAACTTTTGACACCATAATACTACTAGTTGACTTAACTATTGAAGAGATCATGTTGGGAATCCCTCCTCCCGACCTCAACCTATAGTGCAATAATGCAGTCCGAGTGAGATGACTTGAGGCTAGCCTTGGGTTTGCTAGAAGCTTGAGAGCCAGCCCCCCGACCCGACCTTGCTTCCCCAGCCTCCTCGCCCTAAGGACCCACTTAGACAACCTTCCATTTTTAGGACAAGAGCAAGCCGTACCAACTCCTGGGACACGACATAAAGGTGTGCAATATTTTTTAGTACTAGAAGGGGAGTCAAATGCCGCAAGAGTATCCACTGATGAATCCACTCAATGAGCACTCTAGCAAGGGGGCCCCACCAGTGCACCATGCCTTCGGCCAGAGAGGGCAATTACCTACTCTCCTATAAGTGGATGGGTCCATCTCCACCCAAACCCCGAGGTGCTACTAGCACATGTTCAATGACCTCGGGCTCTCACCCACGAGTGCTAATGTGAGCCAACTAATCGTCCCAACTGAGGCCTTCTAAAGTCTTGCCCACCAGGTGCAGACCTTAGTTGGGATGATGCAGGCCATTGTCCCCCTCCTACCTCAGTTGGCCCAGCAAGCGGCACCCCCTCCATTACCATAGCCAACGATGCAACCTGTATGCACCCCCATGCCCGTCGAAGCTACTTCGATATATCAATCCCCAATAGCCTCAAATTGCCTCCAATCGATCAAGGGACAACCCGGGGACCCGAGGTCCCCAATAGTGGATTGCAACCCTCCACTATCACATCACCGTGTTGTCTTGGCCATGCTCGAGATAGAGACCCAATCAGCCAACTTGAAGAACGTATTGAGAGCTTAGTTGTGGCTAGTGAATAAACGCTCGAGGTGCAGAAAGAGTTCCAAAGATTGAAGGGGGAGCTCAATAATACCACCTTAGGAAGTTCCCCTTTTGTCCTAGATATCCATGATGAACCCATCCCATCTAACTTCCACTTGTCGACGCTGAAGGCTTTCAATGACAACTCCAACCCAAGGGTGCACTCTATTGTTTTTCGAGCCTAAATGTCACTGTATGACACATTTGGTGCTCTAATGTGTCAAGCATTCCCTACCATCCTCAAAGACTCGGCTCGGGAGTGGTACAACTGACTAAAGCTGCTCTCAATCTCATCCTTCACCTAGCTTATGGAGGAGCTTGAGTTGTACTTCCTAGCCAACATATGACCTTGGCCCTTTATGGCGATGCTCCTTGGGCAGAGGGAGGATGAGTTTTTCTTCCTTTTCATTGTACACTTCACCATCGAGATTCGAGGGGTTCCTGATGCCTACCCCCCTAATGGCTATACAAGCTTTCATGATGGGCTTGAGGCCCATGTGATTCTTTTGATCATTGGTTAAGAGGCTACCAGTGACTATTCCCAAGATGCTCCAATGAGACAACCAGTATGTCACCGTCAAGGTATTGGTCGTGATGTCACAAATGATTGTCACGGAACCACAATATTTTCTCTCAACAAATTGTTCATCACTTTTGCATACTTGTACAGATGTTTGGTAGTATGTTTTGCCTTGGTTTTGTATTTTTGTTTAAAAAATGTAAGCAATGATAATTCATAGTGGGGCAATATAATCACTCATCGCGTTAGATAAAACTACCCCAAAAATGGCTCCATTTTCACGTGTCATGGCCTGTTTCCTATAGACCGTAGCCACACATGAAACGTCAGTCATCTCAACACCCTAGAACCCCTGGGCAGCACCATGGGGGATACGACTTCAGGGTAGTGTCATGCATTGAACAATTTTCATATATTCATACGTTAACTTGATAGGAACTTGCTTTTATGCACGACACCCGATGAGTAATTGTTTATGGACTCACAACTGTTCGTTCAACCTTCTAAAGTCATTGTTTTCTCTTGCGTTCAAGGTGCTCTCTAAATTGCTTGTAAAGCTTTCCTCTTTACGAGACATCGAGACTTGTCTGCTGCTCGCTTTCAAACTAGTCAACATTATCTTTTTACAGGTCCTATGAAACATGAGCAAGGTTACAAATTGGCTGACCCTTTACGGATGCATATCACAAGGGTGCGTCATGACTTAGGCAATCCCAACTAAGTTTGAGAAGTTGACACAATGGTGCTTTATGACTTAGGCAGCTCCAACTAAGTTCATGACTTTACCGTAAGAGAACCTCATAACTTAGGCAATTCTAACTAAGCCCATGAGATTGTGATATTAGAGCTAGGTTAAGCAATTCGAGCAAGCAGCGAAGAAACTTTGTAATCTCACCATAACGAAGCATTGTGGTGAATCGAGCAAGATGGGGCAAGCCGGACCATTGCCCCAAGTAGTTGTAGGTGCGCTGTAGGTGCAAACTTGCTCTCATGCTATTAGAGCTGCTTAGGAGGGGTGCAGTAGCTAACATGACAAGTGAGAAGTTGGCTACTCTCCATGAGAGGAGGTGTAAACCCGCTTGGATGTACTTGAAGTAAGCTTGGAGGAACTCTACTAAGGTTAATAAAAACTTCTTGTGGTAGAGAGCTTATAAGAAGAAGTTAAATCTCGAATTGACAAGGTTGAGTCCCTAATTGATCGATTGATAGAAGACACCAAAGACTCCATGCAACATCTGCACGAAGTCATGACAGAACTCACTTCTAGAGTGGCATTGCTCATAAGGGCACTAAATATAGGAGGAAGCAACACCCATGTTGCATTGCCACAAAGCTTGAGGGCACATGAGCATCATTGCTACGAGGGTGCCAAGGATGCAAAGGAGCTCGAGATTTTTTTTTTTTGATATGGAGCAATACTTTCAAGCTACAAGGCCCGATTTTGAAGATACCAAAGTTTCAATAGCAACTATATATCTGAATGAGGAAGCAAAACTTTGGTGATAAACCTGTTAAGAGGAGATCCAACTAGATTGGTGTCGAGTGGACACATGGGAGGACTTGAAGTAGGAGTTAAAAACTTAATCCTACACAAGAACACAGAGTTTATTACACGAAGGAAGCTGAGACAACTCTGCCAGAGTACTTTTATTCAGGACTATGTGAAGTAATTTTCTACATTAATACTAGACATACAAGATATGCCAAAAAAGGATAAGCTGTTTAGCTTCTTCGATGGCCTGAAGTTGTGGGCACTATATGAACTATATCGAAGGAATGTCACTAATGTGATCAAGGCAATTGTGGCTACGGAAAGGCTCACTGACTTTGTTTCCTCGGAGGACTCAAGGAAAAAAAATAATGTTCAAGAAATCACCTGCCAAAATATTCTTGAGGAAAAAAATCTTGGCCACATGGGGCTATTAGGAATAATACGACACTAAGAAGGCTATTAGGAATAATACGACACTACAATTTTAGTAAACTCATTTCGTATGAAAGACTTCGTTCAATAAAAATATATTTTGACAAGGATGTTTAATTTTAAAAACAATCTTAGAAGAGGGTAGAGAGCAAGTAGAGTAGTTTGTAGTTAAGTAAAAATGTAATAAAGGTAAACAGCAAAGCACAGCAAGGAAAGAACACACTAATTTATAGTGGTTCGATCATTCGACCTACGTCCACTCCCGATTCCTCCTTCATCGAAGCCACCGGCTTTCACTAGTAGTCTTCTTTTAAATAGGCGAAGACTAGCCACCTTTTTACAACCCCTTTTTACAATGTTTTTCTCACACTCTCCCTTAGAGTACTCTCTATGCTTAAGGAGGAGGGACTCTATATTTTTACAAGGGTTTCAACTTTGGTTTTACAAAGTTTTTGCTCTCTTTTTCTACTCAATTCTTGCCCTCCCAAGCAAGAATAGCTGGGGTATTTATAGACCCTAAGCGGCTTCAAATCTTGGAGCCAAAATTCAAATCCCTTGAAATTTCAGGGTACTGACAGTACCACCGCTCAAGCTTTCTGACATTGGGCAGTACCACTACCCAATCTGACGGTACCACCGCCTGGTAGTTAATAATTGCCAATGGTACCACTGCCCAAACTCCTAAGAGACTGAGATTTAGGCGGTTTCACCACCCAGTTCTGGCGGTGGCATGGCTAGACAGTGTTCAACATATTATTTTGGCCAATAGTCTGACCCAAACCAATCCGGATTTAGGCCCAATTAGCTCCTAATTGAGTTGACCTAATTCCATCCCAATTAGACCTAAAACCTACTTCGATCTAGAAAATTATTATAAAGCTTAATCAAATATTATTCAACATGTCATTAGTTCATCCGATGCTTCGTCTGATTCTTCGACGCATCATCATCTCTTGCAGCCTATTGCCCAATCGGCTAACTCCAATCTCCTTAGCATAATTCCGCTCTTCTTGGTCTGATGCTCGAACCCATCATCCGAAGCCTTCTACTGATACGTCGATCGATCCTTCGGCTCGACATGCAATCTTCTTACATGTTCTCCTCCGGCCCAATATCGATTCTTCCTGCTTCAATTGTCTATTCCTGATCGAAGGTAGTCCTTTGTCATGCAAAATATAATTAGATCACAATACTATGAATTTGTTTCATCATCAAAGTCCGAGATTCAACAATCTCTCCCTTTTGATGATGATAACTAATTGATGATAGAGTTAACCTAAACTCCCCCTATCAATATTATTATATTGATGAAACCTTTAAATTCAGAAAATTATAAGAATTTCATGCAAAATCATAATTTCAAAACATCAAAGTTTATGCATGATCATCATCATGCTTCTCCCGCTTTGTCATCAATAAAAAGGAGAAGTGCATCTAGTTAGTTTTTGAGATATGCAAGTTTTACAATATATTAGCTATCATTTTACAACATGTAAGCATAACAATTTATCACTTGCTTCTTGAGATATGCAAGTTTGCACTTTTGCTTCTTAAGATAGGCAAGATAGCACTTTGCTTCTCTTGAGATTGCAAGCTTGCAATTTTTGGTGGTGTTCATGATAGCAAGATCTTTCTTCTCTTTTGAGAAGTGCAAGCTAGCAAGTTTTGCTTTCTTTGCATGCTAGCAATTTTGCCTTTCTTTGCAATGTTTGAGCTATCAAATTTGCTTTCAATTATGATGCGCAAGCTAGCAAATGATTTCCCCCTTTGTTTTTGTCAAATAGAAGAGAAGAGTACAATGTTGTAATTCTTTTTCATTTACATGAATTTTCAAATCATGACAGTCAACAAAGATAAATATTTACCAAGAGTGATCAATAGGGAATCAAAAATTTACATCCATGATTCAATCATCAAAATCAAGTTATGAAAACCTATTTAATATTCAAGCTAACATTTAAGGTTCTCTTTAAGATGCTAGCAATTTTCTTTCTCCCCTTTTTGTTATTAAAAGAAAAAAAATGAAATGGAAGAGAAGAATTCAAAGGTACAAAAATTTCAACCATCACATAAATAAATGAAAAATCAAATCATGAATCCAAAATTCCATGAATCATTTTGACAAATCTTTTTTTTAGCAAATAACAAAAAGATATAGAGGATCTTGATTCATAAAGAAAATTTCAAGTTATAATTTCGAGAATTCAAGATCATGATATCAATAAAGCTTTATTTTAATCATAAGAGAACAAGGATCTTGATTCACATAAAATAAGTTTTAATATTACGTGAAAGAATCAAGTTTTGTTCTTCTTTAGTGAAACAGATCATAGAAGATTTCATTTTATAAGTTTCGAGAAATCAAGATCATGATTACGATAAAACTCATTCAAATTCAAATCATTAAATCATTATAATCACTTTCCAGAGATTCATGATATTCATAAAATATCATAAATAGATCTATTAATTTATTATTAAAAAATCGATAAGATAGAAAATGTATTTCCTTTTTATGTGTTTCAATTTATGTGATTTACTTCTTATAAATATGCCTTTGCTTTTAATGCTAAATAGAAATAAGCATCAACATTCAAGACCAAAAGGCATATTTCATCATAAAGATCATCAAGGTCAAAAATATAACATGTCAAACATATATCATCTTCAAACAAAAGATTCAATTTATCATGCTGCAATAGCTAAAAGAATTCATATGGATTTTAGCATAGCTACGGGTGAGAATGTTTCATCATAGTCAACACCTTGCCTCTGACGATATCCCTTAGCCACTAGCCTTGCTTTATAGATCTCTATCTTTTCATCTACTCTGATCTTCTTCTTAAAGATCCACTTGCAACTAATGGGTATGATACTCTCGGGTGTATCAACTAGGTTCCAAACCTTATTGGAGTACATATAATCCATCTATGAATTTATGGCTTCTTGTCATTTCTCGAAGTCTATACTCGTAATAACCTCCTCGTAGGTTTAAGGTTCAATATCCTTAATATTCTCTCCTCTGATATATCCCACATATCTCTATGGAGGATGGAATACTCTACCAGACCTATGTAAAGTTGGTACTTGTGTGCTAGATAACTGAACAGACTAAGACTGTGGAATGGTGCTCGAGCTAGGTTCTTCAACCTCACTCAACTTTGTCATGCTCCCACTATCTCCACCAAGAATGTATTCCTTCTCAAGGAACATCACTCTTTTGGCTACAAAGACTTTTTGGTCCTCAGGGTGGTAGAAATAATACCCATAAGTTTCCTTAGGGTATCCCACGAACATGCTATTATGATCAGTTCGGCACTAGGGGGGCACATGAATTTGTTTAGCGATAAAATATGATAAATTCGTGTAATTTTGAAAAACTTCATTCGAAAAATCATGTTTCAACTAAAATAGATTTCGATTAAAGCGTATTGAAAATGTATTTAACTTGAGAGCATTTAGAGATGAAGAAATGCAATGAGCAAGTAGAGCAGTGAAGTGAAGATGGTTTACAGTAATGTAAATTTGCAAGAAGTAAACACAAACCATTTTATAGTGGTTTGGTCATCCGACCTATGTCCACTCTTGATTCCTCTTCACTTGAGTTCACTAGCTTTCCACTAGTTGTCTTCCTTCTAACGGGTAAAGACTAACTCCCTTTTACAGCCCTCTCTTATAAGATTTCCCTCACTCTCCCTTGGAGTTACACTTCTATGCTTAGGAGGGGAAACACTTCAATTTTACAAAGCTTTTAATAAAGTTTTGGCTTCTTTCTTTTTCTCAATTCTTACTTAGCCAAGAAAGAACACCTAGGGTATTTATAGACCCTAAGAAGATTTAAATTTGAAGCCTAAATTTTAATCACCCTGGATTTTCGAGATACTAGCGGTACCACCGCCTATGCTGGGCGACACCATCGATCAGTCCACCCTAACATTGGATGGTACCATCGCTTAGGCACACTGGTCTGTCAGTGTCCTAACCAATACCACCACCCAAGCATATTGACACTAGGTGGTACCATCGCCCAGTACATCCTGGGGAATTGAACCCAGGCGGTTCCATTGCCCCAATCTAACGATACCACCGCCAGACAAGGTTCAGCAATCCTGTTTGAGCCTTGAGTCTAGCTCAAACCTATCCGAGTATCGGTCCAAATGGCCCCTAACTGGATTGGCCAAATTACAACCTAATTGGACTACTACTTCGATCTTGACAATTATTATTACAACGCGAATCAAAATGTCGCCCGGCATGTCATTGGCCCATCAACGCTTTGTCCATTTTTTCAATACATCATCCTCTCTTGCAGCCTATTGCCCAATCGGACATTGACTTCTACAACCCCAATCTCCTTTGTGGAACTCCGCTCTTCTTGGCTCGATGCTCGATTCCTTTGTCCGAAGCCTTCTGTCGATTGTTGATTAGACCTCCGGCTCGACGTTCAATCTCCTGACATGATTTCCTCTAGTGCAATGTCGATTCTTCTTAGGTTAATTATCTAATCCTGATCAAGAGTAGACCTAGATCCCTCAAAACGTAGTTAGATCACTAAAACATAATCAATTAGTTTCATCATCAAAATCTAAGATTCAACAATCTCTTTTTTGATAATGACAACTAACTGATGATGGAGTTAACCTTAACTCTCAAAGTTTAAACAAACTCCCCCGATCAATATGCCATATTGATAGAAATCTTGGATTTCAAAAAATCTAAGTAACATATCATAAAAAATTAATACAAAATTTTAAAATTTTAAAAATCATCATATAATGCATGAAATCATCAATCTACTTCTCCCCCTTTATCATCAATAAAAAGGACAAGTTGCATCTAGCAAGTATTTGAAGATGTCCAAATTTTTACAGTATACAAACTAGCAAGATCAAACAAATCATCATTTTAATGTTTTGCAAGATTGCAATTCATCACTTGCTTCTAGTACAAGTTTGCTCTTTGCTCTTCTTGAGATTGCAAGGTAGCAATTTTTGTGATATTCAAGATAGTAAGTTTTTTACTCTTGACATTACAAGCTTTGCCTTTCTTTGCAAGTTCTAGCTAGCTACTTTTGCCACTTTCTCTTGTGATACACAAGCTAGCAAGTTTTCTTTTCTCTCCCTTTGTCATTGTCAAAAAGAAGGGGAGGATGCAAAAAATTTCCTTTATGTCCACTTTTCACATCAAAAATATACATCAATCTTTCAATCATCACATGATGCATACAAGGCAAAAATGCAAAGAAATCATGTTATGAAAGATATTAATATAAAAAATTAACAAGGAACAATTTGTGAATACCAAAAGATTTCATGGTTCATAAATATTCTTTTAAGATCAAGATCAAGATTCATGAGTGTTCTTTTAGAAGTATCAAGATCATGATTCATTTAGTAATAAATAACAAAAAGAGCAACTTGATTCATACATAAGAATTCTCATCAAATTTTATAAAAGCAAATTCCAAGTATCAAAATATCAGGATCACATTATAAATAAAAATTCAATTATCAAGATATCAAGATCATGACTTAGATTGTTTTCCTCTTTAGTAAGTGATAAAAAGAAGCAATCATAGAGGAAAAGATTTTGATTTCAAGTTATAAGTCTGAGAAATCAAAATAGAAGTCATGAATCGTTTTGTAACATCTCATTCTAATCAATTCGTCAACTCCAATCTCATTATCAAATCACCAAATCAATTTCAAGATTCATAACATGAATAACGTTATTATTACATCATCAACATTTTGGAGATTCAAAATGATAAATAGATTTTTGATAAAAACTTATTATCAAATCCTCAAGATCAATTTCATGATTCAAGAGATTTACATAAATTCATTAATCTTGATAAGATAGAAAATGCCTTGTTTCAATTTATGTGATTCTTCTCATAAGCATGCCTTTGCCTTTAATAAAAACAAGTATCAATGTTCAAGAGTGAAAGGCAAAATCCATCATAAAGATTTCTTTCATAATTCAAGAGATTCATAGCATGCATATATGGGTATCATGTATATAAAATCGAAACACATGTTTCATCATCAAAACCAAAAATATGACACGTCTTCTAAAAATTTTGTCATAAAAATGTTTAAGAACAAATAAAAAAAGCATCTTTAAGCAAAAGACTTGATTCATCATGATAATACATTTTGCTTTCCCTTTTTTATGTGTTTCAATTAAGGTGAGTATGTTCAAATTTTTATGAAAATGTTAAGCATCACATTTAGAACTGAAAGCATCATTAAAACCACTTTTCTTTCATTCAAAAATTTTATTGATAGCAATGTGGGTTAAGTCTTTTAGTTTTGCAATTGATTTCATAAAGACATGCATCATCATATAAATCAAAGTTTCATCAAAACCATAAAGACCAAACGCATGAAACATAAAACATCATGATAGTACATTTTTCTATTTTTTGTGTTTTATTTCATGTGATTGATCTCGTATAAGCATGTTCAAATTTTCACACAAAAGTCAAGTATCATGTTGACAATCGAAAAGTAATTCAAAATCATCAATATACTTCTATTTTTAATCCTACATGGTGTGCAAGCATTATCATGAAATATGTGATTATCATGATAATTAATTTTTGTGTCAAAAATCATGCATCTCGTTTGAAACCAAAAGCAATATAAAATCATCAAGATTCATGAATTTATCATGATTATACACTTTCCTCTTTATGTATTTTATTTGTTTCATATAAGTATATTCAAGTTTTTATATGAAAGCCATCATCATATAAATCCAAAACAAATTTTGTCAAAACCAAAAACACATTAATCCTAAATAGAAGATTTTAAATCATAAGTATGATACATACATTTAACATTTTCATTATCAATAATGATTTCATGGAATTAATCTTGTTAGGTGTACAATCATTATCACAAAATATTTTGTTTCTTTATCGTAAAAGTATCATTTTAATTTTCAAAAATACTAGAAGGAAAAACATGATATAATTTTTAAAAATAATTTTTATTTCTTACTAACTAAATCAAGTAATTCATGAAAGGTATTGAGTGATTTCATAAAGCAAGGGGGTTTTGGTTGAATTGCCTACCTTGTGGTCGAAGGCCGTCAAAGCGCATTTCGCCATCTCATCACTTGATTCATCCTTGGGTGCCTTCCTCTTCTTTGGCCTCTTCTTCCATTTAAGTTCATTTTTAGTTTTAGATTCTTGTTTTATAAACTTATTAAATTTTAATGTTAAAATTTCATGTTCATTATCAACATGGTCCTCATCACTTGAGTCATCACTCAAGTGAGATTTTGTAGTCCAAAGTTTCAAACCCTTCCTGTTCTTTGGAAGGTGGTTCTCATGTTCATTGTGTTCCAAGAATGCTATCTCATAGGTCATTAATGACCCAATTAGTTCTTCCAATGGAAAGTCATTTAAATCTTTAGTCTCTTGTATTGTGGTTACTTTAGGATCTCACCTTTTAGAAAGGGATCTTAAAATCTTGTTTACTAAATCAAAACTCAAAAAACTTTTACCAAGGCTTTTCAAACTATTGATGACATCCGTGAAGCGGGTGTACATATCATCGATAGTCTTGCTTAGTACCATTCGGAAAATGTTTACTTTCGAGTCTTTAACTGTACTAGTGCCTTCGTACGTGATTTCAAGTGTGCGTCAAATATAGAAAGCTATTTTATAAGTAGAAACACAATTAAATTTGATTTTATCCAAAGAGAAAAATAAGGCATTCAAAGCCTTTGCATTTAATGAATTTTTTTTTTCTAAATCTGACCATTCGTTCATCGGTTTAGAGGGAGTTTGAAAGCCATTTTCGATGATATTCCATAAATCCAAATTTAATGAAAGCAAGAAAACTCTCATTTGAGTTTTCCAATAAGTGTAGTCTGACCCATTAAAGAAGGGAGGATGAATGATCGAAAAACCCTATTGAAATCTGAAAAGAGTCATTTCTCTTGGGTGTGAATCCAAAAGAGAAATATCAAGCTTTGATACCAACTATTAGGATTAATTCAGTACTAAGAGGGAGGGGGGTGAATTAGTGCAGCGGTAAAGTATGATAAATTCGCACAATTTCAAAAAACTTCATTCGATAAAAATCACATTTCGACTAAAACTGATTTTGATTAAAGTGTATCAGAAATGTATTTAATTTGAGAGCATTCAGAGATGAAGAAATGTAGTAAGCAAGTAGAGCAGCAAAGTGAAGATGATTTGCAATAATATAAATTTACAAGAAGTAAACGCAAATCATTTTATAGTGGTTGGGTCATTCGACCTACGTCCACTCCTGCTTCCTCTTTACTTGAGGCCATCGGGTTTTCACTAGTTGTCTTCCTTCTAATAGGTGAAGACTAACTCCCTTTTATAGCCATCTCTTACAAGATTTCCCTCACTCTCCCTTAGAGTTACACTTCTATGCTTATGAGGGGAAACACTTCAATTTTACAAGGCTTTCAACAGAGTTTTGGCTTCTTTCTTTTTCTTAATTCTTGCTTAGCCAAGTAAGAATACTTGGGGTATATATAGACCCCAAGAGGATTCAAATTTAGAGCCCACATTTAAATCACCTTGAATTTCTAAGGTATTGGTGGTACCACCACCTGTGTTAGACGGTGCCACCGCCTAGTATACCTTAACATTGGGTGGCACTACTGCCTGGGCACATTGGTCTATTAATGTCTTGGGCGGTACCACTGCCTAGTACATCCTGGGGAACTGAACCCAGGCGGTTGCATTACCCTAGCCTAGCGGTGCCACCGCTAGACAGAGTTCAGCAACCCTATTTGGGCCTTAAGTTCGGTCCAAACCTGTCCAGGTATGGGCTCAATTGGACCATAACTAGATTGGCCCAATTATAACCCAATTAGACTACTCATACTTCGATATAGATAATTATTATTATAACGTGAATCAAAATATCGCCCGACACGTCATTGGCCCATCAACGCTTCGTTCGTTTCTTCAGCGCATCGTCCTCTCTTGTGGCATGTTGCCCAATCGGATGTTGACTTCCATAACCTCGATCTCCTTGGCACAACTCCGCTCTTCTTGGCTCGATGCCTGATTCCTTTCTCTGAAGCCTTCTGTCGATCATCGACCGGACCTCCAGCTTGACATCCAATCTCTTGACATGATTTCCTTCGGTGTAATGTCGATTCTTCTAATATTAATTGTCTAATCTTGATTGAGAGTAGACTTACATTTCTCAAAACGAAATTAAATCACCAAAACACAATCAATTAGTTTTATCATCAAAATTCAAGATTCAACATATGCACCATTCTGTCCTGGATTCTAACTTGTCAGGTTGTCTCTTAATATGGGTAGGGTAACCCCAAATCTTAACATCCTTAAGATCGGGCTTCTTCCCTTTTTATATCTCATATGGTGTCGACACTACTGACTTAGTTGGAACTCTATTCAGAAGGTAAGTTGCAAACTCTAGACCGTATTCCCAGAATGAGATGGGTAAGTCGGCGAGACTCATCATGGACCGCACCATGTCTAATAATGTGTGATTCCTCCTTTCAGATATACCATTTAGCTGGGGTGTATAAAGAGCTGTCCACTGGGACAAAATCCCATAGTCCTTGAGGAACTAGGCGAACTCTATACTCAAGTTCTCACCTCCTCGATCTGATCGAAGAGTCTTGATACTTTTTCTAGTCTGGTTCTCTACTTCATTCTTATATTCCCTAAATTTCTCGAATACTTCGAACTTATACTTCATCAAATACACATGTCCGTACCTAGAGAAATCATCAATAAAAGTAATGAAATAGGAATAACCACCTATGGCTTGGGTTGACATGGGGCCACATATATCATTATATATGAGTTCTAGTAACTCAGTGGCTCTCTTTCCAGTTTCACAAAATGGAGAGTTGGTTATCTTTTCATGAAGGCAAGGTTCATGTTAGAACCCTTACGGATTCTAAGCTTAGGGTTGATCTCTATAGGGGATCGGCCTCCTTGGAACTCTATAGGGGTTCTTTCCTCCAAGTTGCTGCCAAAGACTGCTAAAAGATTGATCTATTCATAATGAAAAGAGGGTGAATACATGGCTATTTATAGGGCTTCTAAACCCCAACTCCTAATAAGACGCTTACTCAAGACTCCTACTTCTAACCAACTCCTACTTCTAATTAGGACTCCTCTAGTAAGACTCCTAATTCTAATATGACTCTTTTCCTTATAGGACTCCTACTTCTAATATGACTTTTTCTATAATAGGACTCCTACTTCTAATAGGAGTCTCTCTCTAATAGGACTCCTACTTCTAATAGGACTCATTTTCTAAGAAGCAACCTAACCCTAACCTAGTCGGCCTCTTCACCTCTTTAATAAGGGTTGGCTAGATAGGATTTACATGAATGCCCTTATCAATGAAACTAAATTAGGACTCTCATAACTAGAGTCCTAACAAACCCGCCCTCTTCAAATCAACCTTGTCCTCGAGGTTGACATTCCATGAATTCTGGGAATTTGATCTTCAAGTCATCATAGTTCTCCTAAGTGACATCTTTTACTGGTAAGTTTGCCCACTGTATTAACACTTCAGTAGCAAGTCGTCGTCATCGAGTCATGATCCGTTAATCAATAATGGCACTTGGTTGGGTCTGGACCTCTCCTTGGATAATTATATTTGGTAGATGGCTTTGGGCTGTCTCATGTTGTCCCAACTTGAGCTTCACACATGATATATGGAAGACTGGATGGATTTGGGAGCTAGCGGGTAAGTCCAATCTGTATGCTACTGCTCCGATGCACTCCAAAATCTGGTAGGGTCCATAGAACTTAGGTGAAAGCTTCATAGATGCTTTGGTTTGGATTGATGTTTGCTTATATGGCTGGAGCCGTAGGAAGACCCAATCTCCTATTGAAATTCTCTTTTGCCTTTGTGTTGATCATATTGTTGTTTCATCCTTGCTTATGCTACAGTGAGATTATCTTTTAGCAACTTCAATATTTTGTCTCTGTCTTGTAGTTTCCTATCTACTTATTCTACTTTAGAGGTGCCCAATATATATTTTGGAATTACAGAGGGGGTCGGCCATACATGGCCTCATAGGGAGTATATTTCGTGGAGGAATGATAAGTTGTATTATACCACCACTCGGCCCAAGGAAGCCACTTTGTCCATTCTTTTGGTCGGTCACTGGTGAAGCATCTAAGGTATGTCTCCAAACACCTGTTCACTACTTCAGTTTGGCCATCAATTTGTGGGTGATATGTCGTACTCATCTTTAATTTAGTGCCCTACATCTAGAATAAATCTATCCAAAATTTGCTCATGAAGACCCTATCACAATCACTTACAATAGATCTCGGTATCCCATGTAATTTTATAATATTCTCCATAAAGATTCGAGCAATACTAGAAGTAGTGTAGGGATTACGAATGGCACAAAAGTGAGCATACTTTGTAAGGCGATCAACCACGACAAAAATTATACCTTTTTCTTGTGATGAGGGAAGCCTTTCGATGAAATCCATTGATATATCAGTCCATATTGATTCTGGGATGGGTAGAGGTTGCAACTTTCCGGGACTTGCCACTGTTTCACCTTTGTGTCGTTGACATACATCACATTGTGCTACAAATTCAGCAATAATATTTTTCATCCCTATCTAATAAAAATTTTGCTTAATTCTTTTATAGGTTCTAAGGAACCCGGAGTGCCCAGCTGCAGGTGTGGAATGCATCTCTTGAAGGATGGTCTTTATGCAAGTAGAATTTGGCACAAGCACAATGCGTCCTTTATATCGTAAGTCCTTTGAGTCCCAACTATAATGAGCCATGGAGCTTGGTGCTTCCTCTAATTTTTTTTATGATTTTACTTGTTTTCGGATTATCTTGCCATTCCCTCCTAATATCCTTAAGGAAGTCACTAGTCGAAAGTGAAACAGCCAAAAATTCAGCTTGCTCGGGTAGCCGTAAAAGCGCATCTGCAACAACATTATCTTTCCCCTTTTTGTAAGTTATTTCATAATCATATTCAAGAAGCTTTGTTACCCATTTTTGCTGCTCAGGGGAAGATATCTTCTACGCCAAGAAATATTTTAGGCTTTTATGGTTGGTCTTGATTTGAAAGCATCGCCCGATCAAGTACGGTCTCCATTTGGACATCGCATGCACAATCGCGAGTATCTCCTTATCATAAATAGTCATCTTGAGACGGGAAGGAGATAATGCTTTACTAGTATAAGCAAGGGGGCGGCCATCTTGTATTAGTACAACACTAATTCCTACTCCGGAGGCATCGGCTTCAATAATAAAAGTCTTACCGAAGTCGGGTAACGCTAGTACTAGTGTTGTTATCATTGCGAATTTAAGTCCATCGAAGGCAGTGGTGGCTTTGTCCGACCACTGAAAAGCATCTTTTTTCAGCAAGGATGTAAGGGGTGCACTGATCTTTCCATAGTTTTTCATGAACTTATGGTAGTAACCTATTAAACCGAGAAAGCCACGCAATGATTTTATGTTCCTCCGGGTCGGCCAGTTCTGCATTGTTTCAATTTTGGAGGGGTCCACTACCACCCCTTCCTCTAATGTGATATGTCCAAGATATTCCACCTTTTGTTGAAGAAAGCTGTACTTCATTTTTTTGACAAAAAGAACATGTTCTCGCAAAATTGTCAAAACAAGTCGTAAGTACTGAATATGACTTTCAAGAGAATGGTTGTAAATAAGGATATCATCGAAGAAAACTAGCATAAACTTTTAAAGATAACTCCAGAAAATATCATTCATAAGGCTCTGGAAGGTGGAGGGAGCATTGGTGAGACCAAAGGGCATTACCATAAATTCGTAGTGATTGTTGTGCGTTTGAAAGGTAGTTTTCGATATGTCTTCTTCGCACACTCATATTTGATGATACCCGGATCGAAGGTCCAGCTTTGTGAAGACTCGTGATCCTTTTAATTCATCAAGCAATTCATCTACTACTGGAATAGGGTACTTGTCCTTGACGGTTATGTCGTTGAGAGCTCAGTAATCAATGCACATTCGCCATGTTCCATCTTTCTTTCATACGAGGAGCACCGGTGAAGAGTAGGGGCTGCAACTTGGCTGAATAACTCCTGTTTCAAGCATCTCTTTTATAATCCTTTCTATTTCATCTTTTGGAGATGAGGATACCGATATGGTCAAGTATTTGCTGGAGGTTTTCCTAGAAGAATCAGTATATGATGATCATGTCGGCGGTTAGGAGTAGGCTGCGTGGTTTGTCAAATATATCTAAAAATTCAGCAAGCAAGGGAAGTAGGTTTGGATCTTCAAATTTGGTTGGCTCTCCCTTAGATTGCTACTCAAGTTGTACCAAAAAGCCACTACATGCTTTATGCAAAACTTTCTCCATTCGTTGTGTGCAAATCGTCATTATGTCGCCCCCACGTTTCCCGTAAAGTATCACCTGTTTCCTCTTACTGTAAAATTTCATAATTAATTTCAAAAAATTTCAAGAAACATCATCTAATGTCATCAACCATTTGATGTCAAGCACAGCCTCATAATCATCAAGAGGGAGGAGGAAAAAATCTGCAATTATCTCTTGTTCCTGTAGCAATAGTTTCACCCGTGGGCACCTACAATCACACTTCAAAATTCATCCATCTACGACCTTAACATTGAACCTGCTATAATTCTCAATAGGTAAGGCTATATGGACAGCAACCTTGCTGTTTATAAAATTATTAATGCTCTCGGTGTCAATAAGAATGGTGATCGATTGTTGCTTTATAAATCCTTCCACTTTCATTGTTTGCGGGTTCGCGTAATCGGTAAGGGCATGCATCGTAATATCAATTGACTGCTATTCTTTATCCGTGACCTCTTCCTCATGCTCCTAGACCTCCTCCTCCATATCTTCAAGAGGTTCAATCAATAGGAGGTGGCCCCTTTTGCAGCAATGATTGCGGTTTCATGGCTCGTCACAATGCCAATAAAGACCCTTTGCTGGTCAGTCACATAGTTCTTCTCTTGTCAATTTTTTTAGAAGTGAAGGATGGTTGAGAGTAGAAGGAGGTTTATATGCTGAGGTTCTAGGAGTGGTTCTCATCCTCCAAGCATCTTGGCTGAGCCGTTCTTCTTATATTTGTGCAAAAGAAATCACAGCCATCTCGGTATAGGGCTGTCGCGCCTTAACTTCCCCTTTTATCTCTGGCTTGAGTCCTTCGATGAATGTTCCTAACAATTGATAGTCAGTCTAATCATGAGCAAGGTAGGATAGCTTCTCAAACCTGGTTTGGTACTCTTAAATCATAGAGGTTTGTTGAATCTTTATGAGTTGGCCGTCGATATTTTCATACTCTGTAGGTCTGAAACGGTTCAGTAGTGCATTCTTAAATTGATTCCACATCGGAGCCCCATGATTATATTTTAGCCAATTGTACCATTGAATAGCATCTCCTTCAAGGTGGATGACAGCAATCTCCACCATAGCATTATCCGATGTTCGGTAGTAGCGAAAGTAACGTTCTGTCACGGACAAAATTGTAAACGGCTTGTTCGGTGTAATGCTTATGCTTGTCCGTGTCCCTTTTGGTTTGTTATTACTTGTAAAGGGCTTGCCAAAGGCTAAACGCCCCATTTGAGTGAGTTTGGCAGCCATTATCGGCTTGTACAGAAAGTTTGTGTCATGTGGACACTTGTACTAGAATTCGGTCTGTAGTGGACCAAATCTATACCTTTGTTGTGCAACTGTTCTGAGCTTGTGATATCCATTGTTGGAATGTGCATTGGCTATAAAGTGTTTACTAAAAGAGTGGCTTGTGGATCCCGTGTGAAGCGCTTTCTCTGTCCCGTCTTCTCTTTTGCAGGTCCTAAGGGATTGTAGGAGATTTCGGGGAGGCTGACCTTTGCGGTGATACGCATTGGTGCCGCACGGCTTAGGCAAAACCAGCTAAGTCCGTGACAGTTGGTATCAGAGCGGGACAAGCCCACCTAGAAACACTTAGCATGCAAACGTGGGGGACCTAGCGAGGCACCACAAGTACAACAAGCTAAGAAGAATTGCGGAGCGCACAAAGGTCGGGATGGCTGAGTTTGAGCAGTGGCTCGACATTGACACCGAACTTGACGGTGCTCGAGGCAAGCGGGGTGCTTGGCAAAGGATGAGACCGTGCAAGTTGCAGTGGGTTGCTCAATGATCGAAAGAGTTGTGCAAAGCTCACAGAGGTGAGGAAAGTTGCAAACTCAAGGAATTCGATACTCATGCAAGGTCTTGCATGCGGACAATGGACTGTCCGTGGCCATCCCAAGGCGGCTGAAGGTCCGTGCATTGGAGCATTGAAACTTTCTCTTCGGCATGTGCAGGATACTTTCGTATGAAGTGAAATGTGCAACATGCAGTGCAGCATGTTGCTAGACCGGAAGAGGGGTGCAAGCGAGTTGTATTGGTGAGGTGTCACTATCTAGCAAGTGCATTTGCGAAGGGCAGAACTGGGCACGTTTGTTCAGCAAAGGCGGAGTAGTCCAAAGGGACGGTGGCCTCCAAAACTTCCAGAGGGAAGGATGCGAAGAGAGATGTTGCTCCAACGGGGCAGATATCCATGAGGGATAAGTCCCGCTCTCCAGAATGTGAATCTGGTGCAATGAACTGCTTGAGGAGTACCTCAAGACAGAGCTCGATGGATCGAGTGAGCGGTGAGGAGTCATCGCATGATCTCGCAAGTGGCAATGCGTTGGTGGACGCATAGTGAGATCAAGTGGGGGAGCAACCCAGGGCAACACAAAGTGAAGGCACACTAAGAGCCGACAGTGAGTTCAGACTCAACAGAGGGCTGACTCGTGGAATGGTGGGCGTGAGGGCCACCATTAATCCAATGCTAATCGAGAAGCAGAGCAACTTGGGGAAAACTTGGTGAAGTACCCAAATCGCGTGAAGGGAGTTGGCTTTGAAGACGGAACATGGAGCGGAGGCTTGGTGCTTTCCTTACACGAGGTCAAGGACATGGACTCTTGCCGAGGCAAGAATCGGATCATGTCGTTCCATGGGTTTCATATTCAGATGGAGCAAACTCATCTTGCATGGTGCCAAAGACGAAGGGAGCTTCGAGGCACATACATCTTATCTCGATGAAGCACTTGGTGGAGATTCTAAGGTGACGCAGTTTGCTGAGGCAAAGTTGGTGTCAAAAGGCCTTAGCACGGGGCAAGAGGATGCAGAGACAGCTACTCTTGAAGAATATGCCACAGTGTTGCCATTCAAGTTGTCATGATGAAAGCGGTGCGCAGCGGAGATTGTGCTGGTAGAGGCAGAGTCCTAGGATCCAGACGGTGGTGCACCAATTTCAGCGAAGTCAGGGGACTTCAGAGGAGCTGCTAGGCGATGGACTGTCCTAGAGCTAGGCTTCGTCCGAGTGTGACCCGAGAGTGGGTGGACGAAGGTCGATTGCCACAGGATCGAACAGAATCGAAGATGGCGAAGGCCCTGCGATGTGTTGGCGGAGTCCACACATGGAGATATCGCAGTTCGAGTTCATACCACAGGGATCAGAATGCAAGGAGATGTCACCAGGAGGCGACATGATGCAGCAGATCGTGGTGGAAAAGTTCGCGGCAAGTTGATACACACAGTGAGTCCCATGGGGGGACTAGATCATATAGAGGTATGATCGGGAGCGCGACTAGGAGCTCCACGTCGGTGAACAACACGATGGCAAGAAGAGCTATGGATTCAAGCAGTGAATGCCATGGTACCGCAGAGGCGGGTCTTCCGTGTGTGCACCGAATGTTGCATTGAATGAAAGCCTTGGACATCAGCTTATGGGGGCTGTGCACTATCAAGGAAGAAGTTCAGATGCAAGTACTGTGGAGTCCCATTAGGGGAATGGATCATACAGAGGTATGATCGGAGCTGCTGAAGAGTGGAACTGCTTCAGAGCTCACATTCGCTTAAGGGAGCCCGGCAAGTCAGAGGACAAGGCCGAGTAAGCGAACATTGCAGCCAATGAAGCTAAGGAGAACAGAAATGGTGCAAGCCCTACAACATGAATGGCAGTGGCCATACATGGAAGTTGCAGTTTGTCTTTCCAGCGACCAAGTGGAACTGCTCGGAGAACACAGAGGTGTCGAAGCAGGTGGTCGAAAAAGGGCGAGGAAGCAATGACGAGTCCAAGAGGGACTCAGCTACCCAATATTAGTCATCGGTTAGATTGAAGGTGAACTCAGAGGAGTGTCACAATGCCGCAGAGGCAGATCTACCGATCACGAAGAAGGGATGCAGATGCGAGACAACGGATAGTAGTGCCATTGGCATCGCAGTGCCATGGTACCGCTGAGGCGGGACTTCCGGGGAGTCATCAATCCCTTACTCTCTTAGAGGGAGAGCACTTGGTCGTGATATGGGCCGTGGAGGAGGAGAATGCTTTGGCAAACTCCATGTACCAAGACAAGGCTGAAGGGCGAAGGCCAGAGAACTTCGTAAGACCAATGTCAACAGACTTTCCATCAAGATAGCCGTGAGTGAAGGACTTCGGGTCGATGCAAGAGTGCATGACCAAGGATCGGAGCAGACAGTACGCGGTGTTGTACCTTTACTACTCAGAGGAGTCGGCGACAGAAATGATGGAGAAGGCGGTACAATCCCAAAGGCGACCAAATCTATCGGAGACTTACTCCAAGTTGGAGTGATAACTTCTTGCATTCCAGAAGTTCAATGGCAATGAGAAGGTGAATCACAGTAGCTGACTCAGCACAAGGATTGCAAACACTTCAAGTGCTTCGGAAGTGTGAGCTAAGAGCAGGCGAAGTCCAGTAACCAGCTCGACGCACGAAGTACAAACTCGAGGAGGCGGGCGAAGACAAGTAACCTTTGCCTTCTCAACTCCCAAGAGAATGGGCGGAACTCCAGTACCCCAGCTCTCTTAGTTATCCAGCAGAGGAGCTCTGCACAGATGTGAAGACCCTTCGAAGACAACTAAGTGGAAGAAGATTCGATGGGCAAATTTTGCGGAGGAAGGACCTGAAAACTTCAAAGGTTGCGAGGTGATGCTCGTTAAAGCTCCAACAAAGCATCTATCCAGTTCAAGAGACAAGAAGAATTTGAAGACTGGCGCATATCAAAGATGGTCTTTTCCCTTCATCAGATGAATCCGCAAGAACCAACAAGGATCAGCACAACTTTGCCAACCCCACACCAAAGTCAGAGTCATTGGCGAGTTGAAGCAGCATGGCGGATTAAAGTTCGACGACTCAACAACAAGCGGAGAACAAATGGGAGCCAAGGGGCGCATCGCAGCAGGAGCAGAAGATCGAAGATCCAACAAAGAAAAGAAGTTGCAGCGTCAGCAAAGGCTTCGACGAGGACGTCGAAGGATTAAGTGGGGGAGAATGTCACGGACAAAATTGTAAACGGCTTGTTCGGTGTAATGCTTATGCTTGTCTGTGTCCCTTTTGGTTTGTTATTACTTGTAAAGGGCTTGCCAAAGGCTAAACGCCCCATTTGAGTGAGTTTGGCAGCCATTATCGGCTTGTAAGAAAGTTTGTGTCATGTGGACACTTGTACTAGAATTCGGTCTGTAGTGGACCAAATTTATACCTTTGTTGTGCAACTGTTCTGAGCTTGTGATATCCATTGTTGGAATGTGCATTGGCTATAAAGTGTTTACTAAAAGAGTGGCTTGTGGATCCCGTGTGAAGCGCTTTCTCTGTCCCGTCTTCTCTTTTGCAGGTCCTAAGGGATTGTAGGAGATTTCGGGGAGGCTGACCTTTGCGGTGATACGCATTGGTGCCGCACGGCTTAGGCAAAACCAGCTAAGTCCATGACAGTTCGGCGCACGAAATCCACCCTATCGGGTCTCCTTCTTCGCATCGTGGAAAGTCCACCCTCATGCATGGTTGAAGTATGTCCGAGGGCTGTCCCTCCTTCTCTGGGATCCTTTCTGAATTTTCTCCTTGCTGCAATTTGGTTGGACTCAGTAGTTGTCTAATTCTGAATTTTGCAAACAAAGCGCGTAATTTGTCTTCCAAGCATGATTCAAGCCATGATTCAATCCGAGATTCCCATGCTTCAAATTTGGCATCAATTGGATGTTGAGAAGCCATAACATATGCCTGTAGATCAAAGATGCCCTTGTCTTTTTTCTATTGACGGGTTAATGGCATGGGGTGGTGGAAGGTTCGGACAATAGATCAGTGATAGAAGGGTTCGATTGTAATAGTTTACTATTTTAGGCTATAGTTTTTGATATTGTTAGGGTTATGAAACTAGGTTATGATGGCTGTGTCTTAAGGCTAGAGGGATGACCTAAAAATGTCTTAGTTTGTGGCAGCAAGGTGGCTAGGGTTTGGTAGGTTACGGAAAAGAAAAAAGGACAAAGGTGCAACACTAGATTTTTCACTGAAAAAATTCCAACAGTAAAGATATAATTTTTTTCAGAAATTTTCAAATGAGATTCAAGTAAAACTCAAAGGGAATCTACTGATAAAGGAGAGGTAATGCTATTAAAAATTTGATAGAAAGAAATGACAGCAAGAGGTTCGGCAAAATTGAGGATCACGGAGAGGTACTATAGCAGATTTTTACGTCTAACGTGCAACAGCTTGAATGTAAAAGGTAAGTAGTTTATATTAAGAATTTTTTGACAAAACTAAAGAAAAAAACCACTGTTAGGAAGTGTCAAAGTATCGTAAAAATTTCATAGAGATTTGGATAGAAAAAACACAGTAACAAGATCAAAAAGATAGTGCTATGCGGCTGAAATTCTACAGTGCAACTTTCGTTGTAGAGATAAAAACTTTGCGATGAAAAGTTTATGTAGCAATATAGAAACGAATTTTTTGGATTTTTTTGAATAAGGATAACTAAATTACAGCAGTAGTAAGGTAGATAACCAAAACCTATTGCAATTCATGAGAAGATCAAAGGATGATCTACGGTGGCGGAGATGACGACGGAATTCGGCGATGATCTTCTAAGCAATTGTGAGAATTGCTTTGGGCGGTTGTGGAGGGCTGGTGGATGGCTGTAGAAGGGCAGTGAGATGCCAAGAATGCTGCTATGATACCAAGTGTTAGAATCTTTACGGATTCTAAGCTTGGGGTTGATCTCTATAGGGGATCGACCTCCTTGGAACTCTATAGGGGTTCTTTCCTCCAAGTTGCTCCTCAAAGGCTACTAAAAGATTGATTTATTCATAATGAAAAGAGGGTGAATACATGGCTATTTATAGGACTTCTAAACTTCAACTCCTAATAGGACTCTTTCTTAAGACTCCTATTTCTAACCAACTCCTACTTCTAATTAGGACTCCTTCTCTAGTATGACTTCTAATTCTAATAGGACTCTTTCCCTAATAGGACTCCTACTTCTAATAGGATTCTTTCTCTAATAGGACTCCTACTTCTAATAGGAGTCTCTCTCTAATATGACTCTTACTTCTAATAGGACTCTTTCTCTAATAGGACTCCTATTTCTAATAAGACTCCTTTTCTAAGAAGCAACCTAACCCTAACCTAGTCGGCCTCTTCACCTCTTTAATAGGGGTTGGCTAGATAAAATTTATATGAATGCCCTTACAAATGAAACTAAATTAGAACTCTCATAGCTAGAGTTCTAATAGTTCACAAGTCGTATATGACTCATAGTCAAATCGATTTAGGTATTCATCCTTCAGCAACTTTTGAATCCTTCCCTCATGGATACGACCAAGCTTATAATGCCATATATATATACTATTCACCATATCTCATTTCCTTTTAGACATACTTACATATTGAATCTTGGATTTTGATGATGAAACCAATTGATAGTATTTGTGATCTAATTGCATCTTGAGTGATGCAGGACTACCTTCGATCAGGAATAGACAATTGAAGTAGGAAGAATCAAACGTTGGGCTAGAGGAGAACATGTCAGAAGATTGGAAATCAAGCCAAAGGTTGATGTATCGGTAGAAGGCTTCGGACAAGGGATTCGGGCATTGGGCCAAGAAGAGTAAAATTATGCTAAAAAGATGATAGTTGTAGAGGACAACTACCGATTGAGTAATAGGCTGTAAGAGAGGATGATACACCGAAGAATCGGACGAAGCACCGATGGACCAATAATATATCGGACAATGAATTAATTCAAAGTTTTATAATAATTATCTATATCAAAGTAGTTTTTTTACTTCTCAAAAGGTACTTTACCAGTTGAGAAGAGAGGGGTATTTATAGACTCAATTGGTTTAAAAAATGGAGCTAAAAAGAGTCACATCTTGGATTTTCGGGTACTAGCGGTACCATCGCCTAGCACTGACGGTACCACCACTAGTTGAGTTTATTTTATCAGTGTACTGGGCGGTACCACCGCCTAGTCTAGTAGTACCACTGCTTTACAAGGTCCTCAGACTCTATGGACTGACGGTACTATTACTTGTCAGGCGGTACCACTGTTGGCAAGTAATAATGGCCAACGATACCACCGCTGACAAGTAATAACTGCCAGC
This sequence comes from Musa beccarii, assembly GCA_024322285.1. Classification (NCBI taxonomy): domain Eukaryota; kingdom Viridiplantae; phylum Streptophyta; class Magnoliopsida; order Zingiberales; family Musaceae; genus Musa; species Musa beccarii. The sequence continues at coordinate 66,491,918 of CM044395.1, forward strand.
GATACCACCACTGACCTGGGGCGGTACCATCACCCAGACCACCTGGGGACCTATTCCCGGGGTGGTACCACTGTCCTATTCTGGTGGTACCACCACCAAACTTAGTCCATCATTACTGAATAGGCCTTGAATAAGCCCAATTCAATCCAAATAAGGCCTAGTTGGCCCCTATTAGGGTTAATCAAGATTATCACCTAATCTTAATCCTAATTATATGCTAACTACAAAATTGAAAGCATATTCTAAGCAAATTAACAACTGGCAATATTGAGTCTTTTTCCGACGAGCTTTCCGGTAGACTTCCGACACACCTTCGGATTTCTTCCGACGGACTCTCAATCGCCTCTTAGACTTTATGGCAAGTTCAACGAATCTTTAGCAAGCTTCTAAACTTTTTCAATGAGTTCTAAGAACCTCTAATGATCTTCCAGTGAACTTTCAAAACCTTTGGTAAGTCCTCGATTCATTTTCGGCTGGTTCTGATAGCACTTTTGACGATCCTTCGGACTTCCAGTGTCTTCTCGAACTCTCAATATATTTGATTCTAGTAAGTTGCTTTATGTCTTCTTGCTATCGTAGTTAATTCTGCATACTTATCTCAACAATATGGATTAGATCAAATAACCTATCAATTAACTTCATCATCAAAATCTGAGATTCAACAATCTTTCCCTTTTTTATGATGACAATCAATTGATGATGGAGTTAACCTTAACTCCCCCTATCTACATGCCATATTATGAGAAGTAAAAATACTTGAATTCAATCTCCTTGAATTCAAGCCAAAACTGATAAGTTTCATCCGTTGAACTTGTCCTCATGTTCAACAAGCTTTCATTTATAAATATGAAACTTCATATTTTTTACATTTTGAAAACAATGTCAAGGTATGACACTCAATTTCAAGTCGAATGATGATAGACATTTATCACTTCGACAAATGATACTAATTATAAATTGAAATATAACAAGGATCACATGATGTCAATATAAAATGCACATATGCAAGGCATGATATCATTTTACGATGTATTATCAAATAAAATGATAACTTATCATATCAATGAAAGATACCAATTTTTAAACATGATATGATAACGATCTCTCAAAAATTTATATTTTTAAGCATTTGAGATACATTGCGATACGATACATATAAGTCATTCATTTCTTCTTAATACATGCAAGATGTTTATCAAGTCACCAATTTATTTTGCCCATGCAAGGCATTTAATAAGTCATCAATTTAATTTTGCCACATTCTTCTCCCCCTTTGTCATCAACAAAAAGGAGGTGAATCGTAATATCGAAAAAAAAGGTGAAGTTAGTCATCATAAGGTATCATGATACTAGTCATTTATCAAACATATCAAAGATTATAAAGGTAGTCATCAACAATATATGATACATAAGAATGAGACTAAAATTTACTTAGAAGACGAGTTGAATACATGTTCCAGAAACATACACGATACATAAGATGGATAAACCCAAAAAGTGATTTGTTCATTCATATTTATGAAATTCGAAAAATGATCATTTATCAAGTTATGAAAGATTTATACACGAAAGAAGATAAAAGGTTCAAGATGCAATTTTGAAAATAAAATTATAAAGTGGAAGGATAGATTATTAAAGCCATTCATCAAACATTTAGTCATTTATTAATCATATTAACAAGAGCTCAAAAATTCATGAGAGAGAGATAAAAAAATTCATGAAAAAGTTCAACTTAGTATTTATGAATTGGAGTACATCAATATCAAAAGTTTCATAGATAAAGATTCAACTTGGTATTCATAAGTATGAAAGATAAATAAATAAAGCTTCAAAACTTAGAGATTAGCACAAGAGTTGAGATTAAAGTTCGAAGAGAGTATAATGAACACTTAATAGCTTAATCTTTATGCAAAGTTCATTAATATTGTTAGAGCTGGCCCTAGGAAATTATCACAGGGAAATTTGGCAACCCAATAAAGACAATAAATAGAAAAGAATAAAAGAAACAGGGACATCGAATTTACGTGGTTCGGTCAATTGACCTACATCCACGAACGAAGGAGGAGCAAATCTCTTATAAAAGGGACAATTACAAATGCCTTAGGAAATTATTCCTAGGCCATAAAGCACCTGAAACTACTAAACAAGAAAAGCCCAAAATATTTAATATGGACTTACTGAAATTAAATCCAAAGCGGCTTTTCTTGTGGTGCCAGTGGTGCATCTACCTAGAAAGCCTAGACCCCATTTTATAGCATCAATAGGGGATAGCAAAATAGAAATTAGAGATGTGGGACTAAAGAACTTGCCAAACCAACAAATCTCCACCTTGGCATGTCCCAACATTAACAATTAACAAAACTTGCTCCACCTTCTTCACAAAAGCCCCAACAGACAATCACCAATAATGAATACCAATCAAGTCCAAGCACTGCTTGAACTTATAAACCGGAAGAGGCTTTATAAGCAAATCAGTTGGATTGTCCTTCATATGAATTTTCTGAACAAGGACCTTTCCCTTGGCAATGGTATCCTGAATAAAATGAAACTTCACATCGATGTGTTTCATCCTCTCATGATACATCTGGTCTTTAGTCAAATGAATAGCACTTTGACTATCACAGTAAATTGTAGTAACACCTTGATGCTGATATAATTCGCTAAACAAACCTCTTAACCATAAAACTTCTTTGATCGCCTTTGTTACTGCCATATATTCTACCTCTGTAGTAGATAAAGCCACGACAGATTATAAAGAAGCTTTCCAACTAACTGCATAACCGCCAATGCAAAATACATAGCTTGTCAGAGATCTTCGTTTATCAAGATCTGCAGCATAATCAGAGTCGACGAAACCAATCAAAGTGTTAGAATTTTTTCCAAACTCCAAACAAGCATCTAAAGTCCCTTGCAAGTATCTGAGAGTCCATTTCACAGCCTGCCAATGTGTTTTACTTGGAAAAGACATATATCTACTAACCACACTGACTGCTTGTGAAATATCGGGATGAGTACAAACCATTGCATACATAATACTGCCGATGGCACTGGAATATAGAACTTTCACCATATATTCTTCCTCTTCAACTGATTGTGGTGACTGAGTAGCAGATAGCCAAAAAAGACTAGCAAGAGGAGTACTCACTGGCTTAGCGTTTTTCATGCCAAACCTCTCCAAGACATTCTTGAGGTAATTTTTCTAGGTCAGAAATAATTTTCCAACTCCTCGATCTCTTTTGATCTCCATGCCAAGAATCTTCTTAGCTACTCCTAAATCTTTCATTTCAAATTCACTATTCAGTTGCATTTTCAAAGTGTGAATTTCTGACAAATTCTTAGCTACAATAAGTATGTCATCAACATAAAGTAACAAATACACAAAAGAGCCATCATTTAACTTCCGGAAATAGACACAGCTATCATACATGCTCCTTATGTAACCATGACCCAACATAAAGGAATCAAACCTCTTATACCACTGTCTTGGAGATTGCTTCAATCCATACAAGGATTTCTTTAATAAGCAAACATGATCTTCCTTACCGTCAACTTCAAATCCATGAAGTTGCTCCATGTAAATTTGCTCTTCAAGTTCACCATGTAAGAAAGCTGTCTTGACATCAAGTTGCTCTAATTCCAAATCATACATGGCAACTAAAGCAAGCAAAACACGAATAGAGCTATGTTTAACAACAGGTGAAAATACATCATTAAAATCAATACCATGTACCTGACTATAGCCCTTTGCAACCAATCGTGCTTTGTACCTTGCATCTTCAACCCCTGGAATACCTTCCTTCCTTTTGAAGACCCATTTGCATCCAATAATTTTCTTACCCGAAGGCAGCTTCACAAGATCCCAAGTTTTATTCTGATGGAGAGATTCAATTTCTTCATTCATCATAATCAACCACTTAGTAGAATCATCATAAGAAACTACATCTGAGTAGGTAGTAGGCTCACCAACTCCACCTATTTCTTCTGCAATAGACAAAGCATATGCAACCAAATTTGCATATCTTTATGGTGGTCGAATATTTCTCCGTGGTCTATCCTTGGCTATGGAATATTGTTCTTCCTCTGGATTATCTTCGTTAGTAGGCTCGGGACTGTCTACTGGCATTCTTTGAGTAGAAGAGTTTGACTGAAGAGATTCAGAACTACCAATCTCAAGCTCCACCTACTTCTGCGCACTATCGTTTGTACAACTAGTAGATTCCTCTTTGGAAGATAACATAGACAATTCATCAAAAGTAACATCTCTACTGATTATAAATTTTAGGGATTTAGGATCAGGACACCATAATCTGTATCCTTTCACCCCAGAAGCATACCCAAGAAAAATGCACTTTTTAGCTCGAGGTTCTAATTTTCCTTCATTTACATACATATATGCTGGACACCCAAAGATTTTAAAAACAGAATAATCATCAAGAGTACCTGACCAAACTTCCTCTGGAGTTTTAAAATTAAGTGCTGCAGACGGAGTGCGGTTGACAATGTAACAGGCCATATTAATCGCCTCTGCCCAAAAGTCCTTTGTCAACCCTGCATTTGAGATCATATACCTTGCTCTTTTTAAGAGTGTTCTGTCCATACATTCAGCCACACCATTTTGCTAAGGCGTCATCCTAACAGTGCGATGCCGAACAATTCCTTCATTTTTGCAGAATTTATCAAAGTCACCTTTACAAAATTCTATACCATTATCTGTTCGAAGCTGCTTAATCTGTTTACCTGTTTGCTTCTCAATCAAAGCCTTCCATTGTTTAAAGGTTAGAAAAACATCATTTTTATGCTTCAGAAAATAAACCCAAACTTTCCTGGAATAATTATAAATGAAAGTCAACATATACTTGGCACCACCCTTAGACTAAACATGAGCTGGACCCCAAAGGTCTGAATGAATATAGTCAAGAGTACCTTTTGTTTTGTGAATTGCTAAAGAATAGAAGCTGACTCTTTTCTGCTTTCCAAAAATGCAGTGTTCACAAAAATCTAGTGGTCCAATACTCTGTCCGCAAAGAAGACCTCTTTTGCTCAATATACTCAAACCTTTTTCACTCATATGACCCAAACGCATATGCTATAATTTGGTGAGGTCAGAATCAGATAATGATGATGACGAGATTGCAACTGATCATGTGACAGTAGTTCCCTACAAAATATACAAGCTACCAGACCTACAAGCTTTCATAACAATAAGGGCATTTCTAGAAACTTTCATAACTCCACCTTCAACTGTGTATTTACACCCAAGAGCCTCTAGGGTGCCTAAAGAGATGAGATTCTTTTTCAAATCAGGAACATGTCTAACATTAGTGAGTGTCCTCACAATACCATCATGCATTTTAATTCGGATTATACCTTTACCAATAACATCACACGCAGCATTATTGGCCATCAAAATAATTCCACCATTACAAGATTCATATGTGGAAAACAAATCCCTACTGGGACACATGTGATAAGAACAACCCGAATCTAAAATCCATTCATTTTTAGACCTTGTCCTATCATCAGTAGTAAAGAAAATATTTCCAAAATTCTCATCAGCTGCAACACTAGCTTCAGCGGACTCAGTAGTTTTCTCAATATTTTTTTCTTTTTGCTTTAATTTATTTTTCAATTTAAAGCAATCAGTCTTAATGTGCCCCATTTTATGACAATATCTGCATTCTAAATTTCTATATTTGGATTTAGATCTAGATTTAGATCTACTATTATCAAATTCCCTTTTATCAGTTCTACCCCTGACAACCAGACCCTCGGCCTGATTTCCTCTATTCTCCCCAGTAATATCCCTATCAATCTGCTCCTTAGATTTTAATGTAGATTTAATTTCCTGATATGAAATTATTTCTTTTCCATAAATCATAGTATCATGGAAATACTTGAAGGATTGGGGGAGAGAACACAAAAGTAATAGGGCCTTATCCTCATCATCAATCTTTGCATCTATATTCTCCAAATCCATAACTAATGAATCAAATTTATCAAGATGTGAGAGTATAGATGTACCTTCAATCATCCGAAGCATATACAAACTCTGCTTCAAGTAGAGACGGTTCTCCACTGTCCTCTTCGTATACAAGGCTTTAAGCTTGTCCCACATGCTCTTAGCCATAGTCTCCGTAGCTACCTCCCGTAAAACCTCGTCAGAAAGATTTAGAATAATGCTAGATCGAGCCTTCTTATCCATATACCTACAAAATCTTCCTTTGACATGCCATCTGAAATTTTCTCAGCTTCCTGTAGTGCCAAATCAACTCCGTCATGAACCAGAATAGCCTCCATCTTAAGCTGCCATATGCCGAAGTTGACATTTCTGTCAAATTTCTCGACAACAATCTTTGTTATTGTCATTGTTGCCAAAAGATCCAAATACCAGGCTCTGATACCAGTTTGTTAGAGCTGGCCCTAGAAAATTACCACAGGGCAATTTGGCAACCCAATAAAGACAATAAACAGAAAAGAATAAAAGAAACAGGGACACCGAATTTACGTGGTTCGGTCAATTATCCTACATCCACGAACGAAGGAGCAAATCTCTTATAAAAGGGATAATTACAAATGCCTTAGGAAATTATTCCTAGGCCATAAAGCACCTGAAACTACTAAACAAGAAAAGCCCAAAATATTTAATATGGACTTAATGAAATTAAATCCAAAGCGGCTTTTCTTGTGGTGCCTATGGTGCATCTACCTAGAAAGCCTAGACCCCTTTTTATAGCATCAATAGAGGATAGCAAAATAGAAATTAGAGATGTGGGACTAAAGGACTTGCCAAACCAACAAATATATGTACATTTGTATGTGTCAAGTTTTAAATGATACGCAACTTATGAAATCCATTTAGTCATCCTAAAGGAGGTAGAGGGAGTATAAAAACAATTTTACCATGTCATTAAAGGGCATGAGATAACTCAAAATTTATCAATCAAAGAAGGAGGAGAATCAAAATATTATGATCAAAGGATAAAAATGAGAGCTCCATTTAAAAATATGATATCATAAAGATGTCATCCAAAATCCGAAAATAATAAGTTGAGATTATAAAAACCGAAGTCGAAAAATTTCAGAAAAGGAACATACAACGTCTTTATGTGTTAGGACAATTTAGCAATGCCTAATTCTCTTGTAATGAAGTCATATTGTTCTTCATTTAGGGGTTTTATGAAGATGTCTGCTAATTGATGTTTTGTATCAATGAATTCTAGAATGACATCATTATTATTGACATGATCTCGTATAAAGTGATGCCTAATATCAATATGCTTAGTTCTAGAGTGTTGAATGGGAATTTTGGTTAGACAAATAGCACTTGTGTTATCACATTTTATGAAAATATTCTTTAAATGAATTCCATAGTCTTCTAAAGTATTTTTCATCCAAACAACTTGTGCATAACATGCACTTGAGGCTATGTATTCGGCTTCTATCGTAGATAGTGTAACCGAATTTTGTTTCTTGGAAGTCCAAGAAACAAGTGTATATCCTAAAAATTGGCATGTTTCAGATGTGCTTTTTCTATCTATTCTATATCCACCAAAATCCGTATCCGCATAGGCTTTTAAATCAAAGTCATCAAATTTTGGATATCATAATCCTAGGTTAGGGGTTTCTTTAAGATATCTAAGGATTCCTTTAATGGCTTTAAGGTGAGATAACTTAGAATTAACTTGAAATCTTATACAAAGTCCTACACTAAACATGATATCCGGTCTAGTTGCGATGAGGTAAAGTAAGCTACCTATCATTCCCCTATATATTTTCTGATCAAAATTTTCTTCACTTTCATCTAAGTCTAACTTAGTAGAAGTGCTCATAGGAGTGTTTATGGCTTTTGAACTATCAATGTTAAATCATTTTAACAATTCTACTGTATACTTAGTTTGATTAAGAAATATACCATCACTAAGTTGTTTGATTTGTAATCCTAAAAAGAAGTTTTATTTAACCATTAGACTCATTTCAAATTCATGACTTACATACTTGGTAAATGATTTATATAGTGATTCGTTAGTAGAACCAAAGATAATATCATCAACATATATTTGAACAATAAAAAAATTATTTTTAAAATATTTAATAAATAATATAGTATCGATCTTGTCTTTAGTAAAATTATTTAAAATTAAAAATAAACTAAGTCTCTCATACCAAGCCCTTGGGGCTTATTTTAACTCATAGAGAGCCTTAGTCAATTTAAACACATGACTAGGAAGGAGAGAGTTTTCAAAACCGGGTGGTTGTTCAATAAGCACTTCTTCAGAAATAACACTATTTAAGAAAGCACTTTTGACATCCATTTGAAACAACTTAAAATTATTACTACTAGCATAGGCAAGGAGCATCCTAATGGCTTCTAATCTTATCACAAGAGCAAAGGTCTCTTCGTAATCGATACCTTCTTCTTGGTTGAAACCTTTAGCCACTAATCTAGCCTTATTTGTAATCATGATACCAAATTCATCTTGCTTGTTTCTAAAAACTTATTTAGTACTTATAACTAAATGGTCACTTGGTCTAGGAACAAGCTTTTGCACCTCATTTCTCTCAAATTAGTTCAATTCCTATTGCATTGTGATAACCCAAGAATCATCTTTCAAGGCTTCACCAATGCACTTAGATTTAATTTGAGAAAGGAAAGCAGCGTTGGCATAAAAATTCTTAAAAGAGGAACAAGTTTGAACCCCTTTTGATGCATCTCCTATAATTAGCTCCTTAGGATGGACATCTATAAACTTCCATTCCTCGGGCAAGGAAATTAAGGAAGAAGATGCATCCAAGTTGCTATTTTGAGGAGAGGGTTCATTCAAATTTAAACCATCAAAACCAAGATCATCATCAAAATCATTTTTCTTAACTTCAGAAACTTCATTAAAAACTACATGAATAGACTCTTCTATAACCAAGGTTCTTTTGTTGAAAACACGAAATACTTTCGAAATGGAAGAATAACCAAGAAAGATGCCTTCATCAGATTTTGCATCAAATTTTCCTAAGGCATCCTTTTCATTCAAGATAAAGCATTTGCAACCGAAAACTTTAAAATAAGAAACGTTTGGTTTTTTGTTATTCCATAATTCATAAGGATTTTTGGATAGAGATGGTCTTATTAGAACCCTATTCATGACATAGCAAGCTGTATTAATGGCTTCGGCCCAAAAATATTTAGGTAAACTATGTTCATTTAACATAGTTCTTACCATTTCTTGTAAATTCCTATTCTTTCTTTCTACTACTCCATTTTGTTGAGGATTCCTCGGAGTAGAGAAGTTGTGGTTATAACCATTAGATTCACAAAAATTTTGAAAGTCATGATTTTGAAATTCACCACCATGACCACTCCGAATCGATGAAATCATGAAATCCTTTTCATTTTGAGTAAGTTTACAAAATTTAGAAAAACATTTAAAGCAATCACTTTTGCAAGCTAAGAAATAGGTCCAAGTATATCTACTATAGTCATATACAATGACAAATGCATATTTGCTACCTCCTAGGCTCGTTGTGTCAATTGGTCCAAATAAATCCATATGGATCAATTGTAATGGTCTAGAGATACTTATTTGATTCTTTAGTTTGAAACTATTTTTTATTTATTTTCCTAGTTGATAAGCATCACATACTTTTTCTTTAATGAACTTAACATTGGGAATACCTCTTACAAGTCCTTTAGATGTGATTTAAGAGATTAGTTTCATGCTAGCATGACCTAATCTCCTATACCAAAGCCAAGCATCATCATTCAAAATTGAAAAACATATTTCATTGCTAGGATCATCAATGTTTATGGTGTAGACATTATTTTGTTTTAGTGCAATCATAGATGTGTTGTTGTGTGATTTTTCAATAATGCAAGCATTAGATTCAAAATTCACAATATATCCCTTATCACATAGTTGACTAATGCTCAAAAGGTTATGCTTTAAACCATCTACCAATAACACATCATCAATTAAAAAACTTGATTTGTTACCTATAGTTCTCTTGCCAATGATTTTACCCTTGTTATTGTCTCCGAAGGTGACATACCCTTCGTCTTGGTAAGTGAGCTTAGAAAATTGAGATGGATCTCCGGTTATATGCCTTGAGCATTCACTATCAAGGTACCATCTCTTGCTCCTAGCTTGTGTGGGTGAGTGTCTATAAAAGGGGATGGTTTTTAGGTACCCATTTGAACTTGGGTGCCTCATAAATTGATCTACTAAAATTATCATTGTTCATTGAGTTCCTTATTGTTCCTTTAGGAACCCATATTAACTTTTGTGGGCTAAGTTTCTTATATAGATATTTGTAGGTAATATGTCCAGATTTGCAACAAAAGTTGCATTTCAAATGGGATGATACATATAGTGTGGGTCCTTTAATGAAGGTGGTTAGAGTTTAGTGAGATCTACTCACAAATCCAATACCACTTCTTTTTCTGACGTGGCCCTTGTTTGTAAGGATCATATCTAAGCCCTTGCTATTGACCTTAAACTTATTTAGGGTCTCTTTAAGTAGCAAGTTCTCATTTTTTATTGCCTCTAAGTATTCACACATAGAGAATGGGGGTAAATAGAGAGTATCGAGTTCAAGACTTTCAAGTTTATCTAGTAAGATATCATGCTCCTTTTTCAATAAATTAAACTTCTTACTAATAGCTCTACACTTATCAAATAATTCATGAAAAGTGATTGAAAGTTCATCGAAAGATAAATCTTCATTAAATTACTCACATACCTCATCTCCTAAAGCCATTAGCGCGAAGTTAGCCTCCTCTTTGTTGTTTGCTTCTTCATCTTCAGAGCCACTTGAGTCGTCCTATGTCACCTTTAGAGTTTTCTTTCAATTTGGTTACTTCTTCTTAGCTTGAAAGCATTCACTTTTGAAGTGCTCTAGCTTCTTGCATTCGTAACATATAACTTGGTCCTTTTTGGGTTCAAGTTTATTTTTAGTATCGTTTTTAAATTTATTCTTTCTTACAAATTTTTTTAAAATTTTGAGTTAAGAGTGCAAGTTCATCATCAAGGTCCTCATCACTTGAAGATTCCTTCAAGTGGTCTTCTTGTATTCTCAATGTCATATCCTTCCTGTTCTTTAGAAGGGGGTTGGTTCTCTAGCTTATCATGAATATGACATATCATTTCATAGGTCATTAAAGACCTAATGAGTTCTTCGAGAAAAAATTTTTTAAGGTCTTTGACCTCTTGAATGGTCGTAACTTTTGGATTCCAATTCTTTGGAAGGGATCTTAAAATTTTTATTACAAGTTCAAAATTAAAAAAACCTTTACCAAGTGCTTTGAGTCCATTGACAACATCCGTGAAACAGGTATACATGTCACCGATAGACTCACTTGGTTTCATCTGAAATAATTAGTAAAAATGCACCAAGAGGTTGATTTTAGGCTCTTTCACTCGATTGGTGCCTTCATGAGTGATTTCAAGAGTATGCCAAATATGAAAAGCTGATTCACAAATCGAAACATGATTAAACTTATTTTTATCAAGTGTGTAAAACAAGGCATTCATAGTCTTTACATTAAGTGCAAAAACCTTCTTCTCCAATTCATTCTATTCATTCATCAGAAGAGAAGATTTTTGAAATCCATTTTCAATGATATTCCAAAGTTTGAAATCCATGAAAATAAGAAAAATCTTCATACGAGTCTTCTAATAGTGTAATCCGACCCATTGAACATAGGTGGACGTGTAATAGAATGACCCTCTTGTATGCCGAAATAAGCTATCTCTCTTGGGTTTTAAATCAAATGATAGTGACCAAGTTCTAATACCAATTATTAGGATTTGAGTAGCACTAAGAGAGAGGGGGGGGGGGCTGGGGGTTAAATTAGTGCAATGGATAAAACCCATAAATTTGAAACCAATTTCGGAAATAGTTGTTACACGAGAAATTTTGTTCCAACGAAAATGATTCCAATAGAATGATTTGAGTGAATGCTATCGAAAGTAGAGAGAAGGAGATCAATGGATTTGTAGCTAAATAAAGAACAAGATGCAATAATTAAAACTCACATTTAGAGTAGTACGCAACGATGTATAGTGGTTCGGTCAAATGACCTACGTCTATTGAATCTTGGATTTTGATGATGAAACTAATTGATTGTGGTTTGTTGTCTAACTGTGTTTTGAATTACATAGGTCTACTATCGATCGGGATTAGACAATTGACGCTGAAGGAATTGACGTTGCGTCAGGTGATCACGTCAGGATATTGGATGTCAAGCCGGAGGTTCGATCGACAATCGATAGAAGGCTTCATACGTCAGGCATCGGGCCAAGAAGAGCATGTTACGCCAAGGATATCGGGGTTGCAGAGGTCAACTACTGATTGGGCAATGGATCGCAAGAGAGGATGATGTGCCGAAGAATCGAACGAAGCGTCGACCAATGATGTGTCGGGCAACTGAATGTCAGTTGACATTATAATAACTGTCTAAATCGAAGTAGAATTTTTGTTTGTGTGTGTGTAGGATTAACTACGATGACGATGAAGATGTAAAGCAAAATAAAGTGCTGAAAGACAAGTGTGATGGATCGTTGGGAGTTCGAGAGTTCGACGGAAGTCCGAAGATTCGTTGGGAGTGTTGCCGGAACCGGTTGAGAACGAGTAGGGAGCTTGCCGAAGGGGTTTTAAAAATTCACCAGAAGGTTCGTCAGAAGTTTGCGAAGCTTGCCAAGAAAGATCAAAGCTTACCAATGAAGCTCATTGGAACTCGCCAAGATCATCGTGAAGTCCGGGAGCTTGCCGGGAGTCCACAGATTGGTTTCCGATGGTTCGTCGGAAGACCACCAGAAGTTTACCGGAACCTTATTAGAAGAAGTCTTGACTTGTCAGACTTTGTAATAGCTTATAAAATATCTTTAAATTTGTATTTAGCATGTATTTAATTTAGGATTAGGTGTTAATCCTATAAACCAAGTTTTGACCAATTTGGCCTTAATTTGGACCGGTTTGGGCCGAGTTTTAGGCCCAAACTAGAGTGCTAAAAAGTACTGGGCGGTGGCACCACCCAACACCCGAGAGGGTGGGCGGTGGCACTGCTACCTTGGGCGGTGAAACCACCCAGTATAGTGTCAGTTTAACAATTGACAGGCGGTGGCACCGCCACTGACAAGCGGTGGCACCGCCACTGACAAGCGGTGGCACCGCCAGCACCGGGAACAACAAAAGAGATTCAAATTTGGGCTCCTCTTGGGGTCTATAAATACCCCAAGTGTTCCTGCAAGAAAAAGAGCAAGCACAACACTTTGAAAGTAAGAAAACTCTGTTCAAATCTCTCTAGAAATTCCTCCTTAGTTCTTCACTTGTATTCCACCGAAAGAAAGGAGAGAGTGCTTGTAAGGGTTTTACTTAAGCCCATCAAAAGGAGAGGAGTTGTAAGGGAGTTCATCCTCACCCGTTGGAAGAAGGATAGCTAGTGGAAAAGCTAGTGGCCTCAAGCGAAGAGGAATTGAGAGTGGATGTAGGTCAGATGACCGAACCACTATAAATCGGTTTGTATTTACTTTCTCGTAACTTACTTTGCTACAAACCATCTTCATTTACTGCCTTGCTTACTCAACTTCCTCTTAATCTTCATACGTATCATTTTAAGTTTATACGCAATTGAAACGGTTTCAAACGAAACATTGATTTTTATCGTATGAAGTTTCTGAACTTGTTTAAACCACCGAAAATCTATCGTTCTTTACCACTGCACTAATTCACTCGCCCCCCTCTTAGTGCCGCTCGATCCCTAACAATTAGTATCAGAGTCACATTATTTCTCATTCGAATTTACACCCGTAAGAAATGGCTCTTAATGGCTTTTAAGATGGCTTTTCGGTTTTTCGTCCATCGTTCTTTAACTGTTCGAACTACACATATTGAAAAACTCGAATGAGAGTTTTCTTTTTTTCTATAGATTTAGATTTATGGAACGTCATTGAAAATGGATTTCAACTTTCCTCTAAACTGATGAACGAATGGTCGGATTTGGAGAAAAGATCATTTTCTTTAAATGCAAAGGCTATGAATGCCTTATATTATTCTTTAGATAAAACTGCATTTAATCAGATTTCAATATGCGAAACGGCTTTCGATATTTGGCGGACACTTGAAATTACACACGAGAGAACTAGTAGAGTTAAAGACTCGAAAGTAAACCTCTTATTGCATGATTTTGAGCTCTTCCGAATGACACCAAGCGAAACTATCGTCTGTACATCCACTTTACGGATATCATCAATAGCTTGAAAAGTCTTAGTAAATATTTTTTGAACTTTGAACTCACTAATAAGATTTTAAGATCCCTCCCAAAAAGTTGGGATCCAAAAGTAACGGCTATACAAGAAGCTAAAAATTTAAATGACTTATCTCTTAAAGAACTCATTAGGTCTTTAATGACCTATGAAATGGCATTCTTGGAACACAATGAACTCGATGAACACTTGAACCACCTTTCAAAGAACAGGAAGGATTTAGAATATTGGACAAATGAATGCCACTTGAGTTATAACTCAACTGATGAGAATATTGTTGAGAACCTTGAACTTTTAATGAATCTTAACAAGTTCATTAAACAAAAATTAAAAAAATGCAAATGAACTTGAACAGAGAAAGAGGCCAAAGAAGAAGAAGGCATCGGTTTGGGACCGGTTTGGGTCGAGTTTTCGGCCCAAACCAGAAAGTTGATTTGTGCTGGGCGGTGGCACCGCCCAGCAGCGAAAAGGCTGGGCACTGGTTTTGGCTAGGCAGTGGCACCACCCAATAGCCAATGTGCTGGGCGGTGGCACCGCCCAATAGCCAAAAGGCCAAGCGGTGGAACCGCCTGGCAGCCGAGTGCTAGGCGATGCTACCACCCAGCCTGGGGCGGTAGTACCGCCTAGCGCCTGAAGGCATAGGTGGTAGTATCGCCTGCCTTGGGCGGTGGTACCACTTGTGCACTGTCAGTTTGGCGACTGACAGGCAGTAGCACCGCCCTTGACAGGCGGTAGCACCGTCAGCACCGGGAAATCCAAATTGATTTCAAATTTGGAGCCAAAATTTGAATCCACTTTGGATTTATAAATACCCCCCCCCCCCCTTTCTCAGCTGAAAGAGGAACTCTTAGAGAGTTAGAAAATTGAGCAAAAGGCTTGGGAAAGTCTAGTTTTCAGTAGCTTGTGTTCACCTCCTTCTTTCTCTTTGAAAAATCTGTAAGAGTATGAACTTCTTGTAAAAGGGTTGTAAGAGGGGTGTTTGGTCCTTCCCCTTTAAAAGGATTTGCTAGTGGAAGTTGAGAGCCTCATCGGAGAAGGCTTCAGAAGTGGATGTAGGTCGGATGACCGAACCACTATAAATCAGTTTGCATTTACTTTCTCGCAACTTATTTTACTGCAAACCATTTTCATATGCTACCTTATTTACTCAACTTCATCTTCATCTTCATCTTCTTACGTATGCTTTAAAGTTAAAACACAATCTTTCTAAGTTCAAACGAAATGTTGCATTCATTCGTATGAAGTTTCCGAACTTGTTTTAATCGCTGAAAAATTTATCGTTCTTTACTGCTGCACTAATTCACCCCCCCTCTCTTAGTGTCACTCGATCCCTAACATAACTTAGTTAGTAGGAATTTTTTCATGCTTTTCTTGTGTTTTTGAAAATTAAAATAAATTGTTTTAAAAAATTATGCTATGCTTTTCCTTCTAGCATTTTTGAAAAATTATAAAAATGATCATGAAAAATTATATTGTTAAAGTTTCATGCATGTTATGATTCAAAACTTTGAATGATTATGGATGATAATTACATGATGTGTGATAATGCATATGTTTTCCGTTTCAATCTTGATGTATGGTTTTGACATAATAAATGAATTAGCATGATTATACACTTAATAGCATTAATCCATGATTGTGTATATCATTTTTTTTATGCTTAATGATATTATGCATAAGAATTTGAAATTATGATATCCTATGTTTTGGAATGATGCCTTGATGGTTTTGACCAAAACTTGTGAATCATATTTATATGATGATGTTATCGGTTTTAAATATATTGCTTGATCTTTGCATAAAAATCGGAACATGCTCATGTAGATTGAAACACATAAAGTGAGAAATATACTATCATCATTTCTCATTTGAAGACACCTTATGTGTTGATGGTTTTGACGAAGCTTTATTTCAGATTTACAAAATGATGCATGATTTTTGCAAAAAATTTGAGCATGACCTTTGATTTCTCACACCAAGTTAGAATCATGTAAAAAGGAAAATATTTTGTTATAACTAACAACAAATGAAAGAAAGAATATTAGAATCAAAATTATATTGAGCATGCTTAAGTGAAATCATACTTGACAATGAAAACGTTAAATGTATCATGATGATTTCGATCGTCAATATGTTGGTTGGCTTTCACACAAAAAAGAGCATTCCTATGTGAGACCAAATTGCATGAATTTAATCATATGAAAATAGGAATGTTTTTGTAAAAATCTCAATCTTTAAAGATTTAGAAAATTTATAAAAATGATAAATATCTTGAATCGATTTCAGAAAATTTCACATAATGTGATTTGACTTAATGATCATTATGACAAAATTTGTCTTTCCATCTTGAATGTTGACATTTCTTTTTAAAGGCAAAAGACATGCTTATATGATGAAACATAAAGAAATTGTATTTACTATATTATTGAGATTAATGATTTTATGATATCTTATGAATCTCGTAAATTATGAAAGTGATTTTGATAATTTGAACTAGAATGAGTTTTGTTTATATCGAGATCTTGATAACTTGAGGTTTTCAAGACCTCTTACTTTATACTATGATTCTCCCATGTCATTGAAGAGAAATTCAAATGAATCATAAGTTATTTTCTCTTGACTTATTGATTCTCAACTTT
The DNA here is from genome assembly GCA_024322285.1 of Musa beccarii. Lineage (NCBI taxonomy): Eukaryota > Viridiplantae > Streptophyta > Magnoliopsida > Zingiberales > Musaceae > Musa > Musa beccarii. Next base: position 66,508,812 of record CM044395.1, read on the forward strand.
AGAAAATGTGTTTTGAATGTTGAAACATTACATGTGTAATTTAAAATTTTCTCTCATGTTTCAATACCACTTTGTATGCTTCAGGACTTGATGATTGAAATATTGATGTAGACTTTTGATGTATCACTTGTCATGATTAATGTAAATTTCTAGCATTTTGAATCTCGAAAATGATTTTGATTTGATTATGAATCTCGAGTTGACAAAATGAGTTTGAATGATTTTATGACTTTTTGAGATATATATAATACTTAAATCAAGTTCTAAAAGATTTCATTTTGGTATAAGGAAATTTTATTGAAATCATGATCTTGATGATTTTAACATGGAGTTCTTTATGTATCAAGATCATTTATCATGTTTCTTCCGATTATCAAAAGAGAATTCTTCAAATAAAATGTATCTTGTCTTTTGATTTCTCGGAATTCAATGAATTTGTGATCTTGATGAAAAATCTTATGCATGAATCAATGTGCTCTTTATGCTATCCATTCTCAAATGAATCATATTCTTCTTGAGCCTTGATATCATATCTTAGAAATGACATGATTTCTTTACCTTATGTGATAGTCGAAAATTGATATAAAAGAAAATTTGCTTTATAATGAATCCAAGAATCACGACTTGATCTATGAGAATGTTATGTTTTTATGTATCATGATTCTTAGTTGTATGCCCCTTATCATGAATTGAAAATTGATGCTAAAGAAAATTTGTAGATAATAATCTTGATTTCTCGGACTTATAGACTTGAGATCTTTCTTACATGAATCAAGATTTACTCTTCCTTGTCATATTAACTTGAATGTCAAATTTATATTCATGACTTAAATTTTGATAATTGAAAATTGATAAAATTTACTTTATGATGAATCATTGAATTGATACTTCCCAAATGGAATATTTATGAACCATGAATGATATCTTTTGATCCTTATTGATTTTTCATATTGATATCTTTCATTACATGATATGATTGAATGATTGATTGATACAAATTTAAATGATGTGAAAAGTTGTTAAAAGAAGAAAACAATCCAAATTTTGGTATTTTAATATTTTAAAATGTGTTCTTGATGAGAATGTTTCAAATTGCTTTTTTTATCTCATGAATTTTCATCTTGATCTTGTTAAGAAAAATTTTAATGAACCTTGAATCATATCTTTGGTATTCACGAATTAATCTTTATTGATATCTTTTATGAATTCTTTGCATCTATTGCTTTGAACTTTTGAATTGTGATAAATCAAAAATTTTTCTCCTATATGACTTCTTCTCCTATATGTCATGCTTTGAATATTGATGAAGATCTTTATTGATGCAAGTTAATAAATGATATGAAAAGAGGATGTAAAGAAAATCTTTGTATTTGATCCTCCTATTCTTTTTTGACAAAAACAAAGAGGGAGAAGATTTATTGCTAGGTTGCACACCTAAATAAAAAATTGCTAACTCATTCAAGAGGAAAAAAATTACTATCTCAAAAGAAGCAAAAATGTAAAACTTCGAAAATTTGGAATGTTACATTTACCATGCCTTTATGTTTGTATGTTTTAATGAAAAGTTAGCATACATGTTTAAAGTGATTATATATATTTGCTAGTTCATTGCAAACAAAAAGTTGATAGCTTGCAAAGGTGAAACTTAGTTACAAAAGAGAAAAATTGAAAAGAAACTAACTTGTGTATCGCAAAGTATGTTAGCTTGCTTATCATTATTGATTGCTTGCTTATTATATTTTTCCCTCATATCATGATTTTTGACTCTCTTGAATTCATGACTTAATATGCTGAAAAATTATATTGTAAATTTGTTATTTTGTCATGATCAAAGCATTAACTTTTTGTACTCCATTTCTTGACAATGACAAAAGGGGAGCAAAAATTGCTATCTCAAAAAGGGGCAAAAATGTAAAACTTAGAGAATTTGCAACCTTACATTTGCCATGCTTCTATGCTTAAATGTTATAATGAAAAGTTAGCTTGCATGTCTAAAATGATGTCATTTTTGCTAGCTAGAACATGCAAAGGAAGCAAAGAAAGTGCAACTTGCACATCTCAAGAAAAGAATGAAGAATTGCTATCTTGCTTATCTTTAGAAAGAATTTGAAATTTGCTATGATTGAATATTGTATAACTTGATAGCTAGTATGATTGTAAAATTTACATACCATTGAAAACTAGCTATGATGTAACTTCTCCTTTTTGTTGATGACATAGGGAGAGAAGTAGATTGATGACTTCATGCATTGAATTGAATATTTTATATATTTACATGATGATTTGATTTGATTTTCTTAACATGAATGATATATGTTGCTTAGATTTGGGATAATCCAAGTGTTCTATCAATGACATATTGATAGGGAGAGTTTGTCTTAAACACCAGAGAGTTTTGGTTAACTCTGTTAGTCATCAATTAGTTGTCATCATCAAAAAGGGGAAGATTGTTGAATATCAGATTTTGATAATAAAACTAATTGATTATGGTTTGTTGTCTAACTATGTTTTGAGTTACACAGGTCTACTATCGATTAGGATTAGACAGTTGATGCTGGAGGAATTGACGTTGCGTCGGGTGATCACGTCAGGATATTGGATGTCAAGCCAAAGATTCGATCAACAATCGACAGAAGGCTTCATACATCGAGCACTGGGCCAAGAAGAGCATGTTGTGCCAAGGATATCAGGGTTGCGGAGGTCAACCATCGATTGGGCAACGGATCGCAAGAGAGGATGATGTGCCGAAGAATCGAACGAAGCGCCGACCAATGATATGTCAGGCAACTGAATGTCAATTCGCATTGTAATAGCTATCTAGATCGAAGTAGAGTTTTTTTTTGTGTGTGTGCAAGATTAACTACGATGACGATGAAAATGTAAAGCGAAATAAAGTGCTAGAAGACAAGTGTGATGGATCGTTGGGAGTTCGAGAGTTTGACGAAAGTCCGAAGATTCATTGGGAGTGTTGCCGAAACTGACCGAGAACGAGTAGAGAGCTTGCCGAAGGGTTTTCGTAAGTTCGTCGCAAGGTTCATCGAAAGTTCGCAGAGCTTGCCAAGAAAGATTGAAGCTTGCCAATGAAGCTCGTTGGAACTCGCTAAGATCATCGTGAAGTTCGAGAGCTTGCCAGGAGTCCGCAGAATGGTTTCCGAGGGTTCATCGGAAGACCATCGGAAGTGTGCCAAAAGCTCGCCGGAAGAAGTCTTGAATTATCGAACTTTATAATAGCTTAGAAAATGTCTTTATATTTTCTTACTATCGTAGTTAATCCTGCACACTTATCTCAATAATATGAATTAGATCAAATAACCTATCAATTGACTTCATCATCAAAATCTGAGATTCAACATGTCTAACTTTATCACATAGTTAGCAGACAACTCTTTATTGGTTTGTATGGTTGGGATGCTAGGCTATTGATGGTTATTGAAGTTGCCACCTTAATTGTTGTTGAAGTTGCCACTAAGGCTTTGATACCATGATGAAGGATGTGATAGATGCGAGGAAGAACATGCGACAAAGAAGAATGATAAATTTCATTAAAGTGAGCATTTATTTAGATAGGTAGTGGGAGAGATTTCCTCTATCATGATTAGTCTATTAAGAAAGATTTTCTTAGTCAATTGAGGAAATATTATCTTTTATCAATTCTTATTACTTTAGTTGCTCTTTCTTTTGAATTTTTGACTGACCTAAGCTGTGATAGTTAGTCCTGTCATCTTCTCTTCTCTTTTCAGATATATTTCATAATTAAACTTTTCATATTATTCTTTAAATGACATCGGTGAGTCTTATGCTGAATTGCTATTGTCAGTTTCTTATATTTATCTCTTAGGCCATCGGGATTATGGATAATAACTTTTTTATTACTTAGGGGATGACCTATTAAAGCCAAGTCATCTATAATGACTTTTATAGTTTCCATATAGTCAATAATAATACTTTCCTCTTCTTTTATTTTCATCAAAGTAGATAGGAGACTTAACATGCGAGTACAAGAGCGATTGGTGATTGTGGTTTATAACTTTAACCATACTTCTACTACAATGTCACATGAAGATATTAGCGATACTATGGAGCCAACGTCTAAGACTTGAATTATTTATAGAATAAGATGATCTTGTCGTAGTTGTAACTTATGATCAAGATTTGTTATTAGGCTAGGTTATTTTGGTATTTGAATCTTTTCTAGAGGACAACTGAGAGAGTCATCATTGCAACCTAATAGATTATATTTAAAGAGAAGATTGAAGAATTATGCTTGCCAAGTTGCATAGTTATCGCTCTTAGATAATTTAAAGGGAATCAGAGTCTGACAGATATAAGTCTTGTATGTTAAGAAAAACTATTGTTTCTTGCTGGAACAATAATTGAAGTGTAAGTTATAGATAAGGGAAACATGCTGAGAGTATGAATTGATCTGATGGATCAGGCCGTAGAAGAGGGGAGGCCACTACCTATCTCGATCTCCACTACTTCAACTTGCATGACTGAGGAAGATTGCACGATCAAGAGTTTGATGAGACGTTCAATGGTATACACGCAGGCATGAGGGAGGGCAAAGGGATGACCATAGTTTGCGATGTTGTGCACCCCCGAGGATGAGGAGGTCGAGAAGAGTTAGCAAGCACTCAACCTGCTGCTGTGCAACCATCGAGAGGAGGTGGCGGTGCTCAGCCAACTACAGTGCAACTATTGAGAGGCAGTGGTAGGCGCTTGGCCTCCTACAATTCAATCATCAAGAGGAGGCAATGGTTGCCAACCTGCTGCTATCCAACCATTGAGAGGAGGCGATGGGTGCTCAACTTGCTATTGTGCAACCGTTGAGAGGAGGTGGTAGGCACTCAACTTGCTATTGTGCAACCATCGAGAGGAGGTGACGGGTGCTCAGTGGGCCTCTGGTTGTTTGGAAGCTAGCGAGCAATAGCAGCAAAGCGAAGGTGGATCACTCGGTGGTTGGTGAGGAGGAAGGGGGAGCACTCAGGTCAGAGAGCACTCAGCGGTGGGTGAAGAGGAAGGGCAATCACTCCTTTGTTAGAGCAATGGGCTCCTTTGTTGGAGTAACAGTTGATGAGGAAGAGGAAAGCGCAATGGGCTCCTTCGATAGAGCAATGGTTAGTGAGGAGGAAGAGGGAAGAACAATGGGCTCCTCTACTAGAGGAGGAAGCAAAGTCGAGGATGCTAAGGGTAATATAGCAATTCTCCTAGGAGAGGATGCTATTGTTGCTACAACAACAATAGCAGATTAGCGGTGTTTGGTGCAGATTGATAATGAGAACCAGTAGGGAAATAGGGGAAGTCTATAATGGATTGAAGTCTGCTAATAGTGGGTTGAAGTCTATGAGAACCAATAGGGAAATAGAGGGTGATGTCACTGAGCAGAGGAGCAGATCGGGAAATGACGATCAAAGAAGAAGAGAGACTGTTGTCATCGAATAACGAGGAAGGGGAAGTCTTGCTCGAGGCAAGAAGAGCTCTAATATCATGAAGAATTGAGATATGTTATGAAAGGGATAATTTTATTTATTAAGATGAAGAGTATTTATAAAGGTTTTGAGGAAGAGATTACCTTCAATCAATCACTTAAATTATGCAATCAAATCAATTATTCAAATTTGTGATTGATCCTTAAATTATATATTGATTGAGGATATGAGGAAGAACAGATGTCATTACATGTGTATTTCTATCATGATCTTCTACTATTGGATACTTCTAAGATGGATTTTAATATGAATATTTTAGTTAGAGGAAGATATATAGAAGAAGACACTCTAGGTACTTGCAAGTATTTTCTATTAAGGAAGTTGAGAGAATAGTTCATTCAAATCTATGTGAGAGGGTGTATAAGGAATTGGCACTTTGACTTTGGGATAATTTTTGTGAACAAGTGTTCTTATAGTTTGTAATCTTCTCGAATAAATGCATCTCAAAATTGGTGTTTGTTGTCCTCAAAAACCTATACCTCTGGGCATTACATGTACAGTCTTCTTTTCTTAGCATAGTGGTTATATCCTCCCTTCGTAGAGATAACAATGGGAGGAGACTCACAACCAATATATTATCGATCTTTTTAACTATATACCAATAGTGGATTGAAGAAGAAATTATATAAACTAAGTGTAATTCTTGAAGATGCATGCATCCATTTGCAAATGGAGCAGAAATACTAAAATAACTTCTGATTAAATTAAAATAGGTTACATATGTAAAAATTAAAATAAAAAAATTAGAATAAGAACCTAAGGCATGTAAGCACTATCCTAAGCATATTCATCTGAGATAAAATTTTAGTTTTTTTTTAACACAATGTTAGTTGAAAAGTGATTTATTTATAGGTAATAAGTAAGTTTCATGTGGCTTGAGCCAGCTTTGGTTATTAATCTTTTTAAGAAAGCATCTAAGAGGAGAGTAAAAGAGTTGAGAGAGAAGTCTCTCAACTGCTGATGTGAGACTAAAATCCTTGAACAATGAAGATGAATTTGGGCTTTTTCCTCTTCAAGTTTAACAATCCCTTAAAAAAATCAAATTCCCATTCAAATAAATAAATAATTTAAATAAAAATTAAATTATTAAAAAAAAAATATTATTAGTGTATGTGCTATGTTGATGTGCCTTCTTCTTTTATATAGGAGAGCTCCTACCTGGGATGTGTAGAGTCATATCTCATAAAAAATATCACCTCAGATCTCTTTCAAAGCTATATTCTTTCTATACTTTTACATATAAGCATTAATTATCATTGGGATGGGGTTGGAGATAAACTCCATATCTATATGCACTAAAGTTCTAACCATTGTGCTCCTTAGCCAATCAATCAACTTGTTATTGCCACATTGAATCTCTTTCAATAGATTGTCTATCACAAAGGTTTGGTTCCCACTATTGGAATGCATTTTACGTAAAGGCTCATCCCCCTCGTGACACTAGCACCTAAGTCCTATTTAAGCCTTTAGTAAGATAATCAGTTAGATTATTATCAATTTTAATATAAAATATAAAAAGAACAAAATGAGAATCTAGCTATCTAATATATTTTTGTCTAATCTTTGTGTCTACTCTTTTTAGAATTTATAAGATTTTTTATAAAAATCTATTAGAACTTTATAATCATAATGAATGTATGAGGAGTAGGGTTTGAGATCATAAGTAGAGTAGAAATTAGATTCTTAAGTCATTCTATTTTAGTACAAATTGTGTCAAGTGATACAAGCTCAACTTCCATAGTACTTCTGGCAATAATATTCTGTTTAGTTGATTACCAAGATATAATGCATCCATTAAGAAGAAATACATATCTATATATAGAGTTAATACCTAAATAATCAAAAATCTAGTTGGCATCACTATAACCTTCAAGAAGTGAAAGATATCCTACAAAGTTAAGTTCATAATCCAAATTACCCTTAAGGTATCTAAAAACTCATTCAAGAGCATTCCAATGAGTTAAACTTGGGATACTAGTATATTTACTAAATCTAGATATTTCATAAGAAATATTAGGCCTAATTTTATTTGATAGATGGAGAAAAGATATGATGATTTGAGAGTATCTTTCTTGATTTATAGGATTATCAATATTTTTAACAAGATGAACATTTAGATCATAAGGAGTGGAGACTGATGAATACTCAGAATATTTAAAAATTTTAATTAATTTTTTAGTATAAAGTGATTGAGATAATGATATAAATTTAAAAGATTTTTGGATTTTCATTCATAAGATGATATCAGCTTCATCAAGATCTTTCATATCAAAGTGATGGGATTAAAATAATTTAATCTCTAAAATCAAATCTAAATCTAGAGCAAGAGTTAAGATATCATCAACATAAAGATAGAAAAGGATAAATTTATTCTTTATCTTTTTACAATATAGATAGATAGTTATCAGATTCATTAATTTGAAATTCAAAAGATAGAATTATAGGATCAAATGTTTTGTATCATTATTTAGGCATTTGCTTGAATCTATACAACGATCAAATTAGCTTAATACTTTTTCTTCTTGTCGAAGCATGATAAATCCTTTGGGTTGATTCATGTATATCTTTTTTTTCTAGCTCTCCATGAAGAAAAGCGGTCTTCACATCTATTTGATAAATAAGAAGTTTATGGATGAAAGCAAAAGCAAGTATATATATCAAATGGTAGTAATTTGCATTATAGGCACATATGTCAAAATAATCAATGTTAAGTGTTTGTCAAAAACTTTGAGCAAGGCTTAGGTTAATTCCTAGGAGGTAAGTCATTGAGGATCCATGCATGATTATTAATTATGGATTCTTTTTTACTTTTAATTATCTCTTTCTAGAAAGAAACATCAAGAGAGCACATAGATTCTTGAAATAAAAAGTTCTTTTCAATCTTACTTCTCTTGCTTCTTCTAGTATCCATGTTGAATGTTAGATTCTATAGGAAATGGAAAGGATGAAGAATAATTACTTGAGATATTAATAGATAATCTGGTTTTAAAAGAACATATATTTTTAAAGAATTATGCATCTCTAGATTCAATTAGAGTAACATTTGATATTTTAATTATTTCAGAATTTACTATAAGAAATCCATAAGTGTTGTTATTGAGAGAGTATCTTACAAAGATAACTTTCACTGTTTTGGGACATATCTTCTTTCTCTTGGATTTTAGGATATTAACCTTAGCTAAACACACTCATATTCGAAAGCAACTTAGCCTTAGTTTATAACCCTTCCAAAGTTCAAAATGGGTTGCCTCTTATGGTATCTTATTAAATATATAACACATAGATAAGAGATGCTCCACCCTACAAGCTCTTGGGTACTCTTGAATTAAGGATCAATGCATTAATCATATCTAAAAGGGGGGGGTTTTTTTTTTTTTTTTTGGCTAGACCATTAGAATTAGGTGAATAGGGAGCAATGACTTAATGAATTATCCATAATCCTCATAAAATTTGACAAATTCATTATAAGTGTACTCACCTCCTCTTTCCAATCTTAGAAATTAACTTTTTTATTAAATTGATTTTTAATTTCAGCCTTATAGATATTAAATTTATTAAAAATATTATTTTTGTTCTTTAAAAGATAAATATATAGAAATTAGAGAAATCATCAATAAATATCATCAACTACGACTTCCACCTTTTGTTGGTACTCTATTAGAGTCACAAATATCACTAAGGATTAATTCAAGTTTTTGGATATCTCTAAATTGAATGGGTTTAAAGGGTTTTCTAGGTTGTTTAGATTGATTGTAAATCTCATATTTAGATTCAAATTTAGAGTTAAATTTTGAAATCAAATCAAGATGTGATATTCTTTGTATTGATTTGAAGTTGACATGACTAAGTGTATCATACCATATGTCACAAGATTTTAAATTTAAGACAATAGATAAAAATAGTTCATCTTTATTGATTGAAGATGTGATTACATTAAGCTTGAAAAGTCCTTCAGATATAAAGTCTTTTCCTATATCAATATCTCTCTTGGAGATTAAAACCTGGTTTGCCTTCAAAACTATTTTATATCCTAATTAGACAAGAAGAGATCCCCTAATTAGGTTTCACTGAATATCTAATACGTACATCACATCTTGAAGTATAGGTGTCATTCTTGAAGTAAGTTTTAGGTTGATTTATCCGATTCCTAGCATGTTAGTAGATGTCTCATTTCTTATGATTACACTTCTACTTAAGATCTGGTAGGATAAAGATCATTCTTGATTAGCACAAATATAAATATTTAAAAGATAATTTAACCATCATTCACAATCATGAGAGATTAGGTTCATAGTTGGGATAAAGAAGACTTGAAAGAGAAATATGATGGTTCGATCTTGGTCACATTGACTTGAGGTTTAAGTTTAAAGGAGCCTTTCTTTATCAAAGCTACATTTTTCTTCTTTCAGTAGAAGTATGTGGAGCAAAATGATTATCCTAACTACAAGCATAGTAGAAGTGATCTTTTTCTAACTTCTTATTTCCTTTGGGTTTAGATGATTGTCTAGGGATTTGAAGTTGGTTGGAGTTAGGATTAGGGTTAGAATTTAGATTAGGATTTAAAAACCTTAGTTTAAACCCTTTATCCTTAGGTTTGAAGTTTTTATCCTTGGAATTGAAGTTATGACCTTGGTTCTGATTAGAGTTTATATGATTTTGAAAATGGATTTAGGATTCAATCATATTAAATTTAGCTCGCATTTTATTTTTTTGAACTTTACTTTGCCAATATTGGTGTTCTATTCTAATAACTTGGATAGGAGACCTCAGAGTTGAGTAGTTTGAGATCTCATAATCTCTTGATCAAATTTGGACCAATAAGGAGGAAGTCTATCTAATAGACAAGAGATCTAATATGATTCATAAACGATTATTCCAGTTCTATGAATTTTATAGATTAACTTTTGAAATTATAAATTTGATCATTGGTGGGTAAATGATCTATCATTTTAAAATTATTAAAATAAAAAATAGTGAGGCTATGGATACTATCCACCAAAATCTCTAAGATGTGTTTTTTAAAACTTGCCAAAATTTTTTAGCGGTTTCATGTTTTCTGTAGGTTTCATACAGGTCATCTAAAAGACTATTAAAGATTCAAATCAAATCATGGCTAGGGCTAGTTTTAAGTAAACAGTAACTTACCTCAGTAACAATAGTTTGATGAGTTTTTTTGGTGGGCTTGACCTAAAAAAGAATTCTGCTGTATCGATAAAATATTCCACCAGGATTCTTTTGACTTATGTGATTGCATTGCTGGCAGGTGTTTGCTGTTTCTTGCAGATTTTATCATCATGTGTCAATTGAGGGTGAATATTTATCGTATCTTTAAGTTGAAGGCCATTTATTATGGATTGTTGCACCAGTAGTGTTTAAGTTAAAAATTTTATAATATCAAATAACATATATGAAGTTCACAAGGTGACTCCAACATGAAACCTATCAATTTACAATAATACATAAATCTAACTTGGATATCTGGACAGCAATCCTTAGTTAGAAAGTTAAATTCACTAAACATATTTTTATTCATTTCCTTCCATTCACGAATAGATACGCTGGCCATATTGTGCAATCCAAAACCCTATAAATCACCACCGAGTGCCCCTCCCACATCAAAGAAATCGTTTGTCATCCTCCGTAGTCTCTCTGTGATATTGAAGACCATGGTTGGTAGAAGCTACATCGCTGCCTTAGCGCTCATCTGCCTATGCCTCTTCTACCACCTGGAGATCACTGCGGCCACAGAGTTCACCGTAGGAGACTCTGCTGGTTGGAGCTTTAACGTCCAGAACTGGCCCAACGGCAAAAGCTTCAAAGCAGGCGACGTCCTCGGTATCAGCTACATCCTTCCTCCTCCATCTTTATTGTCTTGATTCTGTGGGAGCATTTGCATGTGTTTGATCTTCTTATGTGGAAACGTGTGCATGCAGTGTTCAAATACGGGCAGGGAGCGCATAACGTGGTGGTGGTCGATGCCGAAGGCTATATTAGCTGCAAACCCAAGGCTGGCTCCAAGACCTACACATCTGGGAACGATAATATCACTCTGGCTGCAGGAACCAGTTATTTCATCTGCTCCTTTCCTGGTCACTGTGAGGCCGCCGTGAAGATTAAAGTTACTGCAAGCTAAGCTTAGCTGACAATGTTGCTTATAAGGCTGACTTCCAAGAATAAATAAGACATATCTTGTGGTTCTACTTTGACTCAGTCGCATTTGACACGAAGATAAAGTTCATCTATCATAGAGAATACATAATACTTTCCACTAGTACTACAACGCAATTTTATATTTTAATGCAAAATAATAATAATAAATTAGATACCTCAACTAGGAACAGTTGATCGTTCTTCAGATTTTAATATATTCAATTTCTAATTTGGACAGGTATGCAAGCAAGAAGATAAGACCGGATTTGCATAAACATACATTATGGTGGGCTTGGGTGAAGAATTGAGATATATTGTGAAAGATAATTTTTTCAGATGAAAAGTATTTATATAGGTTTTGAGAAAAAATTTTTTTAATCATTCACTCAAATCACATAATTAAATTAATTATTCAAATATGTGACTGATCCTCAAATCATAAATTGATTGGGATATAAGGAAGTAAGGATGTAATTGCATATATGCCTCTATCATGATTTTCTATTATGCTCCTATAAGATTGAGCTTTTGTCAAAGATACTAATCTTAGAACCTATGTAATTGAAATATTTTATAGGCGAGAGGCTTTATGAGGCAGTCTAATAACTTGATCTCTAACAAAGTAGATGTTGATGGCAATGTGTTTTATATGTGAGTAGAATACTGAATTGGCATATAAGTATATGATATCGACATTATCACAGTATATTATAAGAATATATTTGGAGTTGATGTCAAGTTCCTATAGTAGATTAGTGACCCAGTTGAGTTCTACAGTAGTGTTGCCGATGACTTGATATTCAACTTTAGTGGTGGATCTTGTAATTAGTTTCTATTTTTTGGAACTCCAACTAATTAGATTTGCACCAAGGAAGATAATATAAGCTAATGTAATATAGATATTTTATTATCAATGTTGTCGACCTAATCAATATCAATGAAGGCATGGAGATAAAGTAATGAGTTTTTATGAAGAAAAAGTCTATTATTGAATGTCCCTCTTAGATACCACAGGACTCATTTTACTATAGACCAATGCATAGTGGAGGGTCAATGCAAAAATTATCATAATTTATTGACTGTAAATGAGATGTTTAGACGTATAAGGGATAAGTATTATAAGAAGTCAAGTACTTGTTGGTACTATGTGAGATCTGTAGTATGGTTATCACATATAATTTAAGTAATTTAGTAGTAGAGAGTGAGATGATAATTTCTTTTGAGATAGAAAAAGTCTAAAAGATATGAATATTGTTTTCAATCCTAGAAAATAACTTAAAGTTATTAGATCCTTAATAGAGAATCGATCTCCATAGGATTATTGCCTTTAGCAATAATGTCATTTATATATGCATGTGAGGCGTAGCCTAATGGTGGCTCCACGCCATGACGACTCCATCTACGGATAGTCCTTTCTTACTCGTGCCCTTTCACCTTGCCCAAATACCAAGCCAGCTCTGATATTAAATGTCACGACTCGGACTTGATAGAATAATTGGCTTATCAATTTTGTTTGGCCCAAACTACTAGCCAAAATATTTAAGCTAAAGTTAATAATAAAACACTTATCAGACCCTTGTAAGCTAATCTTAGTCTTACCCGCTTCCGATGTGGGACTAATCAAGGGCGTTACATATTTTATGTATGATAAAATAGTACAAGGGTCCATGTGGCATTATAAAATAGAGCATCGTATTCTTCACATATGGCTTTGCACTAGTGTAGAGATTTTTGGGCTTAGGTAATGGTTGTAGGTTTAATATGTTTAGGTCAAGAGTTTGTGATAGTATGGAGGTTAAGGATTTGGCATGATTTGAAAATGTCACTTTTGAAGCATGTTATCATGTAATTTTCAGGCCCGATGACATTATTAGATTATGTCAGAGGTATAGGAATTAGTGGAGAATCATCGACATGTACTTGATCAGGTTGATACACTTCAGTATCACTTAGACAAGGAGCGGATAAAGACACTAGTTGTGTTTATTGGGTAACATAGGGAGGACATCACATGGACAATAGAAGAACAGAAAAGAAAATCTCAGATTTTTAAAAAAAAAATGTTTCATCATCGTGTAAAGATTGGTGCACAAAACCCGTGAAATCAAAAAATTACATATAAGAAAGATAGTTGTGTTACTTAAGGAGATCGTATATCCTTGAATTCTTATAGATCTGTGGAAGAGGATGAACAAGGTCAAATGTCCTCCTCTCTAGCGATGATCCACACAACATGAGCTACGAAGATACTCCTTAAAGGGAGTGGAGAATAGGAGGTGGTAGCCAGGATACCCCTAACCTATGGGCCTTTTGTTCCCTCCTATTTATAGAGGTCCCCTATCAACTAACCCTAATGGAACCTACCATATTGGGTATTGGATCTCTATCCAACTACCCAAGCCTCTTAGATTAGTGGGTCTCTATCCAATAATCTCTCAAAGGCCCTTATTGGATTTCATCCATAGGATCCAATAATTCAGGGACTTATTAGATATCCAATAAGATAGAGGCTTCGATGGATATCTCATATCCGAATCTTTACTTGTTGCAGTATCTATCAAATGTGTGTGATCCTCTAGGCCCAATATAGTCCCAATATCGAGCTGGCCATGAGTCATACCTGTCAAAACTCCTTCTAGCTCAATGAATTATTATCTCCATAATAATTCAATCAACTCATCAACTATAGACGTACTAGGTTACTATACCACAGTCCCTAAACAATATAAGGGAATCCAATCCTTTGGACCTATCTGTCCTCAGTTGCTATGTACCTATAGTCTCTCATTCATCTAATATCCTAGAGATCGTATATCAGGTATGATGCTTTCAAGCCCATATAATTTCTACTCGAGTCTTGCTCTAATCAGATTCTCCCAAAGAACTCTTTCTCTCTTAATCTGAATAACCCTGATTAGAAATTTGTTTGAGCAAGAACACATGGGATATTCCTCTCATGCTAAATAAAGTTTTTGATTGTAAATGCTTTATCTTAAATGAAAAGGATACCTTAGGAAAGTTCGATGCAAAATCCGATGAAGGCATCTTTCTTGGTTACTCTTCCATTTCTAAAGTTTTTCATGTTTTTAATAAAAGAACCTTAGTTATTGAAGAGTTTATTCATGTTGTTTTCAATTAAGTTTTTAAATTTAAGAAAAATGAGTTTGATGATGATCTTGATTTTGATGGTTTAAATTTGAATGAAACCTCTCTTCAAAATAGTAACTTGGATGCATCTTCTTCCCAAATTTCCTTATCTAAGGAATGAAAGTATGTAGATGCCCATCCAAAGGAGCTAATTATATGAGACATATTAAAAGGAGTTCAAAATCGTTCTTCTTTTAAGAATTTTTATGTCAATGTTGCTTTTCTTTCTCAAATTAAACCTAAGTGCGTTGACGAAGCCTTGAAAAATGATTCTTGGGTTATTGCAATGCAAGAGGAATTGAACTAATTTGATAAGACTAAGGGTGGAAACTTATTCCTAGACCTAGTAACAATTTAGTTATATGTACTAAATGGGTTTTAGGAAACATGCAAGATTAATTTGGTATTATGGTTAGAAACAAGGCTAGATTAGTGGCCAAGAGTTTCAACTAAGAAGAATATATTGATTACGAAGAGATCTTCGCTCTTGTGGCAAGATTAGAAGCCATTAGGATGCTCCTTGCCTATGCTAGTAATAATAATTTTAAGTTATTTCAAATGGATGTCAAAAGTACTCTCTTAAATGGTTTTATTTTCGAAGACTCTCTTTTTAAAAATAACTACCCGGTTTTGAAAACTCTTTTTTTCCTAATCATGTGTTTAAATTGACTAAGGCTCTCTATGGGTTAAAACAAGCCCAAAGGCTTGGTATAAGAGACTTAGCTCATTTCTAATTTTAAATAATTTTATTAAAGGCAAGGTCGATACTACATTGTTTGTTAAATATTTTAAAAATAATTTTCTTATTGTTCAAATTTATGTTGATGATATTATCTTTGATTCTACTAACGAATCACTATATGAATCATTTGCCAAGTTTATGAGTCATGAATTTGAAATGAGTCTAATGGGTGAACAAACCTTCTTTTTAGGATTGTAAATTAAACAACTTGGTAATGGTATATTTCTTAATCAATCTAAATGTATATTAGAATTGTTAAAGCGATTTAACATGTATGGTTTAGAAACCATAAACACTCCTATGAGTTCTTCCACTAAGTTAGACATGGATGAAAGTGGGGAGAAAATTTTGATCAAAAAATATATAGGGGAATGATAGGTAGTTTATCTCACCGCAACTAGACTAGATATCATATTTAGTGTAGGACTTTATGCAAGATTTCAGCTAATCCTAAGTTATCTCATCTTAAAGCCATTAAAAAAATTCTTAGATATCTTAAAGGAACTCCTAATCTAGGATTATGGTATCCAAAATCTGATGACTTTGATTTAAAAGTCTATGTGGATGCGGATTTTAGCGGATGTAAAATAGATAGAAAAAGCATATCTGGAACATGCCAATTTTTAGGATATGTACTTGTCTCTTGGACTTCCAAGAAACAAAACTCGATTGCACTATCTACGGCCGAAGCCGAATACATAGTCGTAAGTACATGTTGTGCACAAGTTATTTGGATGAAAAATACTTTAGAAGACTATAAAATTCAATTAAAGAATATTTCCATAAAATGTGATAACACAAGTGCCATTTGTTTAACCAAAAATCTCATTCAACACTCTAGAACTAAGTATATTGATATTAGGCATCACTTTATATGAGATCATGTCAATAATAATGATGTTATTCTAGAATTTATTAATACAAAATATCAATTAGCGGACATCTTCATAAAATCTTTAAATAAAGAATAATTTGACTTCATTAGAAGAGAATTAGGCATGATAAATTATCCTAATACATGAGGTTGTTGTATGTTTCTTTTCCGAAAATTTTCAACTTCTATTTTCATGAACTCCTCTTGATATTATCTTTTCGGATTTCATCTTTATAATATCATATTTTGAATGGAGCTCTCGTTTTTATCTTCCTTTGATAGTGCAATTGATACATCTCTTTCCTCAATTACATGATTCTTCGATTGATGAGTTTTAAGTAATATCATGCCCTTTTAATGACTTAGTAAAATTGATTCTATCGATTTTATACTCCCTCTACCTCTATTGGGATGAATAAATGGTTCTCTTGATTTATTTTATCCACTTTTATGTATTATTTAAAGTTTGATGATTTTGTCTTCTTGACACATGCAACTATACATATATTAATATCATAAACTTTGTAGAAGCTTCAAGTTTGAATACTCTCTTCGGATTTCATTCATGCGAAATTAATGAACTCTTAAGCTTTAATGGCTTGATTGGTTATTTTCAATTTAATAAATTTAGCCTTCATGAATTCTTTCTTACGAGAATGCCAAATTAAATCATTCATAAAAATTTTTATAATGATATGCTCCACTTTATAAATTTGTATTGGAAATACCAAGTTGAACCTTTATAGTATGAAATATTTGATGAATGTCTTGGCTTCAATAATCTATCTTTTCACTTTACGATTTTATTGCTGAATCTCGGATTTTGATTATGAAACTAATTGATTGTGTTTAGTTGTTTAATTACATTTTGAGTGATGTAGGTCTACTATGGATCAGGATTAGATAATTAACACAAGATGAATTAGCGTTGCGTTAGAGGAAATCGCGTTAGAGGAAATCACGTCAGTATATTAGACGTCATGCCGACGGTCCGATCGATAATCAGTAGAAGGCTTCGGACATCATGCATCAGGCCAAGAAGTGTGGTATTGCACCAATAAGATCGGGGTTGCGGAGATCAATCGTCGATTGGGCAACAGACTGCAAGAGAGGATGGTGCATTAAAGAACTGGATGAAGCACCGACTAATGACGTGCCAGGCAACAAGAGGTTGATTCGTGTAATTGACTAGATCGAAGTAGAGTTAAGGTTTATATATGCAAGATTAATGATAAAGACATAAAGCGAAACAAAGTGCTAAAGTCAAGTGCAATGGAATTGCTGGGAGTTTGAGAGTTCGATGGAAGTTCAAAGATTCGTTAGGAGTGCTATCAGAACTGGCCAAGAATGAGTAAGGAACTTGTTGAAGGGTTTTCGGAAGTTCATCGGAAAGATTCGTCGAAAGTTCACAGAGCTCACCAAGAAAGATCAGAGCTTGCCGAAGAAGCTGTCGGAGCTCTTCAAGATCATCGTGAAGTCCAGGAGCTTATTGGGAGTCCGTAGAATGGTGTTTGAGGGTTCATCGGAAGACGACCGAAAGTTCGTCGAAAGCTTGCCGAAGGAAGTCTTGACTTTCCAAACTTTGTATTAGCTTAGGAAATATCTTTAATTTTGTAGTTAGCATATAATTGGAGTTAGGATTAGGTGTTAATCCTATAACCCTAGTAGGGGCTAACTAGACCCTGTAATGGATTGGTTTGGGCCGAGTTTAAGGCCCAACCAAAAGTGTTGTACCTTGTCTGGCAGTGGCACCGCCCAGGTCCAGCTCCCTAGGTTGTATTGAGCAGTGGTATCGTCCAGATTGGGTGGTGGTACCACCTAGTGATAGAGTACCTAGGTAGTGGTACCGCCCAGTATACTAACAATGTCAGTGTATCAAGCGGTGGTACCGCCAAACTAACGGTAGTACCACTAGTGTTAGGGTCAAACTGGTGGTAGTACCACTAGTGACAAGTGGTGGTACCGCTAGTACCCGATAAACCCAGGATGGAAAGATTTTTGACTTCAAGTTTGAATCAGATTAGAGCCTATTAAAACCCCTCCCATCCCGGGGTTGAACACACAAGCACAGAGATTTAAAAGCTAGAAAATGCTGTAAAAATCATTCTAAACATCCCTCCTCTAGTTCCCATTTGTATTGTACTGAAAGAGAGGAGTGAAAGTACTTGTAAGGGTTACCTCCTAAGCCCATCAAAAGGAGAGAGCGCTGTAAGGAACTTGTCTTCGCCCGTTGGAAGAAAGACAATTAGTGGAAAGCCGATGGCCTCAAGTGAAGAGGAATCGGGAGTGGATATAGGTCATATGACCGAATCACTATAAATTTGGTTTGCATTTACTTTCTCACAATTTACATTTCAGCAAACCATCTTTACTTACCACTCCATTTCTTTATCTCTAAATCCTTACAAGTTAAATACATTTTCAATACGCTTTAATCAAAATCGATTTTTATCGAAACGTAATTTTATCATACGAAGTTTTTAACGTACGAACTTGTTTAAATCGTAGAAATTTTTTGTTATTAACTATTGCACTAATTTGCCCCCCCTCTTATTGTCACTCTAGATCCCAACAATTGGTATCAGAGCCTTGTTATTTCTCTTTTGGATTCACACCTACAAAAAATGGCTCTTCACGACTTTCAAGAGGGGTTTTTGATTATTCGTCCTCTGTTCTTTAATGGATCAGACTTCATATATTAGAAAACTCGAATAAGAGTTTTCTTGATTTCTCTAGATTTAAACTTATGGAATATCATTGAAAATGACTTTCAACTTCCTCTAAACCAACGAACGAATGGTTGGATTTGGACAGAAAATCTTTTTCAGTAAATGCAAAGGTTATGAATTCCTTATTTTGCGCTCTAGATAAAACTGAGTTTAATCAGATTTCTACGTGTAAAACAACTTTTGATATTTGGTACATACTTGAAGTCACACACGAAGGAATGAGTAGAGTCAAAGACTCGAAAGTTAACATTTTGATGCACGATTTTGAGCTTTTTCGAATGCAACCAAATAAGACTATCGATGACATGTACACTCATTTCATGGATGTCGTCAATAGTTTGAAATGTCTTTATAAATATTTTTTGAATTTTGATCTCATTAATAAGATTTTAAGATCCCTTCCAAAGAGTTGAGATCCAAAAATAATGGTTATTCAAGAGTCTAAAGACTTGAACGTTTATTTACTTGAAGAACTAATCGGATCTTTAAAGGCCTATGAAATGACTCTTGAACTTGATGAACATGAGAACCACCTTCCAAAGAATATGAAGGATTTGGTACTTCGAACAAGAGAATGCCAATTGAGTGATAACTCAAGTGATGAGGGCAATGTTGAGAACTTTGAACTTTTGACATTAAAATTTAAAAAGTTCATTAAACAAGAATTAAAGAACACTAACTCTTGCTATGAATGTAAGAAACCGGAACACTCCAAAGACGAGTATACAAAAATGAAGAAGAGAAAGGTACCCAAGGACAAATTAAGAACTTCCAAAGGTGAAATGGCATATTACGATTTGACAAGCTTCGACTACAAGGTAAGTAACTTAACCAAAACTCCCTTGAACTATTTTGAAATTACATGATGTCTTTTCTGCTGGTCATATATGCCTGCAAGTCAATCACATGAGTGATGGCAATTGTGACTTGATATGCACTCTTTTTATTTTGCTTATTATTATTAAGTATTTTATCACTTTATCTTGCGTGTTGCATATATTGTGATATCCTTGGATCTATGCAATGGGAATCGAATCATAACGAGATCACGATAATAAGACCAATTCACCTTTAAACACAGACCCTAAATAATCCCGGTCATAGGTTACTCAAAAGGGACATCGAGATAACCGGATAGACTGGTGTGCTGTATACTCGTCCATATGATGGAGGTGGCTGGTCTCATAGCTACTCATGTGGGGACACTAAGGGTACAGTGCAGGTATTCATTGGGGAATGAGTTTACTAATTGATCCACTTATGGAATGTTGGATGGTTATTGATACCTCATGTCAGACAGTGATTCCGTACTAAGTTACAAAGATAGCATAAAAATATGGATGCTAATTCCATACTCCAACATCTACGTAAACTGTTTGAGGAAAAGGGAAGAACTCAGTGATATGAGATATCAAAGAGTTTTTTTCATGCCAAGATGACTGAGGGGACACCGGTTTAGAACCATATCCTTAAGATGATCGAGTGGATCGAGAAACTCACAGGTCTAGGAATGGTCCTAGAGGATAACCTGTGTGTGGATCTTATGCCTCAGTCCTAACTAGATTTCTTTTCTCACTTTATAATGAATTTTAATATGAACAAGCTTGAGGTGACCCTCCCAAAGCTCCTTAATATGTTGAAAGAAACAGAGAGAACCATCAAGAAAGAGAAGCCAGTTATCTATACTGGTGAGACTAGAAAGAAAAGGAAGGCTAAGAAGTCCCTTAAGAAAGGAAAGGACAAAGGCAAAATGGGTAAGACAAAGGTTGCCAAGAAAGACCCAACAAAGGACAAAGGCCAGTGCTTCCACTGCGGCAAAGATAGGCACTGGAAGAGGAATTACAAAGAGTACCTTGCAGAAAGGGCAAAACAGAAGCTTGGAGAAGCTTCAGGTATATTCATGATCAGTCTCTATTTGCTAGAATCTTATGATAACACATGAGTTTTAGATATCGGGAGTGCTTATCATATCTGAAATTTATTGCAGGTTCTGGCAGGACCTAGGAGATTGAAGAGAGCCAAAATGGACCTTATGATGGTTGTTCAATAGCATTAGATGATGAGATCATCATGAGAGGAATATTACATAATGGTTTATTTATGCTCGATACAGCTCTACACATCATGAGTGTAAGTGATTCTAAGAGGAAATAAGAAGAGGTGAACAATACATATCTATGGAAAGATGACCTTGCCTTTGTGGAAAGATGATCAACTCTTCATTTAGTAGAACTGGAGAAAGAGCCATTGAGTTATTGGAACTCATACATAGTGATGTATGTGATCCCATGTCGACTCATACCATAGGTGATTACTCCTACTTCATTACTTTCACTAATGATTTCTCAAGATACGGATATGTGTACTTGATGAAGTACAAGTTTGAGGTTTTTGAGAAATTCAGGGAATAAAGAATAAAGTGGAGAACCAGATTAGATAGAGTATTAAAACCCTTCAATTAGATTGAGGAGATGAGTTCTTGAATACAGAGTTCACCGAGTTCCTCAAAGACGATGGAATTTTATCCCAATGGATATCTCCTTATACACCATAGCTTAATGGTGTATCAAAAAGTAGGAATTACATATTGTTAGACATGGTGTGTTCCATGATAAGTTTTGCCGACCTACCCATCTCATTCTGGGGATATGCCCTAGAGACCGTAGCTTATCTTCTAAATAGAATTTCAACTAAGTTGGTAGTGTTTACTCCATATGAGATATAAAATGGGAAGAAACCTGATCTTAAGGTTGTTAAGATTTGGGGGTGCCCTACCCATGTCCAGAGACACAACCCCAATAAGTTGGAATCCAAGATGGAACGATGCAAGTTCGTGGGATACCTCAAGGAAACTTGTGGGTATTATTTCTATTACCCTGAGGACAAAAAGGTCTTTGTAGCCAAGAGAGCAGTGTTCCTTGAGAAGGAATACATTCTTAGTGGAGACAGTGGGAGCATGATAGAGTTGAGCAAGGTTGGAGAACCTAGCTTAAGCACCATTCCATAGCCAGAATCTATTCAAGTACCTAGCACACAAATTCCAACTTTACATAGGTTCGATAAAGTATCTCATCCTCTTGAGAGATATATGGCACATATTAGAAGAGATGATGTTAAGGATATTGATCTTCAGACCTATGATGAGGCTATTATGAGCATAGACTTCGGGAAATGGCAAGAAGCCATGAATTCAGAAATGGATTCCATGTACTCCAACAAGGCTCGGAACCTAGTTGATGCACCTAAGGGTATCATAACCATTGGCTACAAATGGATCTTCAATAAGAAGATCGGAGTATATGGAAAGATAGAGACCTATAAAACAAGGCTAGTGGCTAAGGGGTATCGTCAAAGGCAAGGTGTTGACTATGATAAAACTTTCTTACCCGAAGCCATGCTAAAATCCATTTGAATTCTATTAGCTATTGCAGCACACTATGATTATGAGATCTAACAGATGGACGTCAAAACTACATTTCTCAATGGCAACCTCGAGGAGGAGGTATATATGATACAACCTAAGGGATTCATATCTAGAGATAACCCAGACAAGGTGTGCAGGTTGCTTAGGTCTCTCTATAGACTGAAGCAAGCTTTCTGAAGTTGGAACATAAGATTTGATGAGATGATTAGATCTTATGACTTCGTTAAGAATGAAGATGAGCCTTGTGTGTACAAGAAGTTAAATGGGAGCGCTATCACCTTTTTGGCACTGTATGTGGATGACATCCTGATCATTGGGAATGATGTAGGAATGCTCTCTATAGTAAAGGCTTGGCTATCTAGGCATATCTCCATGAAGGACTTAGGGGAAGCATCTTGCGTATTTGGGATATGGATCTATAGAGCTAGATCCAAGAGGATGCTTGGCTTGTCCCAGTCCAGGTACATAGACATCATTGTCAAAAGGTTTGGCATGAAAAATTTCAAGAGAGGTCTCATACCAATGAGACATAGAATATCACTTTCTTGGAGTATGTCCCCAAAGACTTCTAAAGAAAGGGCATACATAGATAGGATACCATATGCCTCAGCGATAGGATCTATCATATATGTTATTCTATGTACCAAGCTTGATATAGCTCATGCTCTGAGTGTCACGAGCAAGTATCAGGCAGATCCAGGCTTGGAGCACTGGAAAGCAATAAAATGCATCCTTAAGTACTTGAGAAGGACTAAGGATCTTTTACTAGTATATGAAGGTAGTAGCCTCAAGGTTGAGGGCTACATGGACTTGAGCTTTCAATCCAATGTCAATGATAGTAAGTCTAATTCAGGGTATATGTTCACCCTGAATGGAGGAGTAGTATGCTAGAAGAGTTCCAAGCAAGACACTACTACTGACTCGACCACAGAGGCGAAATATATTGCTACGACAGAGGCAACAAAGGAGAGAGTTTGGATAAAGAAGTTCATCACAGATTTAGGAGTCGTCCTGAGCAGCAAAGAGCCAATTCCCTTATATTGCGACAACAATGGGGCAATTGCTCAAGCGAAGGAACCCAGGTCTCATTATAAGTCAAAGCATATTCTAAGGAGGTTCCACTTGATAAGAGAGATTGTCGCCCGAAGAGATGTAGTAGTGGAAAGAGTTCCACCCGAAGATAACATTGTAGATCCACTGACAAAGCCACTGACTCAAATTATCTTTGAGCATCACAAGGGCCTGATGGGGATCAGGCACGTAGGTGATTGGCTTTAGGTTAAGTAGGAGATTGCTAGTCATATGTACCCTGCAAGCCAATCATATGAGTGATGATACTTATGGCTTGATATACATTCTTTCTTTTTGCTTATTATTATTAGGCATTTTATCACTTTGTCTTACGTGTTGCATATATTGTGATGTCATTGGATCTGTGCAATAGGAATCGGATCATGATGAGATCACGATAATGAGACTGATTCACCTTTAAATACAAACCCTAAATAATCCCGGTCATAGGTTACTCGAAAGGGACATCGAGATAACTAGATAGACTAGCATATTATATACCTGTCCATATAATGGAGGTGGCTGGTCTCATAGCTACTCATGTGGAGACACTAAGGATATAGTATAGGTGCTCATTGGAGAATGAGTTCATTGATTGATCCACTTATGGAATGTTGGATGGTTATTGATACCTCACATCAGACAACGATTCCGTAGTCCTAGTAGTGTATCTAGTCCTTTGACTTGAGACACCAAGGATGTCCTGTATTAGTACTCCACTCTTTGATACCGAGCTTATAGGTTTGGAAGTTCCAGATCTAGTACAGCCGATTATTGGGAGTGGTAGCTAACCTTACACGGGCTATTAAGTGTCAATAGAGGATCATCAGCTCTCGGTATCATAAAAGGAATATCTCATGTATTCTTACTCGAACAAATCCTTAGCCAAGGTTATTCGGATTGAGATAGAAAGAGTTCTCCGGGAGAATTCGATAAGAGCGAGACTTGAGGGGAGACCGTATGAGCCTGACAACACCATGCCCGATATAGGGTCTCTAGGATATTGGATGGATGAGGGGCTATAGATACATGGTAACTGAGGACAGATAGGTCCAAAAGATTGGATTCTCCTGTATCATCTTAGGACTGCGACGTAGTGGCCTAGTACGTCCGCAGTTGATGAGTCAGGTGAATTATTATAAAGATAATAATTCACTAAGTCAGAAGGAGTTCTGACAAGTATGACTCACGGCCAGCTCGATATTGGGCTTAGAGGGTTATACACATATGGTAGGTGTTGTGACGAGTAGAGGTTCGGATATGAGATATCCAATAAGCCCTTGAATTATTAGATCCTAAGATGAGATCCAAGAAGAGCTAATAAGAGATTATTGGGTAGAGACCCATTAATCTAAGAGGCTTGGGTAATTGGATAGAGATCCAATACCCAATAGGGTAGGATCCATTAGGGTTTACAGGGGACCTCTATAAACAGGAGGGAATTGAAGGCCCATAGGCTGGGGTTCTCTTAATAGTTACCTTCTATTCTCCTCTGCCCAAGAGAGGAGCATCGTCGTAGTCCCTACCGTATCAATACCGCTAGAGAGGAGGACGCTTGACCTTCTTCATCCTCTCCTACAGATATGCAGGGATTCAAGGATATACGATCTCCTTAGGTACTTTCTTTTACACATGCAGTTTTCGTGGATTTGTTTTTGAAACCCATCAATCTTCGCACGATGACGGAACCTTCTGTGGAAATCTATGGGGTTTTGTTTTCTGTTCTTCCGCTGCACATAAGATGTCGCCCCCCTTTGGATTTCCCAATATTTTCATAAGTGCTTAATTTAGAAAGTAGGAATTAAATAAATTATTTTCAAAAATTATATCATGCTTTTCTTTTTAGCATTTTTGGAAAGTAAAAATTAAAATGATACTTGCCTGATTAGTGATAATGCGTATATATCTAATAGGATTAATCAATGCATGTGTATCTTGATGTTTTTAATTTTCATATGTACAACGTAGCTATCTCTTTCTGCCACAAATTTTACTTCCGATGCACAACATAGAAGATATAACATTAGTGCTTATTTGGCATGCATGCAGAAGATATGACATACCTACTTTCCTCCAGATGTAGCGGGGTCCTCGTTCGGATCCATGCCTTCAAATACCTCATTTTATATAACAATCTAAGGCTACCCATGTAGCACGACGAATGTGGCGGCGCTCGGCTTGGTGGTGGAAGCTATGTTCGCAGAGATGCTGGTAATTAACGGTCTCATGTGTGTCAATCAGCTGTATCCTCTAATTTTCATGTCTTATTTCCTTGACTTCTTTGATATTTTGTGTCTTTAACCATCATTCATCATCATAATAGATTAGGTTCACAGTTGGGATAAAAAAGCCCTAAAAGAAAATTTTGATGGTTCAATCTTGGTCACATTGACTTGAGGTTTAAGTTTAAAGGAGCCTTTCTTTGTCAAAGCTACATTTTTCTTCTTTCAGTAGAAGTATTTGGAGCAAGACGATTATCCTTACTACAAACATAGTAGAAGTGATATTTTCCCAACTTCTTATTTCCTTTGGGTTTAGATGATTGTCTAGGGATTTGAACTTTGTTAGAATTAGGATAAGGGTTAGAATTTAGATTAGGATTTAAAAACCTTAGTTTAAACCCTTTACCCTTAGGTTTGAAGTTTTTATCCTTAGAATTGAAGTTATGACCTTGGTTCTGGTTAGATTTTCTATGATTTGAAAATGGCTTGAGGATTCAATCATATTAACTTTAGCTTGTATTTTATTTTTTTGAACTTCACTTTGCCAATATTAGTCTTCTATTCTAATAACTTGGATAGCGGACCTAAGAGTTTGAGTGGCTTGAGATCTCATAATCTCTTGATTAAATTTGGACCAAGAAAGAGGAAGTCTACCTAATAGACGAAATCTGATATAATTCAAAAAAGATTATTACAGATCTATGAATTTTATGGATCAACTTTTGAAATTATAAATTTAATCATTCATGGGTAAATGATCTATTATTTTAAAATTACTAAAAGCAAAAATAGTGAGGCGATGGATAGTATCCACCAGAATCTCTAAGATGTGTTTTTTAAAACTTGACAAATTTCTTCAGTAGTTCCATGTTTTCTGTAGGTTTCATAAAGGTCGTCTAAAAGACTATTGAAGATTCTAAACCTACAGAGATATTTAACTTCTTCAAGAGATTTTTTAAAATTAATAGATCTTGAAGGACTCAAAAAGAGAGGTAATTTCTCTATAGTAGAAATCAGGTCTAGAGTTATCAACCATGGCAAACATATTCCCATTAAATTTTTTAGGTTTAAGGAACATGAAATCATCTAAACCCATCATAATATCTATAAAATAAAATTCAAGTGTCCGTGTGATTACAAATATTGATTTAATGGAGTAGAAAAGTAAGTTGAGTAGATTTTTTGTTTCACCCTTTAAAAGCTTTGTTATGATGTTTGTTTAAGGCAAAAAGATCTCATTTGCTAATAATCTAACACAATATAAATACAAATATAATTGTATCATAATTAAAAAATACTATTTATTGAATTATTATTATTATTTTAAATAAGTAACATTGATGTGCATAGAATAAAGGAATATTGGTAAAGTTATTTTCTCTTTAATATAAATCAAAAAATATAAACCAAGGTATAGGTCAAATTATCAATTTTTATAACTAAATAAATGATAAAATAATCATGCAACTACTATAACGATAATGATTTTTATAAATTAATAAAATAATCATTAAATAACTACAAAAGAAATAATAATAAGACTTATAAATTATTTATTTCATAATGTGTTGCTACCTCGATGTTGTTCACCCGAAGTCAACATGGCTCGATCCTGACTCGAAAGCTCAAAGTAATTTAAGTGACCCTTGTGGCAGTCAAGCAAGACGATTAAAATGGATTTAAGGTGGTCTTCATGCATCCGATGTGGGTTCTAGTCTCCTCGGGGAGATCTTGTACAAAGGTTGATGTCGAAGGGATTTATTGACTCGACCCCTCTGATAATTAAGTTAGCTCTTTGTGACATAATGTGGGTGAGAGGGGTTCTATATTGAGCATGCATCGAGGATCGACTTTTATACTTGAGCAGTTGGAGGGAATCACCCTTGATTATCCGGATATCCTTCTTTTATCATTTATTTATATGTACAACTGATCAGTATGGCCCCCTGTATCCTATGATTCACAAAGGTCAACAAAAAGGGGGGAGGAGCCGCTTGTCAACTTCGACGATTAACAAGGTCAGCTCAAGAAGCTCCATATGGCCTATCATCCGTAGAGGCCAACAAAGGGGCACACAGGTCTATTCGACTGCCCAAGGACCACTGCCCCTAGTGGCCACTAGGGTTGGTCCGTATTACCTCCTATAGACTATTGTCCACGGTGACCGACAAGTCGTCACCCTATTGTTGGGTGGGGGGGGGATGACGTGGCCTTCGTCCTCCACATTAGTTCCTTTGTGGTGGCTAAGTGGCGAGCTACGATTAACGTTAGAATATATCATATCACAATACTAATCTAATAATTAAATTCAATTATTTAACAGATAATTAAACACTTATAAAAGAATTAATATGAATAAATATTTTTTTTCTGAGTTAGCACTTTGTATAATTTCAATCAGAGGGAGAGTATGTCTAAAATATTGGAGTAGTAATATTAAAATAATTTTTTATTAAATCAGAATGGGTTAAATGTGTAAAAATTAAAATAGAAAGTTTAGAAGAGCAGAGTATACGTGGAGAGATGACGAACAAGTCCAATACCTACCCAGCCACATTTGGGAACGATAAGATCACACCTGCTCCCATCTTGGTCTATGAGTCCTTCATGAAGATTAAAGTTACTGTAAGCTAAGCATTGTAGATCGTCTTCTTCATCTTATCTTCTTTGAGAATTATTGTTGCTTGTGAAGCTAAATTTCACGATAAAATAAGAAATATTTTATGATTTATTTTTTATTATATTCAATGACGAACGAGATGTTCATATATGAACTCCAACGATTTATCATTTATATAATAATAGACTAGCTAATTGGATATCTTTAAGGAAAACTTATGATTCATGTCTCATTTGAGAGTCAAGTAAATTTTATTTTTTCACATAGAATGCATAATGATTTTCATTAATCTTGCAATGCATTTTTATAAAGTTTATAGAAATGACAACCTAAAATAATAGTAATTATTATTATTATTATTATTATTATTATTATTATTTAGATATTTATATTTTTTGGTTTTAAATTTTGAAATTTTAAAAATAAAAAAAAAATTGATGTTGCAATTCTAGTGTGACTCGATCAAATCAGGCTAGTCGAATCGATTAATTCAAACCAAATGGTGATAAAGGTTTAGAAACATATCTTCACACTTTGGACATACTAATATGAGTGTCAATCTCTATCAGCAATTTTTCATAAATTAGTTTGCGCGCAAACATTTCTTATTCTTATCGATAAAAAAATTTAGTAGAACTATATATTAAAAGTTATAATTATTTATGAAGAGTTTCATACGATCACAATAGAGTCTAGTTTTTAATTTTCATATGTACAACGTAGCTGTCTCTTTCTGCCACAAATTTTACTTCCGATGCACAACATAGAAGATATAACATTAGTGCTTATTTGGCATGCATGCAGTAGATATGACATACCTATTTTCCTCCGGATGTAGCGGGGTCCTCGTTCGGATCCATGCCTTCAAATACCTCATTTTATATAACAATCTAAGGCTACCCATGCAGCACGACGAACGTGGCGGCGCTCGACATGGTGGTGGAAGCTATGTTCGCGGAGATGCTGGTAATTAACGGTCTCATGTGTGTCAATCAGCTGTATCCTCTAATTTTCATGTCTTATTTCCTTGACTTCTTTGATATTTTGTGTCTTTATAAAGATGAAGGAAGGAGTCATCCAAAGGAGCAGACTGGTGAGGGTGGCCAAGATAGAGGCATCTGAAATGCAGAGAAAATACGACAGCAGGAGTAGAGCTCATGCAGGTGACAACAATGAATGGAGACATGATGGATTTTATGAGTTGGAAGTTGAGGCAGCAGCTCCCAGGAAAAGACCTGCTGTCAGTGAAAGCAAAATGCCTCCAGAAAAAGATGCTGCGGCTACCCCTCCCACCGGACCAGAATCAAGAAACCACCATGATCATCAAATGCTTGGTGCTGCAAGAAGGGAAGAAACGGGAAACAACTTTTCACGTGGTGATAAGCCTGAGAGATTTTTCAATCGAGCTGATGATAGATATGATAAGAGAGGAGACAGATATCTGCAAAGAAAGAAATCAACAGGGCTGGCTATCAGTCAAGGGAGATGCATGGTGGCAGGGACCTGCGGGGCAGGGAAAGATTCATGGGGAGATATGGTGAGAGAAATATGTACCGACGGAGTGGTTTCCAGGCAGAAAAATGGAAGCATGATCTTTTCGGCGAAGCAAATAGAAGCCCTACTCCAAAGAACGAAGAAGAAGAGATGGCGAAGGTCGAAGCACTGTTGTCTCTGTAGTTTGTGCCCCTCTCAAGCGGAATGATTCTGTTCCTAAATAAGGCACTGCTCATTGAACCATGCATCTCCGTAAGGCTGTTGGAAACTTAGTTGGAGGTTTGTGTCTTTTATGAAGATACGTTAACTCCATACAAATTCTCTGCGTAAAAGAAGGCTGTGATTTGGTTTTTCTGCTTGTGGACTATCTGGATTTTGTGAACTGGTGATCTTATATTTGGTAATCTTGTGGACTAGATGTGTTTCAGAATTGGTATGGATTGTCGTTAGAAACAAAATTTTGGACGTGCATGTTACTTCTCCTCTCAACTTAGTTGTGTAGTTGCATTCTCCCTTGGCCATATAGCGACAGTGGCTTAGATAGAGAAGGAATTCTGTAAACCATGCGTCATTCTTGAAGACGAATGTGGCTTTCATCTGCACAAAGAAGCATGCATCTGCCATACTCCATGGGATATCAAGATTCCTGCCCCTACCCATCCCCTGTTCTCCGATGCACGAATAAGATTGCTTAACAAAACTTGGAATTAGTTAAATTTCTCATGCATCAGGATTATTAAGATTATATATATGCAATATCTATTTCTATACCTCACCCTACACAGTCAATTCACTACGTTCCTTTCTTCCCCCAAATGTATCCTAGACTCTCTTTTCTTTCAATTTTGATTCATCATGAAAGGTATCATGATTTTGGTAGATGATGCAATAGATGTTGGTGATGTCCAAATCAATCCAACTGAGATTTTGATTCATATATGCAGGATGTTGATGTGACCAAAAAGGTAGAATTTACGTATAGTGCTTACCAAAAGAGTCTCAAGTGGCCCTATAATTTTGAAATCATCGATTTAATTTTTTAGAATTAAAAATAAAAATCGAATCTCTCGGGACCAATTTCAACTCAGGCAGTTCTGGTTCCAATTTAAAATATTATTTTTTAATTAAATATAATTTTCAAAATAATTAAAAAAAAATTATAATTTTATTTTTGAAATTTATGTATAATTATAATTAGTGTAATGACTTAAAAAAGTTGATATAAAAAATAAAAAAATATATATAATTTTTAGTCAAACTTAATGACTCTATCTAAATTCAAACTTAAGTTAATTGGCTTTAAACTTAAGAATTAACACTACAAGATAGACCTTATTTTTATTTTATTTTTATTTTTTTATCATATTTATTCAGTTTGAACTCGAAATCATAAGGTCGATTTAGTTCCGGTTCAAATCAAACCATGGTTAGGACTAATCTTAAGTAAATAGTAACTAATCTTGGTAATAATAGTTTGAGCTTTTATAGTGGGTTTGACCAAACAAAATTTCCGTTGTATAGATAAAATATTTATCTAAGATTTTTTTTTTTTTTTTTATGGTTTGGCTTACGTGACTGTATTGCTAGCTGGTGTTCGCTGTTTCTTATAAGTTTTATCGTCACATGTCAAACTATAATTGAGGGTGAATATTTATCCTATCATTAAAGTTTACCAAGTTGAAGACCATTTATTATGAATTGTTGCACAAGTAGTGCCAGAGTTAATTTTTTTAATTAAAAAATATTATTATATCAAATAATATATATGAAGTTCACACGTTGACTCTAACATGAAACCTATCATTTTATAATAATACATTAATCAACTTGCATATTTGGACAGCGATTCTTAGTTAGAAAGTTAAATGCACTAAATCTATTTCTATTCGTTTCCTTCCATTCACGACTAGATACGCTGGATACTGTGCAATCCAAAACCCTATAAATCACCATCGAGTCCCAAGACTCTTGCGTCCCACGTCAAAGAAATCGTTTGTCCGCCTCCGAAGTCTGTCTGTGACACTGAAGACCATGGCTGGTAGAAGCTACATCGCTGCCTTGGCGCTCGTCTGCCTGTGCCTCTTCTACCACCTGGAGATCAGTGCAGCCGCAGAGTTTCCGTAGGAGACTCTGATGGTTGGAGCTTTGACGTCGGGAACTGGCCCAACGGCAAGACCTTCAAAGCAGGCGACGTCCTCGGTATCATCCACATCCTTCCTCCTCCATCTTTGATCGTCTTAATTCCATGGTAGCATTTGCATTTGTGTTTGAACTTCTTATGTGGAAACGTGTCCATGCAGTATTCAAATACGACAAGGGAGCGCATAACGTGGTGGTGGTCGATGCCGACGGCTATAATAGCTGCACAGCCAAGTCTGGCTCCAAGACCTACACATCTGGGAACGATAAGATCACTCTGGCTAAAGGAACCAGTTATTTCATCTGCTCCTATCCTGGTCACTGTGATGCCGGCATGAAGATTAAAGTTGTTGCAAACTAAGCTTGGCTGACAATGTCTCTTAAGGCTGACTTCCAAGAATAAATAAGACATATCTTACGGTTCTACTTCGACTCTGTTGCATTTGACAGCAAGATAAAGTTCAACCTTCAGAGAGAATACATAATACTTTCCATTAATACCACAACGCAATTTCATACAAGATATTAAACTAGAAAAATAATACAGCTGATCATTCTTTTAAATATGAATAGGGATGCAAGTAACAAGATAAAGCCGGATTTACACAAAAATACATTATGAATATGAAGATTTTAGTTAGAGGAAGATACATAAATGAAGACATTTTTGGTACTTTTAAATATTTTCTATTAAAGAGGATGAGAGAATAGTTCATTGGAATCTATGTGAGAGGGAGAGCGTGTACGAGGAATTCGGACTTTGACTTTAGGTTAATTTTTGTGAACAAGTGATTTTACAATATGCAACCTTCTTGACTAAATGTGTCTCAGAATTGGTGTTTATTGTCCTTAGAAATCTATAGCTGAAGGCATTACATCAGTAGGCTTCTTCTCTTCTTAACATAGATTTGGTTATATCCATCCTTCGTAGAGATAATAATGGGAGGAGACTCACAACCAATATACTATCGATCTCTTTAACTATATGCCGATAGTGGATTGAAGGAATTATGTAAACTAAGTGTAATTCTTGAAGACGACTTTGGCTTAGAGACGTGGCCAAAGATGCATGCATCCATTTGTTGGAGTAGAAATACTAAAACAACTTTCGATTAAATTAAAATAGGTTAAATAAGTAAAAATTAAAATAAAAAATTTAGAATAAGAACCCAATGTATGTAAGCACTATCCTAAGCGTATTCATCTGAGATAAAATTTTAGGATTTTTTGACACAATGTTAGTTGAAAAGTGATTTATTTATAGTTAATAAGTGACATGTGGCTTGTGCCAACTTTGCTTATTAATATTTAAAAAAAAGCTTGCGAAAGGAGAGTAAAAGACTTGAGACAAAATTCTCTCAACCGCTGATACGAGACTTAAATCCTTGAACAATGATGAGGAATTTGGGTTTTTTCCTTGTCAAGTTTAGCAAACCCTTAAAAAATCAAATTCTCATTCAAATAAATAACTAATTTAAATAAAAATAAAATTATTTTAAAAAATATTGTTGGTGCATGTATTGTGTACTCAATGAGGTGTCTTTTTAAAAACTTAATCTTAATTAGTAAAGTAAGTATTCAGATGAAAGAAACAAGGTCTTGAACTGCATTTCTTTAACCCAGACTTCAACTAATTCACATATAGTATGACATATATTCATACTCGAGGATCTTGATTATTCATAAAAGATTCTAATAATTATCTAAATTTTTAGTTACAATTGTCTAAATATTCTCTTATATAGGAGAACTCCTACCAAAGATGCATGTAGTTACATATAAAAAAAATCATCTCAGACCTTTTTTTTAGCTTTGATTTTTTTTTAGCTATGATTTTCTTATACCAGATTTTTACAAAAAAAATATTTCATCGTCGTGCGAAAATTGGTGCACAAAACCCACGAAATTAAAATACTACGTATAAGAAAGATAGTTGTGTTGCCTAGGGAATTCATATATCCCTAAGTTCATGTAGATCTATGGGAGAGAATGAACGAGGTCAAGCGTCCTCCTCTTTAGCGGTAATCCAAACAAAAGGGGCTATGAAGATACTCCTCAAAGAGAGAGGAGAATAGAAGGTGACAGCCAGGAAGCCCCTAGCCTACGGGCCTTTGCTTTCCTCCTATTTATAGAGGTCCCCTATCAACTTAACCCTAATGGATCCTACCCTATTGGGTACTGGATCTCCATCCAACTACCCAAGCCTTTTAGATTAGTGGATCTCTACCCAATAATCTCTCATAGGCCATTATTGGTTCTCATCCAAAGGATCCAATAATTCAAGGGCTTATTGGATATCTAATAAGATAGAGGCTCCAGCGGATATCTCATATCCGAACCTCTACTCGTCGTAGCAACTACCAAATGTGTGTGACCCTCTAGGCCAAATATCGAGTTAACCGTGAGTTATATATGTCAGAACTCCTTCTGGTTTAATGAATTATTATATTCATAATAATTCACTCGACTCATCGACTGCGAAAGTATTATACCACACGTCGTAGTCCCCAAACGATGTAGGAAAATCCAATCCTTTGAACCTATCTATCCTCAGTTACCATATAACTATAGTTCTTCATTCATCTAATATCCTAGAGATCATATATCTGGTATGGTACTGTCAGACCCATACGGTTTCTATTCGAGCCTTGCTCTAATCAGATTCTCTCGAAAAACTCTTTCTCTCTCAATCCGAATGGCCCTAGCCAGGGATTTATCTAAGCAAGAACATATGAGATATTTCTCTCATGACACTGAGAGTGGATGATCCTCTATCAACACTCAATAGCCCTCGTAAGGTTGGTTGTCACTCCCAATAATCGATTGTACTAGATTTGAAACTTCAAACCCTATAAGTCCAATATTAAAGAGTGGAGTACTCATACAAGACATCCTTGGGGTCTCAAGTCTAAGGACCAAATATACTACTAGGACTATTGAATCGTTATTTGACAATAAGATATCATCAACCATCCAACATTTCGTAAGTGGATTAATCAGTGAACTCATTCTCCAATAAGCACCTATATTGTATCCTTAGTGTCCCCTCACGAGCAACTATAAAACCAACCACCTCTATCATATGGACAAGTATATAGTACACCAGTTTGTCCTGTTATCTCAATCTCCCCCTATAGTAACCTATGATCGAGATTATTTAGGGTTTGTGTTTAAGCGAATCGATCTCATTAACGTGATCTTAGTATGATTCGATTCCCATTGTACAAATTCATAGACATCATAATATATGTAATAGGTAATATAAAATTAGATAATACAAATAAATAATAAGCAAAAAAATATGTATGATGTCACATGTGTTATCACTCATGTGATTGGCTTGCAGGGCACTTATGACTAGTAGTAGTGTTAAGGGTGTTGCTTCATCAGGCATTATAGGGTGAATTTGTAAAGAAGTAGGTAAAGAAGTTATAAAGGGGGTGAGGTGTTGCTTAATTGGAATGATGAGGGATTATATATCTTGAGGAGGACTATTAATTGATGTGGTGAGAGATGTATTTGAGGGAGTCTGAGGTGTACTCATATGAATCTAATGATGTATGATTGTTAGAGTGGCTTGCATTACTGAAGACTCATAGTTTTAAAAGGGAAAGTTAGAGTCGATAAAAATAACATGATGTGATATAAAGACTTTTTAAATTTGAGGATCATAACTTCAGAAAGTATTATGTTCAAGAGAATACCTTATGTGCCAAAATGGAATGTAGTGATAAAAATGTACACATCAATTAGCTAGAATTGTTATCTATTTATACATGTTGAGAGAGAGGATTTTCCTTAACTAAGTAGCGAGATTTTCTTGTGCAGTTGGGAAATCTCAACCTCATGTAGTTGAGAAAATCTCATATACTATCATGGCCCCATACGATTGAGCTCCTATCAAGGATGCCGATCTTGGACCGATGTAATGAAAATAGTTTACGGACGAGAGGCTTCATGAGTGAGTCTGCTAGTTGATCAGTCGTATATACATGAGAGATACGTAGTTGATGTCTGATAACTTTTTGGGAAATCCAAGGGGGCGACATCTCATGTGTAGCAGAAGAACAGAAGACAAAAACTCTGGATTTTTATAAAAGGTTCCATCACCTCAGCAAAGATCGGTGCGTCAAAAATAAATCCGCAAATCCAAAAACTACGTGTGTAAGAAGAGAACGATAGTACCTAGGGAGATCGTATATCCCTGAATCCCTGTAGATCTGTAAGAGATAATGAAGAAGGTCAAGCGTCCTCTTCTCTAGCGGTATCCACACGGTAGCGACTGTAACGATGCTCCTCTCTTGGGTAGAGGAGAATAGAATGTGACAATTGAGAGAACCCTAACCTATTGGCTTTCAATTCTCTCCTATTTACAAAGGCCCCCTATAAACCCTAATGGATCCTACCCTATTGGGTATTGGATCTCTATTTAATTACCCAAGCCTCTTAGATTAATGGGTCTCTACCCAATAATCTCTTATTAGCTCTTATTGGATCTCATCTTAGGATCCAATAATTCAGGGGCTTATTGGATATCCAATAAGATAGGGGCTCCGGTGGATATCTCATATCCGAACCTCTACTCGTCGCAATACCTACCATATGTGTATGACCATCTAGGACCAATATCGAGCTGGCCGTGAATCATACTTGTTAGAACTCCTTCTGACTTAGTGAATTATTATCTCTGTAATAATTCACCCGACTCATCGACTATAGACGTACTAGGCCACTATGCTGTAGTTCCCAAACGATACAAGGGAATCCAATCTTTTGGACCTATCTGTCCTTAGTTACCATGTATCTATAGTCCCTCATCCATCTAATATCCCAGAGACCCTATACCGGGCATGGTGCTGTCAGGCCCATATGGTCTCTCCTTGAGTCTCGCTCTTATCGGATTCTCCTAAAGAACTCTTTCTCTCTCAATCCGAATAACCTTGGTCAATGATTTGTTCGAGCAAGAATACATGAGATATTTCTCTCATGATACCGAGAGCGGATGATCCTCTATTGACACTCAATAGCCCTCGTAAGGTTGGCTACCACTCCCAATAACCGATTGTACTAGATCTGGAACTTCCAAACATATAAGTTCGATATCAAAGAGTGGAGTACTCATACAGGACATCCTTGGTGTCTTAAGTCTAAGGACCAAATATACTACTAGAACTACGGAATCGCTGTCTAACGTGAGGTATCAATAACCATTCAACATTTCATAGGCGGATCAATTAGTTAACTCATTCTCCAATGAGCACTTATACTGTATCCTTAGTGTCTCCACGCGAATAGCTATGAGACTAGCCACCTCTATCATATGGACAGGTATACAGCACACCAGTTTATTCGATTATCTCGATGTCTCTTTTAAGTAACCTATGATCAGGATTATTTAGGGTCTGTGTTTAAAGGTGAATTGATCTCAATATCGTGATCTCATCATGATTCGATTCTCATTGCACAGATCCAAGGCCACCACAATATATGCAACACGTAAGATAAAGTGATAAAATATCTAATAATAATAAACAAAAAGAAAGAGTGCATATCAAGTCACAAGTGTCATCACTTATATGATTGGCTTGCAGGACACATATGACTAGCAGATCTCGCATGAAGTGGAAGTCGATGGCAATGTGTTTCATGCGTTAGTGGAACACATTATGTTCAAGAGAGTATCCTATGAAAATGCAAGACTCAGATCTTGATCTTATCTTATGTGTGGTATGTGGACGTAGCCATAGATAATATAAACAGCCAAATACTTTGATTTTTTAAAGGTTTGGAGATTGATGAAATAGTTTTTCAAATGGTGACGGGAATTGAAGGACTAGAGTGAGCATATGATTAATGAGATAGATGACAATTTGAAAGGCTACAGATCAAAAGGTGGCTAGCATGGAGGCTTGTTGTAGAAGTATGAGACCAATTTTAACTATTTGTCGATGTTTGCATTCAGCAGTGCTAACTAGTTGAGGAGTATATGGAGATGACTTAAGGTGTTGTATATCATAAGTTGAGAGACAAGATGTGAGGGCTTGATATTCACCTTCACCATCAAAGTAAACTATTTTAATTGAAGACTGAAAGAAATTCTTGACCAACTTTCTAAATTTGGTGAAGATTGTTAAAACTTTATATTTATGGTGGAGAGGGTATAACCATGTGTACTTAGTAAAATAGTAGACGAAAATGATATAAAATATGAACTTATTGAAGGAAATGATTAGGGCAGATCCCCAAACATCAGTATAAATAATTTCAAATTATTTAGAACAAGATATAGAGTAAATTTCAAAAGGAAGTCTATGACTTTTATTACTAAAACAATGAGTTATAATGCTACTGGTTTTAAGAATAGGAAGAGAATAACGAGAAAGTAATTTTTGCTAGATAGAGGATGAGGGATGACCCAGGTGACGATGCCACACATTAATTGGAGCTGCAATTAAAGAGTAAACAGTGAGCTGGTTGATTTATTGAATGGATGACCACTCGTAGATGTTGTCCTTACTCTAGCCATAGACCAAGGAAGTGTTGAATCATGGATTTTGATGATGAAACTAATTGATTATGTTTTGGTTATCAAACTATATTTTGAGTCACGCAGGTCTCCTCTCGATTAGGATTAGACAATTGATGCAGGAAGAATCAACATTGTGTTAGAGGAGAACATGTCAGGAGATTGGACGTCGAGCCGGAGCTCCGGTCGACAATCGGCAGAAGGCTTCGGACAAAGATTTTGGGCATCGAGCCAAGAAGAGTGGAGTTATGCCAAGGACATCAAGGTTACGGAGGTCAACTACTGATTAGGCAACATGCCGCAAAAGAGGACGATGTGCCGAAGAAACAAACGAAGCGTTGATATGCCAATGATGTGTCGGATAATATTTTGATTCACGTTGTAATAATAATTATATAGATCGAAGTAGGATTAGATCTAATTGGGTTATAATTGGGCCAACCTAGTTAGGGGCCAGCTGGGTCTACACCTGGATAAGTTTGGGTCGGAGTCAAGGCCCTAACAGGATTGCTGAACCCTGTCTGGCAGTGGTACCATCGAGGGCTTGGTCTCCCAGGTTGTCTAGGTGATGGTACCACCCAGTGTTAGTGTACTTGGGCGGTGGTATCATTGGCTAGGCGGTGATACCGCCCAGTACACTAACAGGGGCAAAAAGCCTGGGTGGTGGTACCGCCCAACACTAGCGGTGGTATCGTCAATACTCCAAAAATCTAGGATGATTCAAATTTGGGCTCTAAATTTGAATCAACTAAAGGTCTATAAATACCCCAGCCATTCTTACTTGGGACAGCAAGAATTGAGAAAAAGAAAGAAGCCAAAAACTCTATTGAAAGACTTATAAAATTAAGGTATCCCTCCTCCTTAAGTATAGAAGTGTAACACTAAGGGAGAATGAGGGAAATCTTATAAGAGAGGGCTATAAAAGAGAGTTAGTCTTCGCCCATTGAAAGGAAGACAACTAGTGGGAGCTGATGGGCTCAAGTGAAAAGGAATCGGGAGTGAATGCAGGTCTAATGATCGAACCACTATAAAAATCGGATTGCATCTCTGTTCTTATTATTTATATTTTTGTAAACCTTCTTTGCTTACTACTCCACTTCCACATCTCCTTCTTATAATCGGCTTCAAGTTTAACATCTTTCCGATACACTTCCAATCAAAATTAGTTTTCATCAAAGCATAATTTTTATCATATGGGGTTTTCCAAAATCGTCGAATTGTCAATTTTACCGCAGCACTAATTTACCCCCACCCCCACCCCCAAGTGTCAAACTGAGACCACTTTCGATATGGTGAGAGAAATATCTTATGTGTTCTCACTCAGGCAAATCCCTAGCCAAGGTCGAACTGATCATGATGAATCCAATAAGCATGACATTCGGATTGAGAGAGAAGTTCACGTAGAGAATTCGATTAGAGCAAGACTTAAGTAAATTTTGTATGGGTCTTACAATACCATTTTCGGTATATGGCCTCTAGGATATTAAATATATGAGGGACTATAGATACATAGCAATTGAGGGTAAACAAATCCAATGGATTAGAACCTCCTATATCATTTGAGGATTATGGTATAGTGGCCTAGTACATTTTGACAAGTGCAACTCGTTGCCCATTTGGTATTAGGCCTACAAAGTCATACATATATGGTAGATGACGTGATGAATAGAGAATTAGATATGTGATATCCAATAAACTCATGTTTATTGAATCTTTTGGATAAGACCTAATAGGGCTTAAGATGGTTATTGGATAATGATCTAATTTTTATTAAGCTAGGGATAATTAGATGGAGATCAAGTATCTAATATGCCAAGATAAATAGATGGAGATTCAATATCCAATATGGTAGGATCCATTAGGGTTAACTTGAAAGGGCTCTCTATAAATAGGAGAGTGACCAAGGGTCATGGGCTAGACTCCTTTAGCCACCCACCTCCTTTTCTCCTCCCTCCCTTTCCTCCCTAGCCATCTGCCTTATTTGGGGCATGAGAACAGTAAGAAGATTTGACCTCTTCTTGTTGTTGAATTTTGGATTTTGATGATGATACTAATTGATTATGCTTTATCATGAAGTCACGCAGGTCTACTCTCGATCAGAATTAGATAGTCCGACATTACGCTAGAGGAAATCACATCAGGATATTGGACATCGAGCCGGAGGCTTGATCGACAATCGGTAGAAGGCTTCAGACAAAGATATCGGGCATCAGGCCAAGAAGAGTAGTGTTACGCTAAGAAGATCAGGGTTGCGAAGATCAACTGTCGATTGGGCAACAGGTCGCAAGAGAGGATGATGCGTCGAAGAACCGGAGGAAACAGACCAATGATGTCTTGGCAACAGGAAGTTGATTCGTTGTAATGCTTGTCTAGATCAAGTATGGTTAAGACTTAATTAGTGTGCAGGATTAACTACGATAACGATGAAGACAAAGCAAAGCGGAATATCGGAGTCAAGTACAATCGAATCGTTAGGAGTTCAAGAGTTCGATGGAAATCCAGAAGAATCGTCTTGAGTGCTACCGAGAATTGACCAAGAGTGAGTATGGAGCTTGACGAAGGGTTCGTCGAAGCTCGCAAAACAGACTTGTCGGAGGTTTACGGAGCTCGCCGAGAAAGATCAGAGCTCGCTAAAGAAGACTCGTCAGAACTCGTCAAGATCATCGTGAAGTCCAGGAGATTGCCAGAAGTCTGCAGAAATGTGTCCAAGGGTTTGTCGAAAGATCATCGAAAGTTCCCCGGAAGCTCGCCGGAGGAAGGCTTGATGTGCTAGACTTTGTTTGCTTAGAAAATGTTTTTAAAATTCATAGTTAGTAAGCAATTAGGGTTAATATTGAGAGGTAATCCCATTAACCCAGGTAGGGATTAATTAGGCCCGTTATGGACTGGTCGGGGTCGAATTCAAGACCCAACCAGAAGTGCTAGACCTTGTCTAGCGATGGCAATGCCAGATTGTGGTGGTGGAACCACTTGGGTTTAGCTCCCCAAGTTATACTAGGCGGTGGTACCGTCAAACTGGTAGCGATACCGCCTATTATTAGGGTCAAACTGGCAGTGGTACCG
This sequence comes from Musa beccarii, assembly GCA_024322285.1. Lineage (NCBI taxonomy): Eukaryota > Viridiplantae > Streptophyta > Magnoliopsida > Zingiberales > Musaceae > Musa > Musa beccarii. The sequence goes on from CM044395.1 coordinate 66,550,502, forward strand.
CTAGTGGCAGGCGGTGGTATCGCCAATACTCGGAAAACTTGAGATTGGAAGGTTTTTGGCTCCAAGTTTGAATCAGATTGGAGCCTATAGAAACCCGTCCCATCCCTGGGTTGAAGACACAAACACACACTTTGAAAGTAGAAAACGCTATTTAAATCTCTTTAGAAATCCCCTCCTCTAGTCCTTACTTGTATTCAAGTTAAAAGAGAGGAGAACCTCCTGAGCCTGTCAAAAGGAGAGAGCACTGTAAGGGAGCTTGTCTTCGCCTATTGCAAGGAAGACAACTAGTGGAAAACTAGTGACCTCAAGTGAAGAGGAATCGGGAGTGGACATAGGTCGTATAACCGAATCGCTATAAAATTGGTTAGTGTTTACTTTCTCTCAATTTACTTCTTAGCAAACCTTCTTTACTTGTTCAACTCCTCATTATTTTCTCTAAACGTTTCAAGTTAAATACGCTTCAATTGAAATCGACTTTCATTGAAACATAGTATTTATCGTACGAAGTTTTTGAAGTATCCTAAATCACCGAATTTGTTGTTCTTAACTGCTTAGTGCCAAACTATTCCCAACACTTGTGTTTGCTACTGCATGGTGGTCGTGAAGGCTAGAAAAGAACAGAACGTGTCATAAGAAGAGGTATGTCATTAAATCATTAATAAAGTTCTTTTCAATCCTACTTCTCTTACTTCTTCTAGTATCCATGTTGAATGTTAGATTTTATAGGAAATGAAAAGGATAAAGAATGATTACTTGAGATATTAATAGATAATATGGTTTTAAAAGAACATACATTTTTAAAGAACTATGCATCTCTAGATTCAATTAGAGTATCATTTGATATTTTAGTTATTTCAGAATTTGCTATAAGAAATCCATAAGTGTTGTTATCGAGAGAGTATCTTACAAAGTTAACATTCACTATTTTGGGACATATCTTCTTTCTCTTGGATTCTAGGATCTTAACCTTACTAAACACTCTCATATTCGAAAGCAACTTAGCCTTGGTTTATAACCCTTCCAAAATTCAAAATGGGTCATCTCTTGTGGTATCTTATTAAATATATAACATATATAAGAGATGCTCTACCCTATAAGCTTTCGAGTACTCTTGAATTAAGGATCAATGCATTAATCATATCTAAAAGAGTTCTATTTTTCTTTCGGCTACACTATTAGATTGAGGTGAATAAGGAGCAATGACTTGATGAATTATGCCATAATCCTCATAAAATTTAACAAATTCATTATAAGTGTACTCACCTCCTCTTTCTAATCTTAGACTTTAACTTTTTTTATTAAATTAATTTTTAACATCAGCCTTATAGATATTAAATTTATTAAAAATTTTATTTTTGGTCTTTATAAGATAAATATAATAGAATTTAGAGAAGTCATCAATAAATATCATAAACTAATGACTTCCACCTTTAGTTGGTACTCTATTAGAGTCCCAAACATCATTGAGGATTAATTCAAGTTTTTGGGCATCTCTAAATTGAATGGGTTTAAAGGGTTTTCAGGTTATTTAGATTGATTGCAAATCTCACATTTAGATTCAATTTCAGAGTTAAATTTTGAAATAAAATCAAGATGTGATATTCTTTGTATTGATTTGAAGTTGACATGACCATGGGTATCATACCAGATATCACAAGATTTTAATTTAAGACAATAGATAAAGATAGTTCATCTTTATTGATTGAAGATGTGATTACATTAAGCTTTGAAAGGTCCTTTAAATATAAAGTCTTTTCCTATATAAATATCTCCCTTGGAGATTAAAACCTGGTTTACTTTCAAAACTATTTTATATTCTAACTAGACAAGGAGAGATCAATTAATTAGGTTTCAGCAAATATCTAATACATGCGCACCATCTTGAAGTATAGGTGTCATTCTTGAAGTAAGTTTTAGGTTGATTTATCCAATTCCTAGCATGTTTGTAGATGTCTCATTCCTTATGGTTACACTTCTACTTAAGATCTAGTAGGAAAAAAATTATTTTTTATTAGCACAAATATAGATATTTAAAATATAATTTAACCATCATTCATAATCATGATAGATTAGGTTCAGAGTTGGGATAAAGAAGACCTAAAAGAAAATTTTGATGGTTCAATCTTGGTCACATTGACTTGAGGTTTAAGTTTAAAGGAGCCTTTCTTTGTCAAAGCTACATTTTTCTTCTTTCAGTAGAAGTATTTCGAGCAAGATGATTATCCTTACTACAAACATAGTAGAAGTGATATTTTCCCAGCTTCTTATTTCCTTTGGGTTTAGATGATTGTCTAGGGATTTGAACTTGGTTAGAGTTAGGATAAGGGTTAGAATTTAGATTAGGATTTAAAAACCTTAGTTTAAACCCTTTACCGTTAGGTTTGAAGTCCTTATCCTTGGAATTGAAGTTATGGCCTTGGTTCTGGATAGATTTTCTATGATTTGAGAATGGCTTTAGGATTCAATCATATTAACTTTAGCTCATATTTTATTTTTTTGAGCTTCACTTTGCCAATATTGGTCTTCTATTCTAATAACATGGATAGCGGATCTTAGAGTTTGAGTGGCTTGAGATCTCATAATCTCTTGATTAAATTTGGACCAAGAAAGAGGAAGTCTATCTAATAGACGAGATCGATATAATTCAAAAAAAAGATTATTCTAGATCTATGAATTTTATGGATCAACTTTAGAAATTATAAATTTAATCATTGATGGGTAAATGATCTATCATTTTAAAATTGTTAAAAGCAAAAATAGTGAGGTGATGGATAGTATCCACCAGAATCTCTAAGATTTGTTTTTTAAAACTTGCCAAATTTCTTTAGTAGTTCCATGTTTTCTGTAGGTTTCATAAAGGTCATCTAAAAGACTATTGAAGATTCTAAACCTACAGAGATATTTAATTTCTTCAAGAGATTTTTTAAAATTAATAGATCTTGAAGGACTCAAAAAGAGAGGTAATTTCTCCACAGTAGAAATCAGGCCTAGAGTTATCAACCATGGCAAACATATTCTCATTAAATTTTTTAGGTTTAAGGAACATGAAATCATCTAAAGCCATCATAATATCTATAGAAAAAATTCAAGTGCCCGTGTGATTACAAATATTGATTTAATGGAGTAGAAAAGTAAGTTGAGTAGATTTTTTGTTTCACCCTTTAAAAGCTTTGTTATGATGATTGTTCAAGGCAAATAGATCTCATTTGCTAATAATCTAACACAATATAAATACAAATATAATTGTATCATAATTAACAAATACTATTTATTGAATTATTATTATTATTTAAATAAGTAACATTGATGTGTACAAAATGAAGGAATATTGTTAAAGTTATTTTCTCTTTAATATAATCCAAAAATATAAACCAAAGTTATAGGTCAAATTATTAATTTTTACAACTAAATAAATGATAAAATAATCATGCAACTACTATAACAATAATGATTTTTATAGATTAATAAAATAATAAAATAATCATTAAATAACTACGAAAGAAATAATAGTAACACTTATAAAATATTTATTTCACAATGTGTTGCTACCTCGATGTTGTCCATCCAAAGTCAACACAACTCAATCCGTACTCAAAAGCTCGAAGTTATTTAAGTGACCCTTGTGGCAGTCGAGCGAGGTGATCAAAGTGGATTCAATGTGGTCTTCGTACATCCGATGTGGGTTCTAGTCTCCTTTAGGAGATCTTGTACAAAGGTTGATGTCGAAGAGATTTCTTGACTCGACGCTTCTGACAATTAAGTTACCTCTTCGTGAATTAATGTGGGTGAGAGTTGTTCCATACTAAGCATGTATCGAGGATCGGCTTTTATACTTGAGCAATTGGAGGGAACCACCAGTCAACAAAAATATAGGAGGAGCCGCTTGTCAATTTCGACGATTAACAATATCAAGTCGAGAAGCTCCTATGGCTTATTATCCATAGAGGCTAACAAAAGGACACACAGTTTATTCGGTGCCAAGGACCACTTGCCCCTAGTAGCCTATAGGGTTGGTCCGTATTACCTCCTATGGACTATGGTCTATGGTGATCGACAAGCCATTACCTTATTGTTGGATGGGGATGACATAGCCTTCGTCCTCCACATTAGTTCCTTTGTGGTGGCCAATTGGCGAGCTATGATCGACGTTGGAATATATCATATCACAATAGTAATCCAATAATTAAATTTAATTATTTAAGATAATTAAACACTTATAAAAGAATTAATATGAATAAATATATTTTTTGTTTAGTTAGCACCTTGTATAATTTCAATCAGAGGGAGAGTATGTCTAAAATATTGGAGTAGTAATATTAAAATAATTTTTGATTAAATCAGAATGGGTTAAATGTGTAAAAATTAAAATAGAAAATTTAGAACAGGAGCAGAGTATATGTTGAGATACGACGAACAAGTCCAATACCTACCCAGCCACATTTGGGAACGATAAGATCACACCTGCTCCCATCTTGGTCTATGAGTCCTTCATGAAGATTAAAGTTACTGTAAGCTAAGCATTGTAGATCGTCTTCTTCATCTTGTCTTGCTGAGAATTATTGTTGCTTGTGAAGCTAAATTTCACGATAAAATAAGAAATATTTTATGATTTATTTTTTATTATATTCAATGACGAATGAGATGTTCATATATGAACTCCAATGATTTATCATTTATATAATAATAGACTAGCTAATTGGATATCTTTAAGGAAAACTTATGATTCATGTCTCATTTGAGAGTCAAGTAAATTTCATTTTTTCACATAGAATGCATAATGATTTTCGTTAATCTTGCAATGCATTTTTATAAAGTTTATAGAAATGACAACCTAAAATAATAGTAGTAATAATTCTTATTATTATTATTATTTAGATATTTATATTTTTGGTTTTAAATTTTGAAATTTTAAAAATAAAAAAAAGATTGATGTTGCAATTCTAGTGTGACTCGATCAAATCAGGCTAGTCGAATCGATTAATTCAAACCAAATGGTGATAAAGGTTTAGAAACATATCTTCACACTTTGGACATACTAATATGAGTGTCAATCTCTATCAGCAATTTTTCGTAAATTAGTTTGCGCGCAAACATTTCTTATTCTTATCGATAAAAAATTTAGTAGAACTATATATTAAAAGTTATAATTATTTATGAAGAGTTTCATACGATCACAATAGAGTCTAGTTTTTAATTTTCATATGTACAACGTAGCTGTCTCTTTCTGCCACAAATTTTACTTCCGATGCACAACATAGAAGATATAACATTAGTGCTTATTTGGCATGCATGCAGTAGATATGACATACCTATTTTCCTCCGGATGTAGCGGGGTCCTCGTTCGGATCCATGCCTTCAAATACCTCATTTTATATAACAATCTAAGGCTACCCATGCAGCACGACGAACGTGGCGGCGCTCGACATGGTGGTGGAAGCTATGTTCGCGGAGATGCTGGTAATTAACGGTCTCATGTGTGTCAATCAGCTGTATCCTCTAATTTTCATGTCTTATTTCCTTGACTTCTTTGATATTTTGTGTCTTTATAAAGATGAAGGAAGGAGTCATCCAAAGGAGCAGACTGGTGAGGGTGGCCAAGATAGAGGCATCTGACATGCAGAGAAAATACGACAGCAGGAGTAGAGCTCATGCAGGTGACAACAATGAATGGAGACATGATGGATTTTATGAGTTGGAAGTTGAGGCAGCAGCTCCCAGGAAAAGACCTGCTGTCAGTGAAAGCAAAATGCCTCCAGAAAAAGATGCTGCGGCTACCCCTCCCACCGGACCAGAATCAAGAAACCACCATGATCATCAAATGCTTGGTGCTGCAAGAAGGAAGAAACGGGAAACAACTTTTCACGTGGTGATAAGCCTGAGAGATTTTTCAATCGAGCTGATGATAGATATGATAAGAGAGGAGACAGATATCTGCAAAGAAATGAAATCAACAGGGCTGGCTATCAGTCAAGGGAGATGCATGGTGGCAGGGACCTGCGGGGCAGGGAAAGATTCATGGGGAGATATGGTGAGAGAAATATGTACCGACGGAGTGGTTTCCAGGCAGAAAAATGGAAGCATGATCTTTTCGGCGAAGCAAATAGAAGCCCTACTCCAAAGAACGAAGAAGAAGAGATGGCGAAGGTCGAAGCACTGTTGTCTCTGTAGTTTGTGCCCCTCTCAAGCGGAATGATTCTGTTCCTAAATAAGGCACTGCTCATTGAACCATGCATCTCCGTAAGGCTGTTGGAAACTTAGTTGGAGGTTTGTGTCTTTTTATGAAGATACGTTAACTCCATACAAATTCTCTGCGTAAAAGAAGGCTGTGATTTGGTTTTTCTGCTTGTGGACTATCTGGATTTTGTGAACTGGTGATCTTATATTTGGTAATCTTGTGGACTAGATGTGTTTCAGAATTGGTATGGATTGTCGTTAGAAACAAAATTTTGGACGTGCATGTTACTTCTCCTCTCAACTTAGTTGCGTAGTTGCATTCTCCCTTGGCCATATAGCGACAGTGGCTTAGATAGAGAAGGAATTCTGTAAACCATGCGTCATTCTTGAAGACGAATGTGGCTTTCATCTGCACAAAGAAGCATGCATCTGCCATACTCCATGGGATATCAAGATTCCTGCCCCTACCCATCCCCTGTTCTCCGATGCACGAATAAGATTGCTTAACAAAACTTGGAATTAGTTAAATTTCTCATGCATCAGGATTATTAAGATTATATATATGCAATATCTATTTCTATACCTCACCCTACACAGTCAATTCACTACGTTCCTTTCTTCCCCCAAATGTATCCTAGACTCTCTTTTCTTTCAATTTTGATTCATCATGAAAGGTATCATGATTTTGGTAGATGATGCAATAGATGTTGGTGATGTCCAAATCAATCCAACTGAGATTTTGATTCATATATGCAGGATGTTGATGTGACCAAAAGGTAGAATTTACGTATAGTGCTTACCAAAAGAGTCTCAAGTGGCCCTATAATTTTGAAATCATCGATTTAATTTTTAGAATTAAAAATAAAAATCGAATCTCTCAGGACCAATTTCAACTCAGGCAGTTCTGGTTCCAATTTAAAATATTATTTTTAATTAAATATAATTTTCAAAATAATTAAAAAAATTATAATTTTATTTTTGAAATTTATGTATAATTATAATTAGTGTAATGACTTTAAAAAGTTGATATAAAAATAAAAAATATATATAATTTTTAGTCAAACTTAATGACTCTATCTAAATTCAAACTTAAGTTAATTGGCTTTAAACTTAAGAATTAACACTACAAGATAGACCTTATTTTTATTTTATTTTTATTTTTTATCATATTTATTCAGTTTGAACTCAAAATCATAAGGTCGATTTAGTTCGGTTCAAATCAAACCATGGTTAGGACTAATCTTAAGTAAATAGTAACTAATCTTGGTAATAATAGTTTGAGCTTTTATAGTGGGTTTGACCAAACAAAATTTCCGTTGTATAGATAAAATATTTATCTAAGATTTTTTTTTTTTTATGGTTTGGCTTACGTGACTGTATTGCTAGCTGGTGTTCGCTGTTTCTTATAAGTTTTATCGTCACATGTCAAACTATAATTGAGGGTGAATATTTATCCTATCATTAAAGTTTACCAAGTTGAAGACCATTTATTATGAATTGTTGCACAAGTAGTGCCAGAGTTAATTTTTTTAATTAAAAAATTTTATTATATCAAATAATATATATGAAGTTCACACGTTGACTCTAACATGAAACCTATCATTTTATAATAATACATTAATCAACTTGCATATTTGGACAGCGATTCTTAGTTAGAAAGTTAAATGCACTAAATCTATTTCTATTCGTTTCCTTCCATTCACGACTAGATACGCTGGATACTGTGCAATCCAAAACCCTATAAATCACCATCGAGTCCCAAGACTCTTGCGTCCCACGTCAAAGAAATCGTTTGTCCGCCTCCGAAGTCTGTCTGTGACACTGAAGACCATGGCTGGTAGAAGCTACATCGCTGCCTTGGCGCTCGTCTGCCTGTGCCTCTTCTACCACCTGGAGATCAGTGCAGCCGCAGAGTTTCCCGTAGGAGACTCTGATGGTTGGAGCTTTGACGTCGGGAACTGGCCCAACGGCAAGACCTTCAAAGCAGGCGACGTCCTCGGTATCATCCACATCCTTCCTCCTCCATCTTTGATCGTCTTAATTCCATGGTAGCATTTGCATTTGTGTTTGAACTTCTTATGTGGAAACGTGTCCATGCAGTATTCAAATACGACAAGGGAGCGCATAACGTGGTGGTGGTCGATGCCGACGGCTATAATAGCTGCACAGCCAAGTCTGGCTCCAAGACCTACACATCTGGGAACGATAAGATCACTCTGGCTAAAGGAACCAGTTATTTCATCTGCTCCTATCCTGGTCACTGTGATGCCGGCATGAAGATTAAAGTTGTTGCAAACTAAGCTTGGCTGACAATGTCTCTTAAGGCTGACTTCCAAGAATAAATAAGACATATCTTACGGTTCTACTTCGACTCTGTTGCATTTGACAGCAAGATAAAGTTCAACCTTCAGAGAGAATACATAATACTTTCCATTAATACCACAACGCAATTTCATACAAGATATTAAACTAGAAAATAATACAGCTGATCATTCTTTTAAATATGAATAGGGATGCAAGTAACAAGATAAAGCCGGATTTACACAAAAATACATTATGAATATGAAGATTTTAGTTAGAGGAAGATACATAAATGAAGACATTTTTGGTACTTTTAAATATTTTCTATTAAAGAGGATGAGAGAATAGTTCATTGGAATCTATGTGAGAGGGAGAGCGTGTACGAGGAATTCGGACTTTGACTTTAGGTTAATTTTTGTGAACAAGTGATTTTACAATATGCAACCTTCTTGACTAAATGTGTCTCAGAATTGGTGTTTATTGTCCTTAGAAATCTATAGCTGAAGGCATTACATCAGTAGGCTTCTTCTCTTCTTAACATAGATTTGGTTATATCCATCCTTCGTAGAGATAATAATGGGAGGAGACTCACAACCAATATACTATCGATCTCTTTAACTATATGCCGATAGTGGATTGAAGGAATTATGTAAACTAAGTGTAATTCTTGAAGACGACTTTGGCTTAGAGACGTGGCCAAAGATGCATGCATCCATTTGTTGGAGTAGAAATACTAAAACAACTTTCGATTAAATTAAAATAGGTTAAATAAGTAAAAATTAAAATAAAAAATTTAGAATAAGAACCCAATGTATGTAAGCACTATCCTAAGCATATTCATCTGAGATAAAATTTTAGGATTTTTTGACACAATGTTAGTTGAAAAGTGATTTATTTATAGTTTAATAAGTGACATGTGGCTTGTGCCAACTTTGCTTATTAATATTTAAAAAAGCTTGCGAAAGGAGAGTAAAAGACTTGAGACAAAATTCTCTCAACCGCTGATACGAGACTTAAATCCTTGAACAATGATGAGGAATTTGGGTTTTTTCCTTGTCAAGTTTAGCAAACCCTTAAAAAATCAAATTCTCATTCAAATAAATAACTAATTTAAATAAAAATAAAATTATTTTAAAAAATATTGTTGGTGCATGTATTGTGTACTCAATGAGGTGTCTTTTTAAAAACTTAATCTTAATTAGTAAAGTAAGTATTCAGATGAAAGAAACAAGGTCTTGAACTGCATTTCTTTAACCCAGACTTCAACTAATTCACATATAGTATGACATATATTCATACTCGAGGATCTTGATTATTCATAAAAGATTCTAATAATTATCTAAATTTTTAGTTACAATTGTCTAAATATTCTCTTATATAGGAGAACTCCTACCAAAGATGCATGTAGTTACATATAAAAAAAATCATCTCAGACCTTTTTTTTAGCTTTGATTTTTTTTTAGCTATGATTTTCTTATACCAGATTTTTACAAAAAAAATATTTCATCGTCGTGCGAAAATTGGTGCACAAAACCCACGAAATTAAAATACTACGTATAAGAAAGATAGTTGTGTTGCCTAGGGAATTCATATATCCCTAAGTTCATGTAGATCTATGGGAGAGAATGAACGAGGTCAAGCGTCCTCCTCTTTAGCGGTAATCCAAACAAAAGGGGCTATGAAGATACTCCTCAAAGAGAGAGGAGAATAGAAGGTGACAGCCAGGAAGCCCCTAGCCTACGGGCCTTTGCTTTCCTCCTATTTATAGAGGTCCCCTATCAACTTAACCCTAATGGATCCTACCCTATTGGGTACTGGATCTCCATCCAACTACCCAAGCCTTTTAGATTAGTGGATCTCTACCCAATAATCTCTCATAGGCCATTATTGGTTCTCATCCAAAGGATCCAATAATTCAAGGGCTTATTGGATATCTAATAAGATAGAGGCTCCAGCGGATATCTCATATCCGAACCTCTACTCGTCGTAGCAACTACCAAATGTGTGTGACCCTCTAGGCCAAATATCGAGTTAACCGTGAGTTATATATGTCGAACTCCTTCGTTTAATGAATTATTATATTCATAATAATTCACTCGACTCATCGACTGCGAAAGTATTATACCACACGTCGTAGTCCCCAAACGATGTAGGAAAATCCAATCCTTTGAACCTATCTATCCTCAGTTACCATATAACTATAGTTCTTCATTCATCTAATATCCTAGAGATCATATATCTGGTATGGTACTGTCAGACCCATACGGTTTCTATTCGAGCCTTGCTCTAATCAGATTCTCTCGAAAAACTCTTTCTCTCTCAATCCGAATGGCCCTAGCCAGGGATTTATCTAAGCAAGAACATATGAGATATTTCTCTCATGACACTGAGAGTGGATGATCCTCTATCAACACTCAATAGCCCTCGTAAGGTTGGTTGTCACTCCCAATAATCGATTGTACTAGATTTGAAACTTCAAACCCTATAAGTCCAATATTAAAGAGTGGAGTACTCATACAAGACATCCTTGGTGTCTCAAGTCTAAGGACCAAATATACTACTAGGACTATTGAATCGTTATTTGACAATAAGATATCATCAACCATCCAACATTTCGTAAGTGGATTAATCAGTGAACTCATTCTCCAATAAGCACCTATATTGTATCCTTAGTGTCCCCTCACGAGCAACTATAAAACCAACCACCTCTATCATATGGACAAGTATATAGTACACCAGTTTGTCCTGTTATCTCAATCTCCCCCTATAGTAACCTATGATCGAGATTATTTAGGGTTTGTGTTTAAGCGAATCGATCTCATTAACGTGATCTTAGTATGATTCGATTCCCATTGTACAAATTCATAGACATCATAATATATGTAATAGGTAATATAAAATTAGATAATACAAATAAATAATAAGCAAAAAAATATGTATGATGTCACATGTGTTATCACTCATGTGATTGGCTTGCAGGGCACTTATGACTAGTAGTAGTGTTAAGGGTGTTGCTTCATCAGGCATTATAGGGTGAATTTGTAAAGAAGTAGGTAAAGAAGTTATAAAGGGGGTGAGGTGTTGCTTAATTGGAATGATGAGGGATTATATATCTTGAGGAGGACTATTAATTGATGTGGTGAGAGATGTATTTGAGGGAGTCTGAGGTGTACTCATATGAATCTAATGATGTATGATTGTTAGAGTGGCTTGCATTACTGAAGACTCATAGTTTTAAAAGGGAAAGTTAGAGTCGATAAAAATAACATGATGTGATATAAAGACTTTTTAAATTTGAGGATCATAACTTCAGAAAGTATTATGTTCAAGAGAATACCTTATGTGCCAAAATGGAATGTAGTGATAAAAATGTACACATCAATTAGCTAGAATTGTTATCTATTTATACATGTTGAGAGAGAGGATTTTCCTTAACTAAGTAGCGAGATTTTCTTGTGCAGTTGGGAAATCTCAACCTCATGTAGTTGAGAAAATCTCATATACTATCATGGCCCCATACGATTGAGCTCCTATCAAGGATGCCGATCTTGGACCGATGTAATGAAAATAGTTTACGGACGAGAGGCTTCATGAGTGAGTCTGCTAGTTGATCAGTCGTATATACATGAGAGATACGTAGTTGATGTCTGATAACTTTTTGGGAAATCCAAGGGGGCGACATCTCATGTGTAGCAGAAGAACAGAAGACAAAAACTCCTGGATTTTTATAAAAGGTTCCATCACCGTGCAAAGATCGGTGCGTCAAAAATAAATCCGCAAATCCAAAAACTACGTGTGTAAGAAGAGAACGATAGTACCTAGGGAGATCGTATATCCCTGAATCCCTGTAGATCTGTAAGAGATAATGAAGAAGGTCAAGCGTCCTCTTCTCTAGCGGTATCCACACGGTAGCGACTGTAACGATGCTCCTCTCTTGGGTAGAGGAGAATAGAATGTGACAATTGAGAGAACCCTAACCTATTGGCTTTCAATTCTCTCCTATTTACAAAGGCCCCCTATAAACCCTAATGGATCCTACCCTATTGGGTATTGGATCTCTATTTAATTACCCAAGCCTCTTAGATTAATGGGTCTCTACCCAATAATCTCTTATTAGCTCTTATTGGATCTCATCTTAGGATCCAATAATTCAGGGGCTTATTGGATATCCAATAAGATAGGGGCTCCGGTGGATATCTCATATCCGAACCTCTACTCGTCGCAATACCTACCATATGTGTATGACCATCTAGGACCAATATCGAGCTGGCCGTGAATCATACTTGTTAGAACTCCTTCGACTTTAGTGAATTATTATCTCTGTAATAATTCACCCGACTCATCGACTATAGACGTACTAGGCCACTATGCTGTAGTTCCCAAACGATACAAGGGAATCCAATCTTTTGGACCTATCTGTCCTTAGTTACCATGTATCTATAGTCCCTCATCCATCTAATATCCCAGAGACCCTATACCGGGCATGGTGCTGTCAGGCCCATATGGTCTCTCCTTGAGTCTCGCTCTTATCGGATTCTCCTAAAGAACTCTTTCTCTCTCAATCCGAATAACCTTGGTCAATGATTTGTTCGAGCAAGAATACATGAGATATTTCTCTCATGATACCGAGAGCGGATGATCCTCTATTGACACTCAATAGCCCTCGTAAGGTTGGCTACCACTCCCAATAACCGATTGTACTAGATCTGGAACTTCCAAACATATAAGTTCGATATCAAAGAGTGGAGTACTCATACAGGACATCCTTGGTGTCTCAAGTCTAAGGACCAAATATACTACTAGAACTACGGAATCGCTGTCTAACGTGAGGTATCAATAACCATTCAACATTTCATAGGCGGATCAATTAGTTAACTCATTCTCCAATGAGCACTTATACTGTATCCTTAGTGTCTCCACGCGAATAGCTATGAGACTAGCCACCTCTATCATATGGACAGGTATACAGCACACCAGTTTATTCGATTATCTCGATGTCTCTTTTAAGTAACCTATGATCAGGATTATTTAGGGTCTGTGTTTAAAGGTGAATTGATCTCAATATCGTGATCTCATCATGATTCGATTCTCATTGCATGATCAAGGCCACCACAATATATGCAACACGTAAGATAAAGTGATAAAATATCTAATAATAATAAACAAAAAGAAAGAGTGCATATCAAGTCACAAGTGTCATCACTTATATGATTGGCTTGCAGGACACATATGACTAGCAGATCTCGCATGAAGTGGAAGTCGATGGCAATGTGTTTCATGCGTTAGTGGAACACATTATGTTCAAGAGAGTATCCTATGAAAATGCAAGACTCAGATCTTGATCTTATCTTATGTGTGGTATGTGGACGTAGCCATAGATAATATAAACAGCCAAATACTTTGATTTTTTAAAGGTTTGGAGATTGATGAAATAGTTTTTCAAATGGTGACGGGAATTGAAGGACTAGAGTGAGCATATGATTAATGAGATAGATGACAATTTGAAAGGCTACAGATCAAAAGGTGGCTAGCATGGAGGCTTGTTGTAGAAGTATGAGACCAATTTTAACTATTTGTCGATGTTTGCATTCAGCAGTGCTAACTAGTTGAGGAGTATATGGAGATGACTTAAGGTGTTGTATATCATAAGTTGAGAGACAAGATGTGAGGGCTTGATATTCACCTTCACCATCAAAGTAAACTATTTTAATTGAAGACTGAAAGAAATTCTTGACCAACTTTCTAAATTTGGTGAAGATTGTTAAAACTTTATATTTATGGTGGAGAGGTATAACCATGTGTACTTAGTAAAATAGTAGACGAAAATGATATAAAATATGAACTTATTGAAGGAAATGATTAGGCGAGGATCCCCAAACATCAAGTATAAATAATTTCAAATTATTTAGAACAAGATATAGAGTAAATTTCAAAAGGAAGTCTATGACTTTTATTACTAAAACAATGAGTTATAATGCTACTGGTTTTAAGAATAGGAAGAGAATAACGAGAAAGTAATTTTTGCTAGATAGAGGATGAGGGATGACCCAGGTGACGATGCCACACATTAATTGGAGCTGCAATTAAAGAGTAAACAGTGAGCTGGTTGATTTATTGAATGGATGACCACTCGTAGATGTTGTCCTTACTCTAGCCATAGACCAAGGAAGTGTTGAATCATGGATTTTGATGATGAAACTAATTGATTATGTTTTGGTTATCAAACTATATTTTGAGTCACGCAGGTCTCCTCTCGATTAGGATTAGACAATTGATGCAGGAAGAATCAACATTGTGTTAGAGGAGAACATGTCAGGAGATTGGACGTCGAGCCGGAGCTCCGGTCGACAATCGGCAGAAGGCTTCGGACAAAGATTTTGGGCATCGAGCCAAGAAGAGTGGAGTTATGCCAAGGACATCAAGGTTACGGAGGTCAACTCATCGATTAGGCAACATGCCGCAAAAGAGGACGATGTGCCGAAGAAACAAACGAAGCGTTGATATGCCAATGATGTGTCGGATAATATTTTGATTCACGTTGTAATAATAATTATATAGATCGAAGTAGGATTAGATCTAATTGGGTTATAATTGGGCCAACCTAGTTAGGGGCCAGCTGGGTCTACACCTGGATAAGTTTGGGTCGGAGTCAAGGCCCTAACAGGATTGCTGAACCCTGTCTGGCAGTGGTACCATCGAGGGCTTGGTCTCCCAGGTTGTCTAGGTGATGGTACCACCCAGTGTTAGTGTACTTGGGCGGTGGTATCATTGGCTAGGCGGTGATACCGCCCAGTACACTAACAGGGGCAAAAAGCCTGGGTGGTGGTACCGCCCAACACTAGCGGTGGTATCGTCAATACTCCAAAAATCTAGGATGATTCAAATTTGGGCTCTAAATTTGAATCAACTAAAGGTCTATAAATACCCCAGCCATTCTTACTTGGGACAGCAAGAATTGAGAAAAAGAAAGAAGCCAAAAACTCTATTGAAAGACTTATAAAATTAAGGTATCCCTCCTCCTTAAGTATAGAAGTGTAACACTAAGGGAGAATGAGGGAAATCTTATAAGAGAGGGCTATAAAAGAGAGTTAGTCTTCGCCCATTGAAAGGAAGACAACTAGTGGGAGCTGATGGGCTCAAGTGAAAAGGAATCGGGAGTGAATGCAGGTCTAATGATCGAACCACTATAAAAATCGGATTGCATCTCTGTTCTTATTATTTATATTTTTGTAAACCTTCTTTGCTTACTACTCCACTTCCACATCTCCTTCTTATAATCGGCTTCAAGTTTAACATCTTTCCGATATACTTCCAATCAAAATTAGTTTTCATCAAAGCATAATTTTTATCATATGGGGTTTTCCAAAATCGTCGAATTGTCAATTTTACCGCAGCACTAATTTACCCCCACCCCCACCCCCAAGTGTCAAACTGAGACCACTTTCGATATGGTGAGAGAAATATCTTATGTGTTCTCACTCAGGCAAATCCCTAGCCAAGGTCGAATGATCATGATGAATCCAATAAGCATGACATTCGGATTGAGAGAGAAGTTCACGTAGAGAATTCGATTAGAGCAAGACTTAAGTAAATTTTGTATGGGTCTTACAATACCATTTTAGGTATATGGCCTCTAGGATATTAAATATATGAGGACTATAGATACATAGCAATTGAGGGTAAACAAATCCAATGGATTAGAACCTCCTATATCATTTGAGGATTATGGTATAGTGGCCTAGTACATTTTGACAAGTGCAACTCGTTGCCCATTTGGTATTAGGCCTACAAAGTCATACATATATGGTAGATGACGTGATGAATAGAGAATTAGATATGTGATATCCAATAAACTCATGTTTATTGAATCTTTTGGATAAGACCTAATAGGGCTTAAGATGGTTATTGGATAATGATCTAATTTTTATTAAGCTAGGGATAATTAGATGGAGATCAAGTATCTAATATGCCAAGATAAATAGATGGAGATTCAATATCCAATATGGTAGGATCCATTAGGGTTAACTTGAAAGGGCTCTCTATAAATAGGAGAGTGACCAAGGGTCATGGGCTAGACTCCTTTAGCCACCCACCTCCTTTTCTCCTCCCTCCCTTTCCTCCCTAGCCATCTGCCTTATTTGGGGCATGAGAACAGTAAGAAGATTTGACCTCTTCTTGTTGTTGAATTTTGGATTTTGATGATGATACTAATTGATTATGCTTTATCATGAAGTCACGCAGGTCTACTCTCGATCAGAATTAGATAGTCCGACATTACGCTAGAGGAAATCACATCAGGATATTGGACATCGAGCCGGAGGCTTGATCGACAATCGGTAGAAGGCTTCAGACAAAGATATCGGGCATCAGGCCAAGAAGAGTAGTGTTACGCTAAGAAGATCAGGGTTGCGAAGATCAACTGTCGATTGGGCAACAGGTCGCAAGAGAGGATGATGCGTCGAAGAACCAGAGGAAACACCGACCAATGATGTACTGAGCAACAGGAAGTTGATTCGTTGTAACTGTCTAGATCGAAGTATGGTTAAGACTTAATTAGTGTGCAGGATTAACTACGATAACGATGAAGACAAAGCAAAACGGAATATCGGAGTCAAGTACAATCGAATCGTTAGGAGTTCAAGAGTTCGATGGAAATCCGAAGAATCGTCGGAGTGCTACCAGAATTGACCAAGAGTGAGTATGGAGCTTGACGAAGGGTTCGTCAGAAGCTCGCAAAACAGACTTGTCGGAGGTTTACGGAGCTCGCCGAGAAAGATCAGAGCTCGCTAAAGAAGACTCGTCAGAACTCGTCAAGATCATCGTGAAGTCCAGGAGATTGCCAGAAGTCTGCAGAAATGTGTCCAAGGGTTTGTCGAAAGATCATCGAAAGTTCCCCGGAAGCTCGCCGGAGGAAGGCTTGATGTGCTAGACTTTGTTTGCTTAGAAAATGTTTTTAAAATTCATAGTTAGTAAGCAATTAGGGTTAATATTGAGAGGTAATCCCATTAACCCAGGTAGGGATTAATTAGGCCCGTTATGGACTGGTCGGGGTCGAATTCAAGACCCAACCAGAAGTGCTAGACCTTGTCTAGCGATGGCAATGCCAGATTGTGGTGGTGGAACCACTTGGGTTTAGCTCCCCAAGTTATACTAGGCGGTGGTACCGTCAAACTGGTAGCGATACCGCCTATTATTAGGGTCAAACTAGCAGTGGTACCGCTAGTGGCAGGCGGTGGTATCGCCAATACTCGGAAAACTTGAGATTGGAAGGTTTTTGGCTCCAAGTTTGAATCAGATTGGAGCCTATAGAAACCCGTCCCATCCCTGGGTTGAAGACACAAACACACACTTTGAAAGTAGAAAACGCTATTTAAATCTCTTTAGAAATCCCCTCCTCTAGTCCTTACTTGTATTCAAGTTAAAAGAGAGGAGAACCTCCTGAGCCTGTCAAAAGGAGAGAGCCTTTGTAAAGGAGCTTGTCTTCGCCTATTGCAAGGAAGACAACTAGTGGAAAACTAGTGACCTCAAGTGAAGAGGAATCGGGAGTGGACATAGGTCGTATAACCGAATCGCTATAAAATTGGTTAGTGTTTACTTTCTCTCAATTTACTTCTTAGCAAACCTTCTTTACTTGTTCAACTCCTCATTATTTTCTCTAAACGTTTCAAGTTAAATACGCTTCAATTGAAATCGACTTTCATTGAAACATAGTATTTATCGTCGTCACGAAGTTTTGAAGTATCCTAAATCACCGAATTTGTTGTTCTTAACTGCTTAGTGCCAAACTATTCCCAACACTTGTGTTTGCTACTGCATGGTGGTCGTGAAGGCTAGAAAAGAACAGAACGTGTCATAAGAAGAGGTATGTCATTAAATCATTAATAAAGTTCTTTTCAATCCTACTTCTCTTACTTCTTCTAGTATCCATGTTGAATGTTAGATTTTATAGGAAATGAAAAGGATAAAGAATGATTACTTGAGATATTAATAGATAATATGGTTTTAAAAGAACATACATTTTTAAAGAACTATGCATCTCTAGATTCAATTAGAGTATCATTTGATATTTTAGTTATTTCAGAATTTGCTATAAGAAATCCATAAGTGTTGTTATCGAGAGAGTATCTTACAAAGTTAACATTCACTATTTTGGGACATATCTTCTTTCTCTTGGATTCTAGGATCTTAACCTTACTAAACACTCTCATATTCGAAAGCAACTTAGCCTTGGTTTATAACCCTTCCAAAATTCAAAATGGGTCATCTCTTGTGGTATCTTATTAAATATATAACATATATAAGAGATGCTCTACCCTATAAGCTTTCGAGTACTCTTGAATTAAGGATCAATGCATTAATCATATCTAAAAGAGTTCTATTTTTCTTTCGGCTACACTATTAGATTGAGGTGAATAAGGAGCAATGACTTGATGAATTATGCCATAATCCTCATAAAATTTAACAAATTCATTATAAGTGTACTCACCTCCTCTTTCTAATCTTAGACTTTAACTTTTTTTATTAAATTAATTTTTAACATCAGCCTTATAGATATTAAATTTATTAAAAATTTTATTTTTGGTCTTTATAAGATAAATATAATAGAATTTAGAGAAGTCATCAATAAATATCATAAACTAATGACTTCCACCTTTAGTTGGTACTCTATTAGAGTCCCAAACATCATTGAGGATTAATTCAAGTTTTTGGGCATCTCTAAATTGAATGGGTTTAAAGGGTTTTCCAGGTTATTTAGATTGATTGCAAATCTCACATTTAGATTCAATTTCAGAGTTAAATTTTGAAATAAAATCAAGATGTGATATTCTTTGTATTGATTTGAAGTTGACATGACCATGGGTATCATACCAGATATCACAAGATTTTAATTTAAGACAATAGATAAAGATAGTTCATCTTTATTGATTGAAGATGTGATTACATTAAGCTTTGAAAGGTCCTTTAAATATAAAGTCTTTTCCTATATAAATATCTCCCTTGGAGATTAAAACCTGGTTTACTTTCAAAACTATTTTATATTCTAACTAGACAAGGAGAGATCAATTAATTAGGTTTCAGCAAATATCTAATACATGCGCACCATCTTGAAGTATAGGTGTCATTCTTGAAGTAAGTTTTAGGTTGATTTATCCAATTCCTAGCATGTTTGTAGATGTCTCATTCCTTATGGTTACACTTCTACTTAAGATCTAGTAGGAAAAAAATTATTTTTTATTAGCACAAATATAGATATTTAAAATATAATTTAACCATCATTCATAATCATGATAGATTAGGTTCACAGTTGGGATAATGAAGACCTAAAAGAAAATTTTGATGGTTCAATCTTGGTCACATTGACTTGAGGTTTAAGTTTAAAGGAGCCTTTCTTTGTCAAAGCTACATTTTTCTTCTTTCAGTAGAAGTATTTCGAGCAAGATGATTATCCTTACTACAAACATAGTAGAAGTGATATTTTCCCAGCTTCTTATTTCCTTTGGGTTTAGATGATTGTCTAGGGATTTGAACTTGGTTAGAGTTAGGATAAGGGTTAGAATTTAGATTAGGATTTAAAAACCTTAGTTTAAACCCTTTACCGTTAGGTTTGAAGTCCTTATCCTTGGAATTGAAGTTATGGCCTTGGTTCTGGATAGATTTTCTATGATTTGAGAATGGCTTTAGGATTCAATCATATTAACTTTAGCTCATATTTTATTTTTTGAGCTTCACTTTGCCAATATTGGTCTTCTATTCTAATAACATGGATAGCGGATCTTAGAGTTTGAGTGGCTTGAGATCTCATAATCTCTTGATTAAATTTGGACCAAGAAAGAGGAAGTCTATCTAATAGACGAGATCTCGATATAATTCAAAAAAGATTATTCTAGATCTATGAATTTTATGGATCAACTTTAGAAATTATAAATTTAATCATTGATGGGTAAATGATCTATCATTTTAAAATTGTTAAAAGCAAAAATAGTGAGGTGATGGATAGTATCCACCAGAATCTCTAAGATTTGTTTTTTAAAACTTGCCAAATTTCTTTAGTAGTTCCATGTTTTCTGTAGGTTTCATAAAGGTCATCTAAAAGACTATTGAAGATTCTAAACCTACAGAGATATTTAATTTCTTCAAGAGATTTTTTAAAATTAATAGATCTTGAAGGACTCAAAAAGAGAGGTAATTTCTCCACAGTAGAAATCAGGCCTAGAGTTATCAACCATGGCAAACATATTCTCATTAAATTTTTTAGGTTTAAGGAACATGAAATCATCTAAAGCCATCATAATATCTATAGAAAAAATTCAAGTGCCCGTGTGATTACAAATATTGATTTAATGGAGTAGAAAAGTAAGTTGAGTAGATTTTTTGTTTCACCCTTTAAAAGCTTTGTTATGATGATTGTTCAAGGCAAATAGATCTCATTTGCTAATAATCTAACACAATATAAATACAAATATAATTGTATCATAATTAACAAATACTATTTATTGAATTATTATTATTATTTTAAATAAGTAACATTGATGTGTACAAAATGAAGGAATATTGTTAAAGTTATTTTCTCTTTAATATAATCCAAAAATATAAACCAAAGTTATAGGTCAAATTATTAATTTTTACAACTAAATAAATGATAAAATAATCATGCAACTACTATAACAATAATGATTTTTATAGATTAATAAAATAATAAAATAATCATTAAATAACTACGAAAGAAATAATAGTAACACTTATAAAATATTTATTTCACAATGTGTTGCTACCTCGATGTTGTCCATCCAAAGTCAACACAACTCAATCCGTACTCAAAAGCTCGAAGTTATTTAAGTGACCCTTGTGGCAGTCGAGCGAGGTGATCAAAGTGGATTCAATGTGGTCTTCGTACATCCGATGTGGGTTCTAGTCTCCTTTAGGAGATCTTGTACAAAGGTTGATGTCGAAGAGATTTCTTGACTCGACGCTTCTGACAATTAAGTTAGCTCTTCGTGAATTAATGTGGGTGAGAGTTGTTCCATACTAAGCATGTATCGAGGATCGGCTTTTATACTTGAGCAATTGGAGGGAACCACCCAGTCAACAAAAATAGGGAGGAGCCGCTTGTCAATTTCGACGATTAACAATATCAGGTCGAGAAGCTCCCTATGGCTTATTATCCATAGAGGCTAACAAAAGGACACACAGGTTTATTCGGCTGCCCAAGGACCACTGCCCCTAGTAGCCTATAGGGTTGGTCCGTATTACCTCCTATGGACTATGGTCTATGGTGATCGACAAGCCATTACCTTATTGTTGGATGGGGGGGGATGACATAGCCTTCGTCCTCCACATTAGTTCCTTTGTGGTGGCCAATTGGCGAGCTATGATCGACGTTGGAATATATCATATCACAATAGTAATCCAATAATTAAATTTAATTATTTAACAGATAATTAAACACTTATAAAAGAATTAATATGAATAAATATATTTTTTGTTTAGTTAGCACCTTGTATAATTTCAATCAGAGGGAGAGTATGTCTAAAATATTGGAGTAGTAATATTAAAATAATTTTTGATTAAATCAGAATGGGTTAAATGTGTAAAAATTAAAATAGAAAATTTAGAACAGGAGCAGATTATATGTTGAGATACGACGAACAAGTCCAATACCTACCCAGCCACATTTGGGAACGATAAGATCACACCTGCTCCCATCTTGGTCTATGAGTCCTTCATGAAGATTAAAGTTACTTGTAAGCTAAGCATTGTAGATCGTCTTCTTCATCTTGTCTTCTTTGAGAATTATTGTTGCTTGTGAAGCTAAATTTCACGATAAAATAAGAAATATTTTATGATTTATTTTTTATTATATTCAATGACGAATGAGATGTTCATATATGAACTCCAATGATTTATCATTTATATAATAATAGACTAGCTAATTGGATATCTTTAAGGAAAACTTATGATTCATGTCTCATTTGAGAGTCAAGTAAATTTCATTTTTTCACATAGAATGCATAATGATTTTCGTTAATCTTGCAATGCATTTTTATAAAGTTTATAGAAATGACAACCTAAAATAATAGTAGTAATAATTCTTATTATTATTATTATTTAGATATTTATATTTTTGGTTTTAAATTTTGAAATTTTAAAAATAAAAAAAAGATTGATGTTGCAATTCTAGTGTGACTCGATCAAATCAGGCTAGTCGAATCGATTAATTCAAACCAAATGGTGATAAAGGTTTAGAAACATATCTTCACACTTTGGACATACTAATATGAGTGTCAATCTCTATCAGCAATTTTTCGTAAATTAGTTTGCGCGCAAACATTTCTTATTCTTATCGATAAAAAAATTTAGTAGAACTATATATTAAAAGTTATAATTATTTATGAAGAGTTTCATACGATCACAATAGAGTCTAGTTTTTAATTTTCATATGTACAACGTAGCTGTCTCTTTCTGCCACAAATTTTACTTCCGATGCACAACATAGAAGATATAACATTAGTGCTTATTTGGCATGCATGCAGTAGATATGACATACCTATTTTCCTCCGGATGTAGCGGGGTCCTCGTTCGGATCCATGCCTTCAAATACCTCATTTTATATAACAATCTAAGGCTACCCATGCAGCACGACGAACGTGGCGGCGCTCGACATGGTGGTGGAAGCTATGTTCGCGGAGATGCTGGTAATTAACGGTCTCATGTGTGTCAATCAGCTGTATCCTCTAATTTTCATGTCTTATTTCCTTGACTTCTTTGATATTTTGTGTCTTTATAAAGATGAAGGAAGGAGTCATCCAAAGGAGCAGACTGGTGAGGGTGGCCAAGATAGAGGCATCTGACATGCAGAGAAAATACGACAGCAGGAGTAGAGCTCATGCAGGTGACAACAATGAATGGAGACATGATGGATTTTATGAGTTGGAAGTTGAGGCAGCAGCTCCCAGGAAAAGACCTGCTGTCAGTGAAAGCAAAATGCCTCCAGAAAAAGATGCTGCGGCTACCCCTCCCACCGGACCAGAATCAAGAAACCACCATGATCATCAAATGCTTGGTGCTGCAAGAAGGGAAGAAACGGGAAACAACTTTTCACGTGGTGATAAGCCTGAGAGATTTTTCAATCGAGCTGATGATAGATATGATAAGAGAGGAGACAGATATCTGCAAAGAAATGAAATCAACAGGGCTGGCTATCAGTCAAGGGAGATGCATGGTGGCAGGGACCTGCGGGGCAGGGAAAGATTCATGGGGAGATATGGTGAGAGAAATATGTACCGACGGAGTGGTTTCCAGGCAGAAAAATGGAAGCATGATCTTTTCGGCGAAGCAAATAGAAGCCCTACTCCAAAGAACGAAGAAGAAGAGATGGCGAAGGTCGAAGCACTGTTGTCTCTGTAGTTTGTGCCCCTCTCAAGCGGAATGATTCTGTTCCTAAATAAGGCACTGCTCATTGAACCATGCATCTCCGTAAGGCTGTTGGAAACTTAGTTGGAGGTTTGTGTCTTTTTATGAAGATACGTTAACTCCATACAAATTCTCTGCGTAAAAGAAGGCTGTGATTTGGTTTTTCTGCTTGTGGACTATCTGGATTTTGTGAACTGGTGATCTTATATTTGGTAATCTTGTGGACTAGATGTGTTTCAGAATTGGTATGGATTGTCGTTAGAAACAAAATTTTGGACGTGCATGTTACTTCTCCTCTCAACTTAGTTGCGTAGTTGCATTCTCCTTGGCCATATAGCGACAGTGGCTTAGATAGAGAAGGAATTCTGTAAACCATGCGTCATTCTTGAAGACGAATGTGGCTTTCATCTGCACAAAGAAGCATGCATCTGCCATACTCATGGGATATCAAGATTCCTGCCCCTACCCATCCCCTGTTCTCCGATGCACGAATAAGATTGCTTAACAAAACTTGGAATTAGTTAAATTTCTCATGCATCAGGATTATTAAGATTATATATATGCAATATCTATTTCTATACCTCACCCTACACAGTCAATTCACTACGTTCCTTTCTTCCCCCAAATGTATCCTAGACTCTCTTTTCTTTCAATTTTGATTCATCATGAAAGGTATCATGATTTTGGTAGATGATGCAATAGATGTTGGTGATGTCCAAATCAATCCAACTGAGATTTTGATTCATATATGCAGGATGTTGATGTGACCAAAAAGGTAGAATTTACGTATAGTGCTTACCAAAAGAGTCTCAAGTGGCCCTATAATTTTGAAATCATCGATTTAATTTTTTAGAATTAAAAATAAAAATCGAATCTCTCGGGACCAATTTCAACTCAGGCAGTTCTGGTTCCAATTTAAAATATTATTTTTTAATTAAATATAATTTTCAAAATAATTAAAAAAAATTATAATTTTATTTTTGAAATTTATGTATAATTATAATTAGTGTAATGACTTAAAAAAGTTGATATAAAAAATAAAAATATATATATAATTTTTAGTCAAACTTAATGACTCTATCTAAATTCAAACTTAAGTTAATTGGCTTTAAACTTAAGAATTAACACTACAAGATAGATCTTATTTTTATTTTATTTTTATTTTTTTATCATATTTATTCAGTTTGAACTCAAAATCATAAGGTCGATTTAGTTCCGGTTCAAATCAAACCATGGTTAGGACTAATCTTAAGTAAATAGTAACTAATCTTGGTAATAATAGTTTGAGCTTTTATAGTGGGTTTGACCAAACAAAATTTCCGTTGTATAGATAAAATATTTATCTAAGATTTTTTTTTTTTTATGGTTTGGCTTACGTGACTGTATTGCTAGCTGGTGTTCGCTGTTTCTTATAAGTTTTATCGTCACATGTCAAACTATAATTGAGGGTGAATATTTATTCTATCATTAAAATTTACCAAGTTGAAGACCATTTATTATGAATTGTTGCACAAGTAGTGCCAGAGTTAATTTTTTTAATTAAAAAATTTTATTATATCAAATAATATATATGAAGTTCACACGTTGACTCTAACATGAAACCTATCATTTTATAATAATACATTAATCAACTTGCATATTTGGACAGCGATTCTTAGTTAGAAAGTTAAATGCACTAAATCTATTTCTATTCGTTTCCTTCCATTCATGAATAGATACGCTGGATACTTTGTAATCCAAAACCCTATAAATCACCACCGAGTCCCAAGACTCTTGCGTCCCACGTCAAAGAAATCGTTTGTCCGCCTCCGAAGTCTATCTGTGGCACTGAAGACCATGGCTGGTAGAAGCTACATCGCTGCCTTGGCGCTCGTCTGCCTGTGCCTCTTCTACCACCTGGAGATCAGTGCAGCCGCAGAGTTTCCCGTAGGAGACTCTGATGGTTGGAGCTTTGACGTCGGGAACTGGCCCAACGGCAAGACCTTCAAAGCAGGCGACGTCCTCGGTATCATCCACATCCTTCCTCCTCCATCTTTGATCGTCTTAATTCCATGGTAGCATTTGCATTTGTGTTTGAACTTCTTATGTGGAAACGTGTCCATGCAGTATTCAAATACGACAAGGGAGCGCACACCGTGGTGGTGGTCGATGCCGACGGCTATAATAGCTGCACAGCCAAGTCTGGCTCCAAGACCTACACATCTGGGAACGATAAGATCACTCTGGCTAAAGGAACCAGTTATTTCATCTGCTCCTATCCTGGTCACTGTGATGCCGGCATGAAGATTAAAGTTGTTGCAAACTAAGCTTGGCTGACAATGTCTCTTAAGGCTGACTTCCAAGAATAAATAAGACATATCTTACGGTTCTACTTTGACTCTGTTGCATTTGATAGCAAGATAAAGTTCAACCTTCAGAGAGAATACATAATACTTTCCATTAATACCACAACGCAATTTCATACAAGATATTAAACTAGAAAAATAAAAATAATCTATATACCTCAACCTAGGAACAGCTGATTATTCTTTTAAATATGAATAGGGATGCAAGTAACAAGATAAAGCCGGATTTACACAAAAATACATTATGAATATGAAGATTTTAGTTAGAGGAAGATACATAAAGGAAGACATTTTCGGTACTTTTAAATATTTTCTATTAAAGAGGATGAGAGAATAGTTCATTGGAATCTATGTGAGAGGGAGAGGGTGTACGAGGAATTCGGACTTTGACTTTGGGTTAATTTTTGTGAACAAGTGATTTTACAATATGTAACCTTCTTGACTAAATGTGTCTCAGAATTGGTGTTTATTGTCCTTAGAAATCTATAGCTGAGGGCATTACATCAGTAGGCTTCTTCTCTTCTTAACATAGATTTGGTTATATCCATCCTTCGTAGAGATAATAATGGGAGGAGACTCACAACCAATATACTATCGATCTCTTTAACTATATGCCGATAGTGGATTGAAGGAATTATGTAAACTAAGTGTAATTCTTGAAGACGACTTTGGCTTAGAGACAAGGCCAAAGATGCATGCATCCATTTGTTGGAGTAGAAATACTAAAACAACTTTCGATTAAATTAAAATAGGTTAAATATGTAAAAATTAAAATAAAAAATTTAAAATAAGAACCCAATGTATGTAAGCACTATCCTAAGCATCTTCATCTGAGATAAAATTTTAGGATTTTTTGACACAATGTTAGTTGAAAAGTGATTTATTTATAGTTAATAAGTAAGTGACATGTGGCTTGTGCCAACTTTGCTTATTAATATTTAAAAAAAAGCTTGCGAAAGGAGAGTAAAAGACTTGAGACAAAATTCTCTCAACCGCTGATATGAGACTTAAATCCTTGAACAATGATGAGGAATTTGGGTTTTTTCCTTGTCAAGTTTAGCAAACCCTTAAAAAATCAAATTCTCATTCAAATAAATAACTAATTTAAATAAAAATAAAATTATTTTAAAAAATATTGTTGGTGCATGTATTGTGTATCAATGAGGTGTCCTTTTAAAAATTTAATCTTAATTAGTAAAGTAAGTATTCAGATGAAAGAAACAAGGTCTTGAACTGCATTTCTTTAACCCAGACTTCAACTAATTCACATATAGTATGACATATATTCATACTCGAGGATCTTGATTATTCATAAAAGATTCTAATAATTATCTAAATTTTTAGTTACAATTGTCTAAATATTCTCTTATATAGGAGAACTCCTACCAAAGATGCGTGTAGTTACATATAAAAAAAATCATCTCAGACCTTTTTTTTTAGCTTTGATTTTTTTTTAGCTATGATTTTCTTATACCAGATTTTTACAAAAAAAATATTTCATCGTCGTGCGAAAATTGGTGCACAAAACCCACGAAATTAAAAAACTACGTATAAGAAAGATAGTTGTGTTGCCTAGGGAATTCATATATCCCTAAGTTTCTGTAGATCTATGGGAGAGAATGAACGAGGTCAAGCGTCCTCCTCTTTAGCGGTAATCCAAACAAAAGGGGCTATGAAGATACTCCTCAATGAGAGAGGAGAATAGAAGGTGATAGCCAGGAAGCCCCTAGCCTACGGGCCTTTGCTTTCCTCCTATTTATAGAGGTCCCCTATCAACTTAACCCTAATGGATCCTACCCTATTGGGTACTGGATCTCCATCCAACTACCCAAGCCTTTTAGGTTAGTAGATCTCTACCCAATAATCTCTCATAGGCCATTATTGGTTCTCATCCATAGGATCCAATAATTCAAGGGCTTATTGGATATCCAATAAGATATAGGCTCCAGCGGATATCTCATATCCGAACCTCTACTCGTCGTAGCAATACTAAATGTGTGTGACCCTCTATGCCAAATATCGAGTTAACCGTGAGTTATATATGTCAGAACTCCTTCTAGTTCAATGAATTATTATCTCCATAATAATTCACTCGACTCATCGACTGCGAAATATTTTGTCATACGCCGTAGTCCCCAAACGATGTAGGAAAATCCAATCCTTTGAACCTATCTATCCTCAGTTATCATATAACTATAGTCCATCATTTATCTAATATCCTAGATATCGTATATCTGGTATGGTGCTGTCAGACCCATACGGTTTCTATTCGAGTCTTGCTCTAATCAGATTCTCTCGAAAAACTCTTTCTCTCTCAATCCGAATGGCCCTAGCTAGGGATTTATCTAAGCAAGAACATTTGAGATATTTCTCTCATGACACCGAGAGCAGATGATCCTCTATCGACACTCAATAGTCCTCGTAAGGTTGGTTGTCACTCCCAATAATCGATTGTACTAGATTTGAAACTTCAAACCCTATAAGTCCAATATTAAAGAGTAGAGTACTCATACAAGACATCCTTATTGTCACAAGTCTAAGGACCAAATATACTACTAGGACTATTGAATCGTTGTTTGACAATAAGATATCATCAACCATCCAACATTCCGTAAGTGGATTAATCAGTGAACTCATTCTCCAATAAGCATATATATTGTATCCTTAGTGTCCCCTCACGAGCAACTATAAAACCAACCACCACAATCATATAGACAAGTATATAGTACACCAGTTTGTCTGATTATCTCAATCTCTCCCTATAGTAACCTATGATCGGGATTATTTAGGGTTTGTATTTAAGCGAATCGATCTCATTAACATGATCTTATCATGATTCGATTCCCATTGTACAAATTCATAGACATCATAATATATGTAATAGGTAATATAAAATTAGATAATACTAATAAATAATAAGCAAAAAAATATGTATAATGTCACACGTGTCATCACTCATGTGATTGGCTTGCAGGGCACTTATGACTAGTAGTCGTGTCAAGGGTGTTGCTTCATCGAGCATTATAGGGTGAATTTGTAAAGAAGTAGGTAAAGAAGTTATAAAGGGGGTGAGGTGCTGCTGAATTGGAATGATTAGGGATTATATATCTTGAGGAGGACTATTAATTGATGTGGTGAGAGAAGTGTTTGAGGGAGTCTGAGGTGTACTCATATGAATCCAATGATGTATGATTGTTAGAGTGGCTTGCATTACTGAAGGCTCATAGCTTTAAAAGGGAAAGTTAGAGTCGACAAAAATAACATGATGTGATATAAAGACTTTTTAAATTTGAGGATCATAACTTCAGAAAGTATTATGTTCAAGAGAATATCTTATGTGCCAAAATGGAATGTAATGATAAAAATGTACACATCAATTAGCTAGAACTGTTATCTATTTATACATGTTGAGAGAGAGGATTTTCCTCAACTAAGTAGCGAGATTTTCTTGTGCAGTTGGGAAATCTCAACCTCATGTAGTTGAGAAAATCTCATCTGCTATCATGGCCCCATACGATTGAGCTCCTATCAAGGATGCCGATCTTGGACCGATGTAATAAAAATAGTTTACGGACGAGAGGCTTCATGAGTGAGTCTGCTGGTTGATCAGTTATATGTACATAAGAGACACGTAGTTGATGTCTGATAACTTTTTGGAAAATCCAAGAGGGCGACATCTCATGTGTAGCAGAAGAACAGAAGACAAAAACTCTTGGATTTTTATAAAAGGGTCCATCATCGCGCAAATATCGGTGTGTCAAAAATAAATCCAAAAACTACGTGTGTAAGAAGAGAACGATAGTACCTAGGGAGATCGTATATCCCCGAATCCCTATAGATCTATAAGAGAGGATGAAGAAGGTCAAGCGTCCTCCTCTCTAGCGGTATCCACACGACAGCAACTGTGACGATGCTCCTCTCTTAGGTAGAGGAGAATAGAATGTGACAATTGAGAGAGCCCTAACCTATGGGCCTTCAATTCTCTCCTATTTATAAAGGCCCCCTATAAACCCTAATAGATCCTACCTTATTGGGTATTGGATCTCTATTTAATTACCCAAGCCTCTTAGATTAATGGGTCTCTACCCAATAATCTCTTATTAGCTCTTATTGGATCTCATCTTAGGATCCAATAATTCAGGGGCTTATTGGTTATCCAATAAGATAGGGGCTCCGGTGGATATCTCATATCCGAACATCTACTCGTCGCAATACCTACCATATGTGTGTGACCCTCTAGGCCCAATATTGAGCTGGCCGTGAATCATACCTGTTAGAACTCCTTCTAACTTAGTGAATTATTATCTCCATAATAATTCACCCGACTCATCGACTGCAGACGTACTAGGCCACTACGCCGCAGTTCCTAGACGATACAGGGGAATCCAATCCTTTGGACCTATCTGTCCTTAGTTACCATATATCTATAGTCCCTCATCCATCTAATATCCCAGAGACCCTATACCGGGCATGGTGCTATCAGGCCCATATGATCTCTCCTTGAGTCTCGCTCTTATCGGATTCTCCTGGAGAACTCTTTCTCTCTCAATCCGAATAACCTTCGCCAATGATTTGTTCGAGCAAGAATACATGAGATATTTCTCTCATGATACCGAGAGCGGATGATCCTCTATTGATACTCAATAGCCCTCGTAAGGTTGGCTACCACTCCCAATAACCGATTGTACTAGATCTGAAACTTCCAAACATATAAGTCTGGTATCAAAGAGTGGAGTACTCATACAGGACATCCTTGGTGTCTCAAGTCTAAGGACCAAATATACTACTAGGACTACGGAATCACTATCTGACATGAGGTATCAATAACCATTCAACATTCCGTAGGCGGATCAATTAGTTAACTCATTATCCAATGAGCACCTATATTATATCCTTAGTATCTCCACGTGAGTAGCTATGAGACTAGCCACCTCTATCATATGGATAGGTATACAGTACACCATTCTATCTGATTATCTCGATGTCTCTTTTAAGTAACCTATGATTGGGATTATTTAGGGTCTGTGTTTAAAGGTGAATTAATCTCAATATCGTGATCTCATCACAATTCAATTCTCATTGCACAGATTCGAGACCACCACAATATATGCAACACGCAAGATAAAGTAATGAAATATCTAATAATAATAAGTAAAAAGAAAAAGTGCATATCAAGTCACAAGTGTCATCACTTATGTGATTGGCTTGCAGAGCACATATGACTAGCAGATCTCGCATGAAGTGGAAGTCGATGGTAATGTGTTTCATGCGTTAGTGGAACACATTATGTTCAAGAGAGTATCCTATGAAAATGCAAGGCTCAGATCTTGATCTTATCTTATGTGTGGTATATGGACGTAGAAATAGATAATATAAACAGCAAACTACTTTGAGTTTTTAAAGGTTTGGAGATTGATGAAATAGTTTTTCAAATGGTGATGGGAATTAAAGGACTAGAGTGAGCGTACGATTAATGAGATAGATGATAATTTGAAAGGCTATAGACTAAAAGGTGGCTAGCATGGAGACTTGTTGTAGAAGTATGAGATCAATTTTAACTATTTGTCGATGTTTGCATTCAGCAGTGCCAACTAGTTTAGGAGTATGTGGAGGTGACTTAAGGTGTTGTATACCATAAGTTGAGAGACAAGACGTGAGGGCTTGATATTCACCTTCGCCATCAGAGTAAACTATTTTAATTGAAGACTGAAAGAAATTCTTGACCAACTTTCTAAATTTGGTGAAGATTGTTAAAATTTTATATTTATGGTGGAGAGGGTATAACCATGTGTACTTGGTAAAATAGTAGACGAAAATGATATAAAATCTGAACTTGTCGAAGGAAGTGATTGGGGCAGGTCCCCAAACATCAGTATAAATAATTTCAAATGGTTTAGAGTAAGATATAGAGTAAATTTCAAATGAAAGTCTATGACTTTTATTACTAAAACAAGCATCATAATGAGTTATAATGCAACTGGTTTTAAGAATAGGAAGAGAATAACGAGAAAGTAATTTTTGCTGGATAGAGGATGAGAGATGACCCAGGTGACGATGCCACACATTAATTAGAGCTGCAATTGAAGAGTAAACAGTGGGCTGGTTGATTTGTTGAATGGACGACCACTCGTAGATGTTGTCCTTACTCTAGCCTCAGACCAAGGATGTGTTGAATCATGAATTTTGATGATGAAACTAATTGATTATGTTTTGGTTATCAAACTATATTTTAAGTCACGCAGGTCTCCTCTCGATCAGGATTAGACAATTGACGTAGGAAGAATCAACATTGTGTTAGAGGAGAACATGTCAGGAGATTGGACGTCGAGCCGAAGCTCCGGTCGACAATCGGCAGAAGGCTTCGGACAAAGATTTTGGGTATCGACCCAAGAAGAGTGGAGTTATGCCAACGACATCGGGGTTATGGAGGTCAACTACCGATTAGGCAATAGGCCACAAGAGAGGACGATGTGCCGAAGAAACAAATGAAGCGTTGATGTGCCAATGATGTGTCGGATAATATTTTAATTCACGTTGTAATAATAATTATATAGATCGAAGTAGGATTAGATCTAATTGGGTTATAAATGGGCCAACCCAGTTAGGGGCCAGTTGGGTCTATACCTAGATAGGTTTGGGTCGGAGTCAAGGCCCTAACAGGATTGTTGAACCCTGTCTAGCAGTGGTACCACCCAGGGCTTGGTTTCCCAGGTTCTCTAGGCGATGGTACCACCCAGTGTTAGTGTACTTGGGCGGTGGTATCGTTGGCTGGGCGGTGATACTGCCCAGTACACTAACAGGGGCAAAAAGCCTGGGTGGTGGTATCGCCCAACACTAGCGGTGGTATCATCAGTACTCCAAAAATCTAGGATGATTCAAATTTGGGCTCTAAATTTGAATCAACTAGAGGTCTATAAATACCCTAGCCATTCTTACTTGGGATAGCAAGAATTGAGAAAAAGAAATAAGCTAAAAACTCTATTGAAAGACTTATAAACTTAAGGTATCCCTCCTCCTTAAGTATAGAAGTGTAACTCTAAGGGAGAATGAGAGAAATCTTATAAGAGAGGGCTATAAAAGAGAGTTAGTCTTCGCCCATTGAAAGGAAGACAACTAGTGGAAGCTGATGGCCTCAAGTGAAAAGGAATCGGGAGTGGATGCAGGTCTAATGATCGAACCACTATAAAAATCGGATTGCATCTCTGTTCTTATTATTTATATTTTTGTAAACCTTCTTTGCTTACTACTCCACTTCCACATCTCCTTCTTATAATCGGCTTCAAGTTTAACATCTTTCCGATACACTTGCAATCAAAATCAGTTTTCATCAAAACATAATTTTTATCATATTGGGTTTTCCGAAATCGTCGAATTGTCAATTTTACCGTAGCACTAATTCACCCCCACCCCCCCCACCCCCAAGTGTCAAACTGAGACCACTCTTGATATGGTGAGAGAAATATCTTATGTGTCCTCACTCAGGCAAATCCCTAGCTAAGGTCGAACTGATCATGATGAATCCAATAAGCATGACATTCAGATTGAGAGAGAAGTTCACGTAGAGAATTTGATTAGAGCAAGACTCAAGAAAATTTTGTATGGGTCTGACAATACCATTTTCAGTATATGGCCTCTATGATATTAAATAGATGAGGGACTATAGATACATAGCAATTGAGGGTAAACAAATCCAATGGATTAGATCCTCCTATATCATTTGATGATTATGGTGTAGTGGCCTAGTATATTTTGATAAGTGTAACTCACTGCCCATTTGGTATTAGGCCTACAAAGTCACACATATATGGTAGATGACGTGATGAATAGAGAATTAGATATGTGATATCCAATAAATTCCTGTTTATTGGATCTTTTGGGTGAGACTCAATAGGGCTTAAGATGGTTATTGGATAAGGATCTAATTTTTATAAAGCTAGGGATAATTAGATGGAGATCAAGTATCCAAAATGCCAGGATAAATAGATGGAGATTCAATACCCAATATGGTAGGATCCATTAGGGTTAACTTGAAAGGGCTCTCTATAAATAGGAGAGTGACCAAGGATCACGGGCTAGACTCCTTTAGCCACCCACCTCCTATTTTCCTCCCTCCCTTTCCTCCCTAGCCATCAGCCTTATTTGGGGCATGAGAATAGTAAGAAGATATGGCCTCTTCTTGTTGTTGAATTTTGGATTTTTATGATGATACTAATTGATTATGCTTTATCATCTAATTGTGTTTTAAGTCAAGCAAGTCTACTCTCGATTAGAATTAGATAGTTTGACATTACGCTAGAGGAAATCACGTCAGGATATTGGACATCGAGCCGGAGGCCTGATCGACAATCGGTAGAAGGCTTCAGACAAAGATATCGAGTATCGGGCCAAGAAGAGTAGTGTTATGCTAAGAAGATCAGGGTTGCGAAGGTCAACCGTCGATTGGGCAATAGGTTGCAAGAGAGGACGATGCGTCGAAGAACCAGAGGAAACACCGACCAATGATGTACCGAGCAATAGGAAGTTGATTCGTTGTAACTGTCTAGATCGAAGTAGGGTTAAGACTTAATTAGTGTGCAGGATTAACTACGATAACGATGAAGACATAAAGCAAAACGGAGTACTGGAGTCAAGTACGATCGAATCGTTAGGAGTTCGAGAGTTCGATGGAAATCCAAAAAATCATCAGAGTGCTACCGGAATTGACCAAGAGTGAGTATGGAGCTTGACGAAGGGTTCGTCAGAAGATCGCCAAAAATACTTGTCGGAGGTTTACAGAGCTCGCCGAGAAAGATCAGAGCTCGCCAAAGAAGACTCGTCAGAACTCGTCAAGATCATCGTGAAGTCTAGGAGATTGCCAGGAGTCCGCAGAAAGGTGTCCAAGGGTTTGTCGAAAGATCGTCGAAAGTTCCCCGGAAGCTCGCCGGAGGAAGACTTGATGTGCCAAACTTTGTTTGCTTAGAAAATGTCTTTAAAATTCATAGTTAGTAAGCAGTTAGGGTTAAGATTGAGAGGTAATCCCATTAACCCAGGTAAGGACCAATTAGGCCCGTTATGGATTGGTCGGGGTCGAATTCAAGACCCAACCAAAAGTGCTAGACATTGTCTGGCGGTGGCAATGCCAGATTAGGGTGTTGGAACCACTTGGGTTTAGCTCCCCAAGTTATACTAGGCGGTGGTACCGTCAGACTGGCAGTGATACCGCCTATTATCAAGGTCAAACTGGCGGTGGTACCGCTAGTGGCAGGCGATGGTACCCGCCAATACTCGGAAAACTTGAGATGGAAAGGTTTTTAGCTGCAAGTTTGAATCAGATTGGAGCCTATAAAAACCCGTCCCATCCCTGGGTTGAAGACACAAACACACACACTTTGAAAGTAGAAAACGCTATTTAAATCTCTTTAGAAATCCCCTCCTCTAGCCCTTACTTGTATTCAAGTTAAAAGAGAGGAGAGAGTGCTTGTAAAGGTTACCTCCTGAGCCCGTCAAAAGGAGAGAGCACTGTAAGGGAGCTTGTCTTCGCCTATTGCAAGGAAGACAACTAGTGGAAAACTAGTGACCTCAAGTGAAGAGGAATCGGGAGTGGACATAGGTCGTATAACCGAATCGCTATAAAATTGGTTAGTGTTTACTTTCTCTCAATTTACTTCTTAGCAAACCTTCTTTACTTGTTCAACTCCTCATTATTTTCTCTAAACGTTTCAAGTTAAATACGCTTCAATTGAAATCGACTTTCATTGAAACATAGTATTTATCGTACGAAGTTTTTGAAGTATCCTAAATCACCGAATTTGTTGTTCTTAACTGCTTAGTGCCAAACTATTCCCAACACTTGTGTTTGCTACTGCATGGTGGTCGTGAAGGCGAGAAAAGAACAGAACGTGTCATAAGAAGAGGTATGTCATTAAATCATTAATAAAGTTCTTTTCAATCCTACTTCTCTTACTTCTTCTAGTATCCATGTTGAATGTTAGATTTTATAGGAAATGAAAAGGATAAAGAATGATTACTTGAGATATTAATAGATAATATGGTTTTAAAAGAACATACATTTTTAAAGAACTATGCATCTCTAGATTCAATTAGAGTATCATTTGATATTTTAGTTATTTCAGAATTTGCTATAAGAAATCCATAAGTGTTGTTATCGAGAGAGTATCTTACAAAGTTAACATTCACTATTTTGGGACATATCTTCTTTCTCTTGGATTCTAGGATCTTAACCTTACTAAACACTCTCATATTCGAAAGCAACTTAGCCTTGGTTTATAACCCTTCCAAAATTCAAAATGGGTCATCTCTTGTGGTATCTTATTAAATATATAACATATATAAGAGATGCTCTACCCTATAAGCTTTCGAGTACTCTTGAATTAAGGATCAATGCATTAATCATATCTAAAAGAGTTCTATTTTTCTTTCGGCTACACTATTAGATTGAGGTGAATAAGGAGCAATGACTTGATGAATTATGCCATAATCCTCATAAAATTTAACAAATTCATTATAAGTGTACTCACCTCCTCTTTCTAATCTTAGACTTTAACTTTTTTTATTAAATTAATTTTTAACATCAGCCTTATAGATATTAAATTTATTAAAAATTTTATTTTTGGTCTTTATAAGATAAATATAATAGAATTTAGAGAAGTCATCAATAAATATCATAAACTAATGACTTCCACCTTTAGTTGGTACTCTATTAGAGTCCCAAACATCATTGAGGATTAATTCAAGTTTTTGGGCATCTCTAAATTGAATGGGTTTAAAGGGTTTTCCAGGTTATTTAGATTGATTGCAAATCTCACATTTAGATTCAATTTCAGAGTTAAATTTTGAAATAAAATCAAGATGTGATATTCTTTGTATTGATTTGAAGTTGACATGACCATGGGTATCATACCAGATATCACAAGATTTTAATTTAAGACAATAGATAAAGATAGTTCATCTTTATTGATTGAAGATGTGATTACATTAAGCTTTGAAAGGTCCTTTAAATATAAAGTCTTTTCCTATATAAATATCTCCCTTGGAGATTAAAACCTGGTTTACTTTCAAAACTATTTTATATTCTAACTAGACAAGGAGAGATCAATTAATTAGGTTTCAGCAAATATCTAATACATGCGCACCATCTTGAAGTATAGGTGTCATTCTTGAAGTAGTTTTAGGTTGATTTATCCAATTCCTAGCATGTTTGTAGATGTCTCATTCCTTATGGTTACACTTCTACTTAAGATCTAGTAGGAAAAAAATTATTTTTTATTAGCACAAATATAGATATTTAAAATATAATTTAACCATCATTCATAATCATGATAGATTAGGTTCGAGTTGGGATAAAGAAGACCTAAAAGAAAATTTTGATGGTTCAATCTTGGTCACATTGACTTGAGGTTTAAGTTTAAAGGAGCCTTTCTTTGTCAAAGCTACATTTTTCTTCTTTCAGTAGAAGTATTTCGAGCAAGATGATTATCCTTACTACAAACATAGTAGAAGTGATATTTTCCCAGCTTCTTATTTCCTTTGGGTTTAGATGATTGTCTAGGGATTTGAACTTGGTTAGAGTTAGGATAAGGGTTAGAATTTAGATTAGGATTTAAAAACCTTAGTTTAAACCCTTTACCGTTAGGTTTGAAGTCCTTATCCTTGGAATTGAAGTTATGGCCTTGGTTCTGGATAGATTTTCTATGATTTGAGAATGGCTTTAGGATTCAATCATATTAACTTTAGCTCATATTTTATTTTTTTGAGCTTCACTTTGCCAATATTGGTCTTCTATTCTAATAACATGGATAGCGGATCTTAGAGTTTGAGTGGCTTGAGATCTCATAATCTCTTGATTAAATTTGGACCAAGAAAGAGGAAGTCTATCTAATAGACGAGATCTGATATAATTCAAAAAAGATTATTCTAGATCTATGAATTTTATGGATCAACTTTAGAAATTATAAATTTAATCATTGATGGGTAAATGATCTATCATTTTAAAATTGTTAAAAGCAAAAATAGTGAGGTGATGGATAGTATCCACCAGAATCTCTAAGATTTGTTTTTTAAAACTTGCCAAATTTCTTTAGTAGTTCCATGTTTTCTGTAGGTTTCATAAAGGTCATCTAAAAGACTATTGAAGATTCTAAACCTACAGAGATATTTAATTTCTTCAAGAGATTTTTTAAAATTAATAGATCTTGAAGGACTCAAAAAGAGAGGTAATTTCTCCACAGTAGAAATCAGGCCTAGAGTTATCAACCATGGCAAACATATTCTCATTAAATTTTTTAGGTTTAAGGAACATGAAATCATCTAAAGCCATCATAATATCTATAGAAAAAAATTCAAGTGCCCGTGTGATTACAAATATTGATTTAATGGAGTAGAAAAGTAAGTTGAGTAGATTTTTTGTTTCACCCTTTAAAAGCTTTGTTATGATGATTGTTTAAGGCAAATAGATCTCATTTGCTAATAATCTAACACAATATAAATACAAATATAATTGTATCATAATTAACAAATACTATTTATTGAATTATTATTATTATTTTAAATAAGTAACATTGATGTGTACAAAATGAAGGAATATTGTTAAAGTTATTTTCTCTTTAATATAATCCAAAAATATAAACCAAAGTTATAGGTCAAATTATTAATTTTTACAACTAAATAAATGATAAAATAATCATGCAACTACTATAACAATAATGATTTTTATAGATTAATAAAATAATAAAATAATCATTAAATAACTACGAAAGAAATAATAGTAACACTTATAAAATATTTATTTCACAATGTGTTGCTACCTCGATGTTGTCCATCCAAAGTCAACACAACTCAATCCGTACTCAAAAGCTCGAAGTTATTTAAGTGACCCTTGTGGCAGTCGAGCGAGGTGATCAAAGTGGATTCAATGTGGTCTTCGTACATCCGATGTGGGTTCTAGTCTCCTTTAGGAGATCTTGTACAAAGGTTGATGTCGAAGAGATTTCTTGACTCGACGCTTCTGACAATTAAGTTAGCTCTTCGTGAATTAATGTGGGTGAGAGTTGTTCCATACTAAGCATGTATCGAGGATCGGCTTTTATACTTGAGCAATTGGAGGAACCACCCAGTCAACAAAAATAGGAGGAGCCGCTTGTCAATTTCGACGATTAACAATATCAGTCGAGAAGCTCCTATGGCTTATTATCCATAGAGGCTAACAAAGGACACACAGTTTATTCGACGCCCAAGGACCACTGCCCCTAGTAGCCTATAGGGTTGGTCCGTATTACCTCCTATGGACTATGGTCTATGGTGATCGACAAGCCATTACCTTATTGTTGGATGGGGGGGGATGACATAGCCTTCGTCCTCCACATTAGTTCCTTTGTGGTGGCCAATTGGCGAGCTATGATCGACGTTGGAATATATCATATCACAATAGTAATCCAATAATTAAATTTAATTATTTAACAGATAATTAAACACTTATAAAAGAATTAATATGAATAAATATATTTTTTGTTTAGTTAGCACCTTGTATAATTTCAATCAGAGGGAGAGTATGTCTAAAATATTGGAGTAGTAATATTAAAATAATTTTTGATTAAATCAGAATGGGTTAAATGTGTAAAAATTAAAATAGAAAATTTAGAACAGGAGCAGAGTATATGTTGAGATACGACGAACAAGTCCAATACCTACCCAGCCACATTTGGGAACGATAAGATCACACCTGCTCCCATCTTGGTCTATGAGTCCTTCATGAAGATTAAAGTTACTGTAAGCTAAGCATTGTAGATCGTCTTCTTCATCTTGTCTTGCTGAGAATTATTGTTGCTTGTGAAGCTAAATTTCACGATAAAATAAGAAATATTTTATGATTTATTTTTTATTATATTCAATGACGAACGAGATGTTCATATATGAACTCCAACGATTTATCATTTATATAATAATAGACTAGCTAATTGGATATCTTTAAGGAAAACTTATGATTCATGTCTCATTTGAGAGTCAAGTAAATTTTATTTTTTCACATAGAATGCATAATGATTTTCATTAATCTTGCAATGCATTTTTATAAAGTTTATAGAAATGACAACCTAAAATAATAGTAGTAATAATAATAATAATTCTTATTATTATTATTATTTAGATATTTATATTTTTGGTTTTAAATTTTGAAATTTTAAAAATAAAAAAAAGATTGATGTTGCAATTCTAGTGTGACTCGATCAAATCAGGCTAGTCGAATCGATTAATTCAAACCAAATGGTGATAAAGGTTTAGAAACATATCTTCACACTTTGGACATACTAATATGAGTGTCAATCTCTATCAGCAATTTTTCGTAAATTAGTTTGCGCGCAAACATTTCTTATTCTTATCGATAAAAAAATTTAGTAGAACTATATATTAAAAGTTATAATTATTTATGAAGAGTTTCATACGATCACAATAGAGTCTAGTTTTTAATTTTCATATGTACAACGTAGCTGTCTCTTTCTGCCACAAATTTTACTTCCGATGCACAACATAGAAGATATAACATTAGTGCTTATTTGGCATGCATGCAGTAGATATGACATACCTATTTTCCTCCGGATGTAGCGGGGTCCTCGTTCGGATCCATGCCTTCAAATACCTCATTTTATATAACAATCTAAGGCTACCCATGCAGCACGACGAACGTGGCGGCGCTCGACATGGTGGTGGAAGCTATGTTCGCGGAGATGCTGGTAATTAACGGTCTCATGTGTGTCAATCAGCTGTATCCTCTAATTTTCATGTCTTATTTCCTTGACTTCTTTGATATTTTGTGTCTTTATAAAGATGAAGGAAGGAGTCATCCAAAGGAGCAGACTGGTGAGGGTGGCCAAGATAGAGGCATCTGACATGCAGAGAAAATACGACAGCAGGAGTAGAGCTCATGCAGGTGACAACAATGAATGGAGACATGATGGATTTTATGAGTTGGAAGTTGAGGCAGCAGCTCCCAGGAAAAGACCTGCTGTCAGTGAAAGCAAAATGCCTCCAGAAAAGATGCTGCGGCTACCCCTCCCACCGGACCAGAATCAAGAAACCACCATGATCATCAAATGCTTGGTGCTGCAAGAAGGGAAGAAACGGGAAACAACTTTTCACGTGGTGATAAGCCTGAGAGATTTTTCAATCGAGCTGATGATAGATATGATAAGAGAGGAGACAGATATCTGCAAAGAAATGAAATCAACAGGGCTGGCTATCAGTCAAGGGAGATGCATGGTGGCAGGGACCTGCGGGGCAGGGAAAGATTCATGGGGAGATATGGTGAGAGAAATATGTACCGACGGAGTGGTTTCCAGGCAGAAAAATGGAAGCATGATCTTTTCGGCGAAGCAAATAGAAGCCCTACTCCAAAGAACGAAGAAGAAGAGATGGCGAAGGTCGAAGCACTGTTGTCTCTGTAGTTTGTGCCCCTCTCAAGCGGAATGATTCTGTTCCTAAATAAGGCACTGCTCATTGAACCATGCATCTCCGTAAGGCTGTTGGAAACTTAGTTGGAGGTTTGTGTCTTTTATGAAGATACGTTAACTCCATACAAATTCTCTGCGTAAAAGAAGGCTGTGATTTGGTTTTTCTGCTTGTGGACTATCTGGATTTTGTGAACTGGTGATCTTATATTTGGTAATCTTGTGGACTAGATGTGTTTCAGAATTGGTATGGATTGTCGTTAGAAACAAAATTTTGGACGTGCATGTTACTTCTCCTCTCAACTTAGTTGCGTAGTTGCATTCTCCCTTGGCCATATAGCGACAGTGGCTTAGATAGAGAAGGAATTCTGTAAACCATGCGTCATTCTTGAAGACGAATGTGGCTTTCATCTGCACAAAGAAGCATGCATCTGCCATACTCCATGGGATATCAAGATTCCTGCCCCTACCCATCCCCTGTTCTCCGATGCACGAATAAGATTGCTTAACAAAACTTGGAATTAGTTAAATTTCTCATGCATCAGGATTATTAAGATTATATATATGCAATATCTATTTCTATACCTCACCCTACACAGTCAATTCACTACGTTCCTTTCTTCCCCCAAATGTATCCTAGACTCTCTTTTCTTTCAATTTTGATTCATCATGAAAGGTATCATGATTTTGGTAGATGATGCAATAGATGTTGGTGATGTCCAAATCAATCCAACTGAGATTTTGATTCATATATGCAGGATGTTGATGTGACCAAAAAGGTAGAATTTACGTATAGTGCTTACCAAAAGAGTCTCAAGTGGCCCTATAATTTTGAAATCATCGATTTAATTTTATAGAATTAAAAATAAAAATCGAATCTCTCAGGACCAATTTCAACTCAGGCAGTTCTGGTTCCAATTTAAAATATTATTTTTTTAATTAAATATAATTTTCAAAATAATTAAAAAAATTATAATTTTATTTTTGAAATTTATGTATAATTATAATTAGTGTAATGACTTAAAAGTTGATATAAAAATAAAAAATATATATAATTTTTAGTCAAACTTAATGACTCTATCTAAATTCAAACTTAAGTTAATTGGCTTTAAACTTAAGAATTAACACTACAAGATAGACCTTATTTTTATTTTATTTTTATTTTTTTATCATATTTATTCAGTTTGAACTCGAAATCATAAGGTCGATTTAGTTCCGGTTCAAATCAAACCATGGTTAGGACTAATCTTAAGTAAATAGTAACTAATCTTGGTAATAATAGTTTGAGCTTTTATAGTGGGTTTGACCAAACAAAATTTCCGTTGTATAGATAAAATATTTATCTAAGATTTTTTTTTTTTTATGGTTTGGCTTACG
Organism: Musa beccarii; assembly: GCA_024322285.1. Classification (NCBI taxonomy): domain Eukaryota; kingdom Viridiplantae; phylum Streptophyta; class Magnoliopsida; order Zingiberales; family Musaceae; genus Musa; species Musa beccarii. Next base: position 66,593,547 of record CM044395.1, read on the forward strand.
TGACTGTATTGCTAGCTGGTGTTCGCTGTTTCTTATAAGTTTTATCGTCACATGTCAAACTATAATTGAGGGTGAATATTTATCCTATCATTAAAGTTTACCAAGTTGAAGACCATTTATTATGAATTGTTGCACAAGTAGTGCCAGAGTTAATTTTTTTAATTAAAAAATTTTATTATATCAAATAATATATATGAAGTTCACACGTTGACTCTAACATGAAACCTATCATTTTATAATAATACATTAATCAACTTGCATATTTGGACAGCGATTCTTAGTTAGAAAGTTAAATGCACTAAATCTATTTCTATTCGTTTCCTTCCATTCACGAATAGATACGCTGGATACTGTGCAATCCAAAACCCTATAAATCACCATCGAGTCCCAAGACTCTTGCGTCCCACGTCAAAGAAATCGTTTGTCCGCCTCCGAAGTCTGTCTGTGACACTGAAGACCATGGCTGGTAGAAGCTACATCGCTGCCTTGGCGCTCGTCTGCCTGTGCCTCTTCTACCACCTGGAGATCAGTGCAGCCGCAGAGTTTCCGTAGGAGACTCTGATGGTTGGAGCTTTGACGTCGGGAACTGGCCCAACGGCAAGACCTTCAAAGCAGGCGACGTCCTCGGTATCATCCACATCCTTCCTCCTCCATCTTTGATCGTCTTAATTCCATGGTAGCATTTGCATTTGTGTTTGAACTTCTTATGTGGAAACGTGTCCATGCAGTATTCAAATACGACAAGGGAGCGCATAACGTGGTGGTGGTCGATGCCGACGGCTATAATAGCTGCACAGCCAAGTCTGGCTCCAAGACCTACACATCTGGGAACGATAAGATCACTCTGGCTAAAGGAACCAGTTATTTCATCTGCTCCTATCCTGGTCACTGTGATGCCGGCATGAAGATTAAAGTTGTTGCAAACTAAGCTTGGCTGACAATGTCTCTTAAGGCTGACTTCCAAGAATAAATAAGACATATCTTACGGTTCTACTTCGACTCTGTTGCATTTGACAGCAAGATAAAGTTCAACCTTCAGAGAGAATACATAATACTTTCCATTAATACCACAACGCAATTTCATACAAGATATTAAACTAGAAAAATAATAATAATCTATATACCTCAACCTAGGAACAGCTGATCATTCTTTTAAATATGAATAGGGATGCAAGTAACAAGATAAAGCCGGATTTACACAAAAATACATTATGAATATGAAGATTTTAGTTAGAGGAAGATACATAAAGGAAGACATTTTCGGTACTTTTAAATATTTTCTATTAAAGAGGATGAGAGAATAGTTCATTGGAATCTATGTGAGAGGGAGAGGGTGTACGAGGAATTCGGACTTTGACTTTGGGTTAATTTTTGTGAACAAGTGATTTTACAATATGTAACCTTCTTGACTAAATGTGTCTCAGAATTGGTGTTTATTGTCCTTAGAAATCTATAGCTGAGGGCATTACATCAGTAGGCTTCTTCTCTTCTTAACATAGATTTGGTTATATCCATCCTTCGTAGAGATAATAATGGGAGGAGACTCACAACCAATATACTATCGATCTCTTTAACTATATGCCGATAGTGGATTGAAGGAATTATGTAAACTAAGTGTAATTCTTGAAGACGACTTTGGCTTAGAGACGTGGCCAAAGATGCATGCATCCATTTGTTGGAGTAGAAATACTAAAACAACTTTCGATTAAATTAAAATAGGTTAAATATGTAAAAATTAAAATAAAAAATTTAGAATAAGAACCCAATGTATGTAAGCACTATCCTAAGCATATTCATCTGAGATAAAATTTTAGGATTTTTTGACACAATGTTAGTTGAAAAGTGATTTATTTATAGTTAATAAGTGACATGTGGCTTGTGCCAACTTTGCTTATTAATATTTTAAAAAAAGCTTGCGAAAGGAGAGTAAAAGACTTGAGACAAAATTCTCTCAACTGCTGATATGAGACTTAAATCCTTGAACAATGATGAGGAATTTGGGTTTTTTCCTTGTCAAGTTTAGCAATCCCTTAAAAAAATCAAATTCTCATTCAAATAAATAACTAATTTAAATAAAAATAAAATTATTTTAAAAAATATTGTTGGTGCATGTATTGTGTAGTCAATGAGATGTCTTTTTAAAAACTTAATCTCAATTAGTAAAGTAAGTATTCAGATGAAAGAAACAGACTAAACTAGTTCTTGAATTACATTTCTTTAACTTAGACTTCAACTAATTCACACATAGTATGATATATATCTTCGCAGGTTGCACTGTGATGATCATACTTGAATATCTTGATTATTCATAAGAGATTCTAATAATTATCTAAATTTTTAGCTACAATTGTCTACATATTCTCTTATATAGGAGAACTCCTACCAAAGATGCATGTAGTTACATATAAAAAAAAATCATCTCAGACCTTTTTTTTAGCTTTGATTTTTTTTAGCTATGTTTTTCTTATACCAGATTTTTACAAAACAAAGATTTCATCGTCTGCGAAAATTGGTGCACAAAACCCACGAAATTAAAAAACTACGTATAAGAAAGATAGTTGTGTTGCCTAGGGAATTCATATATCCCTAAGTTCCTATAGATCTGTGGGAGAGAATGAACGAGGTCAAGCGTCCTCTTCTTTAGCGGTAATCCAAACAAAAGGGGCTATGAAGATACTCCTCAAAGAGAGAGGAGAATAGAAGGTGACAGCCAGGAAGCCCCTAGCCTATGGGCCTTTGCTTTCCTCCTATTTATAGAGGTCCCCTATCAACTTAACCCTAATGGATCCTACCCTATTGGGTACTGGATCTCCATCCAACTACCTAAACCTTTTAGATTAGTAGATCTCTACCCAATAATCTCTCATAGGCCATTATTGGTTCTCATCCATAGGATCCAATAATTCAAGGGCTTATTGGATATCCAATAAGATAGAGGCTCCAGCGGATATCTCATATCCGAACCTCTACTCGTCGTAGCAACTACTAAATGTGTGTGACCCTCTATGCCAAATATCGAGTTAACCGTGAGTTATATATGTCAGAACTCCTTCTAGTTCAATGAATTATTATCTCCATAATAATTCACTCAACTCATCGACTGTGAAATATTATGTCATACGCCGTAGTCCCCAAACGATGTAGGAAAATCCAATCCTTTGAACCTATCTATCCTCAGTTATCATATAACTATAGTCCATCATTCATCTAATATCCTAGATATCGTATATCTGGTATGGTGCTGTCAGACCCATACGGTTTCTATTCGAGTCTTGCTCTAATCAGATTCTCTCGAAAAACTCTTTCTCTCTCAATCCGAATGGCCCTAGCTAGGGATTTATCTAAGCAAGAACATTTGAGATATTTCTCTCATGACACCGAGAGCGGATGATCCTCTATCGACACTCAATAGTCCTCGTAAGGTTGGTTGTCACTCCCAATAATCGATTGTACTAGATTTGAAACTTCAAACCCTATAAGTCCAATATTAAAGAGTAGAGTACTCATACAAGACATCCTTGTTGTCACAAGTCTAAGGACCAAATATACTACTAGGACTATTGAATCGTTGTTTGACAATAAGATATCATCAACCATCCAACATTCCGTAAGTGGATTAATCAGTGAACTCATTCTCCAATAAGCACATATATTGTATCCTTAGTGTCCCCTCACGAGCAACTATAAAACCAACCACCACAATCATATAGACAAGTATATAGTACACCAGTTTGTCTGATTATCTCAATCTCTCCCTATAGTAACCTATTGTCACGGACTTAGCTGGTTTTGCCTAAGCCGTGCGGCACCAATGCGTATCACCGCAAAGGTCAGCCTACCCGAAATCTCCTACAATCCCTTAGGATCTGCAAAAGAGAAGACGAGACAGAGAAAGCGCTTCACACGGGATCCGCAAGCCGCTCTTTTAGCAAACACATTATAGCCAATGCACATTCCAACAATGGATATCACAAGCTCAGAACAGTTGCACAACAAAGGTATAAATTTGGTCCACTACAGACCGAATTCTAGTACAAGTGTCCACATGACACAAACTTTCTGTACAAGCCGATAATGGCTGCCAAACTCACTCAAATGGGGCGTTTAGCCTTTGGCAAGCCCTTTACAAGTAATAACAAACCAAAAGGGACACGGACAAGCATAAGCATTACACCGAACAAGCCGTTTACAATTTTGTCCGTGACATTCTCCCCCACTTAATCCTTCGACGTCCTCGCCGGAAGCCTTTCGATTTGCAACTTCTTTTCTTTGTTGGATCTTCGATCTTCGCTCCTAGTTGCGATGCGCCCCTTGGCTCCCATTTGTTCTCCGCTTGTTGTTGAGTCGTCGAACTTTAATCCGCCGTCTTTGCTTCAACTCGCCAATGACTCTGACTTTGGTGTGGGGTTGGCAAAGTTGTGCTGATCCTTGCTGGTTCTTGCGGATTCATCTGATGAAGGTTAAAGACCATCTTTGATATGCGCTAGTCTTCAAATTCTTCTTGTCTCTTGAACTGGATAGATGCTTTGTTGGAGCTTTAACGAGCATCACCTCGCAACCTTTGAAGTTTTCAGGTCCTTCCTCCGCAAAATTTGCCCATCGAATCTTCTTCCACTTAGTTGTCTTCGAAGGGTCTTCACATCGTGCAGAGCTCCTCTCTTTGGATAACTAAGAGAGCTGGGTGCTGGAGTTCCGCCCATTCTCTTGGGAGTTGAGAAGGCAAAGGTTACTTGTCTTCGCCCGCCTCCTCGAGTTTGTACTTCGTGCGTCGAGCTGGTTACTGGACTTCGCCTGCTCTTAGCTCACACTTCCGAAGCACTTGAAGTGTTTGCAATCCTTGCGTTGAGTCAGCTACTGTGATTCACCTTCTCATTGCCATTGAACTTCTGGAATGCAAGAAGTTATCACTCCAACTTGGAGTAAGTCTCCGATAGATTTGGTCGCCTTTGGGATTGTACCGCCTTCTCCATCATTTCTGTCGCCGACTCCTCTGAGTAGTAAAGGTACAAAGACCGCGTCTCGCCTCGCTCCGATCCTTGGTCATGCACTCTTGCATCGACCAAGTCCTTCACTCACGGCTATCTTGATAGAAAGTCTCATTGACATTGGTCTTACGAAGTTCTACGGCCTTCGCCCTTGGCCTTGCCTTGGTACATGGAGTTTGCCAAAGCATTCTCCTCCTCCACGGCCCATATCACGACCAAGTGCTCTCCCTCTAAGAGAGCAAGGGATTGATGACTCCCCGGAAGTCCCGCCTCAGCGGTACCATGGCACTGCGACGCCAATGGCACTACTATCCATTGTCTCGCATCTGCATCCCTTCTTCGTGATCGATAGATCTGCCTCTGTGACATTGTGACACTCCTCCGAGTTCATCTTCAATCTAACCGATGATCGATATTGGGTAGTTGAGTCCCTCTTGGACTCGTCATTGCTTCCTCGCCTTTTTCGACCACCGCCGACACCTCTGTGTTCTCCGAGCAGTTCCACTTGGTCACTGGAAAGACAGACTACAACTCCCATGTATGGCCACCGCCACACATGTTGCAGGACTTGCACCATTTCTGTTCTCCTTAGCTTCATTGGCTGCAATGTTCGCTTACTCGGCCTTGTCCTCTGACTTGCCGGGCTCCCTTAAGCGAATGTGAGCTCAAGTAGTTCCACTCTTCAGCAGCCCGATCATACCTCAGATGATCCAGTCCCCAAATGGGACTCCCTGGTATTTGCATCTCGAACTTCTTCCTTGAGAGTGCACGGCCCCATAAGGCGATGTCCAAGGCTTCCATTCAATGCAACATTCGGTGCACGCACGGAAGACCCGCCTCTGCGGTACCATGGCATTCACGCTTGAATCCATAGCTCTTCTTACCGTCGTGTTGTTCACCAACTTGGAGCTCCTTGTCGCGCTCCCGGTCATATCTCCAGATGACCATGTCCCTCACGGGATACACTGTGTGTGCCGCCTTGCCACGAACCATTTCACCACGATCTGCTGCATCATGTCGCCGCCTGGTGACATCTCTCTGCATTCTGATCCCTGTGGCATGAACTCGAACTGCGATATCTCCATGTGTGGACTCCGCCAACACATCGCAGGGCCTTCGCCAGCTTCGATTCTGTTCGCTCCTTTGGCAATCGACCTTCGTCCACCCACTCTCGGGTCACACTCGGACGAAGGCTAGCTCTAGGACAATCCATTGCCTAGCAGCTCCTCTGAAGTCCCGACTTCGCTGAAATAGATGCACCATTGCTCGGATCACGGGACTCGCCCTACCAAAGACAATCTCCGCTGCGCACCGCTTTCATCCTGGCAACACGAATGGCAACACCGTGGCATATTCTTCAAGAGTAACTGCCTATGCATCCTCTTGCCCCGTGTCAAGGCCTTTTAACACCAACTTTGCCTCAGCAAACTGCGTCGCCTTAGAATCTCCACCAAATGCTTCATCAAGATAAGATGTATGTGTTAGGGATCGAGTGGCACTAAGAGGGGGGGTGAATTAGTGCAGCGGATAAATCTGAATAAAACTTGAAAACCGATTCCGGAGATTTACTTTAGAACTTGATTCAAATGAAAGAGACTCTAACTTGAAAATACTCAGGTAAGTGCAGTTTGAAGTAGGGAGAAGAAATCCGATCAGTTTGTAGCTTAAGAAATTTACGATGCAGAATTTAAGTACTCACACAGCAAGTAAACGCAGCGATGTATAGTGGTTCGGTCAAATGACCTACGTCCACTCTTGAAGCCTCCTCCAATGAGGCTCCCAACTTCCACTACCAAGTCTCTTGAAGGGGAAGGACCAAATACCCCTTTGACCTTTTACAAATGGTTCCCTCTCTTTACAGGATTTTTACAAGGAGAAGAAAGGAGGAGAACACTTAAGCAAATGAAAGCAGAAATTTGCTATAGCTTAGACTCAATTCTAACACTGCAAAAGGTCTTCTAACCAGCTAGAAGTAAAGGGGTATTTATAGGGAATTTTTGGGATTCAAAAATCCCGCTCACAAAGGTCTCGTCGAAATTTGGATTTGCAGTGATTACTAGCTGCGGCATCAAGCAGATACTACCGCTGCGTGTGTTAGTGTCTTTGGCGGTACTACCGCCAGCAGCAAGCTGGCGGTACTACCGCTCGACACAGTGGTTGCAACCACTGTCAGCGGTTCCACCGCTGCTCAAGCAGATACTACCGCGACACAGTGGTTGCAACCACTGTCGGCGTGCTACCGCCTTTGCCTAGGGCGGTACTACATTGCGCTACAAGAGGCCGGCCTACGAAGAACGGCCACTGATGCACGAACTCTGATAGCAGCATGCGTAAGCATGCGTGCACGTAGCCATTGGTTCGGTTTGGGCCAAAATTTTGGCCCAAACTCATCCTAATCAAGGCCCAATGGGCCCCCACTTTGGGTTATCTAATCCTAACCCAAAATACGTGCTAACTACGAATTTTAAAGACGTTTCCTAAGCTATTACAAAGTCCGCAAATCAAGTCTTCTTCCCTCGAGCTTTCGGGCGATCTTCCGACGATCTCTCGGAAACCATCCTGCGGACTCGGCAAGCTCTCGGACTCCACGATGATTTTGGCGAGTTCCCCCGAGCTTCTTTGGCAAGCTCCGATCTTTCTTGGCAAGCTCCGCGAACTTCCGACGAACCTCCCGGCGAACTTCCGAAAACCCTTCGGCAAGCTCCCTACTCATTCTCATTTGGTTCCTAGCAAAGCACTCCCAATGAATCTTGGACTTCCGTCAAACTCTCGAACTCCCAACGATCCATCGCCCTTGACTTCGGCCCTTGGTTTCGCTTTACGCCTTCATCCCTTTCGTAGTTACTCCTGCACAAACAAACACCAAAAACTCTACTTCGATCTAGACAGTTATTATAACGCGAATTGACATTCAGTTGCCCGGCACATCATTGGTGGCGCCGTCCAATCCCGGCACATCGCCCTCTCTAGCGGCTTGTTGCCCAATCGACGGTTGACCTCGTAACCTCGATATCCATGGTGCAACTCCGCACTTCTTGGCCCGATGCCCGACGTACGAAGCCTCCTGCCGATAGTCGACCGAACCTCCGGCTTGACATCCAATATCCAGACGTGATCACCCGGCGCAACGTCAATTCCTCTAGTGTCAACTGTCTAATCGATCGATAGTAGACTGCGTAACTCAAAACGCAGTTAAACAATAAACCACAATCAATTAGTTTCATCATCAAAATCTGAGATTCAACAATCTCCCCCTTTTTGATGATGACAACTAATTGATGACTAACGGAATTAACCATAACTCCCCGGAGTTTTAACCCAAACTCCCCCTATCAATATGCCATTGATAGAACACTTGGATTATCCCAAATCCAAGCAACATTCATCATAATGTTAAGAGAATCAATCAAACCATCATGCAAATATATAAAATACTCAATCAGCATCCCATTGCATGAACTCATCAATCTACACTTCTCCCCCTTTGTCATCAACAAAAAGGAGAAGTAATATTTTGCTAGTTCTTAAAAGTTATGGTTCAGGTTTTAAATCATACTAGCTAGATTTTCATTAACATTCAATCATGGTAAGTTTATCATCATATGCAAGATAGCACTTGTTGTGATGATGATAATTCAACACTTGCTTCTTGTGCTAGTTTGCACTATGCTTTTCTTGAGATTGCAAGGTAGCAATTTTGTTATTGTCAAGATAGCAAGTTCCCTTATGGCTAGCAAGATATCAAAATGAATATTGACATTAATGCTTCAATCATCAAAATTTTGAAGTCATGAATACGAATTAACCATTTAAGAAAAAATAAATCATGATACCAATTGTTAATAAGCAAGCAAGCATTCTTTGCAATACACAAGCTAGCTCTCTTTCAATTTTTGCAACCAAGTTCTTCTTTCGCAAGCTATCAAATTTTTGTTTGCAATGAGCTAACAATTTTGTAAAATTTACAGCATTCTTAAACATGCAAGCGCACAAGTTAAAAAAACTTTGTAATTTCTAGCTAGCTATGTTTGCCACTTTCTCTTGTGATATCCAAGCTAGCATGCTAATTTCCCCTTTGTCATTGTCGAAAAGAAGAGAAGAATTAATACTTCAAATAAGATGTTCTTTTTCAACAAGATCAAGGTCAAGATTCATGAGGTAATAAATAGCAAAACATGCTACTTGAAGCATCCTCATCAAAATCGCATTTTAAGGAAAATTCCAAGCATCAAGATCATGATTTTCAAACATATATATTTTAACATCAATTTCCAATTCATGATAAGGAAGAATAAATCAACAATTCGATCAAGTGATGAATTCCAAAAGACATCTTAATCTGTCAAAATCTTTTTAGAAAGATATTTCAAAAGGATATATCGCAATCGTAATTATCGATAGGCGATTCATTTGAATGTATCATTTAACTTAAAACTAATGATCAAAATAACATTCAAGAAATTTATGAGATTCATAACATGAATAAAGTTATTATCACATCATCAAAATCTCGTTCATAATTTAAGTGATTTATAAATAAATTCATTCATATCAATAGGATGCAATCTCTTTTATGTGATTCATTCTATAAGCATGCTTTTGCCTTTAGTAGAAACATGTATTAACATTCTAGAGCGAAAGGCAAACTTCGTCCTAAAAATCATTAAGTCAAATCATATTAAATATGTGACATTTTTCTAAAGATTCGATTCAAGAGATTCACATGGATTCATCAAAACCAAAAACTTTAGAGATAGAAAAATTTTCAAGATCATGCATTTTCTTTTTATGATTTATTTCAAATAAGCATGCCTTTGCCTTTAACAAGTTTCAACATTTAAAAACAAAAGGCAAATTTCATAAAACAATTTATCAAGCATGATTCCATAACTTTCAAGCATGATAACATCCTTTTAATATCGAGATGTTCATCATCAAGTAAGATTTCAAAATGTATGTTCAAGATTTTTGTTCGAAAGCCATGTATCATCATACAAATTGGATATTATTATCAAAATCTTCCATTCGGAAATTTTAATAAGAGTAACATAAATTGATTGCATGTGAGCATGTATCAACAATTCAAAGCAAGACGTAAGTTTCGTTATAAAAACTGTTAAGACCAAACACATCAAGAATAAAACATCGTGATTAAAATATATTTTTTTAACTTGTGTTTTATTTTATGTGGTTGATCTTATATAAGCATGTTCAAAACTTTCATGTAAAAATGAAATCATCAATATGCTTGCTTTTATCTTTTACTCATATTTGGTGTGCAAGCATTATCTTGAAGCATGCTATTAATTTTTTGTGTCAAAAAAAAATCATGCATCTTGTTTGAAATCAAAAGCAATGTAAAATCATGAAATGATCATACGTATGAAGCATTTTCATTTATCAAGTAAGATTTCACATATAAGCATGCCCAAAAACTTTTTGCATGAAAGGTATGTATCAAGTTTAAAGCCAAAAAGTGATAGGAAAATCATCAAGATTCATGGATTCATTATGAATATATTATTTCAAAATATGAGATTTCAAGTCATCAAGTATGATACAATCATTAAGCATGTTTTCATAATGCATCATCAAAATCATTTTAATTCTTTCTTTCATTTGTAATAACAAGATGATCAATGCTCAAATTTTTGCTAAAATCATGCATCATTTTATGAAAATGTGAAAAATAATTTCGTCATGAAAACCATCAAGTCCGAATAAACATTATTCCAAAATGTAGGATTTTAATCTTCATCATTTCAATTCGTCATTAAGCATGATACAAAAATTTAAAGATCAAACATCATATTTAAATATAAAACATCAAGATACACATGCATGGATTAATCCTAGGCAATATCACAAATCATGCAAGTATCATTCATAATTTTTACTTTTCAAAAATACTAGAAAGAAAAGCATAGTATAATTTTAAAACAATTTAAATTTCCAAAAAATACAAGAAAAGCATGAGGAAAAAAAAAAACTCCTACTAACTAAGTTAAGCATTCATGGAAAGCATTATGTAATTTCAAAATAATTCAAGGGAGTTAAGTTACTTACCTTGTTGTCGAAATCGTCAAAGCGTAATTCGTTTCCTCTTTACTTGATTCTTCTTGGCGATTCTTCCTCTTCTTCTTTGGTGGTCTCTTCCTCCATTCAAGTTCATTGTTATTTTTAGATTCTTGTTTAATGAACTCATTAAGATTCATTAACAGTTCAAAGTCCTCTTCATTGTCCTCATCACTTGAGTCATCACTCAAGTGGCATTTCATAGTTCGAAGTTCCAAAACCTTCTTGTTCTTTAGAAGGTGGTCCAAGTGTTCTTCGGGTTCAATACGTTCCAAAAGTGTCATTTAAGTAGGTCATTAATGACCCGATTAATTCTTCTAATGGAAAAACATTTAAGTTTTTTGTCTCTTGTATTTGCGGTTATTTTAGGATCCCACCTTTTGGAAGGGATCTTAAGATCTTGCTTACAAGATCAAAATTTGAAAAAGATTTACCAAGAACTCTTAGACTATTGACGACATCCGTGAAAGCGGGTGTACATGTATATATAGTCTCGTTTGGTTGCATTCGAAAAACCTCAAAATCATGCATCAAAATATTAACTTTTGAGTTTTTGACTCTACTCGTTCCTTCGTGTGTGACTTCAAGTTTGTGCCAAATTTCAAAAGCCGTTTACAAGACGTTGAAATACGATTAAACTCGGTTTTATCGAGAGCACAAAATAAGGCATTCATAGCCTTAGCATTTAAAGAAAAATATTTCTTCTCCAAATCCGACCATTTGTTCGTCGGTTTAGAGGAAGTTGAAAGTCGTTTTCAATGATGTTCCACAAATCCAAATCCATTGAAAGCATGAAAACTCTCATTCGAGTTTTCCAATAAGTGTAGTCCGATCCGTTAAAGAACGGTGGACGAAAAACCGAAAAGCCCTCTTGAAAATCATTTAGAGCCATTTCTCACGGGTGTAAATCCGAAAGAGAAAGAACGTGGCTCTGATACCAACTGTTAGGGATCGAGTGGCACTAAGAGGGGGGGGTGAATTAGTGCAGCGGATAAATCTGAATAAAACTTGAAAACCGATTCGGAGATTTACTTTAGAACTTGATTCAAATAAAGAGACTCTAACTTGAAAATACTAAGGTAAGTGCAGTTTGAAGTAGGAGAAGAAATCCGATCAGTTTGCAGCTTAAGAAATTTACGATGCAGAATTTAAGTACTCACACAGCAAGTAAACGCAGCGATGTATAATGGTTCGGTCAAATGACCTACGTCCACTCTTGAAGCCTCCTCCAATGAGGCTCCCAACTTCCACTACCAAGTCTCTTGAAGGGGAAGGACCAAATACCCCTTTGACCTTTTACAAATGGTTCCCTCTCTTTACTGAGATTTTTACAAGGAGAAGAAAGGAGGAGAACACTTAAGCAAATGAAAGCAGAAATTTGCTATAGCTTAGACTCAATTCTAACATCTGCAAAAGGTCTTCTAACCAGCTAGAAGTAAAGGGGTATTTATAGGGAATTTTGGGATTCAAAATCCCGCTCACAAAGGTCTCGTCAGAAATTTGATCGCAGTGCAGGTGACTACCGCTGCATGTAGGCGGTACTACCGCCTGGCACTGGCGGTACTACCGCCTGCGTGTGTCAGTGTGCTGGCGGTACTACCGCCTGGCACTGGCGGTACTACCGCCTGACACAGGTGGTTGCAACCACTGTCGGCGGTTCCACCACTTTGCAGCGGAGTGATACTACCGCGACACAGTGGTTGCAACCACTGTCGGTGATGCTACCGCTCAAGCGGTACGATTACTACGCTGCTACGATGCCGACTCGATGGCAAGACTCGATGCAGACTCTGATAGCATGCACGTAAGCATGCGTGCACGAATTAGTTCGGTTTGGGCCAAAATTTTGGCCCAAACTCATCCTAATCAAGGCCCAATGGGCCCCCACTTTGGGTTATCTAATCCTAACCCAAAATACGTGCTAACTACAAATTTTAAAGACGTTTCCTAAGCTATTACAAAGTCCGCAAATCAAGTCTTCTTCCCTCGAGCTTAGGCGATCTTCCGACGATCTCTCGGAAACCATCCTGCGGACTCGGCAAGCTCTCGGACTCCACGATGATTTTGGCTAGTTCCCAGAGCTTATTTGGCAAGCTCCGATCTTTCTTGGCAAGCTCCGCGAACTTCCTCCGAACCTCCCGCGAACTTCCAAAACCCTTCGGCAAGCTCCTACTCATTCTCTATTTGGTTCGGCAAAGACTCCCAATGAATCTTCGGACTTAGTCAAACTCTCGAACTCCCAACGATCCATCACACTTGACTTGGCCCTTGGTTTCGCTTTACGCCTTCATCCCTTTCGTAGTTACTCCTGCACAAACAAACACCAAAAACTCTACTTCGATCTAGACAGTTATTATAACGCGAATTGACATTGGTTGCCCGGACATCATTGGTGGGCGCCGTCAATCCTTCGGCACATCGCCCTCTCTAGCGGCTTGTTGCCCAATCGACGGTTGACCTCCGTAACCTCGATATCCATGGTGCAACTCCGCACTTCTTGGCCCGATGCCCGACGTACGAAGCCTCCTGCCGATAGTCGACCGAACCTCCGGCTTGACATCCAATATCCAGACGTGATCACCCGGCGCAACGTCAATTCCTCTAGTGTCAACTGTCTAATCCTGATCGATAGTAGACCTGCGTAACTCAAAACGCAGTTAAACAATAAACCACAATCAATTAGTTTCATCATCAAAATCTGAGATTCAACAGTATGTGCCTCGAAGCTCCCTTCGTCTTTGGCACCATGCAAGATGAGTTTGCTCCATCTGAATATGAAACCCATGGAACGACATGATCCGATTCTTGCCTCAGCAAGAGTCCATGTCCTTGACCTCGTGTAAGGAAAGCACCAAGCCTCCGCTCCCTGTTCCATCTTCAAAGCCAACTCCCTTCACGCGATTTGGGTACTTCACCAAGTTTTCCCCCAAGTTGCTCTGCTTCTCGATTAGCATTGGATTAATGGTGGCCCTCACGCCCACCATTCCACGGGTCAGCCCTCTGTTGAGTCCGAACTCACTGTCGGCTCTTAGTGTGCCTTCACTTTGTGTTGCCCTGGGTTGCTCCCCCACTTGATCTCACTATGCGTCCACCAACGCATTGCCACTTGCGAGATCATGCGATGACTCCTCACCGCTCACTCGATCCATCGAGCTCTGTCTTGAGGTACTCCTCAAGCAGTTCATTGCACCAGATTCACATTCTGGAGAGCGGGACTTATCCCTCATGGATATCTGCCCCGTTGGAGCAACATCTCTCTTCGCATCCTTCCCTCTGGAAGTTTTGGAGGCCACCGTCCCTTTGGACTACTCCGCCTTTGCTGAACAAACTGTGCCCAATTCTGCCTTCGCAAATGCACTTGCTAGATAGTGACACCTCACCAATACAGCTCGCACTGCACCCCTCTGGGTCTAGCAACATGCTGCACTGTTGCACATTTCACTTCATACTAAAGTATCCTGCACATGCCAAGAGAAAGTTTCAATGCTCCAATGCACGGACCTTCACCGCCTTGGGATGGCCACGGGACGATCCATCGTCCGCATGCAAGACCTTGCATGAGTATCGAATTCCTTGAGTTTGCAACTTTCCTCACCTCTGTGAGCTTTGCACAACTCTTTCGATCATTGAGCAACCCACTGCAACTTGCACGGTCTCATCCTTGGCCAAGCACCCCGCTTGCCTCGAGCACCATCAAGTTTGGGTGTCAATGTCGAGCCACTGCTCGAACTCAGCCATCCCCACCTTTGTGCGCTCCGCAATTCTTCTTAGCTTGTCCTCGTGGTGCCTGACAAGGTCCCCCACGTTTGCATGCTAAGTGTTTCTAAGTGAGCTTGTCCCGCTCTGATACCAACTGTCACGGACTTAGCTAGTTTTGCCTAAGCCGTGCGGCACCAATGCGTATCACCGCAAAGGTCAGCCTACCCGAAATCTCCTACAATCCCTTAGGATCTGCAAAAGAGAAGACGAGACAGAGAAAGCGCTTCACACGGGATCCGCAAGCCGCTCTTTTAGCAAACACATTATAGCCAATGCACATTCCAACAATGGATATCACAAGCTCAGAACAGTTGCACAACAAAGGTATAAATTTGGTCCACTATAGACCGAATTCTAGTACAAGTGTCCACATGACACAAACTTTCTGTACAAGCCGATAATGGCTGCCAAACTCACTCAAATGGGGCGTTTAGCCTTTGGCAAGCCCTTTACAAGTAATAACAAACCAAAAGGGACACGGACAAGCATAAGCATTACACCGAACAAGCCGTTTACAATTTTGTCCGTGACACTATGATCGGGATTATTTAGGGTTTGTATTTAAGCGAATCGATCTCATTAACATGATCTTATCATGATTTGATTCCCATTGTACAAATTCATAGACATCATAATATATATAATAGGTAATATAAAATTAGATAATACTAATAAATAATAAGCAAAAAAATATGTATAATGTCACACGTGTCATCACTCATGTGATTGGCTTGCAGGGCACTTATGACTAGTAGTCGTGTCAAGGGTGTTGCTTCATCGGGCATTATAGGGTGAATTTGTAAAGAAGTAGGTAAAGAAGTTATAAAGGGGGTGAGGTGCTACTGAATTGGAATGATTAGGGATTATATATCTTGAGGAGGACTATTAATTGATGTGGTGAGAGAAGTGTTTGAGGGAGTCTGAGGTGTACTCATATGAATCCAATGATGTATGATTATTAGAGTGGCTTGCATTACTGAAGGCTCATAGCTTTAAAAGGGAAAGTTAGAGTCGACAAAAATAACATGATGTGATATAAAGACTTTTTAAATTTGAGGATCATAACTTCAGAAAGTATTATGTTCAAGAGAATACCTTATGTGCCAAAATGGAATGTAATGATAAAAATGTACACATCAATTAGCTAGAATTGTTATCTATTTATACATGTTGAGAGAGAGGATTTTCCTCAACTAAGTAGCGAGATTTTCTTGTGCAGTTGGGAAATCTCAACCTCATGTAGTTAAGAAAATCTCATCTGCTATCATGGCCCCATACGATTGAGCTCCTATCAAGGATGCCGATCTTGGACCGATGTAATAAAAATAGTTTATGGACGAGAGGCTTCATGAGTGAGTCTGCTAGTTGATCAGTTATATGTACATAAGAAACACGTAGTTGATGTCTGATAACTTTTTGGAAAATCCAAGAGGGCGACATCTCATGTGTAGCAGAAGAACAGAAGACAAAAACTCTTGGATTTTTATAAAAGGGTCCATCATCGCGCAAATATCGGTGTGTCAAAAATAAATCCATAAATCCATAAATCCAAAAACTACGTGTGTAAGAAGAGAACGATAGTACCTAAGGAGATCGTATATCCCTGAATCCCTATAGATCTATAAGAGAGGATGAAGAAGGTCAAGCGTCCTCCTCTCTAGCGGTATCCACACGACAGCAACTGTGACGATGCTCCTCTCTTAGGTAGAGGAGAATAGAATGTGACAATTGAGAGAACCCTAACCTATGGGCCTTCAATTCTCTCCTATTTATAAAGGCCCCCTATAAACCCTAATAGATCCTACCTTATTGGGTATTGGATCTCTATTTAATTACCCAAGCCTCTTAGATTAATGGGTCTCTACCCAATAATCTCTTATTAGCTCTTATTGGATCTCATCTTAGGATCCAATAATTCAGGGGCTTATTGGTTATCCAATAAGATAGGGGCTCCGGTGGATATCTCATATCCGAACATCTACTCGTCGCAATACCTACCATATGTGTGTGACCCTCTAGGCCCAATATTGAGCTGGCCGTGAATCATACTTGTTAGAACTCCTTCTAACTTAGTGAATTATTATCTCCATAATAATTCACCCGACTCATCGACTGCAGTCGTACTAGGTCACTACGCCGCAGTTCCCAGACGATACAGGGGAATCCAATCCTTTGGACCTATCTGTCCTTAGTTACCATGTATCTATAGTCCCTCATCCATCTAATATCCCAGAGACCCTATACCGGGCATGGTGCTATCAGGCCCATATGATCTCTCCTTGAGTCTCGCTCTTATCGGATTCTCCTGGAGAACTCTTTCTCTCTCAATCCGAATAACGTTCGCCAATGATTTGTTCGAGCAAGAATACATGAGATATTCCTCTCATGATACCGAGAGCGGATGATCCTCTATTGATACTCAATAGCCCTCGTAAGGTTGGCTACCACTCCCAATAACCGATTGTACTAGATCTGAAACTTCCAAATATATAAGTCCGGTATCGAAGAGTGGAGTACTCATACAGGACATCCTTGGTGTCTCAAGTCTAAGGACCAAATATACTACTAGGACTACGGAATCACTATCTGACGTGAGGTATCAATAACCATTCAACATTCCGTAGGCGGATCAATTAGTTAACTCATTCTCCAATGAGCACCTATACTATATCCTTAGTATCTCCACGTGAGTAGCTATGAGACTAGCCACCTCTATCATATGGATAGGTATACAGTACACCATTCTATCTGATTATCTCGATGTCTCTTTTAAGTAACCTATGATCGGGATTATTTAGGGTCTGTGTTTAAAGGTGAATTGATCTCAATATCGTGATCTCATCACAATTCAATTCTCATTGCACAGATTCGAGACCACCACAATATATGCAACACGCAAGATAAAGTAATGAAATATCTAATAATAATAAGCAAAAAGAAAAAGTGCATATCAAGTCACAAGTGTCATCACTTATGTGATTGGCTTGCAGAGCACATATGACTAGCAGATCTCGCATGAAGTGAAAGTCGATGGTAATGTGTTTCATGCGTTAGTGGAACACATTATGTTCAAGAGAGTATCCTATGAAAATGCAAGGCTCAGATCTTGATCTTATCTTATGTGTGGTATATGGACGTAGAAATAGATAATATAAACAGTAAAATTCTTTGAGTTTTTAAAGGTTTGGAGATTGATGAAATAGTTTTTCAAATGGTGATTGGAATTAAAGGACTAGAGTGAGCGTACGATTAATGAGATAGATGACAATTTGAAAGGCTATAGACTAAAAGGTGGCTAGCATGGAGACTTGTTGTAGAAGTATGAGATCGATTTTAACTATTTGTCGATGTTTGCATTCAGCAGTGCCAACTAGTTTAGGAGTATGTGGAGGTGACTTAAGGTGTTGTATACCATAAGTTGAGAGACAAGACGTGAGGGCTTGATATTCACCTTCGCCATTAGAGTAAACTATTTTAATTGAAGACTGAAAGAAATTCTTGACCAACTTTCTAAATTTGGTGAAGATTGTTAAAACTTTATATTTATGGTGGAGAGGGTATAACCATGTGTACTTGGTAAAATAGTAGACGAAAATGATATAAAATCTGAACTTGTCGAAGGAAGTGATTGGGGCAAGTCCCCAAACATCAGTATAAATAATTTCAAATGGTTTAAAGTAAGATATAGAGTAAATTTCAAATGGAAGTCTATGACTTTTATTACTAAAACAAGCATCATAATGAGTTATAATGCAACTGGTTTTAAGAATAGGAAGAGAATAACGAGAAAGTAATTTTTGCTGGATAGAGGATGAGGGATGACCCAGGTGACGATGCCACACATTAATTAGAGCTGCAATTGAAGAGTAAACAGTGAGCTGGTTGATTTGTTGAATGGACGACCACTCGTAGATGTTGTCCTTACTCTAGCCTCAGACCAAGGATGTGTTGAATCATGGATTTTGATGATGAAACTAATTGATTATGTTTTGGTTATCAAACTATATTTTGAGTCACGCAGGTCTCCTCTCGATCAGGATTAGACAATTGATGTAGGAAGAATCAACATTGTGTTAGAGGAGAACATGTCAGGAGATTGGACGTCGAGCCGAAGCTCCGGTCGACAATCGGCAGAAGGCTTCGGACAAAGATTTTAGGTATCGACCCAAGAAGAGTGGAGTTATGCCAAGGACATCGGGGTTGCGGAGGTCAACTATCGATTAGGCAATAGGCCACAAGAGAGGACGATGTGCCGAAGAAACAAACGAAGCGTTGATGTGCCAATGATGTGTCGGACAATATTTTAATTCACGTTGTAATAATAATTATATAGATCGAAGTAGGATTAGATCTAATTGGGATGTAAATGGGCCAACCCAGTTAGGGGCCAGTTGGGTCTATACCTAGATAGGTTTGGGTCGGAGTCAAGGCCCTAACAGGATTGTTGAACCCTGTCTAGCAGTGGTACCACCCAGGGCTTGGTTTCCCAGGTTCTCTAGGCGATGGTACCACCCAGTGTTAGTGTACTTGGGCGGTGGTATATTTGGCTGGGCGGTGATACCGCCCAGTACACTAACAGGGTCAAAAAGCCTGGGTGGTCGTATCGCCCAACACTAGCGGTGGTATCATCAGTACTCCAAAAATCTAGGATGATTCAAATTTGGGCTCTAAATTTGAATCAACTAGAGGTCTATAAATACCCCAGCCATTCTTACTTGGGACAGCAAGAATTGAGAAAAAGAAATAAGCTAAAAACTCTATTGAAAGACTTATAAACTTAAGGTATACCTCCTCCTTAAGTATAGAAGTGTAACTCTAAGGGAGAATGAGGGAAATCTTATAAGAGAGGGCTATAAAAGAGAGTTAGTCTTCGCCCATTGAAAGAAAGACAACTAGTGGAAGCTGATGGCCTCAAGTGAAAAGGAATCGAGAGTGGATGCAGGTCTAATGATCGAACCACTATAAAAATCGGATTGCATCTCTGTTCTTATTATTTATATTTTTGCAAACCTTCTTTGCTTACTACTCCACTTCCACATCTCCTTCTTATAATCGGCTTCAAGTTTAACATCTTTCCGATACACTTGCAATCAAAATCAGTTTTCATCAAAACATAATTTTTATCATATTGGGTTTTCCGAAATCGTCGAATTGTCAATTTTACCATAGCACTAATTCACCCCCACCCCCCCACCCCCAAGTGTCAAACTGAGACCACTCTCGATATGGTGAGAGAAATATCTTATGTGTTCTCACTCAAGCAAATCCCTAGCTAAGGTCGAACTGATCATGATGAATCCAATAAGCATGACATTCAGATTGAGAGAGAAGTTCACGTAGAGAATTTGATTAGAGCAAGACTCAAGAAAATTTTGTATGGGTCTGACAATACCATTTTCAGTATATGACCTCTAGGATATTAAATAGATGAGGGACTATAGATACATAGCAATTGAGGGTAAACAAATCCAATGGATTAGATCCTCCTATATCATTTAATGATTATGGTGTAGTGGCCTAGTATATTTTGATAAGTGTAACTCACTGCCCATTTGGTATTAGGCCTACAAAGTCACAAATATATGGTAGATGACGTGATGAATAGAGAATTAGATATGTGATATCCAATAAATTCCTGTTTATTGGATCTTTTGGGTGAGACTCAATAGGGCTTAAGATGGTTATTGGATAAGGATCTAATTTTTATAAAGCTAGGGATAATTAGATGGAGATCAAGTATCCAATATGCCAGGATAAATAGATGGAGATTCAATACCCAATATGGTAGGATCCATTAGGGTTAACTTGAAAGGGCTCTCTATAAATAGGAGAGTGACCAAGGATCACGGGCTAGACACCTTTAGCCACCCACCTCCTATTTTCCTCCCTCCCTTTCCTCCCTAGCCATCAGCCTTATTTGGGGCATGAGAATAGTAAGAAGATCTGGCCTCTTCTTGTTGTTGAATTTTGAATTTTTATGATGATACTAATTGATTATGCTTTATCATCTAATTGTGTTTTAAGTCAAGCAAGTCTACTCTCGATTAGAATTAGACAGTTTGACATTACGCTAGAGGAAATCACGTCAGGATATTGGACATCGAGCCGGAGGCCTGATCGACAATCGGTAGAAGGCTTCAGACAAAGATATCGAGCATCGGGCCAAGAAGAGTAGTGTTATGCTAAGAAGATCAGGGTTGCGAAGGTCAACCGTCGATTGGGCAACAGGTTGCAAGAGAGGACGATGCGTCGAAGAACCAGAGGAAACACCGACCAATGATGTACCGAGCAACAGGAAGTTGATTCGTTGTAACTGTCTAGATCGAAATAGGGTTAAGACTTAATTAGTGTGCAGGATTAACTACGATAACGATGAAGACATAAAGCAAAACGGAGTACCGGAGTCAAGTACGATCGAATCGTTAGGAGTTCGAGAGTTCGATGGAAATCCAAAAAATCATCAGAGTGCTACCGGAATTGACCAAGAGTGAGTATGGAGCTTGACGAAGGGTTCGTCAGAAGCTCGCCAAAAATACTTGTCGGAGGTTTACGGAGCTCGCCGAGAAAGATCAGAGCTCGCCAAAGAAGACTCGTCAGAACTCGTCAAGATCATCGTGAAGTCTAGGAGATTGCCAGGAGTCCGCAGAAAGGTGTCTAAGGGTTTGTCGAAAGATCGTCGAAAGTTCCCCGGAAGCTCGCCGGAGGAAGACTTGATGTGCCAAACTTTGTTTGCTTAGAAAATGTCTTTAAAATTCATAGTTAGTAAGCAGTTAGGGTTAAGATTGAGAGGTAATCCCATTAACCCAAGTAAGGACCAATTAGGCCCGTTATGGATTGGTCGGGGTCGAATTCAAGACCCAACCAAAAGTGGTAGACCTTGTCTGGCGGTGGCAATGCTAGATTAGGGTGCTGGAACCACTTGGGTTTAGCTCCCCAAGTTATACTAGGCGGTGGTACTGTCAGACTGGCAGTGATACCGCCTATTATTAAGGTCAAACTGGCGGTGGTACCGCTAGTGGCAGGCGATGGTACCCACCAATACTCAGAAAACTTGAGATGGAAATGTTTTTAGCTCCAAGTTTGAATCAGATTGGAGCCTATAAAAACCCGTCCCATCCCTGGGTTGAAGACACAAACACACACACTTTGAAAGTAGAAAATGCTATTTAAATCTCTTTAGAAATCCCCTCCTCTAGTCCTTACTTGTATTCAAGTTAAAAGAGATGAGAGAGTGCTTGTAAAGGTTACCTCCTGAGCCCGTCAAAAGGAGAGAGCACTGTAAGGGAGCTTGTCTTCGCCTATTGCAAGGAAGACAACTAGTGCAAAACTAGTAACCTCAAGTGAAGAGGAATCGGGAGTGGACATAGGTCGTATAATCGAATCGCTATAAAATTGGTTAGCGTTTACTTTCTCTCAATTTACTTCTTAGCAAACCTTCTTTACTTGTTCAACTCCTCATTATTTTCTCTAAACGTTTCAAGTTAAATACGCTTCAATTGAAATCGACTTACATTGAAACATAGTATTTATCGTACGAAGTTTTTGAAGTATCATAAATCACCGAATTTGTTGTTCTTAACTGCTTAGTGCCAAACTATTCCCAACACTTGTGTTTGCTACTGCATGGTGGTCGTGAAGGCGAGAAAAGAACAGAACATGTCATAAGAAGAGGTATGTCATTAAATCATTAATAAAGTTCTTTTCAATCCTACTTCTCTTACTTCTTCTAGTATCCATGTTGAATGTTAGATTCTATAGGAAATGAAAAGGATAAAGAATGATTACTTGAGATATTAATAGATAATATGGTTTTAAAAGAACATACATTTTTAAAGAATTATG
This sequence comes from Musa beccarii, assembly GCA_024322285.1. NCBI lineage: Eukaryota > Viridiplantae > Streptophyta > Magnoliopsida > Zingiberales > Musaceae > Musa > Musa beccarii. The sequence continues at coordinate 66,616,208 of CM044395.1, forward strand.
CATCTCTAGATTCAATTAGAGTATCATTTGATATTTTAGTTATTTCAGAATTTGCTATAAGAAATCCATAAGTGTTGTTATCGAGAGAGTATCTTACAAAGTTAACATTCACTATTTTGGGACATATCTTCTTTCTCTTGGATTCTAGGATATTAACCTTACTAAATACCCTCATATTCGAAAGCAACTTAGCCTTGGTTTATAACCCTTCCAAAATTCAAAATGGGTCATCTCTTGTGGTATCTTATTAAATATATAACATATATAAGAGATGCTCTACCCTATAAGCTTTCGAGTACTCTTGAATTAAGGATCAATGCATTAATCATATCTAAAAGAGTTCTATTTTTCTTTCGGCTACACTATTAGATTGAGGTGAATAAAGAGCAATGACTCAATAAATTATGCCGTAATCCTCATAAAATTTGACAAATTCATTATAAGTGTACTCACCTCCTCTTTCTAATCTTAGAATTTAACTTTTTATTAAATTAATTTTTAACATCAGCCTTATAGATATTAAATTTATTAAAATTTTTATTTTTGGTCTTTATAAGATACATATAATAGAATTTAGAGAAGTCATCAATAAATATCATAAACTAATGACTTCCACCTTTAGTTGGTACTCTATTAGAGTCCCAAACATCACTAAGGATTAATTTAAGTTTTTGGGCATCTCTAAATTGAATGGGTTTAAAGGGTTTTCTAGGGTATTTAGATTGATTGCAAATCTCACATTTAGATTCAATTTTAGAGTTAAATTTTTAAATCAAATCAAGATGTGATATTCTTTGTATTGATTTGAAGTTGACATGACCAAGGGTATCATACCAGATATCACAATATTTTAATTTAAGACAATAGATAAAGATAGTTCATCTTTATTGATTGAAGATGTGATTACATTAAGCTTTGAAAAGTCCTTCAAATATAAAGTGTTTTCCTATATGAATATCTCCCTTGGAGATTAAAACCTGGTTTGCTTTCAAAACTATTTTATATTCTAACTAGACAAGGAGAGATCAACTAATTAGGTTTCACCAAATATCTAATACGTGCACACCATCTTGAAGTATAGGTGTCATTCTTGAAGTAAGTTTTAGGTTGATTTATCCAATTCCTAGCATGTTAGTAGATGTCTCGTTCTTTATGGTTACACTTTTTCTACTAAAGATCTAGTAGGAAAAAATATTATTTTTGATTAGCACGAATATAGATATTTAAAATATAATTTAACCATCATTCATCATCATGATAGATTAGGTTCACAGTTGGGATAAAGAAGCCCTAAAAGAAAATTTTGATGGTTCAATCTTGGTCATATTGACTTGAGGTTTAAGTTTAAAGGAGCCTTTCTTTGTCAAAGCTACATTTTTCTTCTTTCAGTAGAAGTATTTGGAGCAAGACGATTATCCTTACTACAAACATAGTAGAAGTGATATTTTCCCAACTTCTTATTTCCTTTGGGTTTAGATGATTGTCTAGGGATTTGAACTTTGTTAGAGTTAGGATAAGGGTTAGAATTTAGATTAGGATTTAAAAACCTTAGTTTAAATCCTTTACCCTTAGGTTTGAAGTTTTTATCCTTAGAATTGAAGTTATGACCTTGGTTCTGGTTAGATTTTCTATGATTTGAAAATGGCTTTAGGATTCAATCATATTAACTTTAGCTAGTATTTTATTTTTTTGAACTTCACTTTGCCAATATTAGTCTTCTATTCTAATAACTTGGATAGTGGACCTAAGAGTTTGATTGGCTTGAGATCTCATAATCTCTTGATTAAATTTGGACCAAGAAAGAGGAAGTCTACCTAATAGACGAGATCTGATATAATTGAAAAAAGATTATTCCAGATCTATGAATTTTATGGATCAACTTTTGAAATTATAAATTTAATCATTCATGGGTAAATGATCTATCATTTTAAAATTATTAAAAGCAAAAATAGTGAGGCGATGGATAGTATCCACCAGAATATCTAAGATGTGTTTTTTAAAATTTGACAAATTTCTTCAGTAGTTCCATGTTTTCTGTAGGTTTCATAAAGGTCGTCTAAAAGACTATTGAAGATTCTAAACCTACAGAGATATTTAATTTCTTCAAGAGATTTTTTAAAATTAATAGATCTTGAAGGACTCAAAAAGAGAGGTAATTTCTCTACGGTAGAAATCAGGTCTAGAGTTATCAACCATGGCAAACATATTCCCATTAAATTTTTCAGGTTTAAGGAACATGAAATCATCTAAACCCATCATAATATCTATAAAATAAAATTCAAGTGTCCGTGTGATTACAAATATTGATTTAATGGAGTAGAAAAGTAAGTTGAGTAGATTTTTTGTTTCACCCTTTAAAAGCTTTGTTATGATGTTTGTTTAAGGCAAAAAGATCTCATTTGCTAATAATCTAACATAATATAAATACAAATATAATTGTATCATAATTAACAAATACTATTTATTGAATTATTATTATTATTTTAAATAAGTAACATTGATGTGCATAGAATAAAGGAATATTGGTAAAGTTATTTTATCTTTAATATAAATCCAAAAATATAAACCAAGGTATAGGTCAAATTATCAATTTTTACAACTAAATATATGATAAAATAATCATGCAACTACTATAACGATAATGATTTTTATAGATTAATAAAATAATAAAATAATCATTAAATAACTACGAAAGAAATAATAATAACACTTATAAATTATTCATTTCACAATGTGTTGCTACCTCGATGTTATTCACCCGAAGTCAACACGGCTCGATCCTGACTCGAAAGCTCGAAGTTATTTAAGTGACCCTTGTGGCAGTCGAGCAAGGCGATTAAAGTGGATTCAAGGTGGTCTTGTGTATCCGATATGGGTTCTAGTCTCTTCGGGGAGATCTTGTACAAAGGTTGATGTCGAAGGGATTTATTGACTCGACCCTCCGATAATTAAGTTAGCTCTTTGTGACGTAATGTGGGTGAGAGGAGTTCTATACTGAGCATGCATCGAGGATTGACTTTTATACTTGAGCAATTGGAAGGAATCACCCTTGATTATCCAGATGTCCTTCTCTTATCATTTATTTATGTGGTCGACTGATCAGTATGGCCCCCTGCATCCTGTCATTCACAAAGGTCAACAAAAAAGGGGAGGAGCCGCTTGTCAACTTCGACGATTAACAAGGTCAGCTTGAGAAGCTCCATATGGCCTATTATCCGTAGAGGCCAACAAAGGGGCACACAGGTCTATTCGACTGCCCAGGGACCACTGCCCCTAGTGGCCACTAGAGTTGGTCCGTATTACCTCATGTAGACTATTGTCCACGATGACTGACAAGTCGTTCCCTATTGTTGGGTGGGGGGGATGACGTAGCCTTCGTCCTCCATATTAGTTCCTTTGTGGTGGCTAATTGGCGAGCTACGATTAATGTTAGAATATATCATATCACAATACTAATCTAATAATTAAATTCAATTATTTAATAGATAATTAAACACTTATAAAAGAATTAATATGAATAAATATTTTTTTTTGAGTTAGCACTTTGTATAATTTCAATCAGAGGTAGAGTATGTCTAAAATATTGGAGTAGAAATATTAAAATAATTTTTTATTAAATCAGAATGATTTAAATGTGTAAAAATTAAAATAGAAAGTTTAGAAGAGGAGCAGAGTATACGTTGAGATACGACGAACAAGTCCAATACCTACCCAGCCACATTTGGGAACGTTAAGATCACACCTACTCCCATCTTGGTCTATGAGTCCTTCATGAAGATTAAAGTTACTGTAAGCTAAGCATTGTAGATCGTCTTCTTCATCTTGTCTTGCTGAGAATTATTGTTGCTTGTGAGGCTAAATTTCACGATAAAATAAGAAATATTTTATGATTTATTTTTTATTATATTCAATGACAAACGAGATGTTCATATATGAACTCCAACGATTTATCATTTATATAATAATAGACTAGCTAATTGGATATCTTTAAGGACAACATATGATTCATGTCTCATTTGAGAGTCAAGTAAATTTCATTTTTTCACATAGAATGCATAATAATTTTCATTAATCTTGCAATGCATTTTTATAAAATTTATAGAAATGACAACCTAAAATAATAGTAATAATAATTATAATTATTATTATTATTATTTAGATATTTATATTTTTGGTTTTAAATTTTGAAATTTTAAAAATAAAAAAAAGATTGATGTTGCAATTCTAGTGTGACTCGATCAAATGAGGCTAGTCGAATCAATTAATTCAAACCAAATGGTGATAAAGGTTTAGAAACATATCTTCACACTTTGGACATACTAATATGAGTGTCAATCTCTATCAGCAATTTTTCGTAAATTAGTTTGCGCGCAAACATTTCTTATTCTTATCGATAAAAAAATTTAGTAGAACTATATATTAAAAGTTATAATTATTTATGAAGAGTTTCATACGATCACAATAGAGTCTAGTTTTTAATTTTCATATGTACAACGTAGCTGTCTCTTTCTGCCACAAATTTTACTTCCGATGCACAACATAGAAGATATAACATTAGTGCTTATTTGGCATGCATGCAGTAGATATGACATACCTATTTTCCTCCGGATGTAGCGGGGTCCTCGTTCGGATCCATGCCTTCAAATACCTCATTTTATATAACAATCTAAGGCTACCCATGCAGCACGACGAACGTGGCGGCGCTCGACATGGTGGTGGAAGCTATGTTCGCGGAGATGCTGGTAATTAACGGTCTCATGTGTGTCAATCAGCTGTATCCTCTAATTTTCATGTCTTATTTCCTTGACTTCTTTGATATTTTGTGTCTTTATAAAGATGAAGGAAGGAGTCATCCAAAGGAGCAGACTGGTGAGGGTGGCCAAGATAGAGGCATCTGACATGCAGAGAAAATACGACAGCAGGAGTAGAGCTCATGCAGGTGACAACAATGAATGGAGACATGATGGATTTTATGAGTTGGAAGTTGAGGCAGCAGCTCCCAGGAAAAGACCTGCTGTCAGTGAAAGCAAAATGCCTCCAGAAAAAGATGCTGCGGCTACCCCTCCCACCGGACCAGAATCAAGAAACCACCATGATCATCAAATGCTTGGTGCTGCAAGAAGGAAGAAACGGGAAACAACTTTTCACGTGGTGATAAGCCTGAGAGATTTTTCAATCGAGCTGATGATAGATATGATAAGAGAGGAGACAGATATCTGCAAAGAAATGAAATCAACAGGGCTGGCTATCAGTCAAGGGAGATGCATGGTGGCAGGGACCTGCGGGGCAGGGAAAGATTCATGGGGAGATATGGTGAGAAATATGTACCGACGGAGTGGTTTCCAGGCAGAAAAATGGAAGCATGATCTTTTCGGCGAAGCAAATAGAAGCCCTACTCCAAAGAACGAAGAAGAAGAGATGGCGAAGGTCGAAGCACTGTTGTCTCTGTAGTTTGTGCCCCTCTCAAGCGGAATGATTCTGTTCCTAAATAAGGCACTGCTCATTGAACCATGCATCTCCGTAAGGCTGTTGGAAACTTAGTTGGAGGTTTGTGTCTTTTATGAAGATACGTTAACTCCATACAAATTCTCTGCGTAAAAGAAGGCTGTGATTTGGTTTTTCTGCTTGTGGACTATCTGGATTTTGTGAACTGGTGATCTTATATTTGGTAATCTTGTGGACTAGATGTGTTTCAGAATTGGTATGGATTGTCGTTAGAAACAAAATTTTGGACGTGCATGTTACTTCTCCTCTCAACTTAGTTGCGTAGTTGCATTCTCCCTTGGCCATATAGCGACAGTGGCTTAGATAGAGAAGGAATTCTGTAAACCATGCGTCATTCTTGAAGACGAATGTGGCTTTCATCTGCACAAAGAAGCATGCATCTGCCATACTCCATGGGATATCAAGATTCCTGCCCCTACCCATCCCTGTTCTCCGATGCACGAATAAGATTGCTTAACAAAACTTGGAATTAGTTAAATTTCTCATGCATCAGGATTATTAAGATTATATATATGCAATATCTATTTCTATACCTCACCCTACACAGTCAATTCACTACGTTCCTTTCTTCCCCCAAATGTATCCTAGACTCTCTTTTCTTTCAATTTTGATTCATCATGAAAGGTATCATGATTTTGGTAGATGATGCAATAGATGTTGGTGATGTCCAAATCAATCCAACTGAGATTTTGATTCATATATGCAGGATGTTGATGTGACCAAAAGGTAGAATTTACGTATAGTGCTTACCAAAAGAGTCTCAAGTGGCCCTATAATTTTGAAATCATCGATTTAATTTTTAGAATTAAAAAATAAAAATCGAATCTCTCGGGACCAATTTCAACTCAGGCAGTTCTGGTTCCAATTTAAAATATTATTTTTTAATTAAATATAATTTTCAAAATAATTAAAAAAAAATTATAATTTTATTTTTGAAATTTATGTATAATTATAATTAGTGTAATGACTTAAAAAGTTGATATAAAAATAAAAAATATATATAATTTTAGTCAAACTTAATGACTCTATCTAAATTCAAACTTAAGTTAATTGGCTTTAAACTTAAGAATTAACACTACAAGATAGACCTTATTTTTATTTTATTTTTATTTTTTTATCATATTTATTCAGTTTGAACTCGAAATCATAAGGTCGATTTAGTTCCGGTTCAAATCAAACCATGGTTAGGACTAATCTTAAGTAAATAGTAACTAATCTTGGTAATAATAGTTTGAGCTTTTATAGTGGGTTTGACCAAACAAAATTTCCGTTGTATAGATAAAATATTTATCTAAGATTTTTTTTTTTTTTATGGTTTGGCTTACGTGACTGTATTGCTAGCTGGTGTTCGCTGTTTCTTATAAGTTTTATCGTCACATGTCAAACTATAATTGAGGGTGAATATTTATCCTATCATTAAAGTTTACCAAGTTGAAGACCATTTATTATGAATTGTTGCACAAGTAGTGCCAGAGTTAATTTTTTTAATTAAAAAATTTTATTATATCAAATAATATATATGAAGTTCACACGTTGACTCTAACATGAAACCTATCATTTTATAATAATACATTAATCAACTTGCATATTTGGACAGCGATTCTTAGTTAGAAAGTTAAATGCACTAAATCTATTTCTATTCGTTTCCTTCCATTCACGAATAGATACGCTGGATACTGTGCAATCCAAAACCCTATAAATCACCATCGAGTCCCAAGACTCTTGCGTCCCACGTCAAAGAAATCGTTTGTCCGCCTCCGAAGTCTGTCTGTGACACTGAAGACCATGGCTGGTAGAAGCTACATCGCTGCCTTGGCGCTCGTCTGCCTGTGCCTCTTCTACCACCTGGAGATCAGTGCAGCCGCAGAGTTTCCGTAGGAGACTCTGATGGTTGGAGCTTTGACGTCGGGAACTGGCCCAACGGCAAGACCTTCAAAGCAGGCGACGTCCTCGGTATCATCCACATCCTTCCTCCTCCATCTTTGATCGTCTTAATTCCATGGTAGCATTTGCATTTGTGTTTGAACTTCTTATGTGGAAACGTGTCCATGCAGTATTCAAATACGACAAGGGAGCGCATAACGTGGTGGTGGTCGATGCCGACGGCTATAATAGCTGCACAGCCAAGTCTGGCTCCAAGACCTACACATCTGGGAACGATAAGATCACTCTGGCTAAAGGAACCAGTTATTTCATCTGCTCCTATCCTGGTCACTGTGATGCCGGCATGAAGATTAAAGTTGTTGCAAACTAAGCTTGGCTGACAATGTCTCTTAAGGCTGACTTCCAAGAATAAATAAGACATATCTTACGGTTCTACTTCGACTCTGTTGCATTTGACAGCAAGATAAAGTTCAACCTTCAGAGAGAATACATAATACTTTCCATTAATACCACAACGCAATTTCATACAAGATATTAAACTAGAAAAATAATAATAATCTATATACCTCAACCTAGGAACAGCTGATCATTCTTTTAAATATGAATAGGGATGCAAGTAACAAGATAAAGCCGGATTTACACAAAAATACATTATGAATATGAAGATTTTAGTTAGAGGAAGATACATAAAGGAAGACATTTTCGGTACTTTTAAATATTTTCTATTAAAGAGGATGAGAGAATAGTTCATTGGAATCTATGTGAGAGGGAGAGGGTGTACGAGGAATTCGGACTTTGACTTTGGGTTAATTTTTGTGAACAAGTGATTTTACAATATGTAACCTTCTTGACTAAATGTGTCTCAGAATTGGTGTTTATTGTCCTTAGAAATCTATAGCTGAGGGCATTACATCAGTAGGCTTCTTCTCTTCTTAACATAGATTTGGTTATATCCATCCTTCGTAGAGATAATAATGGGAGGAGACTCACAACCAATATACTATCGATCTCTTTAACTATATGCCGATAGTGGATTGAAGGAATTATGTAAACTAAGTGTAATTCTTGAAGACGACTTTGGCTTAGAGACGTGGCCAAAGATGCATGCATCCATTTGTTGGAGTAGAAATACTAAAACAACTTTCGATTAAATTAAAATAGGTTAAATAAGTAAAAATTAAAATAAAAAATTTAGAATAAGAACCCAATGTATGTAAGCACTATCCTAAGCATATTCATCTGAGATAAAATTTTAGGATTTTTTGACACAATGTTAGTTGAAAAGTGATTTATTTATAGTTAATAAGTAAGTGACATGTGGCTTGTGCCAACTTTGCTTATTAATATTTTAAAAAAAGCTTGCGAAAGGAGAGTAAAAGACTTGAGACAAAATTCTCTCAACTGCTGATATGAGACTTAAATCCTTGAACAATGATGAGGAATTTGGGTTTTTTCCTTGTCAAGTTTAGCAATCCCTTAAAAAATCAAATTCTCATTCAAATAAATAACTAATTTAAATAAAAATAAAATTATTTTAAAAAATATTGTTGGTGCATATATTGTGTAGTCAATGAGGTGTCTTTTTAAAAACTTAATCTCAATTAGTAAAGTAAGTATTCAGATGAAAGAAACAGAGTAAACTAGGTCTTGAACTACATTTCTTTAACCCAGACTTCAACTAATTCATACATAGTATGACATATATCTTCGCAGGTTGTACAGTAATGATCATACTTGAATATCTTGATTATTCATAAGAGATTCTAATAATTATCTAAACCCTTCCCTATAGTTGTCTATATATTCTCTTATATAGGAGAACTCCTATCAAGGATGTGTGTAGTCACATATCAAAAAAAAAAACCATCTCAGATTTTCTTTTTTTTAAGCTATGATCTTCTTATGCTTCTACATATAAGCACTAATCACTATATGAATGGGGTTAGAGATAAACTCCATATCTATATGCACTAAAGTTCTAGCCATTGTGCTCCTTAGCTAATTAATTGGTTTGTTATTACCATATTTAACCACATTCAATGGATTGTGTATCATGGAGGTTGGGTTCCCATTATTGGAAGGCTTAGTTTAGGCAAAGTCCCATCCCCCTTAATGATACTAAGATTTTACTCCTATTTAAGACTTTAGTAAGAGAGTCAGTTAAATTATTATTAATTTTAATATAAAATATAAAAATAATAGAATGAGAATCTAGCTATCTAATATATTTTTATCTAATCTTTATGTATCTACTCAATTTAGTGTTTATAAGTTTTGTTTAGAAAAATCTATTACAGCTTTATAATCATAACTAGAATAGAAATTAGATTCTTCAATCATTTTATTTCAATACATATTGTGTGAAGTGCAATTAAGTCAATTTCTATAGTACTTCTATACAAATTGTGTCAAGTGCTATAAACTCGGTTTCTATAGTACTTCTGACAATAATATTATGTTTAGTTGATTATCAAGATATAGATCTTTCATCAATAAGAAATATGTATATAGATATAGATTTAATATCTAAATAATCATACATCTAGTTGACATCATGGTAACCTTTAAGAATTGAAAGATATCTTATAAAGTTAAGTTCATAGTTGGAATTACCCTTAAGGTATCTAAAAATTGATTCAAGAGCATTTTTATAAGCCAAACTTGGAATACTAGTATATCTACTAAATATAGATATTACATAAGAAATATTGTTAGGGATCGAGCGGCACTAAGAGGGGGGGGTGAATTAGTGCAGTGGATAAAATGATCACTTTTCAGCAATTTAAAACAAGCTTCGAAACTTCGTATGATGAAAGCAACGTTTCGTTTGAACCCGGAAAGATTACGTTTTAACTTTAAAGCATACGTAATAAGATGAAGATGAAGTTGAGTAAATAAGACAGCAAGCGGAAAGGATTTGCAGCAAAATAAATAGCAAGAATGTAAATGCAAACTAGATTTTTATAGTGGTTCGGTCATCCGACCTATGTCCACTCTCAATTCCTCTTGCTTGAGGCCACCGGCTTTCCACTAGCTATCCTCCTTCTAATGGGCGAGGATGAACTCCCTTACAGCTCTTCTCCTTTTGATGGGCTTAGGAGATAACCCTTATAAAGCCTTTCACCCTCTCTTGGACTAGAACACACTTCAAATTAAGAGGGAAGATTTTGAACACTTTCAAGAGAGTTTTCCCCCTTCTATTTTTCAGTTCTAGCCTTGTTTCATCCAAAAATGTGAGGGGTATTTATAGGCCTCAAAGTGATTCAAATTTGGGCTCCAAATTTGAATTCATTTTGAGTTTCCTAATGTCAAGCGGTGCTACCGCCTGTCAGAGGCGGTACTATCGCCTGCACAGTGTTAGACTGACACAGCAGGGGCGGTACTACCGCCCCAGCCAGGCGGTGCTACCGCTTGGCTTTCCAAGCATTGGGTGGTGCTACCGCCCAGCACGTGGCTGCTGGTTCGGTTTGGGCCAAAAACTTTTGGCCCAACCTTGTCCAAATCAAGGCCCAATGGCCCCTACTTTGGGTTTATAGGATTAATACCTAATCCTAACCCAAATTAATGTGCTAACTATGAAATTAAAGACATTCCTAAGCTATTACAAAGTCTGCAAGTCAAGTCTTCTTCCGACGAGCTTCCGGCGAACTTCCGGCGGTCTTCCGACGATCCCTCGGAAATCATCCTGTGGACTCCCGGCAAGCTCTCGGACTCTACGATGATTTTGGCGAGTTCCCCGGAGCTTCTTTGGCAAGCTCCGATCTTTCTTGGCAAGCTCCGTGAACTTCTGACGAACCTTCCGGCGAACTTCCGAAAAACCCTTCGGTAAGCTCCCTACTCATTCTCGACCGGTTCCAACAGCACTCCCAATGAATCTTCGAACTTCCATTGAATACTCGAACTCCTAAAGATCCATCGCACTTGACTTCGGTCCTTTGTTTCGTTTTACGTCTTCATCCTTGTCGTAGTTACTGCTGCACAAATAAACAACAAACACTTTACTTCGATCTAGACAATTACTACAATACAAATTGACATTCAGTTGCCCGGCACATCATTGATCGGTGCTTCGTCCGATCCTTCGACACATCGCCCTCTCTTGCGGCTTGTTGCCCAATCGACGGTTGACCTCCGCAACCCCGATATCCATGGCACAACTCCGCACTTTTTGGCCTGATGCCCGACGTCCGAAGCCTCCTGCCGATAGTCGACCGAACCTCTGGCTCGACATCCAATATCCTGACATGATCATCTCTAAATAAAAAATAGTAAGACGGTAGATATATTCACAATCTCTAAGTTATGTGTCTTTTAAAGCTTACTAAATTTCCTTTGCAATTTTATGTTTTTTATAGATTTCATAATCGTTAAAGATTATAATATAGAGATATTCAATTTTTTCAAAAGATTTTTCAAGGTAAATAGATTTAGAAGAATTTAAAAAGGAAGGTCATTTCTCTATATTAGAAATCAGACTTAGAACTATCAACCAAATATATAATTGTTCAAGTCACTAGCAAACTCATTCCCATTAAAGTTCTAAGGTTTTAAGGAACATGAAATCATCTAAAACCATTATAAGGGTTAAGCTGATAAGAATAAAACATATACATAAAATTTAAAAGTCCTTGTGATTATAAATATTAATTTAATGGAAAAAAAGTTGAGTAGATTTTTTATTTCACCTTTTAAAATATTTTTTATGATGTTCTTTTAGGGCAAACAGATATCATTTAATAATAATCTAACACAATATAAATACAAATATAATTGTATCACAATTAACAAATACTATATATTAAATTATTATTATTTTTTAAATAAGTAACATTGAAGTGTACAGAATAAAGGAATACTATTACAGTTATTTTCTCTTTAATATAAATCAAAAAATATAAAATGAAAGTATATGTCAAATTATCAATTTTTACAGCTAAATCAATGATGAAATAATCATGTAACCGCTATAACAATAATGATTTTTTATATATTAATAAAATAATAAATAATCATTAAATCACCATAATAGAAATAATAATGACACTTATAAAATATTTATTTCACAATGCTAATCCAATAATTAAATTAATTTATTTGATAGTTAATCAAACACTTACAAAAGGATTAACATGAATAAATGTCTCTTTTTTTTCGAGATAGCACATTGTATAACTTTAATCGGAGGGAGAGTATATTTAAAATATTAGAATAGGAATATTAAAATAATTTTTGATTAAATCAAAATAAGTTAAATGTGTAAAAATTAAAATAGAAATTTTAGAAAATGAGCGTAGTATGTATTCAGATACGATCGAGTCAGGACCTACACAGCGAAGTCTGGCTCCAAGACGTACACATTTGGGAACGATAAGATCACACCTGCTCCTATCCTGGTCGCTATGAGTACTTCATGAAGATTAAAGTTACTACAAGCTAAGCATCGGAGACAAGTCTTCTTCATCTCATCTCGCTGAGAATTATTGTTCCTCATAAGGCTGAATTCCATGATAAAATAAGAAATATTTTATGATTCAATTTTGTTTTCTATTACATTAAAGGACGTACAAGACGTCCATATATAAACTTGAACGACTTATTACTTAAATAATAATATACTAACTAATTGGATATCTTTAAGAAAAACTTATGATTCGTATCTCATTTGGTCAAGTAAATTTCGTTCTTTACAAAGAATACATGATGATTTTCATTAATACTGCAATACATTTTTATAGAATTTATGAAAAGATAACCTAAAATAACAATTTATGTGCCTTAATCTGTGAACATCTGATCGTGTTATCCAGCTTCCACCATAACCAAATATTCATAGGCTGTTCATGTTGTGTTGTTGTTGTTCAAATATTTATATATATTTGATTTTAAATTTTTTATTTTTTAAACCAAATGGGCGATACAGGATTGTATGAGTAAATTTCCATAAATTAATTTGTGCGTAAACATTTCTTAGTTCTTCCTAATAAAAAAATTATTTCTTCCCAATAAAAAAATTTAATAGAACTATATATTGAAACGTATAAATTATTTACGAAGAGTTTCATCCAATCACAATAGAATCCAGTTTTAAATTTTCATATGTAGAACGTTAGCCGTCTCTTTTTGCCACAAATTTTGCTTCCCATTCACAACATAGAAGATATAACATTAGTGCTTATTATTTGGCATGCATGCAGCATAATTAATTGTCCTATCTACTGTATCTTTAGATAATCACTTCCAAGATATGCTAGTGATCTTTTGCATTAAATGTTAGTGCATTTTAAGTATGAGAAATATTTTCCTACGGAAGGCATGGTGCAGGTTTTGTTACATCAACAGGGTGTATATGAGCCTGCAAAGGGCTTATATGGGTCGTGGTGGCCCATTTATGAACTGGGGGTCAATCCAATGATAGATTCTCTTAATGGTCTGTCGGATCTGTGTAGCTGCAAAAGCTGTGAGTGTGAGTTCACAGCTCTGTCTTTTTGGTCGAGCGGTGATGCTGCGAGTGAGCAGAGCATGCATGCGTCCTTTTTCCTGTACACAGTCCCCTTCGACGCCAGCCATTACACATGCTTTCTGTTTGCTCTCTTCCGCTCTCAACACCTTATTTTCTTGAGGTTTTTTATGGCACAAAAAGGAGTCGCCTTCCATACATTTCAGCTTTTCAAGACAATTCGAAAAGATCTCTAAAAGAAATCCTTCCACTATATTTATATAGATGGCTGGAGTTTCTGTGACTCGTTGGTTCTTATGATGTTTAATGATAATTTAGTAAATGATTTAAATTCTTGATTAATGAGAAAAATAAACTTGGTTTGAATTATCGTATCCACTAATGATAAAGGACGTATTCAAAATTCAGTTCATTGGGTTGTCTTTCAGGAAATTTAGATTCTTCAAAGGATCCCTTTAGGCATCTAATCGATGGGAAATTAAAATTTATTTTATAAAAATTATCGATTTATGGGATTCATTTGATGCACTATGATGTCTTCGCTGCTCTTACTTCTGCCACTGCGTGATTCAGTGGAATCAGACGTGCAGTCTTCGTCTGCATGAGGAAGACTGTTGTGTTCAGGCTGCAGTGACCGAACCTATTGTGCGCCAAAGCCATCCTCTTGTGCGTTCTTCTGTTGCAGTCAAAGCTGCGTCTGTTTGTGGACCGGAGGACTTGTTCTTAGCTAATCCTTATCGGGGTTGGAAGTGTAGTATGTGGCCGACTTCATTGTCGACAATAAAGGGAATATGATCACAGAGTTCTGATGGTGATGTTTCTCATACATGAACAGCAGAACTGTGGCCCAGTCAAGTCAAAGGCGCTTTGAGCTTGTGCTATCTCTAAGTTGACATGAGATTCTTGGGTTGGAGCTTGGAAGATGTTCTTCTCATGGAATCTAGTTATCATCTTGCGCATTAATTCCAACAAGATAAGATCCTTGGATTGAGGCGTGAGTTTCCACCATTCATGTCAAGTTGCATAAACATTGTTTTGGGTTTGAATTCGATTCGATTGATCCCTTGTTTCTGCATCACACCAACAAGCCATACGATTACCAAAGAACTTTGTTCATCGCTATCTGCCATTAAACTACGGTTGTGCGAGACACCTGAGGACTCTGAATCTGACATCGAATTCAATGCTGGTTTGTGAGAGCGCATATGTTTCTTTGTACAAGCAAGCTTTTGCACACAGTCATCAGCTACGAAGGGAACATTTCTACCTCTATCAGCTGTAAATGAAGGCCCGGATGTGGGTAAGCATCTCGGTGGTGCGTGCGTGAGACATATGGTAGTTATGGAGGACTTGGAAGGCATGCCCGACTCCGGCGTAGGTCGCCTGTTCCACGCTCTTGCCTGCGCTCCTCATGGCCTTGCAGAACTCCATGTTCCTGTCCCTCAGGATGTCCAACTCCGAGATGCAGACGAGCGCAGGAGGAAGCCTCAGGTCCTCCAGCTTGGGGGAGCCCTTGGCCAGGGGGTTGCACCAGGGGTGGTCGCGATCGGCGCCCGGCGGCAGCGCCAACCTCCAGTAGCAGTCCGAGGTGGTCAAGCTGAGCGCCGATCTGGAGGACTGCACCAGGTTCTTCTCCGACGAGGTCCGAGCCACGCCACCGAAGAAAGGCTGGATCAGGACCATTCCCCTGAGGCAGCCGGGCTTGAGCAGGGCTGATTCGGGGACGCCGAACGACCCCAGCTGCGCAGCCACGATGTAGGCTATGGCCGCGCCGGCGCTGTCGCCGCCGAGGAACACCCGGGCGAAGTCGCAGTGGGCGAGCCACCAGCCGGGCTCGTCCGCAGCTCGATGGCTCGCCTGCTGTCTCACCCACCTCACCGCGGCCAGGCCGTCCTCGTAGGCCGCGGGCAGGCGGTGCTCGGGGGCGAGGCGGTAGTTCACCGACAGGACGACGCAGGCCGCCTGCGACGCCACACGGGCCAAGAACTCGTGGTAGCATCTCCACGCGGCGGAGCCGACGCAGAACCCGCCGCCATGAAAGTAGACGAGCAAGGGCAGCTTCTGGGTCTGAACCCTGGGCACGTACAGCCGGGCCCAGAGGCCGCCATGGCCGACGGCCACGTCCTTGCTAGCGACGTCCGGTTCGGGAGCCCACGTGCATGGGACATCGACGACGGCCGGCAGGCGCTCGACATGGCCGTCCTTGCAGACCTTGATGAGCCCCTGGATCTCTTCGATCACGGGGCCATGGTCCTTGCTCGGCTGGAAGCTGCTCCTCGACTCACTCAGCTGGGGAAGGGCCCCCATCTTCCTCCTCCTCATAAAAGGGCACAGGAAGCTACAAAGGGAAGGAGGGAAGGGATGTCTGTCGCTCTGTCTGCCAAAACTTCCTAATCCGATCTCCACTTCGGTGGCCTTCTTATACTGTGAGGAGCAAAGACGATTTAGTTTTCTCTCTCTCCCCCACAGTGGTCAGAGGCGAGAGGGAATGTTCCTGCTAAGTGCAAGCAAGGGGTGGCCATTTCTCACCCTTTGTGTGACAAGTGGGTGCTTCCGGGTCTGCATCATTTCTTTTGCAGCATGGCAAATGATGCATCTGAAAGGGCGATGAATGCTTTGTTTGGAGACACTCCCAAAAGTCCTGAGAGGCCTTAGTCATCTACCAATACCGGGCAAGTGGGAGTGGGTGGGGTGGGGGTGTGGTGGCAGTCCAAATGGCTGCGCCCACCCAATGCCTTGTTCTTGTGGGGAAGAGTTATGCCCTCTGGCCTACCAAATGCTCAAAGGAGGACTCAACCCATCAATTACCGTCTCTGTGCAGGAAAACAAATGCTACGCTAATGGCCTAACTTGGCGTTGACGTCTCCCTAACTTCTCACCCGTGACGACCACTCATTACATCAAAAGAAATAATAACAAGTAAATGAAGACAATGTATATAATAACCAAGATTTTTTTTTTTTTTTTTGTTGCTACGGTGCTCTTTCTTTATGGCCATACAGATAGAGGTTGTTCATTCATCTTAAATTTGCATCTCCTAGTCTGTTGATGTCCTAACGGGTGACCAAACATTGATTTTTGATTTGATAAATTATTTTCACTAAGTAAAAAAGAAGTATTATTTCTGAGTTAGTGACAAGAGTCTTTGATGGTTGGGGCCCGATGAATATTCCATTTGTTTCGTTTGAAAATTCATGGTGCATATTATATATCCTAAGATTTAGTATAGAATGTGTAATACTTGATATTTAACATAAAAATAACAGCATCTTGAAGGTATCTTTTTAGGAGGGTCGTCACATATCTGGGATGACAACGATATAAAAATGCCCCTTATTAAATAATATTTTGGGGGCATGATACAACATGATTATGATTTTTGTAATAACCTAAGTACTTAGTCCACTAATATAGATACAATATGTTAAATCCAGCAAGGATAATATACATTAGTTTAACATAAATTACATTGCTTGTGAGAAACGTGTGCCGACTACCTTTGCGTGTCATAATAGATCCTTAAATCTTCACGAAGGCTCCACTTCCACCGTATCCATGTTCGTTTGCAAGTCGGATCTTTTGGCCCCCTTTTGCTACATGTTTCACACGAAGTGTGTTGAGTGCAACAAGATGAAGAAGAAGAAGAAGAAGGAGATGGGTCAATATCTCACCATTTCTTCCTCCAAACTGCAGTCAATGACAAGGACAAGGTCATGTGTGAACCGAGCCAGAGAGAAGAAGCGCGGTGAAGGCCACCATTGGTGACTCGTTGACGTATGCTGCAGTACACACGACTTGGACTTGTACTGATTATGAATGCTACGTGTACTGATTATGAATGCTACGTGGGAAATGACTAACGCCACATGGTGTTTTTTTTCTGTTTTTGTGTGTTCTGTGTGGCTCACAGTCTCCCCTTCGATTTGCTTTTAGAATTCAATTTTTGTGGGCAGCGCGCTCTCTCTCTCTCTCTCTCTCTCTCTCTCTCTCTCTCTCTCTCTCTCTCTCTCTCTCTCTCTATATATATATATATATATATATATATATATGTATATATATATATATATATATATATGTATATATATGTGTATATATATATATATATATGTGTATATATATACATATATATATGTGTATATATATACATATATATATGTGTATATATATATATGTATATATATATATATATATATATATAATACTTTAATTAAGGGCTTTTGCCGTGCTCATTTTTCAAATTAGCCCCCTTTCTCCACCGGCAGCCTCCGATCAGTATCGTCGCCGCCACCCCCACCCTCGACTGCCATCATTTCCGTCGCCTCTGCTCCCACCACGAGCGGCGCCACACTCTCCTCCTCCCCCACTTCCCTTGTGGCCCACGCTACCTCCGCATCTGGTGTCCTCGACGGGGGAGCGGGGCCAAAGGGCTCCCATCTTCGATCGTAAGGAAGAGGGAGCGGCGGAGGGCGGCGCTGGCAGCGAGGACGGGGGAGCGGCGACCGCGGTGACTGCGACCTCGCTGAGGGAGGCGAGCGACGAGGACGCCGGTGGTGGAGGCAACACAGGCGACTGGGGAGGAGGACAAAGGACACAGGAGGGGAAGGGGAAGGGAGGAGAGGGCGGTTCTGCTCGCGGTGGGAGAAAGGGGTCGGCGGAGCCCTAAAATCACCTAAAAACTGTAACAAACAAATGAAATCACTATTTATATCATATTTATATACTATATAAAATGATTGAAATTAGTCAGATAAACCTTATAGTAATACGCTCATAAATGAATTATGCTGCACTTGGTGATAAAATCAACCTAAGAACGTGCTAAAATTCGACTTAAGCTCCTCTAAAATTATATAAAATATAGAAAAAAACATTAATGGACTCACTACATCTATGTTATCTTTGTACATTTTGTTAAAAGATTTGAGATTATTACACCCATAAATGAACTCCATTAGATTCGAATACAAAGTTAAAATAAAAGCAAATCCCACTATTAAAGAAAGCTTTAGGATTGTTGCAGGAAACTTGCAGGTGATGATGTGGTCCAAGGTGATATTAAGTGGGAGCTAAATCATTATGAAGGCATCTAATTAACATAGCATCAGATCATGCCAATCCTGCCTATTGATGAGCCATGATGAGCCTAGCGATCAACCGAAGAAGAAGCCTACTCTCTCTCTCTCTCTCCACATAAATTATTTTTTGTTGGTTTGGTGAGAGCTAAGTTGACAACAAATTCTCAAGGAAAAGATACAAGTCAATGCTGCTTCTCTCTTGCTTTGTTAGGTGTTGCATCACTAGTTAGGCAACCTCACCAAACATTGACTTCCGCATCTCATAGGACTCAAGATTTGTTTTCTTATTTTTCCGGGCAATAAAATGATGGAAGGCAAGATTAGATTTGATCCTAAAATCTTACTATTATCCGTCAGGGTTTTTGTTAGCTAAGCTAACCGATATATAATGAGATCTTGTACACTCAACCTAGTACAAACGAGACAAATACATCAAACACTAATGTTATAGGTGCAATACTTCTACAAGATGATGTTTCTAAGCCTCAATTCAAGCCGAATGATAAGATATATTAGCTGTGTGCCTTGCATGGTGCAAAGGCTTTTTATTCCACGAGACATGATTCAAGGATGCCAAACTCATGGGACCATTCTAAAACAATCCATTTCGACAGCAACAATGCAAAGTGAATCTTGTCCCCCACCACAAAAGTGTAGCATGAAACCACAACCAACATAGTTTATTTTGATTTCACTATTATCATATAACTGTATTTTTTTACAATTGAAAATATCATAACTACATCTAAAAGCAAGCACAAGATAACTCCAATTAAAATATATAATTTTATGTGTTTGATTCCCTGTAAAATATATAATTCTTTACGGTTCTAAAACCTTATATCCTTAATGAAAAACATAGATTGTATCATATGATACTTAATATAGGATTCAAAAAGGTATTGACTTTTCAACTATAAGATTTTGATACGATCATATTTGGTCCCATGTTGGTTGAACACCTAAAACCTAATAAAAGATCAAAATTAACTCTTCTTACAATGGCACATTTTATGATTGATTTTAAAATAATAAATTCATCCCATTATAGATAACTCTTAACGGCTTAAAAAGCTAACACCAATAATCAAACTTCATATCGGATCTCGAATCTCCATTGATTAAACATAATGATCATATTAATATTTATCGAAACTTTTTATTTCTCGACCATACACTGCCTAATCATTAAAATGTTTCAAAAATGCTAGTTCTTAAATAAAATTAGCATCTCACATCTCTCTCTATATAATTTTAACACAATAGTACGCATGTAGATTGGCATCAATACGGATTCTAAATTTTATATGTTTATTTGATACCTTGAGTCTAAACATAGATCAATTTTCCCCCATATACCCAAAGCCATAAAGCATTATTGTAGGAGCAGTCTTTGCAACACACTCCACCCATGTTCAGTGGTGATTACCTAATCCAAGATGTAGGCGTCACCCATATTGGATCCCACCACCCAAACAGATATAAGTGGATATTGGAAGTACTACTTGCGTATATGATTTGTAATCAATGAATACGAATGAGGATAGTATATTTATATAGTATAAGCTTGGAATGAGAATCGTATGAGACGTAGATGTGAGTATCATATTACTCTAAATCATTTTATCCGACATGACAAATCTACAGTGGATGAGTTCAATTATGATCGTTTGTTTGTCCAATGGGAAGATGATCGAGCCACTCATATCTATTTTCTTAAGCGTCCACATCTCGAACTCAAGAAAGAAACACCACTAATCAAGCTAAAAGGTCATTTGTATTAAACAAAGAGCATTGGGAGGTTTCCCAACGATTCTTATAAGTCATAAGAGTTAGATAGCTTTATATATAGAATGTGTGTAATGCCATGTATATTCTCTTAAGCCATATTTTTATGTGTTTCGAGAATAAAGACATGCTATTATTTCTATAAGATGCTCTGAATCTGTGTTATATGTGAGAAGTAGAGGAAGGAAGAAAGACCATGTAACTTTATTCCTTGGATCCTTCTGCCTCTAACGTAGTTTTCGATCGATGCCACTTGTAAATTACTAATATGTGAAAGAAGATTACATCTCTAGAACAAGAAGAAAGACATTGGTGTGAGGGAGAAATACCCTACAGATTAGATGAATGATTATATAATCAAATCATGACAGAGGAATCATTATTATTTGATAATGATTATATGATCAAATCTTTATTATTTGATAGAAATCAAGGAAAATATATGACAGTTACATCAATAAATATGAGATCTCTTTCTTTTACATTATAACTTCAACACAACACGTTGAAAGAGTATATTTTCTGATATAGATCATATTTATGAAATACTCATGCTATGTATAAATAAAGGTAAAATAAAATAAAAGAATAACCCAAATTCCAAGTCGAGTCGGGGGGGCGTCCGAGTAAATGGAATCTGGTGGTTGAAGATTGAACATCCAAAAAGAGGGGAAAACAGGAATCTGGATGAGGTTGAATGGCTCCAACATGGCGTCTGCCCATTTGCCCTCCTCTTTCTTCTCACACCGCAGGAGTTGGGTCAATAAAGCTCCGAAAATGGTGGGTCTGCCGCCCAAGGAATAAAGCAAAACCATGTCAAATATGCTTGGAGACATTTCGAAGGAAACCGCAGCTCTCATTCTCAGCCGACAAAGGCAGCAGCTTCTGCTACTGCTGCCCCTTTGCTTCCACCTTCACGTGACGCCCCGCCCGATGCCTGCGAAAAAACAAGGCTTTGCTGCTTTAGCTTTTCTCCAAGGACACTGTTTGGGTGATCCATGGCTTCCTCGCAATGAACTCTATGATGCCAACGAGTGACTTGCAGCATCTGCCCAGCCATTTGTCGTGTGGAATCCATCCGCCCATCATTTCATCAAATATCTGGTGCGCAAGATTGCGCGACGTTTGGATCAACTCAACTGGCGCTGCAATTTGCATCATACATGAACAAGGTCAACTCCAAAATCCTTTCAGATCATGGAATAAACCTTGAATGGAGACTCTTGACCTGAAAAAGTACCAATATACTGCGGAATAAAGACGAGCGTACCTTCTCGAGGCCTCTGTATGGGGGCGTTGGCTTTGCGAACGAGACATTGCGGTAAAGTCGAAATGCAACTTGCAGTCGAAATAGACTGCCACTGGCTAAGCTTATAAAGCTTTATGGAATGGATGCGGATGCTTCATCCGATAGCATAGATTCTGCTGATCTCAAGCCACTGGGGACAAGTCTTCGACTGTTTGACTTCTGAGATCGTCAAATCAAGAACATATCTAGAATTCAACCTTTTTGTGTGGTTCGCTGCATCTTCGCCAAGGATGTTGAAGATAGCATGTCAATCTTGATTTGATTCTGGCATGTATCTACAGCCAACGCCTTCAGTGTCGATATATTTACATTCGATGCTGTACTCCAATGACGACAAGGACAACTCGCCGAGGCCTACTAACCCATGGACTTCCAACGTCGCCGGAAACATCAACAAGCTGCAGATGTGGCAAAGCAGCGGACTCTATTAAATAACATTAATGATACACCCGAGTTGCATGGTCAAAAGATCTCTACGTCGTCCTCCTAAAATCTTAGAGGCGGCGGTATGGAGAGGGGAAAAAAGGAAGCGAAAGAAGAAACTATACACTGCATGAAAATGAGACACGCTTCTGTCTGAACTTCCAATTTAGACAACATAACGAGGTGCAAGCGACCAGTGTTTTGGAGCAACGCAACATCCTGAATTCATTATATCCAAATGGATAAGCAGATCAGCATGGCACAGATTGAACATTATACAATTGATCCCTACACACCTTCTGATGTGCTTTGCATGGTAAACATACGCTTCGGTTTTATTTCTGTTCCTGCTTTTCTTGCTCGAGGACGTAACTTCTCTTCATTTCTTCCAAGATACTGTCGTTGGTACTGCCAAGGACAAATGAATCAGTATATCTGTTCAAAATCTTTCAGCTCAAAATCATACTCTTCCATTAAGTATAAAGTACCCGAAAAGATAATTAAAGATTGGATGCAAGGGGATGTTTGGAGCAAGAGATTAACTTTAAATTTTCAACAATCTAAGTGATTAAAGATTGACGCTACAAATTGACTAGAGCTTTCCTATACAACTTGACTTGCAAACAAATTTTTTTGTCTTGGTGAAGCAGAAAGCATTCATCTGATTGATTCTACATGTTGGGGGCGAGAGTTACACATCAACCATCCTTGACAACTCAAACATGAACCACAGTTATATTGATAACTTCAGAGATTAGAAAGATGAATATACATCTGCAACTAGAAAATATGAAGCTAAAATCCCATCCCAGGACATAAATGCAGAAGAATATATACATCAACATTACAAGAAGAAACAAGCTCACAGACAAAAAAAAAAAAAAAAGGAAGAAGCCAGCAAAATAGTGAAAGAAAATGCTCCATGCTGCTCCTCTAGAGAAATCATTTTTCAACATGTATTGATATATTTGTGCTGAAAAGGCATGGGTGTCCAACATTGATGTGAAAAAAAATAAAATTGTTGAAAATAAACTTACTATTGATGAAGGCATTCATTCAACTGTTTTGCTTGTTTTCGACAGCGCCACACAACAGAAAAGGTTCTTCCTGTAGCACATTCAGCATACTTTGCACAGTATTTGTCACATTCTTTCAGTGCTTTTTGCTTCATTTTGCTGCGTAAAGCTGCAATTATTAAATTAGTACATGGCAAAAGGTTGTTAGACAAGGTTAAAACAGCTTAACCAGAATCTGATATTACCTCACTGCAGAATACACAAGTGCATATGCAACAAAAACAATCTTCAATAGACGACGTTATGACAAATTAGTAAGAAACCTTCTACAGATAAAATGCATAGTTTGGTTCAAAAGACCTAAGCAAGCCCTACCTACTCTCCTCCATGTTATTTCCATTGCCCATCGAGTGTTTCATCTCTATGACATGTTTCTTCCTGCTTCCAAAGTTATTGGATATTGTGCTTTAGGAATCTATCAGATAATCACCTTTGTTATGATTCCACAACTTGTCAAGACTGAAAAATGTGTGACAAAAATGATTGCATGAACCTCAGCCTCCTCATAAAGGTAACTAGGATATTGTTGATTTTCTGGTCAAGATATGCAACGACTTGTATTTCCTTCTTCAACAAATAAAGTCATGTATGAGATGATATTGTAGAATAAATGCATTTTTATGAATGTAAATGACTAAGCAGCTTTTGATCACTTCACAGAGTTCGAGTATAACTAGTGGCATCTGCTGATAATAGGATCATACTATGATAAACATGTCATGCCCATTGATAATGGATAAGTTCTATATCTCAGTATTCCGAGCTTGCTGCTACTGAACAAATGAATTGTTACTCTCAGTAGGCCAGCTACATGAAGTACTTGGCACAGGTTCCATATGTCCTTGCCTTATATTAATGCCTTTCCTTCAGACATGATATATTTTTACTTGCAATATTATAATACCATCCAGTCTTTCTTCAAGACTCATTTGACATAACAATTCCACAAACTGATAAAATTACCAATATTACTCTATTACCATCCCGAATTACACCTTGAGTTAATTGAACTTGACATAAAACAAAACACATGCATCAGCTTGAATGTTACAAAAAGATAAATTTGTGCTTACTATTGGCAAGCCATAGAAATTGCACCTAAAGAATTAGTTAAAAAATAAGATTTCCCTGGACACAGTGCTTCTAAATTGCATTGTTGAGTAAGGAAGTAAAGTAATTAGAACAAGGGATTGTAACTAGAACTGAACTTGTTTACCCTTCAGTAGTATTTTACTCTAAACTTGGCCCCTTTATTAAATCTTTGATAATTTAACACATGCTACTTCATAAACACACTTCCTTAACTCAAGGTATTATAGGTAATACCATATGGGAAATAGAACAAATCAGTAGACAGATAAATGATATCTGCATTAAGAGTTTACTTCTTGATGGATGATCTATAGATTTAGTGTAATTATTCCTAGGATTAGCAGAGACTGTCAACGGGATATTTTGCTTCAGTAACAATTTAGTTAAATAGATTCCTAGTTTTCCAAGACAAATTAAAACATGGATAAATATACACTAAAATATAAAGAAACAGAACAAGAAATATTAGTGGAGAAAGAGATAATACACACCTTTCCACATAATCACTTAACCATGTATAATTGATTAAGGGAGAAAGAGATAATCCATACTATTCGACATAATCATTCAACCACGAGTAATTTATAAATGATAACCATTTACAACTCTTCCCTTGATTTTACTATTCATTTTTCTAGTTCAACATTATCATTCAGCCATGAGTAATTTATAAATGATAACCATTTATAACTCTTCCCTTGATTTTACTATTCAATTTTCTAGTTCCTCCAAGTGGATTGTAGGCCTTTAGCTAAGTCGAGCCGAGACTTCGAATTCTTGGCAATACTACTTGTGAATGTATAATAATACATGGAGAAATGCTTTTCTTGTGGCTTGCTTTCTAATCATGCTTTTATTGATATCCTTGATTATCAATCGTTCACTAACTTCTACTAAATTAGTCCTATACATATATATATATATATATATGATGAATGGATTAAGACAAAACATTGAAGGGCATATACTAGCTTAAACACTAGCTCCTCCAGATTACATATCCCTGATAACTACTCTCAAAATAGTTGGCCTTCTATCATCACCTCCAACAATGACCATGCCCCAAGGCTCCTGTTCAATTGGATGTCTTAGTTAGATGGTCTTTGCCCCATTACTCTGTTGGTAGAGACATTCTCTCTCGAATGGAGGTCCTTGGTTTGATCTCCATTTTAATACAAGCTGCAACTTACCTAACCTTCACTTCCGGAAAGGTTGTGGGAGTAACATCTTCAGTAGTTCATGCATGATAAGGATTCTGAAGGTGCTGCTGGATTAACGCTTCGAATGGTTCCACATGTATAAAGGTGAGAAACTCACAATTTGTGAACAGTGGGCATCATAAGCAAGACCATCTACAAAGGAAAGAGCATCTCTATCATCCAGGATGTAGACCAAGCCGATCAATTTCCGTTATTCTACTATATGTTTCCTTGCCACTTGCTTCTGAAGAACTTTTTTTTTTTTTGTGATAATCACGGCATTACAAGAGCAGAAACACACACCATCACAATGCCTAAAAGCACAATGAGAAATGCGAGAGAATGCACTCCAATCCTTCCAGTAGTTATGCTGGCAAAATCTGAAGCCCATATATCATCCCAACACATTTCCAAATTAAACATTGCAGCGGAAAGACGGAAATGTCAAGAGACAAATTGCACGATCGATCGGGAAACTAATTTAGGCAAAAGAAACAGGAATCAAGATTAAAATTCCGATCCAAAAGAAGAAATCATAGGATTGGGAACTCGGGAGTAAGGAAGGAAGGATTGAGGGTACCTTCTTCCACCTTCTTCTTAACATGGTTTTCTCTGGCCTCTTGGATGTATCCCATCCCACCGAAGTCAGCCAAACAGAATAGGGCTTTCGAATGCAAACCCTACGACCGATGCGCAAGCGTGGCTGGAGGCTGTGTATTTGACGGCACTTCGCCTGCGAACGCAACTCGTCCTGTGGGCTGTTTATCTACCGGATCCCCGTGGTCAACCCGAATCCGTTCCATTTATATTAGTATCAAGTGTTGTTGGCTTAAATATCTAATTCGCTTATTCGGATCTGATGGATGAACCCGGATCCGGATGCGCGAATAGTGCAAGCCTAATGCGACGGGGTGTGTTTTCCTCGGAGACTATTAACTGATCTCGCCACACCCAAAGCTTATAGCGAGGCGCCCTCCTCGGCTCCTCCGTCGCCGTGGTGACACACGAACCCAGCGCACGAAATGACGAGGATAGCAGCACCCGACGATGACGACGGCAGCGGCTCCCCTCCTCCTTCTACTCCACCTACATCTGCTGCCGCCAAGAGAGATGCCTTTCTGTTGGTGTCCCCCGGCAAGCACTCGGTCTCCTCATCTGCTTATGAGGGCGGCGGCCGCTACGCTCCTTTTCCTTGTACCCCTCCTTCAGTGGATTCCGCCAAGAGATCTCCCCTTCAGTGGGTGCCTCTAGACAAGCACCCGTTTTTCTCCTCTACCCAGAGCAGCGGCAAATCGCCCAGAGACAGTCGCAGAAGTAGCAACCTCTTGACTTGGGATGCCACCTCCTCGCTGCTCTACGCGTGGGATCCTGTTGCACGTTGCGTTCTTCGTCTCTCCTTACGATTCGGGGATGCCGACCCTCATTCCTCGCCTTCCTCCTCCCCTTCTTCAGCGGTCTTGGAGGCAGCCATTCCCCCTGAGGTCGTCACTTCCCCTTCTCCTCCTACCTATATTGGAATCCATCTCCCCCTTTATTCCTTTTGAGTCATGATGTGTGGAAGTGGAATTACTACTGTTTTCCGACCGTGAGTTATGTTGTCCGATGTTGTCTTCGTTTAGATAATTTGTCGAACAATTTGAGTGCGACTACTTTGTTTGACTCACGTACTTGATTCTTCCCTGATTGTTATGATCTACTCCAAGGGTGCATGTGTTATTATTATTGTTACTTGTATAAATTATTTTGTAGTCGGTGCATGTTTTGACTCTCTACATTGTCACGGAGCTCAGTTGTTTGTTTAACAATTGCTCGAACAATATTTTAATTAATACAATTTTTGATAAGACAATGAAAGCATTAAGTGAAATCTCTCAGACTTAAGCAGAAATTTCGTTGTTTATGTATCAAATAATTGCTTGGTTTGTCAAAATGAAATATTGCAATGTTATGATTTTTTTAGTATGTCTGGCACTACAGTTTAAGAAATAATCACATTTGTATAGATCTCAGTCCTCTTAGTTAGTCAATGTATTCAATTTGTGCGCTACTTTTCTAATCTTCTTGGATAACTTGCCATGATTCAGTAGTATTCTTGGATAAATTCCTTTTGATATCCATCATATCCGGTAATGTTTATCTATTGATACTGTGTTTATTCCATTTGCTGTAAATAGTGAGCTTGATGAGACAAATAAATGACAGAAGCTCCACAAAAAGTAAAGACATAAGCCATATCAGGATTAAGTTTCCAAATCTGAGGAGCCTGTTTCAAATTGTAATTATACTTTTTGACTTTTTCACTTTGTTAGGTGATATTTTGTTTCTTGGCTTGATTAGCTGACCCACTAGCCACTCGGGCAAGTAATTAGCAAAATGGAATGGTAATAAGGAATGGAGATACAGACTCAGAAATAATGATGATCAATCGGAAGTAGTTGCCAATTGAGTCCCAACATTATGTGAATTCACTACTGGCGTATATACTTGTCTTTATTGTTCAGTTGATCGATCATTATGACATTGCAGCTATTGGCTTGTATTTGTTATCTATTGGGCTTTTGCTAAGGTGAAGACAGATAGAACATTGTTATTACAGAGGTGATATTTGTAGATACATGACCAAAAAGATTTGTTTGTTGCTTTTGATTAATACCACATTGATAATTCACTTTGGAACTATCAAAATCTATCTTTTTAGCTGCATCTAAGAGCTTGGCCTTGCACTCTATATATGTTTACCATATATAACGAACCCAGAATTGAGAAAGCGATAAGAAATAATTGTTGAAGTTGTCAATTGTCTTTCATATAGATATGCTTCTTAAATTCCAGTATTGATAAATTAGGCCTTCTATGCCACTCATTTGTCAAAAAATGTCTTTTATCTGCTTGGTCATAATTCATAAATAAATTTTCACATGGGCTTTCAAGAGTTGATATGCTTGGAAGATTTTATTTCTCAGCCATTTAATTTTCATGGAGCCATAATTCATAGATCTTTCACTCATTCCCGTCGATAGACACTGACATCTCTTTCTTCTTTGTATTTCACATGATCACATCTATACAAATATTTTATTTATTAATCAGGTGTAGTGTTGTTAATACTGATTTTTTTTTTTTATGCCCAGATATTGATGCCAGATATCCAGATGGAATCAGTGGTTGATCAAATTTCTCTCAATGTAGATGGATCATTATTGCTTGTTGTTGGCTCTGACAGTCTGAGAGTCATGTACCTATCCAAAAAGACTTCTCCAACTGATCAAAGATCTTGCAGGTAGGTCAAGAGAACAATATGTTAGATTTCTATGGTTTTTTTCAAACAATCTTTTACTCTGTTAGCTTCTTAATGGTGGAAGTGACAATTCTCCTATATATGAAAGGTGTTGATAGAGTGTGCAGCTTGAGAATTGTAATGTTTCTAACATGACAGTTTGTCATTATTCATGTTTGCCATTATTGTCCTATTCATGTTTGCCAATTCTCCTATTCAGTTTGACAATTCACCTATTCATGTTTGCCATTATTGTCTGCACTACTAAAACAAAAGGGATTTGTAATGTTTCTAACAGGACAGCTTCTGTTGCTTCTCAAATATTTTCTGGCAAAAACAGTGGATTACAAACTTTACAAGCATCATGGCATCCATACAGCAGAAGTCATTTGGCCGTTTTGTCATCAGATTCTGTCTTCAGGTGTGTATTCAAAATCTTAAGTTGCATGACTGTGGTTTTGTTGTATAATGAATCTTAAGTGCCAACATATCCATGAGCTTCAGGTTTTTACATTTTGATATCCCTGTTATTTGTTTTGCATATTCAGTGGTTGAAGTACATCATCATCCTATATGTTATCGACTCCTGTATCTGTGTCCTTTATGTCCTGAATCTGAAATTGGGCTACTATCCTTTTGTCAAGCAAAACATTTTTGTTTTATATCCTGTCCTTCCACATCATGTTTCCGGTGGATAGAACTAGAAAGCTTGAGACCAACTGTTCATGTTGAAGTTTGCTTAAATTATCTCGATATGCATAATACCATCTTTTCTACTTTTATTTGGTTGGTTTGTTTCTATTTCTTGAAGCATTTTTTAAAGAGTTTAATTGGTTTAGACTAATCCTATCACAAAAAGCACTGTTCAGCTCTCCCATTCTTTTCGAAGAAATAAAAGCATCTTTAGCCTATTGAAAAAGTCCCATTAGCATTTTGTTTTTTCCAAGTTCAATTGAATTCTAAGAAACATAGTGTTTGTATTAGTTCGTCTCAAAGTTTCTTAATTCTGTAAGGATTCCATGTTCTGGTTAAATCTATTTCTGAAGGTTTTTCATTTGAAACTGAAGTATGTACGTGATTGAGTATCGATCTGTGGGATTGTCCCCTCCCCCACATTTCCCATTGCAATCTATGCAGCCTCATATATTGAATCTGAAATGGGAGGAAAAGTAGTGGTGTCTGAATACAACCAAGAGTAACAGACATGTTATCATTAACAGAAAAGTTGCCTTTGTCAAAGCTGAGGCAAGAAGGAATAATTATAATTGACCCACATAGTTTGACCCAGAAGCTGTGTTTATTTTGTTGTTAACAGTTAATTAGAACATGGAAATATCTATTTTATGGATTTATGTCTTCTAATGATATCGATAGCTATTTGTTTGATTAGTTTTGCCTTCTTGCATAATACACACTGGTTCGAGTGTGAATATAGGTTAGCCTATGTGGTTGTGGAAATATCATGAAATGCTTTTCTTTCAGAATGAGGCAAATTTACTAGCATTACAATTGTAATGCCATGAATATCACTCACTTTTGATATCTTATACATGTTCTATCAGTCTCACTAAAAGCTATCTAGTTATCTCATACTATATCTTCCAAAGCCTCATTCTGAAGAGCTTGTTGATATAAAAAGTTCATGTTTCTGATATAAGAAGTGTTAATTTGTGTGCAGACTATTTGATTTGTCATCTGATGTTGAACAACCAGAGCAGGAATATTATCTGCAGCCTGCTGAACCTGTAAGATGCAAAAAGGCTGCTTCATTCTGCCCTGTAGCATTCTCTTTCGGAGGCCAACATCTGTGGGACACATTTTCAGTAAGTATATCTTTAGTGCTCGTCTTCCATGCATCTGTTTCCAAATGTATTTCTTTTGGTGGATTTATTTCGATATGACTTGCATTTTTCTTGTCAAGCATCTATTTAGCACAGTGCTGGTTCTTACTAAATTTTTCATGAACTGCTCTGTCATAATTTATAAGCACAATACTGATTGTTTTCTAGTTCTTTATGAACTTCTTTGTCACTATTTGTTTGTTGGCATTAATGTAAGCTACACAAACTGTGCTGACAATGAAATGGTCAGGTGCAAGAGCAGTGCGCCCCCTCATTGTTCTTAATTTTAATCTTTTCTTCCATGTTTTCTTCGTCAATTATCCCCTACTCATTAAGATCCTTTAACTTCTCTATTAATATCATGTGGTTGAATATCCAATGAAAATGTCTCTTTTGCGTGCTTGAATATTCAATGGAAATGTATTATTAAGAGATCCCAACAATCTAGTATTCTGGGACTAAATAGCTATAAGTTCTATTATAACTACAACTTGGAAAATAAGAACATAAATATTTCCTAGAAAAGTGAAAACCAAAACTGGTTGCCCTTGGCATTTACTATGAACCAAGGTAGTGATGTACCGCCCTGGGACTCCGACAATAGCGGACCGCCTCTACCGGCGGTGCGCTGGTATCTCCGTATCGGTTGATACGGAGATATATCGGGCGTACGGTCGAAAACGTTTGGACAGCTTGGTAACGGCCGAAATTTCGACCGTTAGAACTTGGTAACGGTCGATTTCGAACAGCTTCGGTAACGGTCGATTTCGACCGTTACCGATTGGTGAATACTCCAACGGTCAATTTGACCGTTGGAGCCCTTTCGGTACACCCGGCGTAATGCCTCGTACGCCCGGGCGCATCTCGATACGCCCGTACCGTACCGTACCGAGCAACTCTCGGTACACCGGTACGGTACGGTATTGCGGACCCTGCTATGAACATAAGTGACCTAGGCTACATGATCTCTTAAGCAAGGTTGATCTCTTAGGCTAGAATGATGTGTGCATCTTTAACTCTTATCCTTAATAGAAATCTCTTAAGCCAGGTTGAGCTTTTAGGCTAGAATGATTTTTGCATCTTTAACTCTTCAAAAGTTTATTTTCAGATTTGCTGACAATCTACTTGTGATCGTTATAAAAATATCTTCATTGACACAACAGAAAATTGAATAGTTAGCATCTGTCCTTGGTTTAAGTTTGGCCATGCTGGATTTATTGGACTTTCAGATTGTTTGAAACTGGATTCTGTCATAAAATCATGCTGTTTTTACTGACAAAAGGCATCTGAGGTAGAACTTGTTGATGATTTTGGAATTATTAACACATTCTAGTTATGTCGAATTTGCCCTTTTACATCTGATTATCCAATATGTTTTATCTTTTACCTGCTTTGGGTGCAAAGAAATGCCAACTTAATATCTGTATTTTTTTGTGCAGATTTTCATTGTTTTCAGTGATGGTTCAGTCTATATCCTCTGCCCAGTTGTTCCTTTTGGAAGGTTATTTAGACTCTTTCATACAAGTTCTGTCTTTTTTATTTCTGCTAATGTATTTCTTCAATGTGCTATCTAATACCTAGTGAGATAGGAGATATCCACACTCATCAAAAGGGACAAGAATCAAATAAACCAAGAAATTAAAAACAAAGAGAGAAAGAATTCCATTAATGAAATAAATGATTCTTCAAAATGCATAATTGCATTGTGGTCAAAAGATCCATGTCATTTATGTAACTGATTAAAAACATTCAATATTTGTTCCTTGCAGTATCTGCCGTCGGACACACATTGAAGAGATCTATGAAGATATTAATATGTTTGGCTTGAATTCATCAGATTTAAAAGCTGTTAGCAACTCCCGTTTGGCCATTGATTGGTTGGAGGCTACGTTTCCTGAGCTGGCAGATCAATCAGCTGAAGGAGGCAGCACACTAGTCTCGACAGCTCATCCTTATGCCCCAATCAATGCATCACTATCATTGCAGGTATGCCTTTTGGAACAAGTTCCCTAACATTATTGCACTTTGGCGCCATAACTCTGTTCTAATAGACATGAAACTCTTTAAATCTGTGGAGCATTCATAGTTTCTGTAGTCCAGTGAACTGTGAATTTCTTTTGCAAATAAACAGTATTTATTAACCTTTTCTGTAATTATTGCAAAACATGAACATATTAGATTGAACTAACATGGATCTTGAATGGTGATTGTATGTTGAATCCTGATAGCCAATTATTTGCTCATTAGAAGTTAATATGAGTTGAAATGTGCTCGATTGTTTTCATTTGCTTATGCTCTTAATCTTTCTAAGATGGCTTGGCTTAATATTGTCTCTTATAAGTTGTAGCTTCCTTCTTTATCACCATATGTACCCCTGTAAAAACTAGAAACAGAGTAGGCCTGAATTTTTTTTTTGTTTGCCGAAGCAAAGATATCAAGGACTATCAAGATCTTATTCTATTAAGGAAATTAATTAAAGATGGCATGTCATCATTAAAGATGTGGAACCTTTCACATTTGTTTGATAGAAATCGTCTAATTTAGATCTGCATCCAACACTTGGGAATGAGGATGACAAACCTAGAAGTTGGGGCTTTTCCTTGTCCTTTTTCTGTTAATGAGATTTCATATTTTGATAATGCTTAATGATCATGTGCAGACAATATGTGCTATGGTCTATTGCATAGTTTAGATTTATACACTGCAAACTTGTTGTCGACATGTATCTAAGATAGAATATGTTGTTTGGAGCAGTAATTATCTATTGTTTCTCAAAATCTATATCTTGTTGCTAATTGGAGGATGCATCAACAAAAAAAGAATTGTATTCTCAGTTATTTGGGCTTGGCAACTACTTGGATGACGGAGCATTTTATTGCTACTTTTCTGCTAGTTATGCGGCCTTGTAGCAAAGGATGAGCAATCTGGAATATTTATGGAATTTAAGATTGATTGGTCAACCAATTGATTTTTGTTTCTTATTTCTACATTTACTAAAATTCCAGATTATATAGATATTTTGATTCCAGTTATGTGGGTAATTAGCACTAAGATGTCGAGGAAGCTATTTACTGGATCGACACAATTTGACTAGACCTTTGGCATTGGGGTGGTAAATTTAATACCATACACTGCTTGGGTGGAAAATAGATTAGCCTGTGAAACAATGTGGACAGTTCAGTTTTCCTCGTATAGTCTAAGGATCTTTTAGTATTTCCTTTTTCTTAATGATCAATATTTATTTGGCCAGATGATTATTTGGCCAGTTTGAAGCAGGAAATAACTAAAAACAATGTCACAACTGTCTATTCTTATTTTGCAGAAGTGGCTATACGATGATTTGTTCAAGTGCTATAATTATTAAGCATTGAAACAATTGGAGGTCTAGAAATTTTAAGACAATAGTACTTATGATCCATGACTATCTTGGTATCCCTAAGATACATTGAAGTTTAAAGGCTTTATTCGCTTGCAATCATCATGAAACACTTCTAAAGTAAACACCTTTTTCTACAAGCATGACAGTTTGAGCTTGTGTAGGATATCATCTTCTTCCTTGACCAATGTAACAGTATTTGGCCTCATAAATGCAGGGTCCTCTCACCAAAGTTTATCTCCATGAGGGAAATAACAAATTTGAGCTCGAGAGCATTGCTGGTGGTGAAGGCAGGGTCATTGATTTTGTTTACAGATCTATTGGCAAAGATTCAATTCTTGTGATTGCTTGGAGCAGTGGACAGCTACAGATTGATGCTCTTGCAGATGAAGTCCAGCCTCAGTGGAATGTTGGTCCCTCTCCCCGTCTTCATCTTGATTCTTATGGTCATATAAAGGGTGTTGCAATGATTTGTGATACAAGCTCAGAAGAAATTCCTATGCCAAAGTTTTGTCCTCCAGGATTAAATACCTCTATGGCAGATAGAGCTAATCTGGGACGTCCACCTCCTTTGCTACGATTGGCTATTGTAGATTTGGCACTATCAAAAAATGTGTTGGAGAGTTGCCTTCTGTCATTATTTCCTGATCCTCTTCTTGATCAGACATTTTACTGTCTCCATGGTGGCGGAATAGACTTAATTGCATTGCAGTTTCTGCCATTTACAAATCTGATACCTGACACAGATATGATAGGAAAGCCTCCTTCTGTGTACCCTATTCTAAATACATGCAGTAGTGAATCTTGCTCGTCGGTGCTTTTTGGATTTGTTGCAATTGCTGACTTGTATGGTCACTCACTGATACTTAGCTTGTCAACATCATATGAGTTTATTGTGCTAGAAGTGAAGGCTTGGAATGAATTACTGCATTTACATTATGATAATGACAAAAGGTCTGCAGTTGATGTGGAAGCTTCTCTTCCTGAGGTTATAAGCAAAGATCTTCTCACTGGGCCAAAGGCCATTGCTATTCCTTCCTCAACGACTCTTCGATCATTGACTGCTGATTCAATAGAGGGCCGATCAACTCTTCATCACTATATCAAGCTTTTCCGTGAGAACTATGTTGAATACGCACATAAGGTAACAAATAATGCATTTCCATCTGAGTTGGTACTACCACTATAATACGGTTGATATTCTTCACTCAAGATAAATTCTAGTCATATGCTTTCTGTAGTTTCTGTTAAATTTTTATTGTTGATCCTGTTTATTGGCCACAGAAAACTCCTGTGTCTTGCACATATACATTATTTGTCCATAAACGTGCTCTGATGAGTATTTTTATCAACTCTTCTATATTATGAAGCTGACATTTTTATCGTTATTTCTACTTTTCTTTTGGGAATAATCTAGTTTTATTTATTCATTTGCTATATATTTGACCAGAGATGCTTATGGACTACAGTAAATTTTGTGTATTTAGTCGTCTTAAATCTACATGTGCCTGCTTATCCATGTTCTTCATCTCAATTCTCAAGTTATATAATTCCATCAAATTGGTGATTTACTTTTCTAATTGAGCTATGAGAAATGTGGTAGTGGCACCTGAACCTTGTTGATTATTTTCTGTTTAAACTTGAGAATTGAGATTTGGCTGTCTGTTCATTTTTAGCTTGTTCTCACATGTTTTGATGTTGGATTGCATTGTGATAAAATCTTAAGACACTTCCCCTCTTTTGGGATTTCCTTCATACACAAAATTTGTAGTTAGTGCTTATTATATTTTTGGCTTGTTTCTGGCTGCTCAGGTCTATGTGGAGCTCAAAGAACATGCTGGTTATCTGCAGACATTTCTCAACGACCAAAACAAACACCTACGTGAAGCAAAACAGTCTATTTTGAACATTGAAGCCAAAGAAGCAGACATACGGAACCGGATCGACCGCTCCTTCAAAGTGTACGAGCTTCTGGATCAGCGTCTCCAGAACTTCAGAAATCTACCTGCCACAAACAAAAAACCATTGTCAAGAGCAGAACTCGAATTCAAGGCCGAGCTCGGTATGTTTACCTCACTAAGCGAACACGCCAATCTATAATTCCAACAACTAATATGTTTGATATCTCTGTTCATTTCCAGACAGGTTTGCGGATGTCGAGTTGGACGCATTACATTCTGCCATTCAAGCTTTGAATGCAAGGCTAAAGAGATTCTACCAATCTTCTTCACCAGCTAGTGTGACACCGAGGAGTCGGAAGAATGTCTCGAACGCTCAGTTGTCGCAGATAAAATCATCCCTCGAAATGCTCTCACTTCTGAACAAGGAGAATTCCAAGAAGGTGAAGCTTATCGAACACGAGTTGAAGAGCCATGAGAAATAGTGCGGTTGTGTACATATTCAACTTGCATTAAAGTTTTCTTGTTGATGTGCTTCCAGATCTCCTTCTATAAACCTTAGTTTAATTGCTGCATAATTAATCGCAAACTGTTTGGTAGTCGTAAATTGGCGCTCAAGTATGATTATGCCAGTAGGTTGTCAATCCAAGGTTCTAGTATCATTCAAGTGTTTTGATAAATGATAAAGATGGTGTTTGATCCTAAGATCTAATTACCAACCGGTAAAGTTTTTGTTAGGTAATCTAGTCTTCTTTTTGTTTTTATCATCAATATTATTGTTATTATTATAAAATGTTATATTTAAAATAACTTTACGAAAACGGAAAATTCTTGTAGGGATGGAAAAAACCAAAAAAAAAGGGGGGGGAAATAGAAGCTGAAGGCCTATAAATTGACGACCTCGTCGCAACAAAGAAACTGTTCTAATCGATGAAGACGAGTGCAAACAAGCGGCTCGCGCTAAAGACACAGGTGCTCGTTCATATGCCTATCGAATATGGCCATTCCCGGATGCTATCTTATTCGATTGCATTATAGCATGCAATCTAATGAGCTACAATGATTGATTGGAATCTCCTTTCCTTTATCTTGGCAAACAAGCTCCCAATGCCAAGCAATGGCATCGATCATATTCGATTGCATTATAGCAAGCAGTCGAATGAAGTGCAATGATTGATTGGAATCTCCTTGCCTTGTCTATCTTGACGAACATGCTCCCAATTCCAAACAATGGCATCGATCCCCTCCAAGTGAATGCACCCGTGACGGTGGGTGGCCCCGTACCAGTCTACCCCTGCCAATGAATACCAAGCGCGGGAGAAGCTACACACTACCATGGTGTAGAGCGCAGTAGAAGGTAGCATGTAGCGACACGTTAATGGCGGGGCGGAAGGGCAGAGACCGCAGCGACAACCATGACATCACCACCCCCTTCCCCTCCATTTACGTGTCTTCTTTCGCCTGCTCGCACCGCGATTTCTTCCGCTTGTCCACGGCCACCGTGCCCATAAGAGGCCACCCCTTCTTTCCGTCGCTCCACACAACCTCTCCTGCTCGTCTGTTGTAGGGGTGATGGCTCAGGGAAGGGGCAGTGCCGTGGCGATGGGGCTCGCTTTGCTCTGCCTCCTCGTCCACAGCGAGGTCGCCAGGGCCGCCACCTTCGTCGTGGGCGACAGCGGCGGCTGGACCTTCAGCACCGCCGGTTGGCCCAGCGGGAAGCGCTTTAGGGCCGGCGACGTGCTCGGTGAGTTCGAATCCCATTTATTATCTTTAAAAAAAATAGTAATAAAATGGACGTAAACTATAATTTCTCCAAAAAGATATGAGCATTAAAAAATCATAAATAAATAAATAAATAAAACTCATATTAAATATATTAAATATTGTATATGATTACTTACGATCTCTCTTTTTTATATCTATATCTTTTTTTCAATTATCCGTTTAAAATATTACATGAGTCCCTATTTATATAAATAGATAAATTAAAGGATTTTTTGACTAATCTGGATAGTAATTCTTATGATTAATTATATATTTCCTAATATATTTGGATTCTATTAATATCGTAGTTTGTGTGTTTAAAAAATTATATTAAAATTTTTATAATTCTGAAAGTATGAGCATTAAAAAAATTATAATTTTTATAATTTATATTAAAAATTATAATTTCTCCAAAAGATATGAGCATTAAAAATCATAAATAAATAAATAAAACTCATATTAAATACATTAAATATTATATATGATTACTTACGATCTCTCTTTTTATATCTATTTCTTTTTTTCAATTATCCGTTTAAAATATTACATGAGTCTCTATTTATATAAATAGATAAATTAAAGGATTTTTGACTAATCTGGATAGTAATTCTTATGATTAATTATATATTTCCTAATATATTTGGATTCTATTAATATCGTAGTTTGTGTGTTTAAAATTTTATATTAAAATTTTTATAATTCTGAAAGTATGAGCATTAAAAATTATAATTTTTATAATTTATATTAAAAATTATAATTTCTCCAAAAGATATGAGCATTAAAAATCATAAATAAATAAATAAAACTCATATTAAATACATTAAATATTATATATGATTACTTACGATCTCTCTTTTTATATCTATATCTTTTTTCAATTATCCGTTTAAAATATTACATGAGTCTCTATTTATATAAATAGATAAATTTAAGATTTTTTTGACTAATCTGGATAGTAATTCTTATGATTAATTATATATTTCCTAATATATTTGGATTCTATTAATATCGTAGTTTGTGTGTTTAAAAATTTATATTAAAATTTTTATAATTCTGAAAGTATGAGCATTAAAAAAAATTATAATTTTTATATTTTATATTAAAAAATTATA
This sequence comes from Musa beccarii, assembly GCA_024322285.1. Taxonomy (NCBI): domain Eukaryota; kingdom Viridiplantae; phylum Streptophyta; class Magnoliopsida; order Zingiberales; family Musaceae; genus Musa; species Musa beccarii. The sequence goes on from CM044395.1 coordinate 66,655,284, forward strand.
ATTTCTCCAAAAAGATATGAGCATTAAAAAATCATAAATAAATAAATAAAACTCATATTAAATATATTAAATATTATATATGATTACTTACGATCTCTCTTTTTTATATCTATATCTTTTTTTCAATCATCCGTTTAAAATATTACATGAATCTTTATTTATATAAATAGATAAATTTAAGATTTTCTTGACTAATCTGGATAGTAATTCTTATGATTAATTATATATTTCCTAATATATTTGGATTCTATTAATATCGTAGTTTGTGTGTTTAAAAAATTTATATTAAAATTTTTATAATTCTGAAAGTAAAATAAATAATTTTATTTGTTTTAACGTTGTTAACTATATTGACAATATAATATATAATATTACGTATTGCATCGACGTAAAAGTGATGAACATAAAGATAATTTCAATATCAATTTTTTGAAATTATCTTTTTTTATTGATAAAATTATTAAAATAAAAAAATATTAAAATTATATTTTTATTCTTTACTTTTGTATTGATTTGATGTGTTATAATTTTCTATTAATGTAGTCGACGATATTAGGATAAATAAAATTATTTATTTTATTTTCAGAATTATAAGGATTTTAATATAAATTTTTTAAATATAAAAATCGTGATAATAATAGAGTTCAATTACGGGAGTTAATATATAATTGACATCAATTATTATCTTAATCAAAACTTAAGGATCAAAATCATAGTAATATTTAACTTAATGATGCAGAGTTCAGGTACAACCCTTCGGCACACAACGTGGTGGCAGTGAGCGCGGCGGGGTACAGGAGCTGCTCGGCTTCTCCGGCCGCGCGGGTCTTCACCTCCGGGAACGACCGCGTCACGCTGCCCCGGGGGACGAACTACTTCATCTGCAGCCTCGCCGGCCACTGCGAGTCCGGCATGAAGATTGCCGTCACCGCCGTGTAGCGTCCCCGTCCGTCACCATCAGTCGCGTGTCTTCCTTTTCTTGACGCGATTCCAACAGTGTTGTGTTTGATTGCGACCGCACCGTCTGTCATTATATGTACTATGACTGGTGGATTAGAGCTTAAATTGCCACTAAAAGTCACACGGCTTCGGCTAATCGTACCCAAAATGCTATGAGAAGTCATCCACCAAACGGAGCTGCAATTTATTGTCCGGACACAGAGATTCTTCACCGATCATTCCCGACAATATAAAGGGTGTCTCCGCATGTGGTATATAAAATTCGATCTTAATCGTCAGCTCGAGCACTATTTGACTTGAGTATTAGAGGAGGATTCTGTCATACTATGGCCAAAATATATCGGCATGATAGCATTCGTCTTAGGTCGAAGCACCAGTATTATTATCCATAATTTTAGAGGATTCTATCATATGGTATCGAAATATATTGGTACGAGAATATTTCGTCTTAAAACGAGACAAATAAAGCATAAACAAGAATGCCAAACATTAGTGAGAATCCAATCCCTTCACTCGACAAGTAGATTAGGATTTATTAAGTCTATCCCAGACAAAACGTTAGAAGCATGATTCATACCACACTAGCATATGCACCCGCATCCAGTTGGGCCCGAGAGAAAGAGGTGAGAGACATGTCTATAGCTACTTAGAGTGTTCGATTAGCGTCCAATCTCGTTCAACAAGATCCACCTTAATCTTTTTTGAAAGTTTATGATATTTGTCAAAAAAAAAAAAGAGAGAGAGAGAGAGAGAGAGACAGATCCAATCAACTCCGATCGTCCATCTCGGATGGACCATATGTTTTAATCTAAAGTTGCGTATGAATTGGATTCAGACAACGGCGGATCCGATCGTAATTTCAAGGCCTACGTAAAGTAAATGATGTTTAATAAACGATCTCTAGCACCGTGATGATATATAATACATAAATGATCCCTACAGATTTGCTGTGATGACACATAAATTTGATACACTCGCCATTCTGTCAACTCCAGCCGAGACACCGATCCAATCAACTACAGCTGACCGTATCACCCCACTCTCTTTCTGTTCTCGCCGAACCTGCACAATCTGCACACCAAGGTGAAGTTGGAAGATGTGTCTGTTCTCGGAGTCAAAGGCTGCAAAAGCCAAAAGTGGGCGTGTCATCCTCCTCCTCCCTCTCATTTTTGTTGCTCTTGGGATGCTTCTGCAGGTTGGCCACCATGACATGACAAGACAACTAATTACTCTCGGCTGGATGTTTTTGCATCATGCGTGGATCGAAGTTGAGGAAGCTTCAAACTTGATCTCAAATTTGATGTATAACGCCAATCACTCGGCTGACATTTGATGGCCACGCACTGCAGGTTTTCTGGCCAACATGAGAATGAGATCACTAGTCTGAGGACAAATGGAGTAGCAGAGTAAAGTGCCGTGCTTTAGGGTTGTTGGGCCGCATGTCCCTTCTTCCACTTTTGCAAACTACTACTAAGAAAGATTGATCAAAACCAAATCTTAAATCACACATCAACTCCACACCAGAAAGATGTTTCCGACTGCAGTCCCCGTGACACTTACAGATGATGCCTTTGGGTAGGTCCATTCATAGGCAGTGTGCACCACAAGGAACGAGAGTGTTTTACTGATGCTTAAAGCAATCGCCAATTCCCTTTTCCACTCCACTCTGTAAACAAGTTGCATGTGCACATCTTGAAGGCCATACCCCACCTAGATTACCTGTTCTTCCCGATGGCCCCACCTTGGGATTAGGCATAAGTAGCCAGCTGGACCTGTCCTCACTGAAAAAAGCTGGCGGACATTATGGTGTTTCAGCTTTTGTGTATAAAAATGGATGTGGAGAGCACCAAAGGCACATATCAAGGACCACTACAGTTCTTGAGGGGTCAATAACATAATGTAATGACCAAGCATACAGAACATATTGATTATATTCAAACCCCATACTCGAAGATCAGCATACAGCTATCGTTTTCCCTCTATAGGAAAAGGAAGTGAAGAAAGAAAAAAAAATAAAAAAAAGAACACAAGGAAGTCCATTCACCCTACTTTCTCCTTTTAAACTTCTGTACACCTTTGAAAGCCATGATTCCTACTACAATGACATTATGAGTGGCTGGCCAACCACCCTCCCCTGCCTCATCCACCTTGCCCCACAGCAAAGGGGTTGGGCCCAAAAGAAAAGAAAACAGAAAAAAAGGAAAAGAAATGGAACAAAAGGAAGCCCCACAAAAAGCTGGGCCTGGGAAAGCAGCTTCCATCCATGGTCTGCTCCCACACACCGTAAAGCAACCAACAAAATACAGAACCAGGAGCTCAGTTCTACTCCTGGCACGACCAACTTGCATACCATGACTCATTCATTCATTTCTTGTGTACCATGGTTACTGTTGCAACTAGATTTCAGATGTTCGATCAACTCCGATAAGGTAGCCTCCATCTGTCATAGAAATCCATTCAGTTCAAAGATTGCTGGGATAAGAATTTCAAAGCTTCTCTCTTCTCAATGACCTTTGTAATAAAATCAGATAAGTAAATGCCTTGTAGGTGGAACATCTCTTTCATTATTTCTTTACGATGGGTGTGTGTGCATGTGTGTATGCTTGTCAGTTTATGCTGACATGTAGATATGTTTAACTTGTGACTAGTATATGCGCTGATTTTTTGTGGAAATTGGATGCGGAAGACCAAACTGTAAAAATATAAAAGCAGCCTGTAACCGTAATGAGTAACAGGCGGAATTATGATAAGCAGCATTTGCCTGTGCCGTAAATATGGCAACTAAAAAGATGAGAATCAAATTACCTTCATTTTGTGTGCACACTAGGCTGCCAATGAAGTCAAAGCATCATACGAGTTCATGGCTCGAAGTTCCACATCCCTCAGATCACGAAGATGTTCTAAAATCTCCTGAAGAAGATGTATTCCCTTGTCACCTTTCTTCAAGGAACCAATGCAATTCTTAAGAAACTCTCTATCAGCCTCAAGAGCATGTAGCCTCTCATTGATGTTATAAACCTCCTCTTCAATTGCAAGCTTTTTCTGCTCTTCTGCAATATTTGAGATTGTTTCAGGAGAAGCATCTGCTGCTCCTTCCTTGGTGCATATATCATCTTCATTTTCGTTACTCATGGCATCAAAGAGAGGAAGAAGCCTCTTTCCTTTAAAGCCCATGTTTCTTCTTTCACTAGGTTGCTTCCTGTTAGTTTCTAGCTCATCTGAGAAACCATTCACATAATCATGTAAATCATCACCTAGAGGTTCACAATGTCCATTTGAAACATGGCCATTTTCATCTGAAACATGGTCTATGACTTTTGAATCATGAGAGTCCTCACCATCCAATGTAAAAAGTTTACTTTCCAATGCCCTCAGTTGCTCAAGTATGGATCGCCTCTCTTCCTCAAAATCAGCCAATGATTCCTCAAGTGTGATCAGATGCCTTTCAGTGCCATGATCTGTCCCTGAAATTAACACAGCATCAGATGGAGTATTTTGATTGCTTTCATCAGGACTGTAGGTATGTTCATCTCTTTCCTGGAACTCAAAGGAGAGGTCATCACTGTCTTCAGCACTTGATGAAGCGGATGTTCCGGCCTTACCATTGATCTTATGCTTTGTCATTCGTCTCCTCTCCTTGGCCTCATAATGTAGAACCTTCTTTCGATAAACTTCGAGCTCCTTCTCCAACTCTTGTTTCTCCCTCTCCCTTTTTATCATCAGTTCATTCAGGAGTTCTAAGGCTTCCTGATCATACTCTGACTGTTCGTCCATCATCCGCTGATACTGCAATGCTTCCATCTGCATCGCAGCTTTCTCTTCTTGAAGCCTGGTAATCATTGCCATTGTTTGGTTAGCAGCAATGGCAGCGGCACTTCTCTCTTCCTCGAGCTCAGTATATAATGCGCCCAGGGCCTTCCGTTCTGCTTTCAGAGCAGCTTTGAGCTGATCTACAGCCAATGTCTCACACCCTTCAAACTCACTAGCAACGCTTCCATCAAGAGACTCTGTTCCTGATTCTCTCCTTCCGAATAAGAACCGCTTATGTAAACCATGAATGCCATCAACCGAAGTTGGTGTTTCAGGTGCCCTCTCCTCTTCAATCTCATTATTTTCTTGGGATACAAATACATCTACATTATCTGGGTTCTCCACTGTAATCACAATTGCTTCAGTTTCATTGACTGATATTTCTTCAACAAACAAAAGAAATAATCAAGGCATAAGAAAAAAGCATAAGCAGTCGTATATAAATGACAAAAAGTTGACTGTCCATGAGATGGTTAAAAGGGCTGATGTGAAATAGTTACCTTTGTCTTTAGCAGTCGTCTCATTATAGCTCTCTGTTTGTTGATCCTGTGTGTTTTCCGACATTAGAGTTGGCTCATGAAGATGAGCATGATCCATGTATTCCTGGTCACATATCTCACTCCCTATGGATATTTCACAATTGGTCTCCACATCGATCAATTTATTTTCTTCTTCATAAGCTGTTGTCATCAATATAAGTTATGTTTGATTGTTGGATGGAGCAACATTGATAAGCATAGTAGCATACAAAATAATAACTGACTACTAAATTACTTCTCTAATCATAGATCATCTTACCATGCATTCTAGGAAGATCTTCCTCGCCCATTAATGATTCTACTTGAATAACAACAGCATCCTTATGTGTTATGATTGGTGTTGCTAGAGAAGCAACAACTTGATGATCAGATAAGCATTCACCAGTAGGCTCTGAAGCAGAAAGAACTACAGAATTCTGTTCGAGGATGTCATCCCCTTCCAGTATATGCAAAGAAGAAACCTTTTCCTCTGCTGAAATGATTCCTAAATCAAGAGTCATGGAATCCTGTTGGGTTCTATCAACATCAGAAAAATTCTCTTCAATGGTATCATCACTCTCTTCGGAAGGAGTCAATGTCATTTCCTCGTATGATATGCTTCTTTTATCAAGATTCACAGCATTCTGTTGGCCGCCTTCCATCTCAGAATCAGCCCTCTCTCCAGCAGACACCAATGTCTTTTCCTCCTCTGACACGCATATTGTATATTCAAGACCAACAACTTGATGTTCCGCTGAAACATCCTCAGAAGAATTCTCTTTGATGACATCAGCACTCCCTACAACCGATGCCAATGTTGTCTCCTCCTCTATGATGCATCCAACATCAAGAACCATCACTTCTTGTTCCACTCCATCATTCCTTAAAGAATTCACTTCAACAATATCAGCCATCTCTGTAGCAGAAACCAATTCTTTCTCCTCCTCTGCAATGCTCCCAATATCAAACGACCTATCGTCTTGCTGCACTTCACCATATCCAGAAAAATTCTCTTTGAAAAAATCAGTCCATCCTCCAAGAAAAGCTACTGCTTTTCTCTCCTCCTCAATGCTTTCAGTATCAAGAACTTTGATAGCTTCACTGGCATGCCCAAGCTCTCCCTGATCTTGTTTGCCAGACTCATATGCAGCATGGCTATTTGTCATGGTAGCTGAGTCAATCAGCTCCACTGGAACCAACCTGTCCTCACCGTGTATGTTCTCTGGATACCGAATGAGGACTTCCGAGGAAGCATCCTCCACCAATCGGCCGGCATCAGAGAATTCGATGAGGGTTTCTACTTCTTCCACCTCTCTCTCCGAAATGATAGTGCCTATCGCTTCCAAACCAAATTTTTCTCCAATTTCCTCCTCCTCCTCCTCCTCCTCCTCATGGTGTCCATCAGCTTGATCTTCAGATGACAACTCCCCGCTTTCCAACTTTTCTTGGCACAAGACATCATCTTCGCTAAGAACCTTGCGATCGCCCACAACGATCTCATCCACCAAGTTCCCCTTCTGGTCATACTCCACGTTGCCCATGGAAGGTCTAAAGAGGAGGTAAGGCGAGTAGAACCCACTCTCGAGGACGACGTCGCAGCACGAGCACCTCAGATCCTTCTCCCCGTCCTCAATCCGCTTCATCCATGAAAGGACGGCGACCTCAACGGGTCGGGACGACGACGAGCAGTCCTCGCACATCTCCCCGGCCTCCGCCAGCCGCCGGTGGTGGGCGCAGTAACCCAACTTGGCGACCTCAGCGGCGTGATCGTCGCAGATGAGGTCACGGACGGCGCACCGCCGCCGGCCCTCATCGGACTGGAAGAGGTGGTCCACCCGCGAACAGAACATGCAGGGGGGTTTGAGGCCGAAGTAGTCGGCGAACCGGGCGATGAGGTAGGCGAAGAATCCGTTGAGCAGGAGAAGGATTATGAGGGCCCATTCCAGGATCGCGTATGCCAGTATCACCGCTATCCGGTGGCTGTTCCGGTGCAAGACAGTCGCGAATTTGTTGGCCGCCATGGGATATATATATTTATATGGATCGATGAGATCGGGTGATGGATCTAAGACCTTGAGGAGAGAGGACAGGTGCTACTGACAGGGATCTCTTGTCAACGAAGATGGCGATCGGACACCGGGATAACGAGGGGCCGGCCAACGGAGAGGGAAGAAGAAGAAGAAGAAGGAGAAGAAGAAGAAGAGGAAAGGTCTGACCAGAATAAGAATGAGAAGAAAGAAGGGGAGGCATAAACCAAGCTTTGGGTTCTGATCACACCGTGATTGCTATTTTGCCCACTGGCGTCCTGATTGGATCAGACGGTTGAGAGAGTCCCCGCCGCGGCTAAGCCACCATCCGCTTTCTCCCGCTCGGCAAAAGGTAACGTATAGTTGAAGTATAAAGTTCCCAGCTCACGTCCTCGTCTCATCATGGCCCACGAATTTTAAGGCAAGTTAGTGTCTGTGCACTCGGGGCTACGCAGCGGTGGGTTTCACGCGCCACCTGCGCGACTGCTGTGGTAGTTTCCTTAAGCCCAGTGCGGGGAATGTGTTCGCTAAAATGTCTGTGAGGGAGTCTTTCGAAAGTTAGGAAAATTACCTCGTTAATTCGGTCGCTAATGACACTTCTAGTCATTTTCTAAAGTTTTTTTGGATGCTCAGCTAAATGTGATTAAGAACACTTGGCATCTTGATGTTTCTATATCTACAAAACCTACTTGTTTTGATGTTTCCTGTTATAAATGCACATCAATAGGTATTCGATTTGTTATATAATGGGTATTGGAATCATGGTTTACTTAAACAATGTTTTCATACTAATATCTGCAAGCTTGTCTATAACATGGATGTACCTCATTTCCCTTGTGATCATATAAATGGATATGGAGAGATGGCTTAAAAAGACAATCTTGCTTATAAGTGTACTATAGATATGGACAAATAGGATATGCCTTATGGTCTAAGCTTCAAGATAAAGACTTTCTACTTCTGTGAGGTTAACTTATTCAGGTGTTGGTCTGGCTCACGTCTTATATGTGGGATGAACAACAACATTTTTTTTTTTGTTAATTTGATATTTCTTAAATCATAGATTGGGTGTAATGTGGATGAACTATATTTGAAATTTTCAAGTGAGTTCAAATTTTCTTTTCGAACTGAAACCTCGGCTAAACCGGTAACCCATTTCGATTTCAATTTCAACCGAACCGAAACATCCCTACTTTCAACACCTTTTTTTTTATTATTCTATTGGAGTTTAATAGCATATAGTGAATGTTATGATGAACTTATATTGTAAAGGATAACAGCATCATTGGATTCCTTCCGTTCCAATAGCAATATTTTTTTCTTCGGTCAAAATATTTTGGCGTCACCAAATACATAAAATAAGTAACACGCAATGTATTAAATATTAAGACCGTTTTGATTTTTTGAAAATAAAATAATAGACAAAATTAAGGGCATTATACCGGAAAAACCTCTGCATCCATATTTGTTTTTACGTGAGATAATATTTTTTTAGATGAAAATATTGCTATATTTTTACTTGAATAACTTGATCATTGATACTATTTCAAAAATTCTTAGTTTTGATAATTAATTATCATAAAATTCTCAAGAAAAATAAAAAATAATAGTAATCATTTTAGAATCACGAAGATGATTAATATTAAATTTTTATTTAATAAATTTTATGATGATTAATTATCGATTTTTTAAATAACATATGTGATTAAATTATTTTAGTAAAGGATTGACGATATTTTCGTCCAAAGAAAAACTACCCTACGTAAAATTGATTTGAATTAAAAAAACGAATGTGGGGGGCGTCAGTTGGAGCTTTTCCCGGTGAAACTGATTTGAATGAATGGTTGCGATTAGAGTGACGGCCCAGTGGACGGATAGATGGGCACCCCAACATCTTTGTCGCTCCTTTTGTGAAGCCGAGTCTTCGCCCTCGGCCTCCTTGTGCGCCGCTCTGTTGCACGTCGCCGTGATCGAGAAGCCGACGTCGATGGAGGACACCGGCGCCACTCTTCGTCGGAGGACGGAATCGACGAGGTAATGATCTCTCTGTGGCCGATTCTTCATAATTCCCCCGCGCTGCTTTTCTGTCCTTCCGCCACTCTATCCGGGACGCGTTAGGGCTTCCAATTAATCATACCAGGCTGCATAATAACTTCGCGGGATTGCAATCGCGGAACCCTCATTAAGAATGCACGGCATGGGGTCGGTTGCTTTTGAGATTGGAAGGAAACTATGCTTGAGTATGTATTTGTCGATAATTCGTCCGACACCTTTCTTGGCTTGCATGCGAAGAAAATGCAGAACGGTATTAGCTTGCTTATTATTGTTTGGTTGATTGTGTCGTCAATTTCTGACGTTGATCAATAGCATGAGTTATTTATCCATCTTATCTACCCATTGGACAAGTACTCTTTGTAGACTGGGCTTCTATTTATCGATTTGCATCTTGAAACATTAGGTGGTGGATTTACTCTGGTTGTTCACCACTTTGTGCAGGAGTTCCACAGATTCAAGCAGACACAAGGATGATATCGATTAGAGTTTTTTAGCTCCATGCTTTGATCCAATTGGCTGGTACCAGTTTACTTCTGTTATTAAATTAAATTATATCTTTTCAGTATTATCTTATTCATGGATCATCTATCTATTCTGACTAATATCGACTAGTATCTCCTGGAATATAATACTCTCTTTGTTCACTTACGTCGAGCTGATGTTTAACAAAGACTAGAATGTACAGGATGGTAGTGCTCTGTGAAAAGATCATGAAGTTGCACTTGGAGACCTAGCTGCAGTTAGATTTCTCATTTCTGGAGTCAGGTCAATTGAGCTACCATGAGTTTGCTAATAAACTTTTCATCAAATCTTTTGACACCTTTTAATCGGTATCTAAGCTATGCATCCATGCAAAGTTTCAATCAATATGGAGACTAGAATGTACAGGATGGTATTTTTTTCATAGGCTAATATATTTGGTAAAATAAACTAATATTATTAAAGTTTAAGCAATTTATTTTTTGGTGCGGACCAAAATTACTACACAACACATCAACAAAACTATCTCAAACTTCTTCAAAATGGCAGATGACCCTGATTTTCTTGCCAGTGAATTATTATTTGTCTTATATGATCATTTAGATAAAGAACATTAAGGATTTGAGATGACCAAAAAATTTTGATAAAATATAAGAAACTCATATAACCTAGGCTTAATAGCATCACCGAGTCAGGAAAATATACAGATGTGGTATATGACTTTGTCCAGAATATTTATAATTAATTATTAAATCATGTGAATTCTTTATCAATAATTATTAAATTCAGAAGTTGAGGCATATGACTAATTTTGATGGTTACTTTCTTAAGGAAGCAACATTGACATGGGAAGATGAAGATTTTCCATAGGTTTCTTCTTTCTTCTAAAGACAATAATTGGATGATATGGCAAAAAAGGCAAGAAATTGGAGGTTGGGATATTTGAAGGAAGATTTTTGGCCTGAGTTTTCCAATTGTTAGTTTCAGAATTTGCAAGTTTCTTGATATGGGATATAGAGTGTATAATCCTCTATTTTCCTTATCAGTTCTACACCCTTCCTGAGCTAAGATAACCACATCTTGAATGTCAATTTAATTCACAGTATTTAGTCCATTTTAAGGCATCTGAAAAGTTACTTTGATTTGTTAAATAACCAAAATTGCTCTAGCCAACAAACTTTTATGTGCCAGACCTTGATGATGAGATCTAAAACATGAGGCTTAATCACTATCTCTTCTATTTAAATTGACGTTTCTTCATAAATCTGTGAGTACTATATTTGGTTTTTGTGTGGGATTGAGTTTGGATAGTCTCCATGCTGCTGATCATGTTCTTATTGGTTCCACTCGCCTCATTGAGCTGAGGGCAATGCATGGATCTGAGCTGGTCCATGGTGCACATGAAAAGACATACATAGTTAATGATATGATTTCTACCGACCCATTGTAATACTTTGACTCTGCAAATTTTACTCGTTGGTTTAGGTTATTGTGGAAACTTAGCATATTCCATTGGAAAGATTAAAAAAAATAAATGCTAATTTATTTACACCAATGTCTCTTTATGAACAGGTATTGCAAGGATCCCTATGGGATCTTGCAATGAGGATTAAATACCTACAGACGAACCAAGTTAAATGGAGAGAAGAATCTGATAAGAGGTATCATCTAGAATCTTTATTTGCAAACTGTGCAGTTCTCGTGGATGGTCACTGTGCTTGATATTACTTAGTTCACATTGGTGGTTGGTTATTTGGTTTTCATTGTTATGAAATTGTGTTATATTTTCCTCTACATTCAAAAAAGATATACTGATCCAAGATTGTAGGATGCAATTTTGATTATGAACCAGCTTCTGCAAGAATTAGGTGGATAAATTACAACCTTATTTAATCTGCTCCGTAAATCACGTAGGAGTGAACTCAAGCCTGCAGGTCTCTGACTTGTAGACATAAAAACAAGTGGTGTTGTTTTTTGCTTTGTTATTAATTTGATCTAATAACAACAGTCATTACACTCGGGAAAAAAATGATCAAAGGAGTACCAGTGTGCCAGCTGAATCGATCTCTCATGTTAATGGCCTTCTCCTTTTTTAACAGATTGATTGTGGAATTATTTGGATGATTATGCCCAGGATGATGTTTATGCACTGCAAGATTCATCAGTATTCATTGACCTCTAAATTATGTGAGTACACTTTTTAGTCTAGTCTACAATTTTCTGAAATTTGCATACTGTTCTTGCAATTATTTTTACTATTATGTTTGTACATTATATCTTGAATCATATTATGTATTAGTCTGTATGCTTGTTTTATTATGTTATTGGTGTAGCATTACCTTGAAATTGATTTCTTACTATATATTATGTCATAATATTAATACAAATTATTATAAAAAAGAAAACATTTAGAATCAACATTTTGTTTCTATGTGGTGGCTTATTTGAATTTCATGAGATCGGAAGTGTTTTCCCTCAGTCAATAATATGAGGTTTTTAATATTTTAATTTTAAAAAAAATTGTTAATTATCCTAATTGGGTTGAATCAAATGATATAGTCAAATGATATCATTAGTGGATTTTCCTTATATATAAATTGTAACAAGAGCAATTAATATTATCATCAATCTCATTTGAGATATATGTAACTAAGAAATTGTAATTATCGATTAAAGATTAAAATTGAATAGAAAAATATAATTTAGGATTAACTATAAAACCAAGTTTATATTATAGAAATGCCTAGTAGTAGAAGGTGATTATTTAGAACCATAATCTTCTTTTTTAGTTTTATCAATTTTTTGTTTGGGACCAACCCAAGTCACCAATCTTGTTGATAATATTATTCTTTAGTTTGACGATCTCCTTTTGTTCTTGTCTATACATGTTCTTCTGAAAGGATAACATTAAGAATTTCTTTAAAAAATATTATAAGTTGAGCCAGATAACTTGGAAGTTAAGTATCACCATATTTGAAATATTGACTGAAACTGTTCATTTTAGTCTGGATTGGTAATTTTAATAGTCAGATTGGCTTGTAAATTGTTGCAAATTAGTTAATCTAAAGGAACTGAACTGCTTCTTAGAACAGGATGGGCAATAAGACACATGTTTACGGCTTTAATTTAGTAAGACTTATCAAACGTAAAGCATGATTAAAATACTAGTTAGAAGAAATTTATGGTTGTTGCATTTGCTTTATCCTTCTTTATGCAAATTGGTTTATCAACTTAACATAATGGGTTGGGGTTGACATTGATTGTAAAGCTTAGAACTTGAAAGAGACCCATTAGAAAAATATGGCTAAGCTACCAGACTACGTCTTAGATTTACTTGAATAATGCGGTTTCCTACTTTTGTGGCCTTTTCCATTGTATGTGCTGTGAATTCCTGTGACACCGACAGGTGGCCATAAGAACAGATTAGGAGGACCAACCACGCTTCTCTCCCATCTAACCTTCCCTTCCCTCTAGTTTCTTATTGTTTGAGGTGTGGTAGGCTGCTCCTACTTTATTTGTTGTTTCTTTAAAAGAAAAGAAGTGTGGTAGGCTATTCCTACTTTACTTGCTATTTTTTGAAGATAAATAATGAAGATAATATTTGAATCCAGAACATTACGATGTTACGATAAGATCGTTACCATATAAATTAGTTAGCACATTCATAAGATGAAGATAGATCATCGAGGAACTTAACGAGATTATGCTGTAATTTAAGTTTAAAAAAAGAATGAGATGATAGTTTTTTAATAGTTTAGGAGATGAACTTGATAGGAAAAATTTTAAATACCAAATATAGTTTTTTGTTATTTTGCATCTGTATATATAATAAGCCCCTTTATAAAATTATTTGATTTTAAGAATCATTTTGGTCTTTGTTTTGTCTGTTGGGTGTGGATCTTGATCACCTTCATCAGGGCCGCATTAGATGATCTGACCTAGAGGTTGGATCCAGTCTCTGTGGCCAGCCTATCCTGTCCCGCGATTGAGGAGAGATAGGAGGAGAATATTAAAGAAAGCCAAAGATAAAATACGCAGAGCCAAAAAGGCCAATTTGGGATGTCAAGTCGGTCGTTGTGGATCACCAAATGACAATTTCCATTAACTAAGTTGACCTCTCTTTTACACGTGAATACTTGGTTCTCGATTCCCTCTTCTACTCGAGCAATGCTCGTGTCATCAACATCGGCCATGACATGCTCGATGTCGATGCGATCAGTGCTGTCGATGAACTCGCTGCTGCTTGTGCCGCCGCTATCCCCTCTGTTTACTGGTCGGTCGTCTTCGGTGATGGAACCGGTCGCCGGGAGTCCGCCCTCTCCGGCGTCGCTTCTTACCGTCACCCAACTGTCATTCCACGTCCAACTGGGAGCGTCGCCTCCGATCAAGCACTGCATCCTCTCGGATGGATCCTCCGGTGGTTCTCCGATCGCCTCGTCGCCCTCGTCAGCGAGCGACTCCCAGAAGGCCTGATCGAGAGTGCTCTTGGGTGAAACGCGGTCGTAATTTGTGCCGGCGTCTGGTCGAGGGCACGCAGAGCAAGCGGCAACAAATGGGTGTCGGAGAAGTTGCTCCGCCGTCCACCGCTCCCGGGGATCCCTTCTCAAGCACCTGCTCAGGAAGTCCTTCCCCTCGGCGGAGATCCAGCTGGGGAACTCCAGTACGTCGGCGGAAAAGGCGATTCGGTGGAGGGCGCTGACGGGGTCCGCCATGTCCGGCCATGGCGGCCGCCCCGTGGCCATCTCGATGGCTGTGCAGCCTAGGGCCCAGACGTCCGCCGGCTTGCACTGCTCGTCCCCTCGCGCCACCTCCGGCGCCATGAACACGGGCGTGCCCCTCGGCTGATGGCGTTCCTTATCACCATCAACCTCGCGCGCACACCCGAAATCGGCTATCTTCGCCCGCCCGTCGGAGCAAATTAGAACGTTTTGGCTCTTCAGGTCGCAGTGGACGACGCCGTTGGAGTGGAGGTAAACCAGTCCGCTGAGGATGTCATGAAGGTAGGACCGGATGGCGATCTCGTCGAGCCGACCTCTCTGCCTCTTGATCTCATCGGATAGCGAGCCTCCGGGGGCGTACTCCATAAAGAGATTGTAGTGGAAACCAGCTCCGGGCGCGTGCGGGGCTACATCGAACCCCAAGTAGGAGACGACGAAGGGGGAATCCAACGCGGAGAGGAGCCTCTGCTCCCCGCGTAGGGAGCAAAGCTCCGAGGACTTGACGGCAAAGACCTGGCCGGAGGCCATCGAAGTGGCGAGGGAGACGGTAGCGGAGGCTCCTCGGCCGATGATCCGGCCGCGGCGCCACTCACCAATCTCCATGGCTCAAGAGAAGGCGAATAGCCACCGAGGTGTTCGACGTGTGACCTCGTCTTGAGAAAGAACGGAACTCAGCCCGGCCCTTCGCATATATACGTGGGTGGAAGTTTTCTGGGTTGGCTGCTGGCGTGCGCGCTTTGATTCTCTCCTTGCTTGGGCGGCCACAGAAAGTCGCCGCTGGCCCAAGGCGGCCGTGCACGCGCCTGTTCAAGTCAATCAGTACATCACTCCTTGACCACCTTCCAAACCCAGCAAAATAAATCTGCATGGAAAAGTGAAAAAACACATGCTCCACGACATGCAGCAGAGCAGCCACCTTTCCAACACCCACGGCACGTGCAGCCTAAGCTGCTTGACGTGTTAAAGCAGCCATTTCTCAATCCACTGCCTCTGATTCTTATCTTCAGAGTGGTGATGCCACTGCTGGCTTGAAGACAAAGGGTGGATATGCCGCCTATTAAAATTGTGTACAGACGAGTGGAGTAAGGTGGAGAGTGGTAGATGCTGTTAATTTATTCCCATATGTGAGCATATGCTTGATAGGTGATCTACCAAGACTTCAAGAGGTTGGCATTGCGTCTCGCAATTGTTGACGATTAGATTAGATAGATTCATGGAACCTAGTTATGGTCTTGGTATGATCCATTAGGATTGGTTTTATTATGAACCGCCTTTAGGTGGCCCTGTTAGTACAGGCAGAGAAGTTCATCACGCACTTTGGAGTCTTGATATGAGTCGACACGGGCACTGTTGCACTGGTGGGAGGGAGAAGTACTTTCTGGATGTCGAATTAATTGGACAAGTCAAACTTGAATGGGGACAAGAGGAGGTAGGAGAAAGGACGTTGGTATCTACAATTAGCCGCCGGCTTATTCTTGATTGATCGTTATATTGAGTCATGTTGAATCAAATTGGTGAACTACATTAGGGTCGATATTAATTCAATTTAAAATTTTAAGATTATTGAATTATGAATAACCTTATTCTTTCAATTCTTACTAATATCATACTATTCTCTTAATTCCCCTTTTAATCTTTTCTTAAGTTTGAAACTTTATCATGAGAAATTGGTTTTATTATGTGCAAACACTTCAAGGGGTTTGTCAAAAGCTCGTAGTAGACCATATAAATGTCTATGGGGAATTTGGAAGGAGTCAAAACTATCTCATTGAACCTGTCTCGGTCGGTGAACAGAGTTGAGAACGAATCAATGAGTTTGTGACAACCGTTGAAGTCATCGCAATTTGGATGATTTAATTAGTATACATGGTCGTCAAAATCTTATTAATGGGGTAGACAGACGTTTTAAGAAGTTAATGTAGATTAATCAATAGGTTCGTGTTAACGATCTGGCCGATCAAGTGGGCTAAGGGTGGGGAAGTAAGGCAGCAAATGAATAGAAAATTAATGTTGGATAATAAATATACAAATCTTCAGATGAAACAGTTCGTTTTTATAAGCAATCAATCAGATGCAAATTCGATGTAGGATTTGTTTCGGCGAAGTAAAGAATTTAAGAAAGGCATGGGTGCGAAGGATGAGGTCGCACCAAATAAAACGCACGTTGTGGGCGGAATTAAATGGCCGAACCCGTTGCTCACGTGGTGGGAGATCGAGGTCGTCGTTGGAGCGTGTCGCAGGTACTCTGAATTCAACCCCACCAAATAAAATAGCGGTCAAAGCCCGGAGTCCGAGGGATTGGAATTGACTGCGTTCGTTGTTGCTGTTGTTGTGATGCGAGTTCGCCGGCTCGGCTTTTGACCACTCCAGGTTGCGACATTGAACACCGGGATTGACCCAAGTACGACTCAGCCCCCGTTCAGGTAATGTAGTCTCGTGATGTAGAGTGTTCCATTGGTCTTTGTTCTTTTTCCAAATGAAAAATAAAATTAATAAAAATGATCCAAGTATGCAAAGTTTTTACAAAAATAAGATTTGAGGATGCATAATCTGAGGGCTAATTATATATTATCCTTTATAAATAATTATTTTAAATATTTTAATTTTTATATTTTTAAAAATTATATTAAGATTTTTATATTTAGTGAAATATTAACATCATTATATAAGATTAAAAAGATAATTTTATAGCATTAAAGTTAAAAGATTTTATTAGAACTACAAAGCTAAATGTTTTAATTTCATAAATATAAGGATCTAATGTAACTTTTAAAAGTATACATATCAAGATGCTAAAAATAATTAATTATAAAAATAATATATAATTAACCCTGCACAAGACCATCATTGAGAACCAATCAATAAATTTCTGCTATCAAATAAATCCAATAAATCTGCTCTTACATCTTATCCACTTCATCATGTGTCCTCTAAAATAATCCAGATTTTTTATGTATATTTGAGAGTTTAAAACTTAATTTGTTATATTTTCAAGGTGTATAAAATCTACTTATTAAAAGTTATTATTCAAAATCTTATTGGATATGTTTTTAACAACATTAACTAGCTTATAAAGATTTTGATAAATGATTGAAAGGTGTTGGATTTCATCTTTCATCATTTATCCTTTATTAAGTTTTTTCATAACATAAGACATTGCCCCAAAGCCCACCGAAGGCAACAACATCTGATTTGTAAAAAAAAAAATTTAGGAAGACAAATATGCAAAGATTGATACATTCATATCATTTAAATTGACGTCTGTCAATTAATTCCCCTAAATTAATTGAGATGTACAAAGTGAAAATCAACCTGATGATATCGACATGCAGAACATATTCGTCCATCTCATATATGCATGTGGCCGTTCATAATCATAATCTGATTTGATGAGATAATTAATTTACTAATTATTCTAAAATACTTAATTAATTTATCTATCCGATCATAGACCCCTCTAACAACGAGGTTTTGCTTCCAACCCAAAAGGCTAAATGATGTGCTTAAGCTCGTAAATGGAACCAGCATACACGTAGCATAACCAAACTACGGCGTCAAAGACTAAATGTCAAAGTTGGATGTTCTGGTGGTGTGTGTTGCTGCTCCTTGTTCTCTTCAAGTATTCTCTGATGGTTGATGATGCTACCTACGTTCAAACGCAGTTGCCGGAGACTATCCAACTGTACCCTGTGGGCTTCTTTATCCCTGAGTTCTGCAGCGCCTTCTTCATTCCAGCAGCATCATCCCATCGCCCGGCCCCAGTGTATATGTTCCTCAGAACCATGTAGAGGCCGGCATGCCAAGGCTGAAGCTCCATCAACTGCTTCCCTACACCATCCCCAAGCTGCACGTTCTCATGGACCTTGCAAGCCCCCAGAAGAGCACCCCAAACCGAGGCGTCGGCTTCGAAAGGCATCCTCCTAATGAATTCGATCGCCTCCTTCAAGAAGCCAGCCCTTCCCAGGAGGTCGACGACGCACCCGTAGTGCTCCATCAGCGGCACCACCCGGAATTCGGCGGACATCGACTCGAACCACCTCAGACCCTCGTCTACAAGCTTTTGCATAGCGCAGGCTGTCAACACGGCCACGAACGTCACGTGGTTCGGCCGCAGCCCTGAGGCTGTCATTGCATCAAACAGTTGTAGGGCACTGGCCGCCCTCCCGTTCCGGGCTAACGCCGAGATCATCGCATTCCAAGTGCACACTTCCTTCTCACTGGTTGCTTGGAATACTTCTGTGCAATAACCCAAGCGACCGTGCTTGCTGTACATGTCGATCAATGCGGTCCCTAAGAATCCCGTCAATGGTGCTTCGTTCCGCACGATGAATCCGTGAATCTCCAAGCCTCTAAACAGAGCTCTGTGGTGACCCAAATTAGCGCATGCGGAGAGGACGCTGACCAACATGGCTTCGTTGGGTCTCAAGGGCACGTCCTTCTGCATGATCCATCTCCTGAAGAGGTCGATTGCCTCATGGAAGTCGCCGTTTCTCGCGTACCCATTGATGAGGCTCGTCCAGGAGATGACATTCCCGTCGACCATGCTTTCAAAGAGCGCGATGGCAGACGCGAGATCTCCGTGGACGCAGAGCGCGTGGAGCATCGAGTTGCGGGAGGCCAAGTCCGGTTGAGGCAATTCGTCGAACGCCTTCCGAGCGGAACCGAGATCGCCGACTCGCGCGTAGAAATCGACGAGGGAGCAGTTGGTGAAGTCGTCGAGAAGGAGGCCTCGGCGGACGGCTTGCGCGTGAATGGCACGGCCGGAGGAGGGGGAGGAAGCGGCGTCACCGCCGGCGGCGGCTTTGAGGAGAGAGGGGAAAGTGTGGCGGTTGGGTCGGACGCCATGGGCGAGCATCTGGGCGAAGAGGCGGAGAGAGGTATCGGGCCGGTCCCGGTGGCGTAGGCAGGCCCGTATTAGGCAGTTGTAGAAGTAGGCGGCGCTGCTTCCCTGCCATATGGGAAGGAGGCTGCGCGGTGGGGAAGCGAGGTGGAAGCCAGTGGTGATGAGAACGGCGTGGATTTGGTGCAGCCTCTGCGGGTGGCTGTGCAAGTGTTGGAGCAACAACTCGAAGCATGGCATACAGCGACAACCAACCCACCAGCTTCTGCCTCGCCAAGGGGACGACGAAATCGTGGCCGGTACGGTGTATTCTAGATCTTTATATTATTAATTGATCGATTTAATTTTATATTATAAACTTGAAATTTTTAAGGTGAATTCTCGAAAAAAAATTCTATTTTGGGCTCTTTCACAATTCTTTAGCATCACTCTTTTTTTTTTTTCTTCTTCATACCTGAAATATCTTATCCACCTTTTTTTTTAGCTTTTTCTTCTTTTTCCTATGGATCGATCCTTAAGATTAACTGTTCCAATTGCAATATTTTTATATTATGTTATAATATTTTTAGTAGTACTTTAAAAATGCTATTAATATAATGTAAAAATACTATATTTGGTTTACTAGTATAGAAGAATAGTGTAAAAATGTAATGTAAAATTCATATAAAAATATTATAACACAGTCTAAAAATACTATAATTGATCCGAAAGGAATCAAAAGGATATTCTAATCATTAGACAAAAAAAAACTGTCTAAGAGTTTTTTTTTCAAAAATTCGCCCATATTTTTGCATAATTTTTAATTACTTTATTTTTGTCTATTTGATGTCATAAATAGATAAATTCAACATATTTAAAAATTCCATTAATTATCATTAATAAAATATTAAAAATGATATTATATGTGATGGCATAATAACCCTTCATTTTCATTTAATTATATGGAGCTCAACGAGCAGCGCTAATTACATGGAGCATTTTGTGGCATTGGAACCAATAGATTAAGAGTTTAATATGCCTGAGATTAAGAGTGGTGTGACTTAAGCGTAGTCACACAGCCCATATAAGCAGGTCTTGTTGCACCGGTTGAAGCAGCTCCCGCAGTGCTTCTCGTCGACGGCCAAGTTGACGCATTTGCTGCCGCAGCACGCCTGCGTGAACTTGCACAGCCTGCCGCACTCGCCGCAGTTGAAGCGACCGCTGCCGGTGTCGCCGCAGCGGCGCTGCCCCGGGCTCCCGGCGCTGTAACAGGCCAAAGGATCGATGCTGCACTTCTTCTTGCCGTTCGCGTCCGTCGCCGCCGGGAGTCGGCTCTTCCGGCCTCCGCCGAAGTCTCCCACGGCTGCCGGAGCGAGAGCTATGGTTATGGCTATCGCCACGAAGATGATGGTGGCTTGCTTCATGGCAGGAAGAGGTTAGTATCGCAGTGTAGAAAGTTGTGGATAGACAGTGGGGTAGGGGGAATACAGGGAATTATAAGAGAGGAGATAAGAGGGTGGAAGTCAGATCTCTGTATCTGGATGAGTTGCAGTGCAAAAAGCTTAGAGAACATTGAAAGC
The DNA here is from genome assembly GCA_024322285.1 of Musa beccarii. Lineage (NCBI taxonomy): Eukaryota > Viridiplantae > Streptophyta > Magnoliopsida > Zingiberales > Musaceae > Musa > Musa beccarii. Next base: position 66,676,251 of record CM044395.1, read on the forward strand.
AAAGGAGGGAGACTAGTAGTAAAGGGTGGGTTTCCACAGCAAGCTACAAGCGGCTCATATTTACACAAGCACATATATAACCTCTTCTCTCCGTGGTAGTGATGAGTAAAGTGTGGTTGCAGGCATTGTGTTCTCGTGCAATGCATGGTTAATGGTAAGACGTAACTTTGTGTTCAGACGCAGACAAGACCTGAGAGTTGCGTTTAGTTATTGTTATTAGAAATATTTAATTATTATTTTTTCTTATAAGAAGACTTGATATAATCCACATTTTGTTGCATATCGATAAGTAATGCGTAGGTGATAAAAACTGGAAGGCATTAGTAAGTAATAAAAAATAAAAATAATGGCAAATGATAATTAGCCATGACTTTTAATGTTGGAGTTTGTGTCCTTAAATAAATTAGCAGTTTTCTTAAGGGAAGAAAAAGTCATTAGAAGATAATCAAGATTTTAGACATAAAATGTTAGATTATATAATATTATCTTATTATGTAAGATATATTACAGATTTGATTAAATTTTAATTATAGTTATCGGTCAATAAAAAGAAAATTTAGTTATAGTAATATTACTTAGGAGATGATCTTAATAGGAAATATTCTTTTGATTATTTATTCTAGATCCTTTGCTCTCTTTATATATATATATATATATATATATATATATATATATAAGATATTCTATAATTAAATATGTGATCTGATGTTATATTATATGTTGAAAGATTATAGATCTTTTTTGCTTATAATGGTCCTATAAAAAATAACAAAAGAGGAGGAGATGAGTATAGTTCTTATAGATCGACAATACATTTGCATATTATACAAAAATTTTCTTAATAGCATGAAAGGGTACATAATCATAATTTTTAATATATCATTATTTGATTTCAGTTTCTAGCATTAAGATTTTATACATAATAGCATAATTATAATTTTTTATATTTATAATTAGTATCAGAGTCGTGTTTTGAAATTAAATACTGAAATCATACAAGTATGTTAGATCTATTTTTTATTTACATATATTTGCTAGCACTCTTCGCTTGTAAAACAGTGTTATTTGATTTTGATTGTGCGTTGATTGAACAAATCATTTGTGTTGTTTTGCGGGTAATGATTGCTTATAAGTGTTGTTGTACGTAGTGGAAACATGATGGGGTACGACAACTAATGATGATCGCATGCACAATTGCAGTTACCTGTGTCCAGTAGTGTTACGACGATTGACCTTCCTTGGCTGTGAGCAATTGCTCATGTAGTAGTGTCATTGCCTACGATGGATGTAGTGATACCTTTGATCGGTGGTTATAGTCATGCCACTATGATAGCTATGATAGGAGATGATTGGATGTTGAAGGCCATGATTCCCAATGGATATATATATGACAGACGCGTGAACACAATCACATGTTGTGATGACTATTGGGGTCGTTGGTCGAGGCTTGTGCACAGCCATGCAGTGGGATGATGGTTGACAATGCTCAATCATTGGTGCATGGCTATAGAGATATTCCACTAATGAGGAACTCATGCGTATTGAGAACAGTTATGCATGGCACAATGACCAGTAAGATCATCGGTCAATCATGCGAGAACAATCACACTAGTGCAACAATAATAAGCAACATACAAGTGACGAATAACCACGTATCATAACGATCGAATGCCTCTCGTTGCTATGGTCGAGAAGAGAAGAAAAAAAATAAAATAAAAATTAAGGGGTTTTCCATTTAAATTATAATTTTGCTCTTAAAATCCTTTAATTATAATCTATGTCCTCTTGGCAATTCTATATAAATTATATATTTTCACCATATATCCTGAAAATTTTATAGTTTTACCTTTAAATTATATATTTCTGATTTATGTCCTCAATTATATGATCAACTAATTTGATTTATTTTAATCAAATATTTTAATCATACTTAATTATTATTATATTTTGATTACTTAACTGAATTTAGATTTAATCAATCACATTTTGATCAAATTTGGGGAACATCATATTTTGATTTTTTTTTATCAATTTTAATTTTGATTGATTTAATTGAGCTGATGTTTAGCTTAATTTTGGTCCTACACAATTAAATAGGATTGATTAATATAATTTAAGAGTTTTAAATAAAATTAAAAAGATATATAAATGAAAGTTTTTTAAAGTATTTTCATATGACATATTCATAAAATTTTACTTGTGATAATTAAATTATAATTATTGTTATTAGATATTTGTTGAGCTATTCACAAACATATGTTTAAAAGTGTTAAATAATATTTTTATTTTTTATTAAAAATATAATTTTTTTTATCATGATTACAGTTATCATATGAGTCTTTTTATACTAATTAATATTTAATTATTATTTTTATTATTATTAAATTAATATAAATTAGATTTAAAATTTTTTGTAACATTATTTGTAACTTATATTGCTAAGTTTTATATAACTAGTAGTTGCCAAAGTGACTTAGGTTTCTAAGCTTATAAAATGTAAATTATAATAAATATTTTATCATTTATATGTTATTTTAAATTATATTTTATATTATTGTATTGATCTTTGTAGGAGTTAAAATAGTTTAAACCAATAGTTTATAAAATTATATTAAAAATTAGTTTTAAATGATATAAAAAAATAATATATAATTATACACATAATTAGGATATTTAGATAATTTTAAAGAAAAAATATTTCGAATAATTACGTGATAGAATATAATGATACTGTTTTGTATATTCTTGTAGTTTAAAGTTGTATACCCAAGGTTAATATACTATTCCATAAAGATGGTATTAACACTCAATAAATAATTTTGTATAAATACTAAATATATCAATATTTCACCCAAAGGTAAAATAGAGATCATATTAATAGTTCAATATTTATTTAAAAATTTAAAATATTAATATAATACTATTTTATTATAGTGATACTTTTTCATTACATTCCTGTAAATATCTATTTTTTAATTATATTATTATAAATAACTTGAGCTTGAAATTTATGCTAGGTGTGTTAGATCTTTATTGGATCGGTTAAAAGGATTAAAGACTTAACTATTGAAAGTTCTATAAAATAAATAATTGAGATAAATAATTAGAAAAAGCCTAAAAGATAATATTTAGACTTTACTATATTTTATAACTAACATATTAGGTTATTTAAATTATAACTAACACATTGGGATATTTAAAGATTAATTTAAATTTGCTAACAAGTTATTAGCTAACACCTTAATAAAAATATTGATTAAAATATAGTATAATGGTATTTGAGGAATTCAAAATTATATCCTCAATATAGTTGACAAGGTTATAAACTCAAGAATATTGGATATGAATGTAGTTGAGTTATTTTTTATATAATTATTTTTAATTTTATTTCTTTTAAGTTTGGCTTATTTAAAATTTACTATAATAAAATTAAGAATAAGTGAAAATTAAATGAATTAACCATTATATATATTTAGAAATAATTAAAATTAAAGTAAAAAAATTTATAATATTTTGGGTACTACTTAAGGAGTGAGTAAATATAAAAGAAAGTTGAAGCGTAAATCACGTGAGTTTATAAATGCTATATAAACTCATAAAAGGAAAATCTACATAGTAAAATATTACTTTTGTAGCAAAAAAGACCGAAGGACTATAAGATTTTTGTTAAAAAAAAAGATATAAGTCTAACTTTTGTATGTTTTAAATCAAATGTTATATAAGTCTTTTTATAATACTTAGTGGATTAATTCTGATGTTTTAACTTATGTTACCAATATTTATTTTAATAGAGAGATAAAAAAATATAAAATATTTATCATTATAAAGAATCATCTTAAAATGAAAGTAATAATTATGGATACTTATCATTTACTTCTAGAGATGATTCATTTGACAGATCTTAAAGATGTATGATATGTTCTTATAATTTTAGAAACTTTTAATTCTTTATATAAAATTATTAGGATATTATATTTCTTTTAGTAGTTATAAACTTAATATATATAATTTAATAAAAATTAACTTTTAAATTTTATATTATGATTTATAGAGAATTAATATGAATCTTAAGTTTACACTGATTATATAATCAAATATTAAAATAAAACGTGATATTGTATACTCTTTGAGATTATATATGCTTACATTTACAAGTCACTCCATGTTCCCTATTTTAACATAGAAAGATATTTTATCACCTTTATAGATAACCTTTTAAGATATAATTGTATATATATTTAATTCATGTAATGTCTCAAATTATTGATACCTTTATGTGTACTTAAATAAAGTCGAGTGATAATTAGATAAAAATATTAAAACTATCAAATCTAATAAAAGTGATTAATTTTATGATAGATATTATGAGTAAAGTTGTAATCCAAACCCTTTTTATTAAATTCTTAGAAAAATAAGATATTTGTGCTTAGTTGATAAGACCCCTTAGGGTTTTATCGTAGAAAAAGGTGAAAGAAGCGGAGGAGAAGCAAAAGAAGTGGGGGAAAAGGGGATAAGAATCAGCCTCCTTGATCACTTTGAGGGGATCGGCCTCCTTTGATCGCTTCGAGGGGATCAATCTCCTTAGTTTAACCAAAAGACTAAATAATTCTTCATTCCTTTCTCATTATCTGAAAGAAATAGTTACAGCCCTATTTATAGAGTCCCACATAGAGTCTCCTAGGACGTGGACTCTTATTAATCGACTCCTAATCGAATCAGTAACCGACTCCCTACTAGACAACTCCATAACATTATCCAAAGCTTAGAAAGTAAAAGATCTGTAACAGTTTCGCCCTCGTCAAATCAACCTTGTCCTCAAGGCTGAGCGATATCAAATTCAGCATAAGGCATCTGTGGCGCATTACAACTCGTTAATCAAATAAGTACAACCCTCATCTTTTGATAATGTGAGCAACAGGTCGACCTTTTAATATCGGAGTCATTATAGTTTTCTGAAGAATGCTCTTCAACCGATGGCTAGTAGTAGCTGTGGCTTTACTTCTTCTTCCCTTTAGGATCACCATTTCGAAGTCTTCTAAGGGTAGCAAAAAAAAATCCCATAGTAGTTTTTGGCCCTGTATAAATAATTTTATCTTTGAATATTTGCTGTCATATGTCAAAGTTCATCCATCAACGACTTTTACTTCGAATTTATCATAGTCTTCAATATGATAGGCTAATCGGTCAGCAACCTTACTGTCCATGAAATTGTTAGTGATACCGGTATCAATCAGAACTATAACAGGTTGATGTTCCAAAATTCCTTCATTATCGAAGTCAATTTGTTAGCTTCTGGTTCCTCTCTAATTGGTTCAATCACTATAGGTTGCTCTTGTTTACATTGGTGCTCCTTACTAGGTGGCTCATTGATCATTTGTTTGTAGTCACTTCTGTGTTGATGATTTTCTCGGCTGATTTTTTTCCTCATGTAGACATGCAAATGAAATTGCAACTATCATAGTGCGGGGCTTTCAAGCCTTAACTTCATATCTGATATCTGGATTAAGCCCTTCAATAAAGGTTTTCACTAGTTGTCGTTCAGACTAATTTGTAGCTTGATTTGATAATCGTTAGAATCTATCTTGATATTCTAATACTGTAGAAGTCTGACAAATTTTAGCGAGCTGTCCCTCTTATTAAAACTTACTAAAGTTCTCCAGCATGCATCTTTTGAATACATTAAGGGTCTCTTGTAGCTGATTTTCAATTTTGATTTCAAATACTTCAATTTGGGCCTTAACTGAGTTGTCGATAGCCATTCACTATTTCTGTCGCTACATGCAGTATTACTGCAGGTGCTGAGGGCTGGATGGTGGCAACGTCAATGTTGGAAGGCAACGTTCGTGGGAAGAAAACAATAGCGTCGTGGGGAGAAGGCAGCAGCGTCGTGGGAAGTCGGTATTGATTATGGGCAACTGTCGCAGTCGTGGCAGTTGAGGAGTTTGCGGTGGCAGCTAGCGCTTACAGCGGTTATGGGAAGAGCTCTTTTTTACCACATAACAGGGGTTGTTGGAAGGCAACAGCGTTGTGGGGCTAAAGAAGCGATGTCATGGGCGAAAGTAGTGACATCGCAGGCGGATGGAAACAGAGTTACCGAGGGAGCGATAAGGTCGGGTGGTCCGTTGGCTGTAGAGCGACAGCGACGGCCCCCTCTCGTGTTGCAGTAGGCAGGGAGGTGGTCGCTGACCGGAGGCTGCGATGGTGGTGCTTGCAGTCGGGATGGACGGGGCTACGGGTCAGAGAGCAGCAGCGGTCCAGATGCGAGACTGCTAATTGAAGTAGGGGTTAAGGAAGTCACGGCCGAGGAGTAGTGGAGGCGGCGGTTGCTGGTCGAGAGGGTAGTGACGATGATTGTCACGGTCGAGAAGTAGGGGAGTAGCAGGGGGAAGGGGGGAGTTCCACCCCTTGCATGACCATCGGTGAGGTGGGCACAAGGAACAGGGAACGTGGCCGCGTTCTTCTGCGTTCACCCCCTTTTTTTTATTAGGACTACAACAAGGTTGATATGAAGTTACAGCAAAAATGTCGAGGATCGTCGCTTTGATACCAAATGATAAGACCCCTTAGGATTTTATCGTGGAAAAGGCGAAAGAAGCGGAGGAGAAGCGGAAGAAGTGGGGAAAAAGGAGATAAATGATCGCTTCGAGAGGGTTGGCCTCCTTGATCGTTTCAAGGGGATTGGCCTCTTTTGATCACTTCGAGGAGATCGACCTCCTTAGTTTAGCCAAAAAACTAAATAATTCTTCTTTCCTTTCTCATTGTCTAAAAGAAATAGTTACATTCCTATTTATAGAGTCCCCCAGGACTTGAACTCTTATTAACCGACTTCGTAACCGACTCCTAACCAAATCAGTAATTGACTTTCTACTAGACAACTCCATAACATTATCCAAAGCATTATCTAAAGCTTAGAAAGTAAAATATTCGTAACATTAGTATATCTTGTCAAATGTGTCACAGTAAAACGAGATTATTGAAATCTAAAATTGCATTCTTATTGATATGATTAGGAGTATGATGAGTTATTCTTCTATAAGAATAAGAATGATTATGTATATCTTGAATAAAGCTCCTAGTAAGTCAATTTGATCAACTCTTTTTGTATTATAGATTGGTAAGAAATTTAACCTAAAATATTTACATATTTAGGATTATAAAGATAAGAATCTTCAAATCATATGAAAAAATAGGATTCAAAGATTATTTTTAGATATTTTATTATCTATCCTATTAAAATTTAAATGGATATAGATTTTATTTGTTGAATCTCGGATTTTGATGACGAAACTAATTGAGTGTGTTTTGTTGTTTAACTGCGTGTTGAGTTACGCAGGTTTACTATCGATCAGGATTAGACAGTTGACGCTGGAGGAATTGACGTTGCGCCGGAGGTGATCACATCAGGATATTGGATGTCGAGCCGGAGGTTCGACGACTATCGACAGGAGGCTTCGGGCGTCAGGCATCGGGCCAAGAAGTGCGGAGTTACGCCATGGATATCGGGGTTGCGGAGGTCAACCATCGATTGGGCAACAAGCCGCAAGAGAGGGCGATGTGCCGAAGGATCGGACGAAGCGCCGACCAATGACGTGCTGGGCAACTAAATATCAATTCGTATTATAATAACTGTCTAGATCGAAGTAGGGTGTTTGGTGTTTATTTGTGCAGGAGTAACTACGATAAGGATGAAGACGTAAAGCGAAACAAAGGGCCGAAGTCAAGTGCGATGGATCGTTGGGAGTTCGAGTATTCGATGAAAGTCCGAAGATTCGTTGGGAGTGCTGCCGGAACCGACCGAGAACGAGTAGGGAGCTTGCCGAAGGGTTTTCGGAAATTCGCCGGAAGGTTCGTCGGAAGTTCGCGGAGCTTGCCAAGAAAGATCGGAGCTTACCAAAGAAGCTCGGGGAACTCGCCAAAATCATCGTGGAGTCCGAGAGCTTGCCAGGAGTCCGCAGGATGGTTTCCGAGGGATCGTCGGAAGATCGTCGAAAGTTCACCGGAAGCTCGTTGGAAGAAGACTTGACTTGCGGACTTTGTAATAGCTTAGGAATGTCTTTAATTTCGTAGTTAACACATTAATTTGGGTTAGGATTAGATGTTAATCCTTTAACCCAAGTATGGGCCCATTGGGCCTTGTTTGGAACCGGTTTGGGCCTAATTTTTGGCCCAAACCAGAAGTTGATATGTGCTGGGCGGTGGCATCGCCTAGCAATAGCCGCGTGCTGGGTGGTAGCACCGCCCAGTAGCCAGCAGGCCAGGCGGTAGCAACGCCTGGCTGGGGCGATAGTACCGCCCCTGTTGTGTCTGGCTGGGGCGGTAGTACCGCCCCTACTGTGTCTGTCTGCCAGATCGACAGTCAGAGCACCGCCTCTGAGCAAAGAGCACCGCCCAAAGGAACTCATTTGATTTCAAATTTGGAGCCCAAATTTGAAACCATTTTGGATCTATAAATACCCCTCCTTTCTCATAGAACCCTTGAAGAGTTAGATTTTGAAAATAAGTCTTTGGAAAGTCTTGTTCTTCATTTGCTTAAGTGTTCACCTCATTTCCTTCTCTTTGTGAAAACTTGTAAGAGTGTGAACCTCTTGTAAAAGGGTTGTAAGAGGGGTATTTGGTCCTTCCCCTACAAAAGAATTTGCTAGTGGAAGTTGGGAGCCTCATCAGAGAAGACTTCGGAAGTAGATGTAGGTCGGATGACCGAACCACTATAAATCTGGTTTGCATTTATGTTTTTGCTATTTACTTTGCTATAAACCCTCTTCATTTGCTGCCTTATTTACTCAACTTCCTCTTCATCTTCTTACATATACTTTAAAATTAAAATGCAATCTTTCCATGTTCAAACGAAATGCTGCATTCATTCGTACGAAGTTTCCAAACTTATTTTAATCGCTGAAAATTTCCTGTTTCTTACCGCTTCACTAATTCACCCCCCCCTCTTAGTGTCGCTCGATCCCTAACAATTGGTATCAGAGCCACGTTCTTTCTCTTTCGGATTTACACCCGTGAGAAATGGCTCTAAATGGTTTTCAAGAGGGCTTTTCGGTTTTTCATCCACCGTTCTTTAACAGATCGGACTATACTTATTGGAAAACTTGAATGAGAGATTTCATACTTTCAATGGACTTAGATTTATGGAATATTATTGAAAACGGTTTTCAACTTTCTTCTAAACCGATGAACAAATGGTCGGACTTAGAGAGAAAATCTTTTTCCTTGAACGCAAAGGCTATGAATGCCTTATTTTGCGCTTTAGATAAGAACGAGCTCAATCGAATTTCAATGTGCGAAACGACTTTCGATATTTAGCAAACACTTGAAATCATGCACGAGGGAACTAGTTAAAGACTCGAAAGTAAACCTCTTATTGCATGATTTTGAGCTATTCCGAATGACACCAAGCAAAACTATCGGCGATATGTACACCCCCTTTACGGATGTCGTCAATAGCTTGAAAAGTCTTGGTAAATTTTTTTCGAATTTTGAACTCACTAACAAGATTTTAAGATTCCTCCCAAAAAGTTAGGATCCAAAAGTAACCGCAATACAAGAGACAAAATTTAAATGATTTTTCATTGGAAGAACTAATCGGTTCACTAATGACATATGAAATGAGTTTCTTCGAACATTTGGAACATGATGAACATATGAACCACCTTCTAAAGAACAAGAAGAATTTGGAACATCAGATAAACGAATGCCACTTGAGTGATGACTCAAGTGATGAGGACAATGAGGACATTGAACATATAACAATGAATGTTAACAAGTTCATTAAACAAAAATTAAAAAGCACAAATGAACTTGAACGGAGAAAGAGGCCAAAGAAAAAGAAGAAGGCTTGCAAAGAAAAATCAAGTAGAGAAGAGGCAAAATAGGCTTTGACGGTTTTCGACAATGAGGTAAGAAACTCACCCAAGTTGCTTCTACCTTATTTTGAAATTACATGCTTTCCATAAATGCTTAACTTAGTTAGTAGAAATTTTTTTTCATGCTTTTCTTGTGTTTTTAGAAATTAAAAAAATATTTTAAAAATTATACTATGCTTTTCTTTATAGTATTTTTGAAAAGTAAAAATATGAATGATGATTGTATGATTTGTGATAATGTTTCGACACCTAATAGAATCAACCTATGCATGAGTATCTTAATAGTTTACATTGTCTCTAAACATGATGCTTGATGATTTTATATCATGCATGAGTTGTTGAAGTGATGTTAATTTAAAAAACTTCTATCTTGGATTAATGGGTCTTGACCCTTTTATGATAAAATTTTTAGATGATACATGTCTTCATGAAATCAATTATAAAGACCTAACCCATAAATTTTTCAAATGAAAGTAATGTGATTTTAATGTTGCCTTGAATTACATTTGGACTTGATGATTTTCATGATGAAAATTATTTTTCAGATTTATAAAATGATGCATGATTTTACCAAAAAAATTGAGCATCGATCATCTTGTTATAACTAATGTAAGAAAGAATTAAAATGATTTTGATGATATTTTCATTTTTGAATATGATGCATGACATTTTCATATGAAAAATTTGAACATTCTTATAAAAGATTAAATCGCTTAAATTGAAACTCATAAAGATGAGAAAATGTACTATCATGATGTTTGATGCATATGATCTTGATGGATTTAATGACAAACTTATGTTTTGAATTTCTACAATGATGGGTTCCATATAAATGTTTGAACATACATTATGAAATCATCATTGAAATGAAAATACTAAAAATTTGTTATCATGCTTAATGACTTTGTGATATCATATCTTAATGACAAACTCATGTTTTGGTCTTAAATTTGATACTCATTTTTTGAAACATGAGCACACTTGTTTGAAACAAAATAAAACACATTATCATGATAAATTAAATCTCATGTCTTGAAACAATGTGTTGTTTTGACAATGTTTATAATGAAGTTTGTCTTCCGATTTTGAATATTTTGATTTGGCATATCAAGGCAAAAGACATACTTATATGATGAAACATAAAGAAATTATATTTACTATCTTATCGAGATTAATGATTTCATGATATCTTAAGAATCTCATAAATTATAGAAGTGATTTCGATGAATTGATTATGATTTGATAATTTGAACTTTTCTCTCATGTTTCAATACTACTTTCTATGCTTCATGACTTGTTGATTGAAATAATGATGTAGACTTTTGATGTATCACTTGTCATGATTAATGCAAAGTACTAGCATTTTGAATCTCGAAAATGATTGCTTCTTTTATCATTTACCAAAGAGGAGAACAATTCAAGTTTATATATATATATTTTTTTTGAATCTCATAAACTATGTTAATGATTTTGATGATTCGAACTTGAGTGAGCTTTATCACAATCCAAGTCTTAATATCTTAATACTTGATACTTGGAATTCTTATGCATGAATCAAGTTACTTTTTGTGCTATATCTTTTTAAATGAATCATGAGCCTTGATGTCATGTATTTCATGACCCTAAAAGTGACATGATTTCTTTGCCTTGTGTGGTAAATTGAACATTTGACATAAATGAAATTTACTTTATGATGAATCATGAATGATGTCTTTTGGTGTTGATCCTTATTGATATTTCATATTGATATCTTTCATGAATTCTTTGCATCTATGTTTTGTATGCATCATAAAAAAATTGAAATATTGATTGGTGCTAAATTATTTCATTGAAATATTATTCATCCCTTCTTTTCGATAGTGACAAAGGGGGAGTTAGTTTGCTAGCTTATGTATCACAAGTGAAAGTGACAAACATAACTAGCTAGAACTTGCAAAAGGCAAAACTTGCACTTCTCAAAATGAGAAGAAAAAAATTGCAAAGTTGCATTATTTTTTAACTCATGAGCTTGCATGTTTAAAATGTTATAAATTTTACAAAAATTACTAGCTCATTGCAAACAAAAAGTTGATAGCTTGCAAAAGGGAAACTTAGTTGCAAAAGAGAAAAATTGAAAGGGAGCTAGTTTGCGTATTGTAAAGTATGCTAGCTTATCATTATTGCTTGCTTGCTTGTCATAAATTTCCCTCATACTATGATTTGTTTATGACTCCCTTGAATTCATGACTTGATATGTTAAAAATTCATGATGGAAATTTGTTATTTTGTTATGATGGAAGCATTCATGTAAAGGGAAAAGAATTGTATTCTTCCATTCTTTTTGACAAAATCAAAGGAGGAGAAGATTTATTGCTAGCTTGCATGATTAATTTGCTAGATCATTCAAGAGGAAGAAAATTGCTAGCTTGTGCATCAAAAGAGAAAATTTTGCTAGCTTGTACATTGAGAAGCAAAAAGTTGCTATCTCAAGAGAGGCAAAAATCTTGCTCAATTTCAATTCTTCAAAATTGCTTACATTTTTGTTACAAATTATTATTGAATCTCATGCAAGATTATTTAAAGTATTTGATCCTCCCTTTCTTTTTGATGCTAACAAAGGGGGAGAAAGTTTTTAGCTCGAACATTGCAAAAATTTGTCATCTTGATTCCTATTTTGCAACTTCATGAGAAGCTAAGAATTGTTATATCAAAGGATGCAAATATTACTATCATGAGAAACAAGGTGCAAACTTGCACATCTCAAGAAGCAAGTGAAAATTACCATAATTGCCCATCCTTGAAACTTGCTATGATTGAATGGTATTATTTGATGTTGTATTGCAAAAATATTGTATGATGTGATAAATAGCTAGTGTGTTGTAAGAAATTTACATATATTTTAAACTAGCTATGATGCTACTTCTCCTTTTTGTTGATGACATAGGGGGAGAAGTAGATTGATGACTTCATGCAATGTAATGATGCTTGCATATTTTATATATTTGCATGATGGATTTATATTTCTCACTGCATGAATGATACATGTTACTTGGATTTGGGATAATCCAAGGGTTCTAACAATGGCATATTGATAGGGAGAGTTTGTGTTAAACTCCAAGGAGTTATGGTTAACTCCGTCAGTCATCAATTAGTTGTCATCATAAAAAAGGGAGAGATTGTTGAATCTCGAATTTTGATGATGAAACTAATTGAGTGTGTTTTGTTGTTTAACTGCGTGTTGCGTTACGTAGGTCTACTATCAATCAGGATTAGACAGTTGACGCTGGAGGAATTGACGTTGTGCCGGAGGTGATCACGTCAGGATATTGGATGTCGAGCCGGAGGTTCGACGACTATCGGCAGGAGGCTTCGGATGTCAGGCATCGGGCCAAGAAGTACGGAGTTACGCCATGGATATCGGGGTTGCGGAGGTCAACCGTCGATTGGGCAACAAGCCGCAAGAGAGGGCGATGTGCCGAAGGATCAGATGAAGCACCGACCAATGACGTGCCGGGCAACTGAATATCAATTCATGTTGTAATAACTGTCTAGATCGAAGTAGGGTGTTTGGTGTTTGTATGTGCAGGAGTAACTACGATAAGGATAAAGACGTAAAGCGAAATAAAAGGCCGAAGTCAAGTGCGATGGATCGTTGGGAGTTCAAGTGTTCGATAGAAGTCCGAAGATTCGTTAGGAGTGCTGCGGGAACCGACTGAGAACAAGTAGGGAGCTTGCCGAAGGGTTTTCGGAAGTTCACCGGAAGGTTCGTTGGAAGTTCGCGGAGCTTGCCAAGAAAGATCGGAGCTTGCCAAAGAAGCTCGAGGGAACTCGCCAAAATCATCGCGGAGTCCGAGAGCTTGCTGGGAGTCCGCAGGATGGTTTCCGAGGGATTGTCGAAAGACCGCCGGAAGTTCACCGGAAGCTCACCGGAAGAAGACTTGACTTGCAGACTTTGTAATAGCTTAGGAATATCTTTAATTTCGTAGTTAACATATTAATTTGGGTTAAGATTAGGTGTTAATCCTTTAACCCAAGTATGGGCCCATTGGGCCTTGTTTGGAACCGGTTTGGGCCGAGTTTTCAGCCCAAACCAGAAGTTGATATGTGCTGGGCGGTGGCACCTTCCAAAGAATAGCTGCATCTTTGGCGAGTAGCACCGCCAAAGAAGAAGATGTGTGTGCTAAGCGGTAGCACCGCCAAACCAACTTGTGTGTCTTTGGCGGTAGCACCACCAGCTAACAAAAGCCGAGCGATAGCACCGCCTGGCTGAGGTAGTAGTACCACCCCTACTGTGTCTGGCTGGGGCGGTAGTACCGCCCCTGCTGTGTCAGTCTGCCAGACTGACAAGCGGTAGCACCGCCTCTGACAGGCGGTAGCACCGCCCCAGTACCGGGAACTCCAATTTGATTTTAAATTTGGAACCCAAATTTGAAACCATTTTAGATCTATAAATACCCATCCTTTCTCAGCTGAGAGTAGAACTCTTGGAGAGTTAGATTTTGAAAATAAATCTTGGGAAAGTCTTGTTCTTCATTTGCTTAAGTGTTCACCTCATTTCCTTCTCTTTGTGAAAACTTGTAAGAGTATGAACCTCTTGTAAAAAGGTTGTAAGAGGGGTATTTGGTCCTTTCCCTATAAATGAATTTGCTAGTGGAAATTAGGAGCCTCATCGGAGAAGGCTTCGGAAGTAGATGTAGGTCGGATGACCGAACCACTATAAATCTGGTTTGCATTTACGTTTTTGCTATTTACTTTGCTGCAAACCCTCTTCATTTGCTGCCTTATTTACTCAACTTCCTCTTTATCTTCTTACATATGCTTTAAAGTTAAAACGCAATCTTTCTGAGTTCAAACGAAACGCTGCATTCATTCATACGAAGTTTCCAAACTTGTTTTAACTTGTTTTAATCGACCCCCTCTTAGTGCCACTCGATCCCTAACATTATTAACTTAATTATAATATGAGGATAGTTGAGTCTAATATGATTGGATTCCTAGAAAATAATGAATCCATATAAGTGAAAATTTTAAATTTTAGTTTTGATATTGAGAAAATTCAAGTTGGTATTTTTTTTATTTTTTTATATTTAAGAAGTTATTTTTTCTTAAATCATTAAATAACTTGATGAAAGTGAATAATGAAATAACATTAATGTACTCCCACATAATATTGACATCACTACTAATAAATTTATAGAATAATCACAATCAATAGTTTTAAAAATATCCCAAAAGAAAAGAAGTCCTACCTTATCATTTTCACAAGTTATAAAAATTGATGATTACGAAGAATAGTATGATGTAATAAAATAATAGTTGGAATTAATAGACCAAAATAACATGTGAGAACTCATCAAATTGCCTAATAATTATAAAAAATCTATTATATATGAGTCTTTAAGACTAAACATAATTCAACGGGCAATATCGAATAATATATAGTTATACCTATTATTAAATGACTAATTAATAAAATAGACATTGACCATATTTAAAATTAAGAATTATTATAATATTTGTAGCTTATTATGATCCCGATTTAGATTATATGGGTATGAAAATAAGTTTTCTTAATAAAGATCTATACTTATGTGGATCGACCTAAACAATTTACAAAAAAAAAAGATATAAAATTTAATATATAAATTTAAAAAATCTATTTATAATCATAAACGAGTTTTTAGATAATGGTATATGAAGTTTTATAATACTATTATTTCCTTTAGATTTAAAAAATTTTATTGATTAATGTTTATATATAAAGGTCATTGGAAACTAGTTTATTATATTGATGTAGATAAAATTTTGTTTGCCAAATCTTGATTTATTATTCAAAACCAAGATATTTCTTACTAAGAATTTTAAGATGTTTAATATGATTGAGATAGCTTCTATTATTAGTATTAAGATATTTAGAGATTAATCTCAATGATTATTAGGACTATTTTAAAAATATATATATTGATCAAATATTGAAGAAATTTAATATACAACTTTATTTAGCAAATGATAAAAATAAAAAATTTCAATCAAATCAAGTGCTTTTAAAATAATATAAAAATTAAAGAAAAAAATTATTTATATATATATATATATATAATTGATAGTCTATTATATACTTAAGTCTATACTAAAGTACATTTCAGTTTTGTATTTGGAATATTAGATACATATTAAATTTATCTAAGAATGGAACATTAAAAGACTATAAAGAAAATAAGAAGATATCTTGAATGGACAAAGGGCTATATACTCAAATATATGAAATTAGATGAATTTAAAATGATATTTATTTTTAGATATTGATTTTATAAATTATCTCGATAATAGGAAGTCTATTTTTTATTTTATATTTATATTAGTTGAATGGATAATTTATAAGAAAAATATAAAATAATATATTATTTTATTATCAATAATAGAAACTGATTTTATGTATGTTTTGTGGTCACTAATTAAACTTTATTATTACAATATTTTAACTTAGGGTTTTGTGTGGTTAGACTTAATTATCAAATCAGTGAAAATATTTTAAAACTTTTTATAATAATTTTTTTCTCTAAGAATAGTAAGTACTTTAGTAGTTTTATATATTATAATATAAAATACTTCATGATTAAAGAAAGAGTTAGCAAATAGTTAATGTCAATTAAGAATTTAAATTTCACTATATTGATTGCTGATTATTCACTACGATTTTACAACCTAAAGTATTTGAAAGGACATATTTTTATGATTAGATTTGTGAGTAACCGATAAAAGATATTATGATATATATTTAAGTGAACATTATAATTAATAGTTTACTTACATAATTAAAGTTATTTATTTTTATTATCCTATTCATATTTATGTGTGTATTATGGTTGAATATAATAACATAATTATCTTGATAATACAAATTAAATATGTCATTTTAAACTATATTAGAAAAGACTAATAGTATTATGGTACATAAAAAAGTGTAATATTGATAACATATAATCACTAAAACTCGCATTGATAGTCAGACTTAATGTGATCTTATTATGTTTAATGGATTTATTGACATATTTTATAAAATTCATCTACATGTGTAAAATATCTTTTTTTAATTTTAAAATTTTAATTAAATAAAGTTATTTTTAAATTTATTATTTTATTTATTTTAAATGTATAATATAACATCACATGACTATGACCTTACAAGGTAAAGTTTGAAAATATTAGATTATGTAGTCATATCTAATTAGATAAGATATATTATAAATTTAATTAAATTCTAATTATAATTATTAATTAATAAAAAATAATTATAATAGAATTCATTAAGAGATAACCTCGATGGGAAGGATTCTCATAATTACTTATTTTTCTTAAACTTATAAGTAGACAGGATTTCGTAGGGACTAAACGTATGATGTGATATAATATTATATGTTGTCCATATTTGAATTTCATCATTTAAAGTGATTATGATGATAAAAAGAGATGAGAATGCAAGTCTAATTCTTTTTTTATAAATTAGCATCTTTACTTCTTTTGAATTGAAAGACAATGCACTTATAAATTAATTAAAAATATTCTAAATAGCATTAAAAGGTATACAAATTATAATTTTTGAACTATTGTTATTTGATTTTAGTCCTAATATAAAAATATATGACATAATAGCATAATTATAAGTTTTTTCTATACTTATATTTTTTTTATAAGAAGACTTGATATAATCCACACTTTGTTGCATATGGATAAGTAATGGGCACGTGATAAGAATTGGAAGACTGTAGTAAGTAATAAAAAAATAAAAATAATAAAAAATGATAATTAGCCATGACTTTTAATGCTGGAGTTCTGTGTCTTTAAATAAATTAGCAGTTTATTTCTTGGAAAAAAATCATTAAAAGATAACCAGGATTCGAATGGATCCTCTTCTTAAAAATAAAATATGCTTATGAAAAATTATTGAAACTATTTTAGGATTTCTAAAACCGGTATCCTATGAGGACAAGGAATCATGGTATAAGTAAGAGTTCTCATAAAAAAAAGATAATTAAAGTTTAATTCTTCTATATATATATATTAAATGTATCACTACAATTTGGTGGGAGAAAAGAAAGATGTGATAAATACCTTAGTTGTTTCTAGATTTCTCTCCAGTGATTTTAATATATAAATTCTTTATGCGAGAGGGTGTATAAAAGGATGGTGTTTGAGTGTAGGTAACTTAATTATCTTATAATTGATCTAACATAGTAAAAATTATATCAATATTCCTGTAATTGATCTCACATAATAAACATTAAACTTTTCTCTCCCTCACAAACAGATCTACCCTTAGCAATAAGGGTTAGCAGGACGATAATGAGTCAGATGCTTTTCTTCAGATTAGGTATACTTTTCTTAAGAAATCAATGGTCTAAATCGGAATGCAAAATGGTGAGATGGGGCATTGGGGAGAAAAAGATGGTTTTGGATTCGAAATCCAATAAAATATATTCATATCCACATTATAGATTGGACCAAATTAAATTAAAGCTAATTGTATGTATATATATATGTATATATATATATATATATATATATATATATATATATATATATATCTAAAATAGAGATGAAAAGAGAATTCGGAGAATAATGTTCGATTGATAAAATTGGATTGGCTCACATATTTAAAAGTTTAAAATTTTGAATTAGATCGATGACAGAGCTAATGTATGTTATCCCTGATCGATTTGATTTAAACTCATCCGACTCTTTTTGGGTTCAAAGAAGAAAACATCTAGAAGTTAGGTTGCGTGTGCCTGGCCTGACGAAAAGTCAACTTCGGTCTTAGCCCATAGATTCATTCGTGCACGAAATTACCTCAACAAGTTCACTTTGACAGGATCTAAGGGGGTCGAGTGTTAGCATTCATGCATGCCCCAACATAGGTTAGCTTTAGAGCCATTCGATGGGACCTCAATTTGGATGGAGAAGATAATAGGATGATCCAGTAATCGTTCCGGAGCATAGATGAAACCAACGAGTTGCACCATGCCACTTGATGTATCAATTGCAAGATCACACAATGAACGTCCGTTAATTAAGTATTTTTTTTAATGATTCCATCACGTAGATCAAGTCAGCATCACGTGCATCACACTTGTTGATTTGTTTATCTTAGAATCACATGGTGAATGGGTAGAAGACGACGAGCACAGTTCTCGTCTCAGAATGATCCAAAGTTCTTAGCTGGAGAAGCTTGGCACGCTTCTTGTCTTACGATTCTGCTGGCTCCTTTTTGTCACATGGAATAGCTGGATCTTGCTGAGCAACTTCCTTGAGCTACGATTGGGGTGTTCGGTCAAACAACGGAACCTGTCTTTCTCACACTGACAGATCGAACCTTGGAAAGCGGCTATAAATGTCCTGGATGATGGCCATTCCTGTTGCACAGATCGAATAACAATGGCGAGTTCAGCTGAAGGAGGAGACAAGTACCGGGATTTCATGTATGGCGAGGGTGAAAAGGACACCCAGTGGAGGTTCGGAGCTCCTCCGAATTATGATGTCGTCAACAAGCTTTTCGAAGAAGGTCGAACGCAGGTAAAACCATCGCCTCTTTCTTCGCCTGCTCTGGCCTTAGGTCTCTCACCTCTGGATGGATTCATGGCAGGTGTGGCCGGTGGGTTCGCTGGAAGAGAAGGTGCAGCGGCTGGTGAAGACATGGGAAATGGAGTTGGTCCACAAGGTGCGGCCGCAGGACTACAAGTCCATCAATCCAGAGAAGTTTCGGTTGAGCCTTAATGGTGATTCTTCACTCCGCCAGTAGCTGAAGTGACTACTTTGATCCGAACAAAGCATGTGAAGTAGTGTTAATTGCATGCAGGAAAGGCAGGAATCACTGCACAACAAATCGGGGACATGGGAGGAAGCTACAACGCCTTCCTGCAGACCACTCTGCCTCCAAAGCTGCGGATCTACGACCCGTCGGTGGAGACGGCGGAGTCGTCTGGGAAGGAGTTCGCCACCACGTTTCCTCGTGGCTTCGCTGTGGAGATCCTCCAAGTCCTCAGCGGCCCGCCGATAATCACGTACAAGTTCCGCCACTGGGGCTACATGGAAGGCCCGTTCCACGACTACGCCGCCACCGGCGAGGTGGTCCAGATGTTTGGAGTCGGAATCTTTCACGTAATCTCTCTCTCTCTCTCTCTCTCTCTCTGCTGCTTCAATGTTTTCTGTGGTCTACTGTTTGAAGAAGCTGACTGTTTACTGTTTGGTAGGTGGATGACGGGATGAGGGTGGAGGAGGTGGAGTTCTTCTATGAGCGTGGAGACTTTCTTGCGGGCTTCCTGAAAGGTGGGCCATTGGCGAGCACTGCAGCCTCTGTTTCGCGCTGCCCTGTCATGAAGGCATAGTGGGACGGGCGACAGAGACCGAAACAAGCTTGTTATTCTGAACCAGCAAGTCTTTAGTGTTGCGTAGGCGTGTCAATAATTGCACTGTTCGTTCAACATCAACTGTTTCGATCTTAAATAAAACTCAACGCTGATATCCATCAGCTTTGTGGCCTTCCTTGATATCAAGGTTCTCAGTATCTGCCCCCCGCCAAATAGTCAAATCTTGTGCGTTGAAATTTATCAGCGGTGGCGCGTGTTCAGCCGACGACGAGTCTCATTTCCATCTTGAGGTGCAGGTAAGTTGAAAGTGACCTGATGGTGTTTGATTATATGCCAAGGAGACCGGTCCAAGCAACATTGATCACTACCCAAAGTTTTTGGACTCTCCTCGTGTTGGAAAACGACTTTCACTGAACATATTTTAAAATATTATATGTGCGCATACTCCGAGAACAGAGAATATACTTCAATACTAAAAATTCGAATTTATCGATCTTTCTTTCCCTCTATCCCATCTCTCGTCTTAATTTTCTATAAAATAATTCATAATAAATTTAAAATTTTAATTTTAATTATAACACATATTTTATCTTAACTAAGTCTCATAAACTTAAATTTTATCTAATTATATATATATTATTTAATATTCTAATATATATATATATATTTTTTGGTGGACGGAGGAAGAAGATAAACCATTATTGTTGGCCACATATATATAATTTATGCGGCGCGGGAAAACAGCGGGTCTTTTTGGGGTGGCGATGGGCAAGTTTCGTAGCCTGAGGGCAGGCCACATGTACCCCTAATAAAGAAGGCCGTGGCACTTCTCCCCTTGTCCTCGTCCTTGCGATAATGACCTCTCCTTCCACCATTACTGCACCCATTGCTCCAGCCGCTGGTTCTTCATATATGCACCAAACCCCTCCACATTTCCTTCACCACCGCACAGTGGCTTTAGTGCATGGCTGATGTTTGTGGTTAGTTCTGGCTGTAGGGCACGATGAAGAGGCATCCACTTCCGTCTTTTGGATACTGGGATTACTGTGACGATCTCCTTTCCGCCCATTACTTCGAGTCAGCAGTGCAGGCCGGAGTGATCCGAGGCCATTATTTTGGCGAAGATGGCGATCTCTTTTACCACAGAAAGGTCATCATTACTACTGATCTCATCCTCTAATCCTGAAGCCTTCAACTACTTCTCATGACTTACATCTATGTTGTTGTAGGTGATCAAAAAGGTCGGTAATGCAGGAGGAGAGAAGCAGCATGATGCCAAAGAGCAGCAGAGGAAGCAAGTCAAGGTCAGTGACATGAAGCTCCAAACCACCCCAAGGAGGCCTCGATCTCTCAAGGCTGTGGACGAAGACCTGTACAAGATCCCACCTGAGCTCCTCTACCAAAAGCCCAAGAGGGTATCTCCTCCTCCTGTTCTTCGACTTATACCAGCATCGATGCAACTACAGTTCAATTTTCGGGTGTTGATGTGATCGTTTGCAGAAGCGGTCGATAAGGAAGCTGTGGTCGGGCTGTATGGGAATCAACAGCGTTGCCTGAGAGGATGGAACGGTGACGGAGTGAGGAGGAGGACTGCACTGCATGCAGAAGCTTTAGCGTCAACAAGGGGGTCTATGCTTGTACTTGTTTCAGCTGCCGCTGTTGGCTATCGATGTGATGTGATGTAACGTTAGAACAGTGAGTTGGTCAGCAGTGAATGGAAGCATTTAAATATGTTTTGGTGGTGTTATATGGATGAACTCAATGGAAGATCAGAGACTGGTCATATGGTAAACAGCTAAATGTTTTGGATCTTAAAGCTGTATGGTGTTAACCATTATCCAAGTAACAATGGGAGTTCCACATGCACATCAGTGAGTACAGCACTACTACAATTTACAAAAGCTTTTGAGAAATGATGCTTACATCATTCAAGTTTAAATTACTTCCAAGTATTTAATTAATATTATAATATCATTAATACGACATTATGAGATCCCAATTTGATCATGATAATTAATAGGGTTCATTTTGATTGTGAACTCGATTTGATAAATTTCATCTATTCTATTTTATTTTATTTTTTGAGATGACCTATTTATAAAAGATAAATTTAGAGGATAGGATAGTCTCTAGACTCTCATCTTGGTTTGTTCCTACAAAATATTCAATAAGACTTTTCTGATGATTGAATTAGTATTTGTTCGTTAGCACAATAACAAATATTTTTTTTAAAAAAATAAAATATAATATTAATATAATATGTCTAATAGACTCACATCTTCTGTTTCATATGTCGATTGATTGAAAATAATAATTATATCAATAATAATTTTTTATTTTATTTATCAAATAATCATTGCATATTTTAGTAGAGAAAATAGGAAATAAACAAATCATTATCATTCATAATCAACAAAAACTTCAAACGACGTATCAGACTTCATATATATTTCTACCCATATCACTGTGACCTGTACAATAGTCCCACGCAACTCAATACATTTAGCATCATCAACATGGCACCTGGAATCCCTTCTCCTGTTCTCTCTGCCATCTAAGTCCTCGTCATTTTGAGATCTGCAAAGCTGCCAAGGAGCCAGTTTTCCATCAGCACTATCTGCATAAGAAAAGCTGGCTTACTGTGTCTCGCTGAAAGGCTGTCTCTGGCCTACCTCTTTTGGTTCCAATTCACCATATTCTCTGTCCAGTTTCAGATTTGGACATGGTGAAAAAGCTGGTGATCAGATAAGTAATGGTGATGGTAAGGACTTTATCTTAGTAGTTAAAGTTGGGGTACTTCGTGTCCATGAAACTTGCTTGATGCTGCTGATAGATGAGGACAGTAATATGATGTTGGAGCATTGTTAAAGGTGTCAGTGATGTCGATGACGGTTTTGTTGGGTGAGAGAGAGGAGAATTTAAAAAATCAAAAAAATTATAAAGAGATCAAAATATATAAAAAGTCACTGTAAAATTTAATATAATTTTATAACTTTCATCTATATTTATAAAAAAAAAATTAAATTTTTTATTCATACTAATCCTCTGATATACTCTCTTATATAAATTTTAAAAAATTTACATATTTTCTCTCGATATCCTATAAAGAAATCCAAAAACATCAAAATTATTTTTCATATCTTGTTCTTCGATCATCAAAATCTAGAGATACATATGATATTTATAGAATAATCAAATCATAATTGTTAAGATTTACTTCCTCACAAGGATTTTTTATAAAATTTTTATTCGATTGGGATATCGATTTTAATTTTTTTTAAAATATTTATCAATCCAAGCAAATTTAAGTCACATATAGAGATGTGGTTGAGCCTCTTTCAGAGCCTGACATCCTATATTGGCCTTGACAAGACTATTACTAATAACAACGATAACAACAAATTGTGTTAAAATATACTCAAGATAAGCACATCTATTTTTTTTATAGTACCATCATAATTTCCAATTTTTAGATTTCATATATTTGTTATTATATTATATATTACACGTAAAGCATTTAAAGGACTAAAAAATCGTATGGTGTCAAGATATATCTCATAGTTTCCATGCGACACATGAAAAAAAAAATATATCGTCATCTTCTAACACTATGGATCGATTGACATGATATTGTCATCAATCACTTCGATAGAGCCACGTGGGACATTCAACATATCCTATCTTGTTTGGAAGAGTCATGGTGTGAAGATAATTGTGTTATCTCCTCTCCTATATTGATCTGTGATTCTCATCAGGATTTATCAAAATCGATAAAATTTATTTATCGTTATATCAAATCGGTATTGTTGCACCAAATTGACTACATTGGTGATCATTATGTCAGATCGGTTATGTCGATGATCACTGTGCTAAATCAATCACGTCAAATATTTCATAAGTACATCAGTATCTCGAGGGATTAGGAATTTGCGTATGGATAATTTTCTTAAAACTACGTCATTGGCAATCAACTTTGAAGATAACATAACTCGAATTCCTCCAACGTCGGAGGGAGGGGATCAGAACTCGATCCTTTTTGCATCCCGATAAGCTGGTAGTGCATGTAGATAAGCTGCAATCGGCTACTCCAATCAACAGAAGCTTCTCCAAGGCGTGTATCGATGGGAGCGATTTAGTCTCCGAGCACCGGAAGGCCACCGTCAGCTTTTACCCACTAATCGGGCCTTCGATATATACCCGGGTCCAGCGGTCCAAAGCGCGTGCGAACGTCACTCGTACATCCCTCGCGTGCGTCCTAGCCCTCCCGCGTCCCCAGGCGCGGCTCGGCCACCCATTCTAAATCGTTGCGGAGATCCGGTGGAGGCTCTTCAGGAAGGTGGAAGATAAAAAAAAAAGGAGAAGATGCTGACGGCGATGGACTCTGCCCTAGCGATCGGTTTGCGGCCCCGCGGCGGCGCGTGTCCCTCGCCTCTCCCGCCGCGGTCTCTGCTGTCGCTCGTGGTGGGGGCCTGTCGCCGGTGTTCTTGGCGGGGCAAGCGGAGGCTCTTCGGTCGAGGGTTTTGGGATCTTGAGCGCTCCCGGTACTTCTCGGCCGCTGCTTCCCGTTCTCCTCAGTTTGCATCTTCTTTTTTCTTGTAATCCGTCGTCTTGGGAATGCTCGCCAGGACGAACATGGACGGCTGCTTTGGATCGTGCCCGAGTCATCCTCTTTCTTCTAGGGTTCGTGCCGCGCAAGGGGATGCGGATTCGCCGACGAGCAACTCCAGACGGCGGTACCACCCTTCCGAGGAAATCGAAGAGCTGGTTCCTCCCGTTGACGGCAAAGAGAGGCGCCTCACGGATGCCGAAACTGCAAGAACCATAGTTGAGGTAGCAACCGCACAACATTTAACCGAAAAAGAGACTATACCAGAATGTCCGTGTGTCAAATAAGATGGATCCTCGTTTTAGAAGAAGATAACTTGTACACTACTCTCTGGGCATATACATTTGGCTGATTAACCATTCAGGCTCGTTTCGGCCTTCACCGGCTGATCCTACATCCAAGAGAAGCTGTCTTCTCTATTTCACGAACTAAGGGCTCGTTAGATCTGTAAAGCATGCATCTGAATTTTGTTTCTGGTTTCTACATGTGGGTTCATTATAGGTTCTTACATGTAGTTTGGTCTTCCATTCGGCTACCTGAACAACTTACATGATTGTACATTCTATACAAAGTTCAACCATTAGAGGCTCTCTAGCTGCTTGATAAATCTGCACACCTATCTAACAATTGACTTCCAGGGTTTTAGGTGGCACAACCAGGTTAGCTTATGGGATGCATTAGACCGACCAACCCAAATAGTTCTTATTTCTCTTTGTTTATATGAAATGTCTTCTTTGGTCGTGTGTCCATTAGTCTTTGATTTTCTTCTTTCTTTTTCTTTGCACTATATATATATATATATATTCAACCTTCGTTATTTGCTATACGCTTATGCTACCTCATAACTATTGCAAACTTAGCTTTGCAAGCTGTATCATAACTCTGTTTTTGAATTCCGTTACTTCTCTGTTGTATCTGGCTAGATATGGACACCTTGCTTTTTAGCTTTAGTAAGGTTGTTTGTCAGTCGATTGAGACATCTGAATAAGGACCGAGTTTGGGGCCAGTAAATCTTTTATCAGTAAGTTCAGCTTGAAACGTACGAGGTCCTCAGTCAACAAATATATGTTCAATCTCCTTACATGAGTGCTACTTTAGTCTTTTAGACCAGCCGGTGTCAACAAACTGTTGGGGACTACCAATGTCTAATTATTATTTTCTCAAGCCAATATCTAAATGTGGAGCACTACTTAGTACTTTACATACCTTTATTGCTTTGTGTAAAGCATGCTAACGTTTATACGACACTATTTTGTATTCTTTCCAAGGTTCGGAAATTCCAGTGAAGCTGGGTTTTAGTTGGATAATTATCTTAAAATTGGATTCGTATGCTGAAGTCACTCAAATCCTAATATGAACCTAACTGAACTTAATGCTATGTATTCTTACATGATATTTCTCTAGGGTATGTCTAATGATGGTAGCAAGTTTAAAAATCCTTTCATGCTGTGGTGCTTGTGCCATGCACAGGTGAATAGCAAAGCAACTCTCATTTTCACGGGATTTATTGATGAAGAAGTCGATGAAAATATTATTTGGCCTTATGGACCATATTTAACTGATGAATATGGAGGTACACTTATATATTTGTTTTCTTTTTTATGTCTTGATATTTATTCTTGGGGGCGGTGTCTTTTTTAATCTTCTTCTACCACTCATGAAGTTTCTGTTGCACAATTTGGACAGATATCTATTTTGAGGTGAATAATGAGAAAGAAATTCTGCAAACTCTGATTTCGGACGATAAATTAGTGGTACTCCAATTTTAATTTCTTCTTTGGTATTGTTGCCCTTCTTTTACATTATTTAGTTTTAGATTTGAAACTTGCAATGCTTCAACTAATATTGATCTTCAGTGCAGCAAGTTATAATTGGCTTGGACAATATAGAAATGGTATCAGAGATGGAAGTGCTAGGGCCAAGTGATCTTGATATTGAAGTAGAAGAAATCTCAAGTGATGTAGGTGACGTTAATGATGAATATGAAGAGGTGCAGAGACAAGATAACATGCTTTGTTTTGGCTTTTATGCTGTTTTGATAACACAATGAGGTAGATGCCATTATCATTACTTTGCAGGATGCAGTGACCATCATCGAAGAGGAATTAGATGAACTTCTCTCTTCTGAGAATGTAAGTGATTGGACAAATTTGGAAACAATGCAGTCTTGTCATCCAATGTATTTTGCTAAGAAAATGGAAGAGGTATGCAGTAAATGCTTATTTCCTTAACTAACATGATAACTTTTTACTTCAAAGTTTTTGCTACTTCACTGAAATATTTATTTCATATGCATGTGCAAGTTGTCCTGAGCTGCAAGATATTCATGGTTCTGTCTTTTGCTCAGTCTGTATCGAATGTTGATTTGGACTGGATGGATCAACCTCCTGCCAGCATTGTCATCCAAGGTCAACTGAGGCCTGCCTTTGCTGAAGAGAGCATAAATATCAAGAAGCTTCCATATAGTGGTATACAAAAGATATGCAACCTTTTTTTTTTCATAAAAATTATGATACAAGGGCGTTTCTTGATTTTAATTTCATGTACCTAGTTTCTCTAATGATTGACTTTTATTGTCATCGTGTAGGAGAATCAGATAAGGATCAAAGTCTACATAACGGAGCTTCATTCTACAAATTGGAGATGATTAATATTCAGATAATTTCTTCATATGGGAATCAGGCATGTTTTCTTTCAATGACCTAAAAATATTAATGTTCTAATAGACCAAAATAAATTGCCCAACCAACACAACCTGTCATTAAAATAAATGGTGTGAGCAACAAGCTGGCGGAAGCTCACGACACACTTTGCAAGGGAGATTGAGAAAGATAGAGAGATGAGAGAGAGGGATGGTTTAATCAGTGCTAATCCTAAAAAGAAAAAACATACTGGCCCATCCTAAAGGACGATTTAGGTTCTCATGCATGTCCAAACTGGCAAATATCATCCAGTATATACCAGTATGAGCCAAATGTCAATCCTTGGTCAAATGTTCGCATTTTGTTTCCATTTTTTAATTCTTATTGAATTTATTCTCATTCTGTTGCTTTACAGTTTGAAGTAAAGATTCAAGATTTTCGAGAAGCTCGACCAGATGTTCTTGCACATTCTGCTACCAATATCATATCTCGTCTTAAATCTGGTGGGGAAAAGGTCTCACAAGCCCTTAAAATGCTATGTATGAGGCAAAAGGGTATTCATGTAGAGGTAATGTGGTAGTCCCTTTGCCTTCCCTTTATTACAACTGCATCAGCAAGGCCCTTTTCTTTATTACAACTGCATCAGCAATGCCTCTAAAGTTCTATCCAATGGACTCTAAGACTTCTAAGTTGACAGAGAAAAGTGTTGTTGAATCTTTATTAGACCAACCAACACAATTGAGTCCTATTTGGACTCTAATAGAAGCTGGCAGTCCTCAGCTGCTGGAATCCGTTTAGCCAGCAGAAAAACCTGAAAAGAGCTTTGAACTGGAGCAAAAAGGAAAAGATGATTACGTGGTTAAGCATATGTAGCTTTTCAATTAGCTTAGTGTATAGTTTTAAGTTTAGGCAATAGAATCAAGGCATGGTCATCTTTCTTAACAATTTGCACTTTCCTTGATTTGCTTTCTTTAATAGACTTCTCCTTTTATTATCTTTGGATAATTAGCCTAAAGGTACTTAGATTTGTTGCTTAGTTAAGTTTTTCTATGCTGCAAAATCATAGTATATCAAGATAGAAGTTTGTAATCAAATGAGACAAGCCATATGTGAATCACTTGATTTGTTGCTGTTATCAAATTGTAAGCCTGGATATAGCCTTGTCAATTATGGCTCTATGTCAATACTTGTTGACTGAAATATCTCAATAAGCATGTTCTTTCTATAACTTAGAAGCATGTTTGAAATATTTTATATGGATTCATAGTATGAACCAGTGATTTAAAAAGCGCTAGGCGCTAAAAGGCGCCAAGGTCTAAAATTGCCCGAGGCGCTAGCGCGCCGCCAGCGCTTAGCTTAGAAGAAGTAGCTAAAATATAAAAATATATAATATAATTAAAAATATAATTATTAAAATTAAAATAATATATTATTAATTTAATAA
Source organism: Musa beccarii (assembly GCA_024322285.1). Taxonomy (NCBI): domain Eukaryota; kingdom Viridiplantae; phylum Streptophyta; class Magnoliopsida; order Zingiberales; family Musaceae; genus Musa; species Musa beccarii. Next base: position 66,705,155 of record CM044395.1, read on the forward strand.
ATAAAAAATTTGTTATTAGTATACTGTTAATAGTATATTGTTAACATTATATTGTTAATACTTCGGTAATACCAATGCAAGCATATGCAGTGAATTTTATTTTAAAATAAAAATTAATTTTTAAATAAAAATTAATTTTTAAATAAAAATCAATTTTTAATAAAAATTATTTTTTTAGTTTTGTTAAGACTTGGGGCGTCATCGAGGTTCAGCGACGTCGCGAAGAAGGCTCGAGCGGTTTCCGAGGCTCATTTTTAATAGGAATTTTTTTAAACTTTTCGAGCGCGTCGCCTCGGGAGCGGCGTCGCCTCAGAGCGGCGTTGACATCTCGGCAACGTCGAGCAACGGAGCGGCGAGCGATGGCAGAAAGCGACGAGAGGCGCAGCGGCGGCGCAATGGCTGAGTGGCGATGAGCGACGAGCGCGCGGCGGCGGCAATGGCAGCGTGAAGCGGCGACAGCGGCGAGTGGCGCGGCAGAGAGACCAATCAATGGTTAGGTCGCTGGTTTAACCCGGCGCTCGCCAAGCGCCGATGCTTGGGCTCGGCGAGTGCCCAGCGGCGCCTCTTTGAAACTAGTGAAGCGAATCGCCGAGCGCTTAGGCGAGCACCCGAGCGCCTTTTTTAATCACTGGTACGAACATCTTCAGGTTTTAGAAGTTAGGACCATCTTAACTCTGAAAAGCATACCCAGGTTTCATATCGATGCAATGTTGTGCTGATGCAGGAATGTTAATTTCAATTATAAAGCGAAGGCCCAACTATGGAATCAGTGCAAAGGTTAAATCTATTATTTTGATTATGTCCTCAAAAGGCATAATTTTATTATTCCGAAGAATATAAAAGTTGCTTAATTTTCTATTATATACTGGTCCCAATGTTCTGTTGCCGAATTGCTAATCCGTCGTACCTTAAGCCATTTGGTATAGTCAGATACCTGCTTATCATAATCTGCTGAAATACCACTTAATCCCATAGAACATCCTGAACAGCTCTAGAATACGAATGCACATGTACTTCTTACCTTAAGTTAAATGAGCAGTAGTTATTATTGCTTAACATCAATGAGTGACAAATTTCAAAATTCTTATCTATTTCTGGATTGACATTAATCTATTATGTGTTTCGTACTGCTTATTTTAAGTTAAGTGAACAGTAATTATTATTGCTTAACATAATTCTTATCCATTTCTGGAATTTTCATTTAACTGACATTAATCTATTATGGGTTTTGTTAATTTATGAAATTTGATGCTCCATATCGTATGCTGCATTCGAATGTCATGGTTGAATTTTTTTTCTGGACTTGTACTTTTGTTATAGTTGACTTATCTCATGTGGAACCTCAGCTTTCTCGACTGCAGATAGTCTATACTCTATATAGGGGTGGTAATGTTGAGTTAATGTACTTATATTGATTCCATGGCATTAAGATTGTTATGAAATATCTTGATTTAGCCACGGGTAGAGACCTAATACACTTTGTACTTCTGTAGTTCAGGAGGCTGTTGTCATTGGTGTTGACAGTCTTGGTTTCGATTTGAGAGTTTGTTCAGGAAGGCAAGTCCAAACTCTAAGATTTTCTTTTGCTACACAAGTAAGTCTTTACTCAACTTGAGTATGTTTTTGCTTATTTAACACTATTTTAAATACTTAAATATTCAAAACTACTGCATGACGATGGACTTGTGATTGTTCTGATTCATCTGGTGGTAGTTGGTCACTTTTAAGAACGAGTGTGATATATGTCTGTGAATACTACAGTTGTGGTCTGTGGTGTAAAGCTTAGTTTGCAGGGTAAATTGTATATTCATATTTGAAAGTTTTTGCATGTTACATCATTTAACACAATTTTACAGTGTCTCAATTTGAAAGGGATGTGGATTCATTAATGAGATTTCATCATATTGAGGTAGCTGAGTGTTAGCATCTTAATGACACTTTAGGAGGTTTGAATTAGTGATATAGCAAATTTTAACCAACTTTAAAACTCAATGAGAAAAGCATATATTAGAAACACGACTAACTAAATATAAGTAAGAATTACGAGTAAAGTGAATGATAATAAATAAGCAATCACGAATGAAAGTTATAAGCAAGAGAAAGAATGCAAATCAATTTATAGTGATTTGGTTTTCCTGACCTATGTCTACTCTAGATTTCTCTTCCCTCGAGACCATTGACTTTCACTACTAATCTTGCTTCCAAAGGGTGAAGATGAACAACCCTTTACAACCTTTCTTTTTCAGGCTTCTTTCTTTTCCCGGCTTATGAGAAAACCTTCACACTCAATCTTTTACAAGAGACCTCCCACCTCCTATCATTTAATACCACAACTAAATTTAATAGAAAAGGAGAGACTCAAACAATGCTCAAAGAGAGCTACAACATTTTACAAGCTTAGGAATAGATTAACACATCAACCAAGCCTGTAAGGGGTATTAATAGCCCAAAAAGGCTTTGAAAATAGAGCCAAAAATTTAATTTCCTGAAAATTCATGATACAAGCGGTACTATCGCTAACTTTGGACGATACTGCTGCCATAGTATTTGAAACGGAATCGTAATTATGGACTCCGGTGATCCTAACACCGCTATAGGCAGTATCACTATCGAAAACGTTAACAAAGCACAAACGGTGCTTGTCGAGTGACTTAGGCAGTATTGACACTTGGGCCTAGCGAAACCACTACCCTTGAGCAATTTAGGCCACGTGTTACCCATTCCGGCCCAACTCCATGCCAAATGATTGCTGTAAATCTAGGCTCTATTTCAATTCAATACCAACTCAAATTGGCCCAAGTGACCTCGACTAAGGCCTTGACTCATCAACTACTCATCTGACACTTGTTTGAAGCCTTCAACATGTTGTTCGTTGTTCCAGCATGTCATCCAATCTTTCGATAGTTCGTCTGAACCTCTGGCACATCGCGTCATTCTCTGGCATGTCGACTTCATTATGACATTCGATTTTTCAACACGGTATGTGATCCTTTCGGCACGATGTTCGAACCTCTAGCACGAAGTCCGTTCTTCGGCATGTCAACCAATAGCATTACACTCTTTCGACACAACATTCGATTCTTCGGCTCGGTATTTAGCCCTTTGGTGGTCCGAACCTATGATCGGAGTTTTTCTTGTGTCACTTGTCTTAACAGCACATTGATTCATCAAATTCATCAATTAATTTCATTATCAAGATTTCGGATTCAACAACGGGAACAAAAGATGTACATGTTCATATTCTAAATTATTGAGATGGGAGCAATTTTCAATACTGGGGCAAAACAGGCCCTGGGTTCGTGGAAACAATCAATCCTGTTTGCCATTAATCTATCAATGACTAGATTGTCCTTTTCTTTAGTTTATACTTTATAGTCGTAGTTGTAATGGTATTCTCCCTTTTATCTCTCGATGCCCTTTCATCGCCATCTTCACTGGTTCTTTGGGTAGTTCAATTTTGCCTTGTTCATGCAACCCTGGTTCTTGGAATCATGTTTCCCTCCATTCCCTTTGTTACATGTCAATATTTTGAGATTTATTGTTCACATTTTGGCATTATCACTCAAAGAAAAGGCCATTTAGTGCAATCAAAATAAATGCTAGATGTAAGTTACATCTAGCAATTAAGTGCAGGTTTGCATTCTAAAAACAGTGTTATACAAAATTTATCTTTATATAGTTCTTAATTGATGAGATCGTTTTTCTTCATGGCACCTGTGTTTCATTCTTGATAGGTTGTTCAATATTTGTCAACTTTATGTATCTACTCCATGTTATGGTCTACTGCAGAAAGAGAATTCAACATTTGATTTTTGTATTTCCAGGCAACATCCGAGTTTAGTGCAGAAAGACAACTCAATGATCTTCTATTTCCACGACTTCAGCAGAAACAGCAGCGATGGCAACAAGCTCATCAGGGAATTGACAGTTGACGCATTTGATTACTGCTGCATCTTCTGCTAAATCACGCCTACATAATGCAACGGGATTTTGCATGGGTATCTGGTCATGGGCCATCGATGCATAGCTTGCATTTGTAGGCCTCACCGTCGAGTTGCACGTTGACAGGATACTTCTATCAGCGAGTCAAATGAACGGTAGATTGTTGACGGTATGATAAAGGATGCTCATGCTCAACTTGTCGGAGGTTTGTCTTGTATTATCATTTACATTAGGGCAATATCATGGTTGAAAAAATTCTCTGAGTATAAACGAAGAGCGGGCTTGTGAATTGTGCTTGGAGCAGGCTTTTCTACTTTTAGTATGATATTACTGCGATGTTGGTACAGTTTGTTGATGGAAAGTCTCATCCATTTGTCTGCCTGTGTTCATGTGTGTCGACAGAAAAGGTGTCTTGTGTATTGGGTGCAAACGTACATGAGAAATGTATAAATTAGCTAATACAAATGAAATAATATATATGAAAAGTTTATAATTTTTTTAAAGATAAATGGTCAAGACAGAACTAGAACTCATGATCCTACAATAAATTATCATGGTTTTTACCAACTAAATGAATTGACATCATCTTCAAAAGCTCTATAATTTGTTCGCTCATATGCATTAATCAAAAGAAATGCATTAGCTAATTTAGTTAGTAAAGATCGTGGTAAATTATTATAAAATTTTGCACTTAAATTTTGTTTTCATCATTTATCTTTTAAATAGGGAATTAATGCTGGTTGTTTACTACCCTATATTAATTGATGTGCAAATTCAATAATTTGTTATAATGCTTAGTCTAGGGTTCAGTTGCCTAGCGTTAGTGAGTCCTGAGTTCAAACAAGTGGTGGTGCAAGCCCGTGTGAGGCTTTTGCTTACACTAGTGCTAATGAAAGTTGGAATTTAGAACGAGGTTATGCTCCTCCATATGTGCAATGTTTAATTCTTTTCTTTCTTTTGAGCCAACACTTTGGTTACCACGGAGCGGACAGTGAGATTAATTTCTTACATAAGCAGGTAGAGCAGAGCCAGAGCCAGCAGTGTTATGTTACTATGGTTTTCATACGTGCATTACATTCATAAACAAGCACTAAGAGATTCAAGTCCTAGAGTTTGTGAGTTTGCGTGTGTGTGCATCTATATATATATATATATATATATATATATATATAGAAATCAACCAACCAAAAATCATCGTGTTGATCATTGAAAACCAACGGACCACCATCGTATCTATATATATATAGATACGATGTGGTTCTGATCCAGCCAACATCTACTGGCAATTTTGAAGACTGCAAATCAACCAAAAACTTGAAGAACCAAATCAAATGTTCTCATAACTTCATCAACACCTGAGCAAAATAATCTGCCTCGCCACAGCATTTACTTGCAACCGTTGTCCAATTTAGCATCGACTTCAGTAGACAATTTATCAGACCTTGCAGCCTAAGAATTGATTGATAACTATGCTCTATTAATAGTTCTCAGAGCACACTCTTTCCATCGGTCCAGATCTCACAATACTATATGTATCAGTCGAGCAAAGTTTTCACAAAAAAATGCCAAATTTACACATCCTCAAAAGAAAAAAAAAGAAAAAAAAAACTCATTTACGTGATTTTATGTGCACATAACATCAGATAGCATCAGGTGTAGTAGCAGATTACAGAGCACTGAGAAAAACCAGCCTCAACAGGCAGGTGAATAGGTCCCCACTAAAAGCATTACAGCTATTGTCATGCATCGGAGTCTCTTGGAACAATTAAGTCTCATATGTCTGTCTAAAGTCAGTTTATAAACTCTTCTTCCCATGTCTCAATCCACTTGGTATGATGGATATAGAATCTACACAGAGCCCCCCTTTAGAATGCGTGCAGTCGATTTGCTTCATTGAAAATCTCAACTCCACTGCGTCGGAACTAGTGACCACAAAGTCGCCCACATGGTAATCTATCCAGCAACCACGCTTATGGTTTCCCATATCATCTTTTTCAGGCTCATCCAAGCAACATTCACGTGAAACTTGCTGACCATCAGAAGTCGAAAGCTCGAATCGTACCGGTTTTATATCCCAACCATGAGTCTGGCCATAATTACATAGACGCCGCCCCAGCCTTTTAAAGAATCTTCCGAGGTGCAGTCTAAACGATAGGCTGTACACTCCAGCAGGGAATGGAAATTTTATTAAGCCATCTACCTCAAACCACCATATTTGTTGCAGATATGCCACCACCTGGAACCTGCAACCCAAGAGCCGAACAAATTTACATCAATCATGCCAAAATTATCAGGTCATCTTATCTCTGGTCAACGCAACAGTTATTTGCATGCTCCGCAACACAATTGTTATCCTGCAGGAACTCAGTCCAGTTTATTCACTTCTAAAGCTACAGAATGTCTTTTTTTTTTTTGGGTGGAAAGGAATTAGGAATATTACTATGTTGACCAATACTCATAGCAACATCATGAAAAATCTGAATAGAATTATCTAATTCAGATTCAGAATTCAGAGAAAATTTCTCAAATGTACGTATGGTTGCATAGAGAGGTAAGCCTCCATTGGCTATATTTTCTCATGTACAAATGGTTAGGAAGGATTGTCAGTGTTACAATATTACCAAAAGAACAGGAAACTACTAGCAAAATTGGTTCAAATTGAATCATGGATCAAAATATCAAATCATCTGTTGAGTAGGTTTGGGATCATTTAGTTTCGGTAGCCACCTTGACAACCTCAAATTCAAGTTTGTAACTAGTTGAACAAAAGGTCAGTGTCAAGTAAAACTGGTGCCCACAAACCAAGAGTTGTTGAGTACCCAGTAACTTATTTTTACGACAATTAATCAATGACAACCTCCCAAGACTCAATAACAATGGATTCAAGTTCCTACCTCATCAACAAAGTGGGCACTTCAAGGAAGGTTGGTGTGATCATAGGCCATGAACGAGATAAACACTGTCAAGAAATTCTCCTTCATTTAGCCACCATTTACAACTAATTGTTGCTATATCCCCAGCTAGGAATTGAAAATAGACATTTGTAGCATCCGTTTTTAAGTTGAGGTTCTTCTAAAAAGCATACATTCTCAGCTACATCCAGACAATGATACTTGCAATTGGTCACAAGCTCTTTTTTTTTTCTTTTTTTTTATTCCTAACGAAATATGAGCAATCGGACCTCACCTGGGGGAAGTAGCTCATCATGGAGGACTAAAGGATGACGGGAGAACAACAAGCCACAGCAAAGGTTCGAACAGTCGACCTATGGAAAGGGACTCGGGTATACACACCACCAGACTAGCTGGTTGGGTATCACTTACAAGCTTTTCAGACCAAGTCCTTAATGTAAAAACATAGATGGTTCACACCTTAAACAAGATATAACAAAAAAGTGATGTCTTGTCCCCCAAAATACACATTTTTTTTATGATTAAACAAATCAGAACTGTTGAAATTTAACACATTCTTCTATATGGCAGATGAACTTCATCATTTTCTCTGCCATAGTGCCACATCAAGCTACAGACTTCTAAACTAAAATTGGCATAACCTAACAATATTTCTGCATAACCCTTCAAAATTGGACACTAGGCAGACCTAACCAAATGCCGTACCAATTTAGCAGCCTTCGAACTTGAATCCACAACGCTACTATCGTGCCCACCACACCACCATCTTATATAACTGCAGCTGCAGCTGCGGGCAAGGCATTTCATATATTACCACTGCTGATCACATGATACTTAGCTCTTAGAAAGAAAGAAGGCATTGCTACGGCCAACAGGAAGTGTAACCACATAAGTCATTGCATAAGTAAGATGAGATAAAGGATTACATCCTAAGACGAGAGAAGCTATTGTACATTAGAAAAATTTCCCCAAGCAGCTTGATTCAACTCCTATCAGTTCCCTTTCATAAAATCTTGCATTCTTCTGGTTTCCTTTGTGTCTTGGAGAAAAATCTAATAAGCTATTTCTACAGATTTCTACTTCAACAAGTAAAGGTAAAAATGCCAGCATTAGAAATTATGTTCAGGGATGCAGTGAAGTAAAAAGGTTTCAGACATTAGAGGAGAGAATATGTACAAGGCTCTCAAGTATTCGGAGTTATATCTGGGGTTCAAGCTAACCAAGCAAAGTCAGACAGCTACTGACAACATCTACCGTTAAAGAAGAGATGTTAGTTTATAGAAGCAATTTGATAAGCACCAGTCCTCTTGTTATTTTTATTCACCAAACAAGCTTCCCAATAAGGTTTTCGAGGTTCAACTCCTAGATATTAGGGAGAAATAGTCGGTGCTCACAGCTCTTTACCTTTTAAAGAAAAAAATCATGTACATTTTTCAGCTTTTACAACTAATTCTCATTCAAGTTAACCATCGTGATAACCAACTGAAACAGACATATTTCTTTTTTCTCTTCAAATGTGAACAAAATCATTGTGGAAGGAAGCAAGAATGGTAAGGCTACATGTCTAAAAGTTCCATTCATTATGATATATATATAAAAAAAGCGTAAGCATCTATCGAGTAATTCAACAAAGTATAAAGCCAATGAATTATATATGTGTGCATTACAAGCGCAGATAGAAAGAAGGCCACGATTTTAAGGAGATCAAATCACTGGAACAATATAGATTCTACTTTGCCCTAGATTTATCACTGGACGATTCGAGGTTTAAATGACACCTTGATTCTTCGGTGGGAATCCAGCTCCAGTATCGACGGTCCTCAATCCCGGTAATAGTCATGCCCTTGGCGGAGACCGACAAACACACTCCACCGGTGACTCTGTCTAGCCAAAGCACCTACGGGAACAGGGCAGCGGCACCATCAAAGGCCAAGCGATCAGGAAAGGCATCTGGGGCAACAAACAATGCCATACCTTGGTGCCCTCGTCAAAGGGGATAGGCCGCGATAGGAAGGCGAAAATTTCCTTCTTCTTGGACAGGGGACTACGGTGGTCGACGGTCTCGAGCGGGAGCAGAGACAGCAGCTGAGGGTAGGTAGAGGGCAGCTTGGGCTCCCACACGGAGTCAGAGGAAGCGGCGCCACGAAACGCGCGGTTGAGGCGCGCCAGGTTGCAGATCTCGGGCGGGGTCAGGTACGTAAACACACAGGCCACGCAGCTCTCCGGGATGTCACCCAGCCCCGGCCCGCCGGACCCGTCGCTCCCGGCCTCCGTCAAATTCGAGAGCGACGCCCCCATCGCTCCCCTCCCAACCTCTCCCAATCTTATCAATCGGCCCTCCGCCACGCGCCTCCTCCCGCCCCACGGAGGATGGGGTTGAGGCAAGGAGAAGACGGGAATTCGCAGGGATATCTCGCTCGCTCGCTACGGAGAAGGCGATCAATCAACCTGATCGGAGGAGGAGGCCCTCCGCGCGGCTCGCTCGCCTCGCTGCCCGAGTGCGATGGCTGTTCCACGCGGTGAGAGATGTGGTCTTATACCGCGGGTTTCGTAGAACCGCCGCTCCGCATAGATGACGAAGTGCGCTCTCTTCTTGGGAGCCGTAACTGTCACACCAGCATTGGGAGCCACCCTTTCACACCGAAATCAACGAAATGTTCCTGCTCTGTGTGTACACACATATATATATATGTATATATATAAAAGATTGACTATTTGAGGTAGTGGATACACTCATGTCTTTGTGGTCTCCCCACGGGACGTTGATTGATTGATTGATGACGGGATGAAACAAAGTCCATCAGCACACAGGAGAGGAGATATGAAGTAAAAAGACATGAAGTCGATGGTAGTTCAATGGTTGCGTGCAATGGATCGGACCAACACTCGTAGTGCGAGTACTTGTGCTCATCGAGATGTTAAGCCACCAAGAGAGTTAGCTTGGGAGTTACTGTAGTATATACTTAATCTCTGCAACCCTGCTGATGTTTCCAGATCCGATGAAGCAGCAGTTTATTTTTCTACCCCTTATATGTTAGGAATCTATAATCCAAGAGGAGATTCCTTATCCAAGAAGATGAAAAAAAATAAAACCTCGTTTAGAGTCAAGATGAGATGTTTAGACGAAGACGAGGAATCATGATATCTTGATATGGTGTTACGTAAATCTATTAAACATCCCTAAAATGTAGCTGCAATGTTTCTCTTGAATTCTGGATCTACATAGTCACTCACTTTGCTTGTATTGTATAGTGGTAATGGAAAGCCAACTCTTTCACAACTCCTTTTATGCAATTTATAACTCCTAATATGAAACTAATAATATAGATAAGTTGAAACGTCCAAATCCAAAGTCAATCTCACTACATCGACGTCCACATTGGCGGTCACATCGCCAACCCATGACGGCATGATCTCTGGTGGTGTCGGATCAACCGCTTCATAATTAAATCTATTCCACTATAAACAATAATCTTGTGTTTTTTTGGAGTATTTTAATAGAGAATTAGATTTATTAATTACCTAAGTTATAATTTAAAGTTAACTTGAAGATCATCGAGTTCGTATTGACAACAACCCGATTTTGCAGATCGAGCATTATATTCAAGAAATTTGCTTCCTTAAATTCAACTCTAAAGTATGGTTTTCTGTACAATTGATCAGATCGAACCCATTTTATCATATCCGAGTAGAAAACACAGAATTATACATACATAAATAAGATTTCTATAGATGTGCACATCCTCTAAGGTCTTTCGTACACCTGTATCGTTTTTATACGAATTTGGTTTTGTGTTAGTGTCTTCCATTTTTTCTTTAAGCGAAAATTAATGAAAGAGGGTCCCTCTCAAAAAATTGTTTCATCTTCGAGTGTGAAAGCCTTCTCGAGCTTATTATTTAGAGTTTCTTTTATTTTTTTTTATTATTATTATTAAATTAGTTTAAAAATATTGGTCGTACTATCTGTAATTTTATTTTTATCCTTATTTTTTTTATTTTTTATAATCTTTGCTTACCCACACTATTACCATTGACTCTCTCATCGCTCGAATGCTATACTGAGTAGTTTACAAATATCTAAAATATGTTATTTTATAGGTTAATACAATTTACATAAGAAGATGATATCATTTAGACTCTTATAGAATATACATAATAATAAAAATATTAATTTATTATAACAAATATCATAAATTATTTCTCATATTTTTTTGATCTTTAATTCATCTTATTTTATTATTTATTTATTTATTATTATTTATATCACCTTTAATAATTATGAAGAGGAGAACGATGAGTTGAAGATAAAAAAAAAGATTATAGATAATGAGTTAAAACTTTAATTAAAGTTAAGTTATAAATTAAGAATATATAAAAATATTTATAAAATTATAATTTAGAAAATATTTATTTTTTTGATGTATAATTATAAATAACAAAAAAAAGGAAAAATAATAATCTCCTCCTTTTGTCGGAAACCCACCGCTGCACGTGCATGGCCGGCTTCAGTCACGCTGTTCCGCCGCCTCCGTCGCTTGGGTCGGCTCATTCCCGGTGGCTACGATTTTTCTAAGCCCAATTGGTTCGGCTCCGCTTTGAACTCTCATCCACGGCCAGTCTGTCACAGCATTTATAATCGATGGAACCAATAACTACGTCACTCTGAGCCGATCCGCCCGGAAACGTGGTCCGCTCCTCGTTGCGCTCACACGCAACGAGTGTCGGTGACCCCTCGCATGCACGCTTCGTTACTCCTCGCGCTTGGGGTGTCGGCGGTGGTCTAGGATGGCGTCGCGCCCACCATCTTCTTCTCTAGCCTGATGTTAACGGCTGAGGCGATCATTAAAAAAGTGTCCAGGTACTACGTGCTTCACTAGCAGTGACAACAGCAATTGCAATGTTTCAGCACAATTAGTATCACTTTATGTTTTTTGGCACGATTTCTCTAAAAAAAAAAGGGTATCTTTTCGACTTTTTTTTTCCCCTTATATCTTCCGTTTTTATTCTTTTATTCATCACTTTGACTGTATCGCTCTAACCCCATCATTTTCATCCTATCATGACCATCTCTTCGATCTTGCTGCAGATGTCGTTTTCCGGTCATTTTCACTTTCACTATATCGCTTTAGCCCCCATCATTTTCCTCACCTCTTCACTCTCATGTGTTGGTTTTTTCATCTAATCCAATAATTATATAAAGAAGCTAAAGATCGATATTGCAAATGTCATCTTATACATTGACTAACCCTCGATTGAGATTTAACGATAATAATCTTTCTTGAGAACATGTTGATGTGATGCTCTATATATTTTTCACAAAACGAATCATGAACGACAAATATCGACATCCTATTTTTTTAATATAAAATCATATTACAAGGATTTTAGGTTAAGCTAAAAGCAATTGAAATAAAAAACGATGAGCAACGATGAAAAGCATTTTAGGTATTAGAAGGAAACAGAGATACCAAATGAAAAAAAAAACTAAAAATAGGGATATCATCTGAACAAAATATAAAAAAAGATTTTTTTTCAAGAAAACCGTCAATTTCTTTTATTTTTCAAATATCGAATTATTAATCAAACAAACCACGGCTACGATAATAATTCGAATGATAATATTGGTGAAAGAAGAGGGAGGGGAGCGAAGAATGGAACGGGCACATGATGCGCCGAGTGGTGGGTGGTGTTTAAATACTGCCCACACACATCACCCTTTCACTCACGGAAACATCCGACTCTCCGCGCTGCTCGCTCGGGATCCGTCGCTCCTCCGCTCTTCCTCCCCATCGCCCCGCTCTGCCCGCTCGCTTTAAGGGGTAAGCCGTGCTCCTGCATTCCCTACTTTTGACCCCCCACCGACTTCGTTCTTTGTCTCGATTCTTTCGAGTGTGGTTTATTGTTCTTGTTTCGGTTCTTGGTGCAGATCCCGTGGATTGGGAGGGGTTATTGAGGGGATTTGGGGATGGCAGCGGCTGCGAGGATGGATCTCGACGGGAACCCGATCTTGCCGATGACGATCTGCATGATCGGGGCCGGGGGGTTCATCGGATCCCACCTCTGCGAGAAGCTGATGGCGGAGACGCCGCACACTGTGCTGGCCGTTGACGTCTACAGCGACAAGATCAAGCACCTCCTCGATCCACCGTCGGCCGAGGGGCAGCAGGCGCGCCACCCCTGGGACGGCCGGATCCAGTTCCACCGCCTCAACATCAAGCACGACTCCAGGCTCGAGGGCCTCATCAAGATGTCAGATCTGGTTCGTCCTATCTCCACACCAAGATCTTGGTTCAGATATCTGCATTTTGTTCTTTGCCCGCTCTCCCTTTTGATCCACCCTGACCTGGGCTTTCCGGTTGTCGTTTCTCTACTTTTTCTCTGTACCGGTGTCTGTTATGATCCGTCGTTTAATGGTTTGAACGGATCTTCGCTACCGTATGTTGTCTTGCTTCATAAAGAATCCTGATGTAATATTTGTTTTCATCTCTTTTTGCTTTACAGACGATCAACCTGGCCGCAATATGCACCCCAGCGGATTACAACACCCGTCCACTGGACACCATCTACAGCAATTTCATTGATGCTCTCCCAGTCGTAAGATTTTGGGTTTCTTGGACTCTTTTCTTCTGTTTGGCTTTTCCGATCCTTGGTGTTCTAGTGACCTCTTGAGGCATGGTTCTGCAGGTCAGATACTGCTCAGAGAACAACAAGCGCCTTATTCACTTTTCCACTTGTGAAGTGTACGGGAAAACGATTGGAAGCTTCCTGCCGAAGGATCACCCTTTAAGAAAGGTACTCATCGTATCGCTTTCCTTGAGCCACAGCATTTGCCTCAAGAGATGACAAAACACATGAGGATATCTTTGATAATTAAGAGATCACAGTTTGGTCATATTGAAATGCTTGGTACTGTCTTTTTATACTTGACTTTATGGTACTATATTACCGGACTTTGATGATACCAGACCAACTAATTTGGAATGAGATATTGAAGGACAATAACTAAATATTTCATGCTGATACTAGTCATGATGTTGATAGTTTCTTTTGCAAGTGACAGATTTTCATTACTTTTCCACTATTAAATAGTGGTAACCAAGATGTAGCCTGCTACTAGTGAATGATGTATGATTGTATTTTCTTTTTGACAAATAGATTATATGTCTGCAGTAATATGTTTGTATCTTTTTAATATATATTATCTTGTGACTTCCAACCTCAAAGTCTGCATATAGATATGTAAATTTGAAAAGTATTTATATGCCATTTTCAGTTTTATAAACTATACCATAAATTATTGACGGACTGGTAAAATATGAAACTTATTGCATGGCTGAAACTTGCATAAAACATTTTTTGAAAAGCCTTAGTATTGTTGTAGAGATACTTAAACCATATCTCAAATTTGGAAGATTATTGTATCATTTGATATAATAATGACATAGAATGAGATGACAGGGTTTGTGGGAGAAATATCGGTGGATCTACTATACTTCTTCTTTGTTGTTGTGAGATTGTGAAATATTGAGTCTGGACCTTGTGCCCATACTTGTGGGAGAAGCCTTGTGCCTGGACCTTGTGCCCATACTTAGAAAAGAGGGAAAAATTGTCTACAAGAAACCCTAAAATTAAAACATTCATGACACGTTGCTGTACGTTATACATATTCTTGAAAGTGTGCCAAGCTTTGTTAACTTTTAAACTCTATAATCAAAGAGCCTGATACTTGAACGTTTCTCTGACTTTATAAAAAATATGTTGTACTGTAAGTTCATGAAAGTGAAATTAGGGAATGATAAAATTGTCTTTGATTGCGGATGATCTCTGGTAATAGTGAACCACTGATGTTCATTGATTAGTAAGAAACCATGCTGAATAGCTAACACACTTCATGTTTGGTTCAGGATGGTTGCAACATTTGGAATAACAAAAAGCATTATAAATGATCATGAAATTTTCTCCTGAGTAAGATAACAATTTTGTATATAATCTTTCAATGGCAACGCTCGGTAGGTACATGGCCAATCACAGCAGTTATCAAATATTAGTAAGGAAACATGCTGAATAGCTTACACACTTCTTGTTTGGTTCAGAATGGTTGCAACATTTGGAATAACAAAAAGCATTATAAATGATCATGAAATTTTCTACCGACTAAGATAACAATTTTGTATATAATCTTGCAATGGCAACGCTTAGTAGGTGCATGGCCAATCACAGCAGTTACCAAATATTACATCATTTTCTCTCTTACAATTGACTTGTATGCTCAGTGATACATCCTTCTCAGATGCATCTTTGAGCATAATCTATGGTAATTTATTTATTTTTGTTGTTCTTTACCCATGTGTTTGTGCAGCTGAGGTTACTATTCTGATCTGATATATATTAATTATATGGAGAAAGTTGTGGCCTCAAATTCCTAGTCTCATTGTTAGTTGAATTACTTGTGTTCATTCTCCGTTGCGAGTTGGAATGCTTGGAACTAACCATACAACATATTTTTTGTACTCGATCTAATCAATTACTTTCTACTATGTACGGGCGATGAAGTTACTGTTATTAGTTTAAAATGCAAGGCACATTAAATTTTAGGAATAGGATAATGAACAAGCCAATGGATATTATAAGAAGCACTATATTTGTGCATTGAGTGTTGCTTTCTAATGTTCATTGTGGGAGTTGGGATGCAGGGTTTTGGAAGTTAACTGTCTTAAATTTCATGTGCTTAGAGACACAAAAAGCCTTTGTTGGATGAGTTTGTTTGGTCTAGTCATTTTTTTCAGTGAACCTACCTTCTTTAGGAAATTATTGGTTCATTATTGGATGTAGAGTTTCAATGACTTATATTCACATATGATTGTTGTTGCTACTTGTTTCCAATTTCCTTTCTGCATAATAAATCATGTGCATGTTGTGGTAGCTATAGTGTTTAGTCTTCATGACACTGCAATTTTCCAAGTATCTTTCTTTTTGAGTTGTTTTGTGTGTTTTTTCCATTCCATTAATGAGAATGTCTGTGATCCAACAGGAGCCAGAGTTCTATGTACTCAAGGAAGATGCCTCCCCATGCATATTTGGTTCTATTGAGAAGCAGAGATGGTCTTATGCATGTGCAAAGCAACTTATTGAGAGGCTGATATATGGTAAATTTACTTGCTAAATTTCTATAAATGGAGTAATTTTGTAGTGATTCCTCATTCTTATATTTATATGGATCATTCAAAGCTGAGGGTGCGGAAAATGGTCTGGAGTTCACCATCGTGAGACCTTTCAATTGGATTGGACCAAGGATGGACTTTATTCCTGGAATTGATGGTCCTAGCGAGGGTGTTCCGAGGGTTTTGGCATGCTTCAGTAATGTATGCATCACAATACTCATGTTGAAGGAGAAAAATGGCTATGCGGCCTTTGTACATTATGAAGATCACTTAGTGTTTTACATGATGCAGAATCTCCTGCGCCGTGAGCCTCTGAAACTTGTTGATGGTGGTCAGTCCCAGAGAACTTTTGTCTACATCAAGGATGCCATAGAAGCTGTTCTCCTGATGATCGTGTGTATTTTTTCTGTTTCACCTTTATCTCTATTGGAACATTGCGGTGAAATAAACACTGTTCTCATCCTCTGTAGGAAAATCCTGCACGAGCAAATGGCCATATCTTTAATGTGGGAAATCCTAACAATGAAGTCACCGTAAAGCAACTTGCAGAGATCATGACACAGGTATGTCAGCTGATTATCTAACATGGCCAAAATGCAAATGTTTGCCAATTTTTCTTATGTTGTCATGTCTCGTCGGTAGGTGTACTCAAAGGTTTCAGGGGAAGCTCCTTTGGAGATGCCCACACTTGACGTGAGTTCCAAGGAGTTCTATGGTGAAGGATACGATGACAGTGATAAGCGGATACCTGACATGACCATAATAAATAAACAACTCGGTACACTTCACTTGCATCAATTGGTTTGTTCATTTCCTAGACTCAAAGCCAGACGGGATTGTTAATGATGTTGTCAATCCAGGTTGGAACCCGAAGACATCCCTCTGGGACTTGCTTGAATCAACTTTGACCTATCAACACAGGACCTATGCAGAGGCCATCAGGAGGGCAATGGCAAAACCTGTTGCATCAAGCTAAGACGCTCGGATTAGATTGGGCACTGCTTGAGCCTATCTACCTTATCCTTTTTGAAGGTTAAAATACGTTCTATTAGCCAGTTGCATAATATTTTCTGTTGGTAGTTATTGTCGAGCTCTATGACCCATAAGTTTCCCCTGTTTTTAAGAAATTTATCTACCGGAGAGGAACTGTTTGTATATGACATGGCATCATTGCGATGTTCACGGGCCATTTCATGTAAAGCATTGCACTCGTATTCCATTTTATGATTCATCAGCCCGCGTCATTGCGGAAGCATGATTGTTCTCTGCATTTCGCTGGATCAATTCGTAGCGTACGTGCAATCCAATAATATCCCATTGGTGAGGTTCGTGTGCATCGGACTTATTGTGTCATTTGTAGTGGCTGTTTCAGATGTTATATAACAGGGTTGCTTCAGGGGTTACGCATTTTATCATCTAGGTGGCGGTCTTTAACTGATGTCCTTGTAAACATTAGCTTCTTATTACAGAGACGCATCGGCCATTGGAGCACATTGGACAGTGTCCATGATTCAAAACAACCCTTGCGGCTTCGAGAAAAGAGAAATTTCCTGAATGGTAGTAGTAAGCTCGAGAGATCTATGCTATCCCTTACATAATGTCATAAGGTCACTAACTCGTACGAACAATTCACTATATGCTCAGATTGTCAACTGTGATTCGGGGCAGGAACGTCAGTTATCGGGTGGCATCTCTTCTCAACCGCGCGAACTCCTATCTGGTTGCTGTAGCCATTTGATTCAATGGACGGTCTCGCTGATGTGATGGACGGTCGAGATGTGGAAATTGGAATATGAATGGGGGATGACACACGCCTTCGAAGTTCGGCTTATTGGGTTTCGGGTTAGACGAATGACCACCCGTTAACATTGCAACGCAAATACCCGACGGTTGGAGGTCGCGAATAGATGAGTTTTATTACGCCCTAAATCTCGAATCCGACTTGGTATTGTCCGGCAGAGGCGAGAGACGGGATAGAGGGGCGTCATGGCAGGGGCTGAAGTGGAACCACGAAAGGGAGTCACACGGCAGGCAACGCAGGAGAAGCACGGGGTGGCCAATGCTCCTCCTCCTCCTCCTCCTCCTCCTGTGGCGATGGTCACTTTTCCGGACGCCGCTCGCCGAAGAGCCCAGAGCTTCCCCCCGCCTCTCAAGTTGGAGTGCGAGGATTCAACCGAGGACATGAACCCTCGCAACTTGTGGCAGGTCGTCCCTCCCTCCTTCAGTCTCTCTTTTGTTGTGTTTGTGCTCTCCGATCATTCACATGCCCACCGGTCTGGCATCATTGTTGTGGAAGCCATGAAGCTGGATGACGACGTGGCTCTTGTTAGACCAGGATTGGTGTCATGAAGGGGTAAATTTCAGGAACAAACACAACCTAACTAAGAGTCAAAAGAAGAGAGATCATCTAAGTGAATAAAGGGGTATTTTGGGGAAGGAACCCTAATACTTGGTGTCTGGAATCCAGGTGACTTGCCATCCGACGAGAACTTGTCTACTATTGAACTCCAACCCTAGCTTTCTATGAAGCGGTTGCTGATAACTAAAGATTCGGTTGTAAGGGTCTAATCAGTTTCCACCGTTCCTTTGTGGAGTTTCTTTTTCAAGAACAGAAAGATAATTTTGTTAAAGTGTTTTTATCGGTGTGTCATCCATGTCATGGCTCCCATTTGCAATTAGGAATGGTAAGGATCCGTAGGTTGTTTGCTTTTGCGAGGAATCGAGAAGGGACTAGACGATTGAATGATCTTACGACAGTCTGAAAAGAAAGAGAGGGATATTGTTGCCTTTGTCTAAAGGCTAAACTTGGATTTTGTTTAATTGTAGAGTGCATCTACTGAAATCTATTCAATTTTATGAACCAAATAATTGTAGGTGGCATCAGCATGTACAAGATAGCATAGTTGGTTGAGTGTATAAACAAGATAAGCATCCTTTTTTCAGAGTACTTCTGAAACCAATGGCTCATCGAAAGTGTTTTCACGAGAGCCTCGTATAGTCATACAGATCACCATGAATTTGAGTGGAGTTCCTTCTATAGAAATCACTCCCAACCACAGAGGTTTCCTCTTTGATTTACCTTTTTGATAAACTGTGATTTGAGGTAGACCACCTATGATAGAAGTTTCTCCATCATCTATGGTCTGCAGTTCCACATATAGTTGAAGTAAGAACTTCTTGGATAAAATAGGTGGAAAATTTGGCAAGCTAGACTGTTGATTCCTTATGACTAGTTAGGAGAGTCAAAAGATAGGGATAGGTTATATGGCAATTGTTGACAAAGTAGGCAGAAGGCAGGACAAGTGAAGACAATGGAAATGTGAGTGGTGAAGGGCTGATGTGTAAAGAAAGTGGTTTCTTTGAGTTACTTTGAGTGAAGTCTGATTCTAGAAATTTCTAAAAACTAATGTCATGACGGGAATAAATTCTAGCTATTTGGAATTGGTTCTAGCAGTGGGGTAACAAAGAAAGAGCACATTGTTGTTATGTGTACATGCATGCGCTCAAATTTATATAGGGGCATACAAAGAGGATATCAAAGTTTTTTTTTCTATTTGTGTTATCATGATTATAACGAGGCTTTACTCTAGAGAACTCATCAAACATGCACATATATGTATATGGTGCACGCCACCACTTTCCTCGTTACATCTGAGATGTTATTTCTGGTGAGTAATGGCAACTACATTGGGAAGAGTGCGGAATAAAGAGGGTTGGAGAAGGATTCATGGGTTCTAGAACAGGTTGTAGTGGGAGGTTCTATCATTTAGTTGGTTCATTGTGCAAGGAACATGATGAATAGATTGTACAGATTAGATACGAAAGGAAACTTCGGTAGTGGTGGAAGTTTATTTTTCATTCTTCACAATACTCTCCTGGGATTTTTTTGATAAGTAACCAGTGGATGTTGACTAGTAAGTCATATATTTTCTATGTACTTTTTTTTTCTTTCAAAAAAGGAAGTTAAATTACTGCTTCAAAGTTCTGCTGAAAGACCTGGTTAGGTCATTTGATAGATACAAAGACAAATCTGAAGGATAATTATCCTCCCAAGGAAAAGATCTGCTGATTCTAGCAATCCTCTATGTACTTTTGATATCTCATTTCTCAACCCAAATATTTTTGAAGCATTGGCAATCCTCTATGCAGTCATTGGCATGTAGTGATTTCAGTGAGCCGGCTGCCCATCTTACGACCTCCATATTTGTCGACAAATTCTCCAGCCAGCCACTTGACACTGACCATGCAACGATCTCTCCCTACTGGTTGTGGACCTTCAGCACATTGTTCTACAACCTCCTACACAAACTTCTCTACTCACTTCAATGGTGACAATTGTCGCTCGTTGCCACTGTTTGCAGCCTTATGGTCATCCTCTTCATTGCTTGGTCATCCACCCTCAAAGTACACTCTTACAGAGTCACCATCTGCACCCACTATTCTGCAATCACCTGATTTGTGGTTCTGTTGTGGAGGGAGATGAAATGTTGCTACAAAATTTGTTTGAGACCACATGCTTATTCTCCGAGGGGCCTGTTGTATGATCATGTATGAGGAAGCCTTGCTTGTGATGATTCATCTAATTGATCTATCTGCATAGTGCACTTGAAGTGTCTGCTGCTTGATCTTTCGGATTCCCACCTTTTTTGATGTATTGATCTTTGATTGTTGAGCCGATTGTTGTGTTTGTTCAGGTGTATGCTCTTGGAGGATTTATGATTTCAAAGTGGATTTGGGCTCGCTGGAGGGAGAGGAACAATAGAGGGACATCAGATGAGGATTCATCTACTTGAAACTAAAAATTTCACTTTCAAAAGCCTGAATATTGGTAAAGATTTCTTTTTCGTACCACTTATCGATACAAGCATAATGCTCATATTTGTGATGTGATTGAAGTCAGTGCAAACAGGATTTGTAACGCTTCTAGTTTTGCATGGAAAGCATTCGACGTTAATGAACTTAGCTTATGCCAAGCTAATGTTCATGTATTATCCATTAAGATTTAGGTACTCTGTTTGGTTTAGGCAAAATCTTATTCAGAGGAGAAGCAGCATCCGCACCCTTTCGGTTTGATTCATGCTTCCTCTTGCTTGTCAAATTGAGTTTGCGCAACTTATTCTGATATGCAAAATTATCCCTTGATGAATCGGACCTGATCCGTGATCCTAGCTCTTTGCGCCCTTCAAATCCCCTCTATATATGCGTTCATAGTTGGCATTGTATTTTTTCCCCGTCTTTCGTTTGATTTGCAAAAGGAAAGCGTGCAGTTTTCCTTCGCACAGCCATCTAATCACACTATCTTCGATCATGCTGACTTGCCTGGAAAACTGCTAATTAGCCTTCATCTTAATTGTCACTCTCCCTTGTTTGTGGAAAACCGTTCATTTGTCCTCTGTTTAAAGTCTCGAGTGACATTTAGCATATGCACAATAAAACACATTTGTGAGTGAGGTCGAGAGTACTTGTTGAATTGACGAGACATTTCGATCCTTGTTTTTGACGTGATTCTTCTACGATGACTTTGAAACCAACCATAGAGTACAAGGACCTCGGTAGGCGATTGGACAAGATTTCTTTTGGGAAAAATTCATATGAGAAATACATTATAACCTTTATAATCTCATCCAAGACCCCCATTGTATGATTCAAATCAGTTTATAAAATCTTATAACTTGTATTAAGTGCAACAAGTAAAGTTTTGTGTTATAATGTTTTTTGGAATTTTTTATATTTATTTTTTTATATTATAAAAGTATGTGCACGTTGTGCACTGTATTGTTTATTTTGTGCTATTTTTATACTAATTGGTACTTGAAATATTTCATATATAATGTTCTCTTATGTGTTGCGTTATTTTACTTTCATATTCGATATACTCTATACTGATTTTTTTTATTTTTCTACTTTTACATGTCATATTTTTATTTTATAGCTTTGTATATGCTTAAGTTATATGCAATTATTTAAAATGTATTATGTATATATTATTTTATTTTGAAAAAGAAGCAAAGTAGGAGATTATTATGTCTATGAGACCCACCTAAATTTTAGCACGACAATGGCGTAATCTCGTCTTAATTGTCTTGGTTATTTTGTTTCACCTTTAATGATGCATGACTTAATTTTACCTTTAATAATGTTTTACCTTTAATCAGGTTTACACATGGCATCAGCATTCATATGATCTCGACTATATAATATGCGATATATTCTTTCACGTATAACGGATCCAAGCCATTCGATAAATCATTTTTCACGATCTACCATGTTCATTTGTGTAACACAGTTCAACATGTCTGTAATCAAGCAATCACGAAGCTTAACGAACCAGGGATGTGCCACTCAACAAATCAAGCGGCCGAGTGCGGCTCCCTTGAGCGCTGTGTCGATCGGAGAGATTGGGGAGGACCGGTCATAGTGAAGCCCTACATAAGCTCAAGGCGGGAAAGTTCTCCATCCCGCCTTGCAAGCCGCGAAAGCAAAGCGGCGCCACTTCCCCGCTCCTCCCTCTTCCCCATCCTCGCACCGTAGTCGTTCTTGCTTTCTTGGTTCTTTTCCATCCTCCTCTAGGGTTAGGGTTCCTCTTGCGCGGGGGACGGGACGGGGGTTCGCGGAATGTTGGAGCGCGATGGGCGTCAATAAGGTCACGGACGAAGGCATCGCGGTCGTCCGCTCGGTGGTGGGGCAGGATTTCTCGGACATGGACATCATCCGTGCTCTCCACTTGGCCAACAACGACGTATCGGCCGCCATCAACATAATCTTCGATACCCCACTCATTCGCGTCACTCCCGGCGATGGAAGCACCGGCGCCCGGAGAAGAAGCCTCGATTCCCTCACTGTGGCTGCTTCTCCTGCCGATCATGCGCCCGTCACTTCCGGTTCTCCCACTGCCGCGGAGAGTGATCTACCTGCGGAGCGGAACACTGACGGTGGGGTTGCTGCGGAATCGTCCGGTTCCAAGGAGTCGTCCGGTTCCAAAGAAAGTGATTGGTGGCTCGTAGGAAGCGCTGAGCTTTCTGGGCTTTCCACCTGCAAGGGGAGGCGGATTAAGCCCGGGGACAAGGTGAGCTTCTCCTTCCCGTTGGCAAATAAGGTGACTTCCCCTTTCACGGCCACCAGGTTTCCCGGCAGAGGGCGGTCGGTGGCTTCTTGTTCTGAGATAGTTCGCTTCTCTACTGAGGATCATGTAGAGGTCAATTCTACATCTCTAGCACTGTTCGTCAAGCAAAATCTATGCCTTACCGATCTTTTTCATGTGAAATGATGGACATGTCGCTTCATGCAGATTGGTCGCATCCCCAATGAATGGGCTCGGTGCCTTTTGCCTCTTGTGAGGACAAAGAAGATTAAAATTGAAGGTTTTTGTAAATCTGTGCCTGAAGTCCTTGGCATTATGGATACTATTCATTTATCTGTTAGGTATGATTTGAGCACCCAAGCTCTAGATCTAACATTCAATAAGAAAGGGTTCTTTTGTTAAATGGCTGAATCACTCCCACCCATTCATTTTGTTTTCATTTGTGGACTCTATTATGTGTTATTACGACCTAGGGTTCCTAATATATGTATTAAAATTTTGCTTGTGACAGTGTGTATATTAATAGCTCTATGATCCAGAAACATCAACAAACCTCAGTGAGGTCCATAAATATTTCCACTGCGGAATCATCAGTTCATCCACTTCCATCCCTGTTCAGATTACTTGGTCTTACTCCTTTTAGAAAGGTGCCATTTTGTGCATTTGATTTGCTTCTATTATTGTATGCGCTTGCATTTCTTGTTTAATTACATGGAAATTGTGAGTTATCTATGTGTATTGTGTTTGTATAACAACTTAGTCAATTGTCACCTTTTCCATTCTTCCACTTTCATTTATAGGTTTGCCTGCATGCAATTGACTTATCTTTTCATGTGTTAGTTGTTTTGCATCATTCTTTTGCTCCCTTATCTAAAGCTTCGCTAAGTATCAAAATTTTGAGCTTTTCTGGAATATATAGTTGGCATTACTTGTTGAAGATTCAGGTGTTGGACCTGTATTTGTGCTTGGTGTATCTGTTGCAGCATTAGTGGATCTATGGTGTTGAAACTATTACACATAGTAAAGGATTAGTGACTAAAGAACACACAAAGCAGAGCATACAAAGAAGTTATGTGGTCTGGCCTGTATCAGATAGCCACAACATAAACCAAGGAAGCTTCAAAAGATGTCGAAGTGTATATGAAATCGGTGCAGTGCATATCACTGAGACAAGCTATTGTAGATATATTATTTCACTGCCTCTTAGATGAACTTCAAACATGAGAACTTGATACCTACAGTGAAATTTTTACTATACACAGTCAAGGTCCTACTAGAGAGGCCCCCTTTATTATCCTGACTTCAACACTAGGTACCTTAAGACGTACTGCTTATCCTGAATCAGTAGATGCGAAGATGGCTCTTGTTGCTTTTGCCATATCTTGTTGGTACTGATATGACCTTGGTGAACTACTATTGTTTTCACTGGGGATTTGACTTAAATTGGTGCAGTTTTATCTTCATGTGGAATCATAGCTTGAGAGTACTTTTTCAAAGTAGATGGTTGAAAAGGAGGGCGAGCTTTAAGAAGACAAATGTTACATTTTTCATATGCTATGTCTTGGAATTTCAGTTTCAATGAGGACCAGTAGCAAAATGGAGTGTATACCAATGCCCTCAATAACACTGTGTTTTTTACTTTCATTTGTTGAGGTTAATTTCTAACAAAGATAGCAACAAAAATCTCCATATCAGAAGATGTGACTTTCATCTCCAAGTCGTCAAGGTACCATATAGTAGAAATGCAGTGTATAAATGCATATATGATTGCATATGTAGTTAATATCATAATAATACATTCGAAATTATATAATCATATTTAAATTATAAATAGGTGAACATATGTTACAACAAATCTGTGAACTTATGGGATGATATTTGCTCATTTTAGATTGTTTTAGAAATGGATAAAGGTTTAATTGATGAATTTGACATTTTCGTGAATCATGTACTATTATATTACACTGTTAGACTTGTAGTAACGAGGAGACAGACTGAATAGGCTAGCGTAAATCCGTTTTTACCTGAGTTGCATGTGTAGCTGGATATTCACATGTGTGCGTTGTCTGCTCTATGAGACCATATAAGCTTTGGATATGACAGGATCCTCTTATGTGGTCATGTAGATCTATTGTCGGAACACTAGAGTCAACAATAGACCATTCGAATTAATCAATCCTGTTGATGTGCCCCTCTCAACTTAAAATTGTTCACTAATAGTTAATGCTGTGCTCCATAAATGAGGATTTGTGGTGCTCATACTATGGAAATGCTGCTAAATCATGTCACTATCCTCTAATTTTAGTTAGTGCAAAGTTGTCGTGGTTTCCTTTGCAGGCAATTTATAATAGTCTGCAAATGAGTGAAAACATGCACCTATTTGTTATTGATGTATACCATACATCTCTGCAGAAGTTAAAAATAATATGTACCCTTATTAGGTTTTAATATGAAAAATTTTTCAAGCACATGATTTTTCATATACATTTGTGCTCACTGTGAAAGGTTTAAGATGTCTTTTTGGGGAGTAAATATGGTTCTATACAGGTATTTGCAATCTTTTGTATTACAATTTGTTCTTTCTTCGTTGTGATTGTCTTCTTTGTTTTTAATAAATAAGCAGGCTGAGTTCACTCCAGAGGATCTCTACACTAGGAAGCGGCCCATAGAATTCAAGGTAGACACCAAATTGCTTATTTTGACCTATCTTTCTCATGCTACATTTTTGCTAATTTTACGGCTTGAACAGGACAGGTCTGGAGTGTCTGCAGCAGTTTTACCTTCAGAAAAGTTGAGAAAATTATGTGTCAATGGGAGTAAAGTCGAAGATAATAAGGAGACTACCTCAGATACTGATATGGACAGTATTATAGGCACTGCAGATAGTTCACAGTTAGAGGTAATTATGAGCGTTTGAATCCTTTCATTTGAATTCAAGTTTGCCTTGTTTACTGCTCTGTACTAATTGATGGGCCTTACTTTCACCCCCTTGCTCTATTCTATCATAGGAAATGACACCCCCTGACAGTCTGCAGTGCGAGTTACGTCCTTACCAAAAGCAAGCTCTTTATTGGATGGTACAGCTTGAAAAAGGAAGACGTTTTAAGGAGGCAGCAACCACACTACATCCATGTTGGAGTGCATATCATATTGCAGATAGGTATGTTGATCATGGAATTCTTCTTTTACCTTTATAATATAAGGGAGAGGTTGACTGTTCTTTGGTATCCCTAGGAGGGGATTCGTTGTTTATCTGAACGCATTTTCTGGTGATGTAACACTTGAATTTCCAAGCACCTTGCAAATGTCTAGAGGCGGGGTAATGATCTGATTTTACCAAGCATTAATCTTCATTTTCCAGCAAGTAGTTGTATTGACATGTTTGCATTTTTTAGATTTTGGCAGATGCAATGGGACTAGGGAAGACCATTATGACGATAGCCCTTCTCCTTGCCCATTCTGGTAAGGGTGGCTCGTCTTCTTCCACTTCAAGCCAGGATTCCCTTGATACAAATGAAGTCAATGACATGTCTGATCAATCTCCAATTACTTCAAATAAGTTAACAAGCATCTCTGGATTCAGAAAGTTGTTTAAATCCAAGGCTTCACTTGTAGGAGGTGGTAATCTAATTGTGTGTCCTATGACATTACTAAGCCAGTGGAAGGTAAGTAAGACTGTCCATTCTATTTGAACATAACAGGACTATACATATTATTATATTACTTGCTGTTGATGGACGTGAAAGTCTCACTTTATGGAATGGCAGGCTGAACTTGAAACCCATACTCAGCCAGGATCGCTTACTGTCTATGTTCACTATGGGCAAAGCCGAACAAAAGATGCAAAGTTTTTGGCACAAAATGATGTTGTTCTAACTACCTATGGTGTTTTGGCATCAGAATATTCAGCTGAAGTAATAGTAGTATGTTAGAGATTGATCTTTTTTGGCATGTTTTGCAGATTTACATTTCTACTAACTGTATCATCTGCCTGTAGAGTACCGAAGAAAATGGTGTACTTTACTCTGTTAGGTGGTTCAGGGTTGTGCTTGATGAAGCTCATACTGTAAAATCATCTAAGAGCCAGGTCTCCATGGCCGCTGCATCTCTTAACGCTGACAGGAGGTGGTGTCTCACTGGCACACCTATTCAGGTGAATAAATATGAAGCTATGTCATTACAGCATATGATCTGTGATTGTTTTTTTATGTGATTTTTAACTACCTCCATTAATTATGTGTGGACTGATTGCCAATCTTTCCATCAGAGTAATATGTTGTAATCATAGTAGATTCCAGTTGGTGGCTTACTTTCAATCTACATTGCTTGCACTAACATTTCTAACATATGAACTCTCTTTTTGTTTGTATCTATTGATTTTTGTTTAAAGAATTTCTTTCAGATATTATGTTTAGAGTCAAACAAAATTATTTTTCTTAATCAATATGCTGTTCTAATTGCTGCTTCATCATCTTGCAACTAGAAAGTCATGCATCATTTACATTGCTTTTGCAGATTATTAATTTTTATATACTCTATGGCAGAACAACTTAGAGGATGTATACAGTCTTTTGCGATTTCTGAGAGTGGAGCCATGGGGAAACTGGGGGCTGTAAGTTTTTCTTAGTCACAACATTACTGAGTTCAGATTACATAGTAAAGGGTCTCGGAGTGTTTTTATTTATTGATATTTGCCAATTTGTTTTCATATATAGGATCTATAATGGTAGACATTGTTTGCATCAAGATTCGTCGTACCGTGACATATCACTTGGTATGAGCAGTATGTACCAGTTCGACAAGGGACTGATACGGGTGGTACATCAGTACACCTACATATATCATGTGTTAGTATGCTTGGTATGACTCAGTATAGCTCGGTACATATCGTACTGACAGTTGGTCGATATACCAGTACAGACCAATAAGGCGAATCATGATTTTCATATCATTCTTTTGTTAACTTCTTATTTTCTTGGTTACACTGCTTATTGCATTAGCTAAACAAGTCAGTTCTCAGAAATAAAAGAATTGATAATTTAGCATAAATATTATGAAATTGGGCTTTGAAGCAATTCTTGGTGTCCAATGGATCAGTTGATGCAAAATGCCAGTATGTAGCTTTCATTTTTTCTCTCAGCTAAAATTGGTATAATCAATGCCATCCCCCCCGCCTGATTTTAGCAGCCTATTTGGGTTTGTTTAGTTTTTTGGAAGTAGCGTGGAGATAAAGCATCTTTAGCCAATTCAGAGGTTTCTGAGTGTTCTTAGGCAGCAAATAACTTGCACTAGATGGCAGAACGTTAGTTACTTGGCCACACAGTTTTTATCTTACAAACCCACCCTGGCGTGCAGTCCAGTTAAAAGAACACAGTAGGGAAAGGTCTGATGCCCTTGGCACATACAATTTCAGTCCAGGGTACTTTGTTTCATTATCAAATTAAAATATGTTGAGGACTACAAGTATGAATCTCTGGTGCTTGTTAATATGAGTAAGTTTTTTCTTATCAAGTGTTGAAATGCTTCTTTGCTCTTCTCAGGTCCTTTGTCTCTTCTGTTTTGGTCTTAATTCTTTTGTTTCACTCATATAGTTAGTCTTTTACTATCGCTCTTAATTTACTGATTTTTTGTTTTTTAAAATAAATCTGTTAAATGCAATGGGGGTTCATGCTATGTTGAAGTGTGTACCAACACCATCTTGCATATTTATGGCCTGTGCTGATACGGATTCTGTGCGGCATCTTGCTGGCACAGTTTCAGAATGGGGAATGCCTAAATCATTGATTATTTTTACTGTTCAGTTTTGCATTTTGTATTTGAGACTAGACTTAAACCTGTCATTGATCGATTCTTACTTGAAGGATTACAACAAATTTTGTCTCTGTGTATAAGATCCTTTGTTTTCTCATTAGAATCAAGTTTATTTTGCTGTTGTTTCACCCTCTTGATTCTTTGCCTTGATCACAAGGATTTGGAAGTGAGGATCCAGTTGCAGGTCATAAGCAAAATCCCTAAACTTGGGGTTTGTGAGGAATTCATGACAACCCAACAAATGTTGGCTGATATGCATATAAACAAAATGAGTTTCACATCATCGATAAGGAGTTTCAACAACTCTGTTACTGTTTCGTAGAAAGGTTTAATACTCTGAAGCTCAATTGGAACTTACAACTATGCCTTATGATGTTTTGTTGTGAAAGGTACATAGCTATCAGAAACTTCTCACGTATCATAGGCTGGAAGGTAAACTCCTATTGAGGAGGTGCAGATTTTTGGGAGTTTAGCTGCATAGAGTTTGATATGCCTCGTCTTTGCAGCCTGATAGGTCTCAATATAATTTTAGTTTGGATGTACTGCTTTGCATCCTTTTTTGGCATGTAAGATGTTGAAACACTGAAAAATGGAGCCTCTGACGGGAGGTCTCAAGGGTTAGTACACATTTGATGACAATAGGATGGTTGCAGAATGACAAGCAAGGATTACTATATGGGAACTGTTGAAGAATTTGATATATCAGCTGTCCTCTTTCTGTGGTTGATCAGGTTTTGCAGGTTGTTTTCATTTGTAACGGATGGGTGATTTAAAAGGACAAAAAGGGAACAAAAAATAATTGATGCAAGGGACTTCTAGGGGTAGATCATCATGCTCAATTATTGCATGTGCATATAAGAATTGATAATTTTCTTATTTTAAAGTGAAAAAGGTTGTTCAGATAGATGATCAGTTAGAATAATATTGTCAACTTGTAAATACTTGTTCCTATAAAATGCTTAAGAATGTCGTGTCTGTTACAGAAACAGTTGCCAAATAATGGTGAAGAACTTCACCAAAGAAATGGTTTTTCTAGTCTATCAGAATGTTTGAATATATTATTATAAAGAATTTATTTCAAACTAAGAACACCTTTTCACGAATTTGTTTGGTAAGACTTAAGTGTTCGGATGTGTGGAGTTAGAAGAACAAACTCCAAATAATTGTTACTTGAAATGCTAATTTAGAAATTTGAGTTTCACAGTCAATCTTATGCAAGGATTGAAATTTCATATCGTACCGGAGTTTTGATACTTACTCGGTACAGTATGGTATTGTATACTGAACGGTATATTTCGGTATACCGTTCGATATATATATATATATATATAATTATAAATATCATATATATAAATATAAATATTATATATATAATTATATATATATGTGGGGCGATGTCGCATATTAAAAAAAAAAAGCGACGTCGCCTCCCTTCTTGGGCGATGTTGCATATTAAAAAAGAAAAAAAGCGATGTCGCCTCGCATTAAAAAAAAAAAACTGTCTCGGGTAACGTTGTCGAGGCGACGTCGCAAATAAAAAAAAAATTGCGACAGACGACTTGCTCGCCTCTCTTCTTGGGTGACGGTGTCGTCACTGATTAAAAAAACACTCTCTCCTCCTCGCGATGCCGATGCCGTGGATGAGAAGTTGTCGTCGACAGACGAGGAGGAGAGCAGCGATATCCAGATTCTCTCTTTTTTTTCCCTATTTCATTCTTCCCTTCTCTCTCTTCTTTCTCGTCGTCGGTCATCGTCGACGATAATGTCTCCGATAACACCTCAATCGATGGTACCGAGCGGTAGCGGACGGTCCGCGTATCGGTCTATTGACGGACCGGTATGTACCGCCCATACCGGACGGTATCATTCGGTATTGCAGACCTTGATCTTATGTTCATTTTGGTTACCAAATTGCGATCCATTTTTTAACATTATTGAATAGTAAGTTAATGCCAAGAAACTCTTCAGTCAAGGATGCAAATTTACATTTAATTTGGGAACAAAATTGTCATAAATGAACGATCCCAAATTGATTTGAATTAATTTGGTTGTTTGAGATTGTCTTTGAAGAGCTTTATTTTCTTGTCACGACTATACATATTTTGATTATGTATTAATTTTACTAGGATTTTGCAGTGATTCAAATTTTGTTTATTATGGGCATAAATGTTAATAATGAAATTGTCAGCATCTATTCCGGTGGCCAGCCATATTTGCTATGGTTCTTTTGTTTCCTTGAAGTGATTATATTTGTAATTAGTTTTAGAATCTCGATTCTGTGTATTCATATGTTCTTTTTAACTTAAAGGTGGTATAAACTTATACAAAAGCCTTATGAGGAAGGTGATGAACGTGGATTAAAACTGGTGCAGTCCATTTTAAGGCCAATAATGTTAAGAAGAACAAAATCAAGCACAGATGCAGAAGGCAGGCTAGTTCATGTGCTAAATCTATGAACCTTTCTTGTTGCAGTCATACGGTGTTATTACCTGTAATTCTTGTTGCAGGCCAATTCTTGTGCTTCCTCCTGCACAAGTCGAAGTCCTTTACTGTGAGCTGTCTGCAGCTGAGAAGGACTTCTATGAGGCTCTTTTTAAGAGATCTAAGGTGCAACTATCATTTCTTTTTTAGCAACTGTCATGCTTTAAATGCTTCTTGGTGAAGTCATATAATGCAAATATTGACATCACTTTTGTGGCTTTTCCCCAGGTAAAGTTTGATATGTTTGTGGAGCAAGGGCGGGTTCTTCACAATTATGCTTCAATTTTGGAGTTGCTTTTACGCCTTCGGCAGTGTTGCGACCATCCCTTCCTTGTCATGAGGTATAAAACTGAATGCATTAGTGATATAATATCTTACCTATTTCATCAATTTGTCTGGTTTGCCTTGAGTACTTAGATTTGCTTCTTGCTGGTTATTCCCAAGCTTTAGAGTTTGATACCATTCTTTCCCCTTGAATGCACCTTGAAACCATTTTAAACTCCTCATTTGGCCCTTTCTAATTCATAAAATATATTTCACCATCCAAGCTTCAAACAGAAAACTTAGTTAAAGTTGCTAGAAGATAGTTGTATAATAATTAAATTATTATAGGTCCTAATTAGTTGGATAACCAGGATATAAACCTAATCCACTTTATAGAACCCTTGTTATCTAATTCTGGGTTGATCTGGACTAGATCAAGGATCAAAAACCTATTAAAACTGATATATGCAGTCCCATGTTAATGTTACATAATGCCTATATAAGCAATGCACGTGGAAGTAGACTGAGCGTGGACAAGTGGACCAGAATTATAACTTCATTTACCACACTAATGCGGTAGTGCAAGTCACCTGACAGATAAACAGTACATGAGGGAGAGGGGAATGTGTAGACGGAGGATAAACAAGTGGATCAGAATCGTACCATCATTTATGAAACACTACAAGTCACCTGATGGATTAGTACATGAGGCTATAAGCTAAGTTTTATGAGCAGAAGTAGCATTAGTCACTTTACTCTGCTGCTTTCCTTCTCATTGTTTCTGCCAATTTTGATGGAAAGCCTTGTTTGGTACTTGCTTTTATGGATTTGCCATATCTGGTGTATGTCAGGCTTTTGCCACATTGGGTGTATATCACGTGTATTTGCCGTGCAAATTTGCTTTTATGGTTTGGAAATAAAGATCTATATAATATATTAGTGAATTTGATATATAATATCGTTATTAGCTTGCTTTAAATTCAGCAAATGGGTCAATCAACATCGCAATTGTGCGCACATAAAATGCACCAGGATGTTCATTTCCTTGTACAAGTAACAAAATAGTCAATGCTTGGTAACTGCATTAAACACTTCATCTTTTAATTGGTTTATGAATTTGATACCTTTTTTAAGCATTTAAAGTCTAGTTAGTGATGTCGATGTTTTTTGTTTGTTAACCATCATGGACTGTTGTGAATGCCAATATGTAATACACATCGAAATCTGAAATTCATAAATTTGTTACATTTGCAAACAATGCTCACTAAGAATGATAGTTGCATGCTCGATCTTTTCTCTGTATTCTATGAGGCAATTTATGTGCAGGTTTCATTAAGTATTTATGATATATGCATCAATCTTTACTAGAGAAGTAGGTCGGATCTTCTGTTTTATACCATTGCACATTTACCTGAAGGAACAATTGAAAGATTCATAGTTCACATGATTGTTGGTGTTCGGGTACTTGTTCTATGTACATGTATTTTTATTTGTTCCTTTTATCTTCTATTTGTAATGTATTTTTATTTGTTCCTTTTATCGTGGTGGTCACCTTTGATTGTTGTTGCATTGATTGTATGACCATTCAACTGCTTTCCATCTGTTCATTATCCTTTGATTGGTCAGCCTTTTCAAAGTTCTATGTTGTGTCGTAAAAAGAGACTTTTATATTGCTTCTGTGATGAAACTCAGCCGAGGTGATACACAAGAGTTCTCAGACCTCAACAAACTTGCAAAACATTTTCTGAAAGGTGGTAAAGATGCTGTTAATGGAGATACCTGTGCTGTCCCTTCTAAGGCATACGTTAAAGAGGTTGTGGAAGAGCTGCGTAAAGGAGAGGAAGGAGAGTGTCCAATTTGCCTAGAAGCTTATGAAGATGCAGTATTGACACCATGTGCACACCGTTTATGCCGAGAATGCCTCTTCGCTAGCTGGCGAAGTGCCTTGAGTGGTCTTTGTCCTGTTTGTAGGTATCTTCCGTAGCCCATGCTCTTGTATGTAGTAGTCAAAGGAACACAGTTATGACTTGCTCCTCAGCAACCTAGCCCAATAATATTGTTTACTTTCTGTGGTGAATGCAGGAAAGTTATAAATAAGCAGGATCTTATTACTTCTCCGACCGACAGTCGTTTTCAAATTGATGTTGAGAAGAACTGGGTTGAATCTTCAAAGGTTTCTGTCCTCCTTCAGGAATTAGACAAACTTCGCTCTTTAGGTGCCAAAAGTATCATATTTAGCCAATGGACTGGTTTTCTGGATCTTCTGGAAATACCGCTTTCTCGGTAATTTTCTTCACAATGAAGACTTTTTTTCTATTACTATTATTTTGGGAGAGTTGGTAAAATATACTGAGAATTCAATGCATCTAGCTACTGGTAGGGTCGATAGATAATCATAAGTCTTGCTCAAAGGCGATTGGAAGCTGAAAAACATTGTGTGCCAAAAACGTCTCACTTTCTGATCTGTGGGTTAATATTTCTGCTTGAATTCTTTCCTTTATATAATTTTTCTCCAATATCGTGCCATTTGTATGTTTATTGCTTGATACTGACATCATCAGTATGCCTTGACATATCTTGCTGTGGTAGATTATGCTTACCCGCATCATGGTGAGCGGCAGATGACACTATACACTTTTGTCCTATTCTATGCCCCCTATCTAGGATTTAGATACCAAAATGGATTGACCATACTGACCAATATGGCAGATCCATATTGATACATGGTAGTGGTATACCAAAGATACCAATATTTTACTGAATGAATACTTTTTTCATTATTATTTTTCCAGGGGCATACTCTGGTATGTTGTACCTGACCGTGGTACTGCACCTGTTGGAAATGGATTGTTTTGAATGGGCAGGTACTTAATAGATGGGCTACAGTGGTACAGTTAGATACCTTAATTCCTACTTTGCTTTATTTGGACCAGAAGTTTGATCTTGAAAATTTTACTTACGTTCCGGACGATTGTATGATCGTCATTACCTGGTTCAGGTCCTCTGGTTGCAATTTTCACCCTTTATTATCCACTTTCTTGCCTCCACTTGATGAGAAAAGCCAAAGCTAGGGTCCATAGTTTGTACATTGATAGAGGTCTCATTTTTTAAGTGTTTCTAGAATCTCAGGCAAGATGGGAATCTTGGATCACCTTCTTTGCATCATGTCATGGACGCTTAACTAATTTCCATTGAAATTCAGCATTTTCCAGATAAATATGCTTTATATAGAGTTTTGTGTTTTTTCTGAAGTTGACCACCGGAAGAATATTTCACAAATCAATTTATTCCAAGTAATCAATTGAGCTAATTCATCCAGTAGGCACTTAATAACCGCTTTTATTGTCAACTTATAGCTGGCTACTTGGATAAATTCTGAAATACAGTTGTCTTGATTGTCGTTCTGATCCTGACACAGGCATTACGTTGTGCAAGTTCTTCAAACATATTGAGGAATTAGTGTTTTTTGTATAGGTAACATATATGTGTTTAAAGTCAAGACGTGGTTGGCATTTATGGCAAAAAATTTTGCATACTTTGTGTCACCATTACATCTTAGCTATTCTCTCATTATATATTCCTGTTAACTATATGCATGTTCATTTACGGTATTTTAACTTCAATTTTATTGGTTGTAGACACAATTTCTTGTTTGTTAGATTGGATGGGACCTTAAATCAACAGCAAAGGGAAAAAGTACTCGACAGGTTTACTGAGAATGCAGACATATTGGTGAGATACTTTCACTTTATTCATCATAATACTTTGTTAATTATTTCATGCAGTCATGCATTTGGAGTGACTTTGTTTATTACTACAGGTACTTCTAATGTCACTGAAGGCTGGTGGTGTTGGAATAAACCTTACGGCAGCAACTAATGCCTTTCTTATGGTATGGGAGGTCATCAATTTTCTAATGCAGAGATTAAATCTCATATTATAGAGAACTGCTATGAGTTTGATGTCTCATCCTTTTTGGAGGTTACAGTTTCTCGAAAATGTTCTATGTGTAATTGTGTATCATGATGAAGGAACTCAGAAAGCCATGCATGATACTAGTCATTGCGGCTATTAATTTTTTAGGTAATCACGCATCAGAAAGTCAAAGAATATAAAAACTTCATTATGCTTCCATTGGACTTAAGATATGTCGATGATAATGTGCTTTTCATTGCTGTCAATAGAGATATTTGTTTCTGTTTATCTAGGATAAATTCAATTATAATTCGAGGATAAAATGATTTGCTTTCTCATCAGACTTGAGAGACAGAAAATTGGTAAAAAAAGATTTCCAAGTCAGTATTACGACCATGATGAGTCACTGTGTTGGCATACTTCAAATCAAAATTAAAAGTCTATCATAAACGAAATGATTGAGATGCTTTGTATCTGTATTCCTACAGTACTAGCAAGGTTTGCTTAAAGCTAGGCATGGTATCAGAAGACGATAAACGTTTCTAAATTTATTTAATATGCATGCTATGTTTTTTGTGATTTTGACATGACCTCTAATCTTTTTTCCCTTAGGATCCCTGGTGGAACCCAGCCGTTGAAGAACAGGCTGTGATGCGAATACATCGCATTGGTCAAACCAAAAGTGTAGCCATCAAAAGATTCATTGTAAAGGTAGCAATATTCAATCATTCTGTTTCAGTATTGGTGTTAGTCATTGGAATAATACGAAGCTCTTTCACGTCAGTTTTTTGTTCATGTGAACTCCAACAGCCTTTCCAAACTTCGTGTTTGAGATAAGATTAGCATCGTAGCATTATTATCATGTGATCATTTGTGTTTGCATCATCATGACCTGTTGTTATTGCAGCGAGAATAAGGTATTTACAACTTTACAGATTGTTGGAACCATTGTATATTTTATCAGCTTATATTGGTAACAAAATTCTGTAGTCTCGTCTCTTTTGTTTCTGGTCCCGAATTCATGCGGTAATGTTTGTCATTGTCTTCCATTTTATAGGGAACCGTGGAAGAAAGAATGGAAACGGTACAGGCTCGAAAACAGAGGATGATATCTGGAGCCCTAACAGACCATGAACTTCGCACTGCACGAATCGAAGAACTAAAGATGCTTTTCACTTGAAATTCTTCAAACGAGATGTGAGATGTTCTCCCGTGCTTGAGCTACCTGTCATAATATTCTCGTTTCCTCTGTTAGCCTGCTTTGGGGGACTTACTAGCTACGCCTCTGTAAAATTATATCTTCTTTTTTCTCGTCATTAATATATGTAAAACTTTGCCGGAAAAAAAAAAAGTATGATGGCATTAGACTTGACATACGAGAATCTCTCTCGTATTTGAAATCTGTGGATGCTCAGCTGTGTAAGCGGATAGTTATCCAGATGTCGTGTTTTCCCTTATCAGAAAATTAAAATTCCCTTTTATCGGATAGTTATCCAGATATCGTGTGTATACAAATTCCCTTATGGGGTAATTTGTGTCCTCACTAAAGCGGTTTCCTTTGCCTCGCGCTCTCGGCTCAATCTTGGGCGGAGGCGCATCGCCTGCCATGGCGAAGGGAGACGACGCGGTGAGGCGGAGGAAGAACAAGACCAGCCGCAAGCGGATGCGGAACAGCGAATCCGCCGTGTTCGCCCGCGTCGTCGCCAAGCGCTGTCGCAAGATCGGGAAGCGTCGCATCTGCGAGGTCCTTCCGATGAACGTACGCTCGCTTCTCGTGGTTGCCACCCCAGTTCGATCGCAATCGGCCTTTCTCTGGTGTCCTGCTTCTCGCATCATGTGTTTCGTGCAGGGGATGTGCTTTAGCCTCCCGACGCCTGACGACCCCTTCAATGATCGCCACGGGAAGAAGACGAAGCGGAAACCCAGCAAGAGTGAGTCACCTCCTCGCCTCTCCGCCGCCGAGAAGAGCCAGAATCAAACGTGTGATGCTGGTGTTAGAGCGGAGCAGCGTTGCAGCGAAGGTGGTGGCGTCGGCAACGACTGCGAGTCGGACTATGGTGGCCCTTCCAAGTTCCTTATCCTGTGCTTGAACGCCATACAGGACGCGTGGAAGGATCGACAAGCAGCGCCTGATGGTAGCTTGGATGGTTCTCTTTTGGCCTGCGACTGGGGTGTTGATTCCTGGAAGTGTTGTTCTGCCGGCTCGCGCATCATCGACGCCAGTGCGTCTTGCTCTACAACAGAGCAGGTCGCTTGGTTGGTGTCTACAGCTTCTGATATTATCATTACGAGGAAGGAGACGCTGTCGTTCCCAGTCCCTTCCTTCTTTTCCTTGTGCCAGCACAGGAGTGCAATAGAAACACAAGCACCAGTGGTCTAGTGGTAGAATAGTACCCTGCCACGGTACAGACCCGGGTTCGATTCCCGGCTGGTGCAACACATGTCATTAGAGTTTTTAGACACTTCTTATTGTTGCTGTATTCCGGGCACCCGTGGGGCCGTAGCTCAGTTTTATGCCATAACAGGTTTCTCCGTAAGAGACTTTATGTGATGGTAAGCTACGCTTAGGCAGGAACCCTATCGGCTAGTGCTACACTAGCTGTGTATATATTTCTATCGCCACATGTTTCAAGGATATCTTTTCAAACTGTAGCTGGTGCTGACGAGGGAAATCATGTGTTACGGACTAAAAAGGACTTTTTTGTTATAGTGGATGCAATGATTTCATCAAAATGTATAAATTATAAACAATTTATTCGGTGTAATGCTTATACGTATTCATATCCTTTTCGATTTATTATATATTATAAAATTTGTAAAAAATTTGTCAAATGTTAAATATCTCATTTGAGTGAGTTTGACGATCATTGTCGGTTTGTATATAAAGTTTGTGTCAGGTGAATACTTGTACTACATTTCGATCTGTAGTGGACCAATTTTATACCTTTGTTGTGTAACCATTCTAAGCTTGTGATATCCATAGTTAGAATTTGTATTGGCTATAAAGTGTTTGCTGAAAGGGTTGCTTGTGGATCTCGTGTGAAGCGTTTTCTCTATCCCGTCTTCTTTTTTGCAGGTCCTAAGGGATTGTAGGAGATTTCGAAGAGGCTGACCTTTGTGGACTAACACGCAATGGTGCATGGCTTAGGCAAAACCAACTAAGTCCGTGATAGTTGGTATCAGAGCCGGACAAGCACACATAAAACACTTAGCATACAAACGTGGGGGACCTAGCGGGGTTGCGTTGAGAGCAACCAACATGCGCGATCGTTTGGAAACGAACATGAAGTTGTAGGGGAAGGAGTCGCTCAGAGGAGCGGGCATCCAAGGATGGCATTCAGAGGAATGACCAACCCTTCACGCAAGAGGCACCACGAGGACAGACAAGCTAAAAAGAATTGCGTAGCGCACAAAGGTTGGGATGATTAAGTTCGAGCAGTGGCTTGACGTGGGCACTCAAACTTGACGGTGTTTGAGTCAAGCGAGGCGCTTGGCAAAGGATGAGATTGTGCAAGATGGAGTGGGTTGTTCAACGATCGAAAGAGTTGTGCAAAGCTCACAGAGGTGAGGGGAGTTGTAAACTCAAGGAGTTCGATACTCATGCAAGGGTTTGCATGCGGACGATGGACTGTCCGTGGCCATCCCAAGGCGATCGAAGGTCGGCGCCATAGAGCATTGAAACTTTCTCTTCGGCATGTGTAGAATGCATTCGTAAGAGGCTGAAGTGTGTAACAGGTTCAGCATGTTGCTAGACCCAGAGGGGTGCAGTGGGAGTTGTATTGGTGAAGAGTCGCAATCTAGTATGTGCGTTTGCGGAGGCAGAACAGTGCATGATTTGTTCAGCAAAGGCGGAGTGGTCCAAGGGGATGGTGGTCTCCCAAACTTCCAGAGCGAAGGCGACGAAGAGAGAGAAGTTACTCCAACGGGGCAGATATCCAGGAGGGATAAGTCTCGGTTCTCTAGAGGGAGAATCATGTGCAATGAATCGCACCAGTTGAGGAGTACCTCAAGACAAAGCTCGATGGATCGAGCGAGCGACGATGAGTAATGCATGATCTCACAAGTGGTAATGCGTTGGTGGATGCATAGCGAGATCAAGTGGGAGAGTGACCTAAGGCAACACAAAGTGAAGGCACACTTGGAGCTGATAGGGAGATCGGACTCAACAGAGGGCTGATCCGTGGAATGGTGGTCGTGAGGACTACCATTAACTCTATGCAAATTGAGACGCGGAGCAACTTGGGGATAACTTGGTGAAACACCCAAGTCTTACGGGTTTCTCCGTAAGAGACTTTATGTGATGGTAAGCTATGCTTAGGCAGGAACCCTATCGACCAGTGTTGCACTAGCTGTGTATATATTACTATCGCCACATGTTTCAAGGATATCTTTTCAAGCTGTAGCTGGTGCTGATGAGGGAAATCATTTGTGTTACGGACTGAAAAGGATTTTTTGTTATCAGTGGATGCAATGATTTCACCAAGATGTCACAGACAAATTATAAATGACTTATTCGATATAATGCTTATGCGTGTCCATGTCCTTTTCGGTTTGTTCTACATTGTAAAACTTGTAAAAGGCTTGTCAAAGTCTAAATGCTCAATTTGAGTGAGTTTGGCAGCCATTGTCAGCTTGTACATAAAGTTTGCATCAGGTGGACACTTGTACTATATTTCGATCTGTAGTGGACCAATTTTATACCTTTGTTGTGCAACCATTATGAGCTTGTGATATCCATGATTGGAATTTGTATTGACTATAAAGTGTTTGCTAAAATGGTTACTTGTGGATCCCGTGTGAAGCGTTTTCTCTGTCCCGTCTTCTCTTTTGCAGATCCTAAGAGATCGTAGGAGATTTCAGGGGACCTTTGCGGACTAACACGCAATGGTGTCACATGGCTTAGGCAAAACAAGTTAAGTTCATGATAGTTGGTATCAGAGCCGGACAAGCACACATAAAAACACTTAGCATGGAAACGTGAGGGACCTAGCGGGGCTACGTTGAGAGTAGCCAACATGCGCGATCGTTTGGAAACAGACATGGAGTTATAGGGGAAGGAGCGAGCATCCGAGGATGACATTCAGAGGAATGACAAACCCTTCACGCAAGAGGCACCACGAGGACAGACAAGCTAAGAAGAATTGCGTAACGCACAAAGGTTAGGATGGCTGAGTTCGAGTAGTGGCTTGACGTTGGCACCCAAACTTGACGGTGTTCGAGCCAAGCGAGGCGCTTGGCAAAGGATGAGACCGTGCAAGAAGGAGTGAGTTGTTCAATGATCGAAAGAGTTATGCAAAGCTCACAAAGATGAGGGGAGTTGCAAACTAAAGGAGTTCGATACTCATGCAAGGGTTTGCATACGGACGATGGATTGTTCGTGGCCATCCTAAGGCGATCGAAGGTCGGCGCCATGGAGCATTGAAACTTCTCTTCGGCATGTATAGAATACATTCGTAAGAGGCTAAAGTGTGCAGCAGGTTAAGCATGTTGCTAGACCCAGAGGGGTGCAGTGGGAGCTGTATTGGTGAAGAGTTGCAATCTAGCAGGTGCATTTGCGGAGGCAGAACAGTGCACGATTTGTTCAGCAAAGGCGGAGTGGTCCAAGGGGATGGTGGTCTCCAAAACTTCCAGAGGGAAGGAGACGAAGAGAGAAGTTACTCCAATGTGGCAGATATCCAGGAGGGATAAGTCCCGGTTCTCCAGAGGGAGAATCATGTGCAATGAATCACACCGGTTGAGGAGTACCTCAAGACAAAGCTCGATGGATCGAGCGAGCGACGATGAGTCGTTGCATGATCTCACAAGTGGGAATGCGTTGGTGGATGCATAGCGAGATCAAGTGGGGGAGCGACCCAAGGCAACACAAAGTGAAGGCACACTTGGAGCCGATAGGGAAATCGGACTCAACAGAGGGCTGATCCGTAAAATGGTGGGCGTGAGGACTACCATTAACTTTATGCAAATCAAGACACGGAGCAACTTGGGGATAACTTGGTGAAACACCTAAGTCACATGAAGGGAGTAGCATAGAAGATAGAACATGGAGTGGGGGCTTGGAGCTTTCCTTAGACAAAGGTCAAGGACATGGATTCTTGTAGAGGTAGGAGCAGGATTATGTCGTTCCATGGGTTTCTTATTTTGATGGGGCAGACTCATCTTGCATGGTGCCAAAGACGAAGGGAACTTCGAGGCATATGCACCTTATCTCGGTGAAGCATTTGATGGAGGAACTAAGACAACACAACTTGTAGTGGCGAAGTTGGTGTTAGAAGGCCTTGGCACGAGGCAAAAGGATGCAAAGGCAGATACTCTTGAAGAATATGCCACAGTGTTGTTATTCGCGTTGCCATGAGGAAAGCAGTGCACGACGTAGATTGTGTTGGTAGGGGCATATGCCCAGGATCCAGACAATGGTGCACTAATTTTAGCGAAGTCAGGGGACATCAGAGGAGCTACTAGGCGACGGACTATCCTAGAACTAGGCTTTGTCTGAGTGTGATCCGAGAGCGGGTGGACGAAGGTCGATTGCCAAAGGATCGAATAGAATCAAAGGTGGTAAAGACCATACGATGTGTTGGCGGAGTCCACACATGAAGATATCGCAGTTCAAGTTCATACCATAGGGATCAGAATGAAAGGAGATGTCACCAGGAGGCGGCATGATACAGCGGATCGTGGTGGAATGGTTCATGGCAATGCAACACACACCAGTGAGTCCTATGATGGGATTTGATCATGTAGAGGTATGATTAGAGCGGCTAAAGAGTTAGACTACTTTAGAGCTCACATTCGCTTAAGGGAGCCCGGCAAGTCAGAGGATAAGACCGAGTAAGCGAACGTTGTGACCAATGAAGCTAAGGAGAACAGAAGCGGTGCAAGTCCTACAACATGATGGCGGAGGCCATACATGGGAGTTGCAGTCTGTCTTTTCATCGACCAAGTGGAACTGCTCAGAGAACACAGAGGTGTTGAAGTAGGTGGTCGAAAAAGGGCGAGGAAACAATGATGAGTCCAGAGGGACTTAGCTACCCAAAATCGAGCGTCGGTTAGAATGGAGGTGGACTCAGAGGAGTGTCACAGTGTCGTAGAGGCAGATCTACCGATCGTGAAGAAGGAATGTAGATGCAAGATAACGGATAGTAGTGCTATAGGTATGGCAGCGCCATGGTACCGCAGAGGTGGGACTTCCATGGAGTCATTGATCCCTTGCTCTCATAGAGGGAGAGCGCTTGGTTGTGATATGGGGCGTGGAGGAGGAGAATGCAGTGACAAACTCCATATACCATGACAAGGCTGAAAGGCATAAGCTAGGAAACTTCGTAAGACCGATGTTAATGGATTTCTCATTAAGAGAGTCGTAAGTGAAGGACTTCGGATCGATGCAGGAGTGCAGAACCAAGGAACGAAGCAGGTAGTACGTGGTGCTGTACCTTTGCTACTCAGAGGAGTAGGCAGCATAAATGATGGAGAAGGTAGTACAATCCTAAAGGCGACCAAATCTATCAGAGACTTGCTCCAAGTTGGAGTGATAACTTCTTACATTCTAGAAGTTCAATGGCATTGGGAGGTGAATCATAGTAGCTGACTCGGCGTAAGGATTACAAACACTTCAAGTGCTTCAAAAGTGTGAGCTAAGAGCAGGCGAAGTCTAGTAACCAACTCGATGCACAAAGTACAACCTCGAGGAGGTGGGCTAAGTCATACAACATTTGCCTTTTCAACTCTCAAGAGAATGGGCAAAATCGAGTACCCCAGCTCTCTTAGTTATCCAGCAGAGGAGCTCTACAAAGATTTGAAAACCTTTCGAAAAGACGAATGAAAGACAACAGTTGTCAAGTCCTCACCAATGGTGATCAGTGCTACTAGAAGTAGATTATCCGCTTCATTTCTCAACTAAATACTAATCGAAAGAGGAAGTGATGCGAACCTACTTGGATGAGACAACTAAGTGGAAGAAGATT
Organism: Musa beccarii; assembly: GCA_024322285.1. Lineage (NCBI taxonomy): Eukaryota > Viridiplantae > Streptophyta > Magnoliopsida > Zingiberales > Musaceae > Musa > Musa beccarii. The sequence continues at coordinate 66,748,683 of CM044395.1, forward strand.
CGATGGGAAAATTTTACGGAGGAAGGACCTGAAAACTTCAAAGGTTGCGAGGTGATGCTCGTTAAAGCTCCAACAAGCATCTATCCATTTCAAGAGATAAGAAGAATTTGAAGACTAGCGCATATCAAAGAAGGTCTTTTCCTTCATCAGATGAATCCGCAAGAACCAGCAAGGATCATCACAACCAGAGTCAGAGTCATTGGCAAGTTGAAGCAGCATGGCGGATTAAAGTTCGATGACTCAACAACAACAAGCAGAGAACAACTAGGAGCTAAGGGCCACTCGCAGCAAGAGTAGAATATTGAAGATCTAAGCAAAGGTAAGGAGTTGTAGCGTCAACGATGGCTTCGACGAGGACGTCGAAGGAATAAGTGGGGGAGAATATCATGGACAAATTATAAATGGCTTGTTCGATGTAATGCTTATGCGTGTCCATGTCCTTTTCGATTTGTTCTAGATTGTAAAACTTGTAAAGGGCTTGCCAAAGGCTAAATGTCCCATTTGAGTGAGTTTGGCAACCATTGTCGGCTTGTACATAAAGTTTACGTCAGGTGGACACTTGTACTATATTTCGGTCTGTAGTGGGCCAATTTTATACTTTTGTGGTGCAACCATTCTGAGCTTGTGATATCCATGATTAGAATTTGTATTGGCTATAAAGTGTTTGCTGAAAGGGTTGCTTGTGGATCCCGTGTGAAGCGCTTTCTCTGTCCTGTCTTTTCTTTTGCAGGTCTTAAGAAATCATAGGAGATTTCGGGGAGATTGACCTTTGCGAACTAACACGCAATGGTGCCGCACGGCTTAGGCAAAACCAATTAAGTCCGTGACAAAGAGGATGGATGGATTTGATAATTCACCACTGGAATGTAATAACCAAGTTGCCTTTGATTAATGACATATCGGATCTAGTAAAGTACTTCAATTGAATCCATGTGGGACAGCAATGATCATTCTAGTGCATGTCTTCAGTTCAGTCGATGCATAAAGAAATATGAGGCAGCATCTTTCATGGCATATTCTAGTGAAAAAAGAACCAGTTTCATGAGGACCTGCTCATTTGTTTTTGTTGACTTTGATGCAGGTGGGGCTTTCTGTGTGCATTGCAAATTCATTGTGACGGAAAAGAAAAGATTAGCCTATCGCTTGAGATGCATCACAACTTTGCCTTCCTCGAGAGACCATCATTTGCAGCATCATGAATTAAGAGGTTTGTCAATCTCTCTCTTGCTTGTTCGTGATGTATGCTTCTGATTTTAATATATCAGCTAATCTACCGGAAACCATTCCAATTATAATAACGTACGTTATCATGTACCGT